>CM072785.1:8436909-9686909 GCA_036983795.1 Megachile lagopoda | reverse complement strand
AGGAGATGACCTTGGGAACACCGATTTCATTCAAAGTTCGCACAATTATAGAGGACGTCGGAAGTAATTATTGGGAGAAAACGTAGAGCGCAACTCTTGGAAATAAGGAAGAAATTTATGTTCCAAGTTCTTGCAGTCTATGTTTAACCGCTCGAGAATATATAGTGCGAATTTAGAATGTTTAAAGGAAATGTGGTTTATTTAGCTGAAGTTCGAAAGCTGCGGAAATTATGTGAAAACTTCTTTTCTTGCGTGTTTTTTGTGCTGCTTGATTTTTGAGTAAAAGTTGAGGATTTTGAGATTTTGGGAACTTGCAACGATATAAAGGGAATTTTTTTACAACTGTTTATTATTCAATATTTAGTACACGGAGAAGATCATTTTATTCATTGTTTGATGTACTGCAGAAATTTTTACGCTCACTTCTTTGTTTCTTCAATATTCAATTATAATTTGCTCTATCTCTGACAAATAATACATCATCCACTGTAGGAAATAGACTACGATTCAATATAAGATCTCTGAAGGACAAATCGACTCAAAAAATGCTGCAGTACCTTAAAGTATCTAAACAAGTTGTAAATATACTCTGAGTCGCTAACCCATGAGTTGATGCGAATACAAATAAATAAATGAAAAAAAAAATACAAGTACTGTGTTTTTAATATTTAAATAATAAAAATGAGCCTTCTCTGATCATTTGCAAAGTTTCAATTACCAAAGCAAAAACAGAAATAGAATCTGAAGACACTATTTGATCCAAAATGAACACTAATTCAGCTCCCTTTGTGAACAAGAGCGTAGAAATTCGTTCTCAGCTTCGAAATTCCATTTCCAAATCAATGTAGTCCTGTAACGCTCGATGTCAAGACGATTAAAACGGTACAAAGGGCCACAGTTTACATCTGAAACAAGTCGACCTATTCAACAGACCGAACGTCTCCCAAAAATAGACACCCGGTTTCCTCTGGAGACCACATCGTCCGAAAGACACAAGAAAAGCATCGCGATCAAGAAAAATTCAACAGAAAACGGTAAAACTTAAGAAATCATCCGAGCTGCCAATGTTACGACACTCTGTCGACTATTTATGACCCTTTTACCTGCGATGTTGAATAATGGTACAGGGATTTGAAAAATGGTAGCAAGATCGTGCGAATGGTTTCGATGAAACGAATACGAGATGGAGAAATGTGAAAATTTTAATTATTGATAATTTGATACGCGGAGCGTGGTTTAATTTCATTGATTTTGATATAGCTGGGACTTTGGGGTGAAAATTGCGGGAAATTGTAGTGGAATATTATCAAGTTTCTGTGTTTGTCGATTTGAATACTCTTGCTTTTCTGTGTTAGTTGATTTTAGCGTTATCAAATTTCTGGGCTCGTAGATTTCAATGTTCTCGAATTTTTGTGTCCTCAAGTTTCTGTGGTTTTTGTACTCTGAAATTTCTACATTCTTAAATTTCTATATTCTCCAATTTCCATATTTTTCAACTTTTATATTCTCAAATTATTGTATTTCCCAAATTTCTATAGTCCCATAATTTCTATATTCCTCAAATCTCTATATTCCCCAAATCTCTATAGTCCCAATTTCCCACACTCCCCAAATCTCTAAAGTCCCAATTTTATATATTCCCCAAATCTCTATACACCCCAAATTTCTATAGTTCCAAATCTCCATATTCCCCAAATCTCTATAGCCCCAAATTTCTATATTCCCCAAATCTCTATAGTCCCAATTTCTATATTCCCCAAATCTCTACAGTCCCCAAATCTCTATATTCCCCAAATTTCTATAGCCCCAAATTTCTATATTCCCCAAATCTCTATGTCCCAATTTCTATATCCCCCAAATCTCTATATTCCCCAAATTTCTATAGTCCCAAATTTCTATATTCCCCAAATCTCTATAGTCCCAAATCTCTATGTCCCAATTTCTATATCCCCCAAATCTCTATAGTCCCAATTTCTATATTCCCCAAATTTCTACAGTCCCAATTTCTATATTCCCCAAATCTCTATATTCCCCAAATTTCTACATTCCCCAAATCTCTATAGTCCCAATTTCTATATTCCCCAAATCTCTACAGTCCCCAAATTTCTATATTCCCCAAATCTCTATAGTCCCCAAATTTCTATAGTCCCAAATTTGTCATTTATTCTAAACATAGCATTTCATCAAATGTTATAATCTGCTCCAGTCATATTCCAAATAGACATTAATTGGAATAAACTATATCGAACGCGTATTTCCCAATAAAACGTAGAATACTGATCCATAATGAGTTCATTCAGAGCCTAATTTACACAACAATAGTGACAGCTTCGGAATACCTGAAGCCATTCGAATTGTAAATCAACCTTCGGATCAATTATTTAATCGGATGCGATACAATAGAGCACGGTGAAGCTCGTGCGACGGTGGAAAATATAAAATACATATTACACACACGTATAAAATAAACCAACGATAAAAATGAATTTTATCAAATAATGAAGAAATCAATCGCATCAAATTAAATAATCAAACATCGACAAAATAAATCGCGATGAAACAAGTTGGAAATACGATTTTAAAATCGCGACCAACCTTAAAGGGTTAAAAGCGTGATCAGAATTTAATCGATTCGCCGGAAAATGATGACTGAAGCTGAATTGCTCGACGCGTATTTTCGCAAACGTTCGCGAAATATCGCACGGATGCTCTTCGAGCAATAAAAACAGCGTACTCGGTTTCACTGTAAAACAGCTTCGAAATTAAACGGTGTTAAATAGAAGTGGCATTAATGCTATGTATCTTGCTTGATTACAAACTTCATTTGCATTCTACACAATAAGTAGCCCCATAAATTCTACCAAACACGCGAGTCTGTGTAGCCGTTTAATGTTTTATACACGGGGATACCGAATTATAATACAAATTGCACCGAATGGGAGTTCATCTGATTAAATAATATCACTGGTAATTAGGCGATTATTAGATTATCGTTGATTATTGGAAAAATGTGTTTGCATCGATATTTGTTGAGATAAACGAGATTTTGCTTGTCTATGAAAATTTACATGAGAATTAGAATTCCGTGGAAATATTTCATACTTTGTGAAAATATTTTATAATATTTAAGATAATACTTTATAATACTTCATTAAGATAATCGCAATATTTCACGAAAATACAGATCATATTTTTCATGAATTCTAAATTTTCCAATTCTCAGTTCGCCAAATTCCTACACTTCTAAATTAAGTCCGTAAACATCTAAATTTCCAAATTCTCAATTCCCCAATTCCTAAATTCCCAAATTCCAAAATTTCCAAATTCCCAATTCCCCAATACCTAAATTCCCAAATTCCCAAATTTCCAAATTCTCAATTCACCAATTCCAAAATTTCCCACTACTCAATTCCCCAATTCCTAAATTTCCAAATTCCTAAATTTCCAACTACTCAATTCTCCAATTCCTTAATTTCCAACTACTCAATTCCCCAAATGCCTAAATTTCCAACTACTCAATTCCCCAATTCCTAAATTTCCCACTACTTAATTCCCCAAATTCCTAAATTTCCAAATTCTCAATTCCCCAATTCCTAAATTTCCAAATTCTCAATTCCCGATCGTTGATTATGCGAAAAATGTGTATGCATTGATATTTGTTGAGATAAACGAGTGTTTGCTAGTCTATGAAAATTTACAAGAGAATTAAAATACTTTATAATACTTCATTAAGATAATCGCAATATTTCATGAAAATACAGTTCACATTTTTCGGCCAAATACAGTAGAATATATTTCTGTTAGCACCGATAATTTCCTGCGCCCGGGGGTCTTAGTAAAGCAGCAAACCATGAACGGAACTTGAAAATTTGCAGACTAATACGAAAATGTGTTTCTACATTTTCTAGTTGTAAATTCATAAATCTGAAATGTGAACTATATTTCGAGAAATAATATCTAAATTTCCTTATTGGAGTATTAGAAAATTTGCAATTTCTCCAACTTCACTTCCAAAAAATTAAATTTCCAGACATCTCAAAATCCAGCAGCTTTTTCCCATAACGCGAGAATTCCCGAAAAATTCCATTAAGCATAAAAGCTCGGAGCAACGGTACAATTACACGACACGAGTGGTCGAAAAAGTGAGTCCATAAAAGTATGCAGGTTTTCCCGCTCTGCGATAAAGAAGCAGCCAGAGCACGGGAATCTTTTAACACGGCTGTCTAATTACAAGACGAAAGCAGCCATCCAGTTGGCTGGTTCCGACACGCGAGCTTAGAGAAAAGCTTCATCCAGTTGGACGTCGAATCGCTTTCGCGTTTGCAATTCAAATGAGTTAAGCAGAGGTGAATCGAGTCGCGAGCGGAACGCAAGCCGACGGTGCATCGGTGACTGGCAGGTGGCAGAAATTTCGGAAATTTCCCGGGAATTACTTGAAAGCAACGTATGAAATTCGAAGTATGGCATGGAGGGAAACGCGATCGCGGAGTTTTAACGGAATTCGAGAAGTTTTTTTCCAGCCAGATTAATTAGCTTGATAGGGATCGCGCAACGAGAGGAACTGTTCTACTCGAGGGACTTACAGGAGCTTATGTATTATGGAGTCGAGAGAAAAAAGTACTGTTTTGTGGTCTCGTTTGCTGCCGCACATCTCAGTACTTGGTTTGATTAATGAGTCATTAAGGAACGCCAAGGGCCCGTTGATGAATTTTCAGCAAATTCAATTAGCCGAGTTATGCGAGTTAACAGGTTGCTTCGGGTGCTAACTCTGTATTAATCTATGAAAACATATTTTCTTTGGTTCACAAGGTTTCTTAGGTTTCAAAGTTATTTCAAGTAATAATAGATTTTATAACATATTTTCTTTGTTATTTCTTATCTTCTCATTTCGTTATTTTATAATCATTTTTATGTTGAGAGGCATTTTTAGGTTATGTTGACAACTTGCAGGTTATGTTAGAAGGAATTTTTAGGTTATGTAGACAGGAACTTTGAGGTTATGTTGAAAGGAATTTTTAGATCATGTTAATACGAATTTGTAGATTATGTTGAAAGGAATTTTTAGGATATGTTAAAAGAAATTTTTAGGCTATGTTGACAGGAACTTTAAGGTTGTTGAAAGGAACTTTTAGGTTATGTTAGAAGAAATGTATTAGTTACGATTAAATAAAGGCATCATTAAATATAGTTACATATAAGGGCCAGGTTTCAATAACATGTCTTACTACATAAATCTTTCTAAATACATTTAATTATGCTCTCAACGAACACCTTACGAAAGTAACAATCTTTGAAACAATAATTAAAATCAATTTAACTACAAGTTCACCTAAAACATTTTAGTCAGAAGACTACTTTATCCTAGTATAAAAAAATAAAGTAATCGATCAGAAATGAAAGTCCGTAACAGGTTCACTGAAAAAGAAGTTGCTAAACATTCGAAAGTACAAAGCCTTGATTTACCACTTTCCCGATTAATTACCAAAAGAATCGGGACTTAACGATTATATCCGTGGATCGGTTTACCATGTACACCAACATCGGCATAATTAACGGCATTAACGAACTGTGTCGCATAAATTGCATCGTGCGGTATCCAATTAGCGCGCGCGTGCTGCCAAACCATGTGCACTTCGCGTACAATATTTTCGCTGTCTAGAACGATAACGAGATCAATTAACGTTCAGTAACGTTAAGAAACATTTCGACGAGAGAAGTGTAAGTAAAGAGACAGATAGCGGAAAGAATGACGAATCTATACACCTGGATTGGATCATTTTAGCCGTAGTTTATTAGATCGAGATCGGTCATGATTCACGCCGGATAATCGGATTTAGCCACCAACGGACGATCTTGATAGCGTCGTTTCACGCAATTACGCTGCCGCTTAATCGAACGAAACGATGATTCGATCGAGCCGGCCGTTCGATCAAGCACCGGTTGCGTATCGAAAATTCCACCGAAATTGAGATTTGCGCTGAGGATCGCAGTTTGGAATTTTATAACGAGAGTTTGCAAGTTTCCCGATTTTTGGATAAGCTTCCGAGTAATTAAATTTCATACTCAAGTTTAAGAGTCGTTCAATTTTCAAACACTCAAATTTACGAGTTCCCGCACTGACGAATACTTAAGTTTTCGAGTTTTCGAATTTTCGAATTCTGAAGTTTCCGAATTATCAAGTTTGCGAATTCTCAAAGTTCTGAATTCGCAAGTTTCCGAATTCTCAAAGTTCCGAATTCGCAAGTTTCCGAATTCTCAAAGTTTCGAATTCTCAAAGTTCCGAATTCTCAAAGTTTCGAATTCTCAAAGTTCCGAATTCTCAAATTTCCGAATTTTCGAAGTTCCGAATTCTCAAAGTTCTGAATTCGCAAGTTTCCGAATTCTCAAAGTTCCGAATTCTCAAATTTCCGAATTTTCGAAGTTCCGAATTCTCAAATTTGCGAATTCAAAAGTTCCGAATCCTAAAGTTCCGAATTCTCAAATTACCGAATTCTCAAATTACCGAATTCTCAAATTTCCGAATCCTCAAATTACCGAATTCTCAAATTTCCGAATCCTCAAATTACCGAATTCTCAAATTTCCGAATCCTCAAATTACCGAATTCTCAAATTTCCAAATTCACAAATTTCCAAACCTTCAAGTCTCCGAATTCTCAAATTTCCGACTCCTCAATTTTCCAAATCCTAATCTAAAAATTTCAAGATTCGAAAACTCAGAAATTTTAAAACTTAAGACACTTAAAAATGTGAAAATTAAAATATCTCCAAACTAAAAAATTCACAAGTTACGACTTGCAGTATTAAAAATTTCAAAATTCCAAAACTTCGCTTGATAATTTAAAGCCTACTTTGAAACCTACAAACTTAACAATTGAAAGATCGGCAAATTTGAAGCTACGAAAATGTTGCTATGAAACGAAAATGAAACTACTAAATCCTTAATTACGAGAAGTACGAAACATCACACGTAAATCACAATTCCCGCGTTTTCTGTTTCTACTAATTCATTAGTGAATTCCTTAGTCCGCAGGGTGCCAACGCAGCGGCACAGAATTCCATCTCGAAGAACGTCAAGAACCATCGCTCGAGATTTTCGAGGGGTTGTATGAAACAAGACAGACACCACTTTCTATGTTACGCAATTCTGAAGATCATCCAAATTTAAACGAAAGATTTACGGACGCTCGACGATCATACTTTTTGAACGGAAACTAAAATACAAAAATAAACAAACAATTCGTAATACATAAACTAGTTTAGACCAGGGATCGGCAACCTGGAGTTAAGAGTTTTTAAAGAGCGAAATATAAGTACACACATCGGTATGTATTAGAAACAATATATCTGCTGTGAAACATGTATTGATTGTGAAATCAAAACATTCTATTTTGCGTAATGACAGAACATATAAGATATAAGTTAATCGAATCTTTCAAATTTTTCTCTTGTCAACAATATATTGCAAAATAATAAAAAATGATAGGGTTGCTATAACATAAATTTTGCAAGAAAACAAACTCATCTAAGCAGAGGTGACATCAAATGACACAAGTTAAATGCATTAATCGAATCTTCCGAATTTTTCTCTCATCAACAATACTCGTCTGCAGAATAATAAAAAATGATGGAATTGTTATAACATGAATTTTGCAAGCAAGCAAACTCATCCAAACAAAGGTGCATTAATCGAATCTTTAAAATTGTTCTCTCATCAACTATATCCGTTTGCAAAATAATAAAAAATGATAGGGTTGCTATAACATAAATTTTGCAAGAAAACAAACTCATCTAAGCAGAGGTGACATCAAATGACACAAGTTAAATGCATTAATCGAATCTTCCGAATTTTTCTCTCATCAACAATACTCGTCTGCAGAATAATAAAAAATGATGGAATTGTTATAACATGAATTTTGCAAGCAAGCAAACTCATCCAAACAAAGGTGCATTAATCGAATCTTTGAAATTGTTCTCTCATCAACAATATCCGTTTGCAAAATAATAAAAAATGATGGGATAGTTACAACACGAATTTTGCAGCGAATATCGAATGGCCGTAGCCGTGAAAATGCACTTTGGTCCGATAGCGTCGGGCTGCTTGACGAGCGAAAATTAAGAGCGCCGCAGCTTGATTACCGGTTAATTAGAACGCTGTTATCTGTGACGTTTTCGGAGCGACGGGCCACGGATTCACAGGCGAAAAAAATTCTGAATACGAGCATAGGTCCCGTCGTCCGATAGAGTGTCGGGAGATTAAAAGGGACACGGCGCGAAGTAAACAGGAAATTAGTTTGGGACTCGGTCTTGTAACGATGTTTCATTAGTTCTACCCTCTTTCTCGCGCCCTTTTTCGCTTTTCACGTGACCAGTCGTGCGATCACGGTGACACGCTGTCTTTTCGTTTCGACTGTCCCGGCTTTTTTTGTTCGGGAGAGAAAATGAGGATGCCGTAGAAATTGTGCGGTTGAGATTCAGGATGATTGCATCCGGAGATGTGACTGCATCTTCGGGAGATTAGGGTTATGGGGTTTTGAGGGTGGGTTCTTGGAGGTTTGGTGATTTTTTTACTTTGAGGATTTGGGAATTTGGAGAATTTGGGGAATTGAGTAGTTGGAAATTTTGGAATTGGGGAATTAGTAGTTGGAAATTTTGGAATTTGGGGAATTAGTAGTTGGAAATTTTGGAATTGGGGAATTAGTAGTTGGAAATTTTGGAATTTGGGGAATTGAGTAGTTGGAAATTTGGGAATTGGGGAATTGAGTAGTTGGAAATTTTAGAATTTGGGGAATTGAGTAGTTGGACATTTTGGAATTTGGGGAATTGAGTAGTTGGAAGTTTTGGGAATTGGGGAATTGAGTAGTTGGAAATTTAGGAATTGGGGAATTGAGAATTTGGGAATTTTGGAATTGGTGAATTGAGAATTTGGAAATTTTGGAATTTGGGAATTTAGGAATTGGGGAATTGAGAATTTGGAAATTTTGGAATTGGGGAATTGAGAATTTGGAAATTTAGGAATTGGGGAATTGAGCAGTTGGAAATTTAGGAATTGTGGAATTGAGAATTTGGAAATTTAGGAATTGGGGAATTGAGTAGTGGGAAATTTTGGAATTGGTGAATTGAGAATTCGAAAATTTAGGGATCCGAGGAATTAAGAATTCAGAAAACCGAAAAATAATTACAGATTCGCAATAAAATTTCTAAAACTTGAAATTCTGCAACTATTCAACTTACAAGTATTCTAATTTCAAGACTCCGTACCTCACAAGCATACAAACATCGAAATTTCGAAATTTGCGTGCTCCGAAACTAAGAACTAATAAATAACTCCGTTACTTTGAAAGCGTTTATTTAAAAAAGATATAAATATCTGTGCCCCGATGCGTGTTCTTAAAAACCAAAAATTATGGGCAATTTCAAAAGTAATTTTCTTGAAAATCATAAAAACTACAAACAACATTTTTACGCGTGTTTGTTAAATAAATCTTTGCTTGCAATTTCGAGTTGGAGGTTATAAAAAGAGAAGTAAAATAACAGTGCAGTATATGAAACAGCAGTGTTCTGCGTTTGATGCATATTTTTACGGTGCAAGCTGTTAAGATCGCGACAGTAATCTAAAATATAGAGATACATTTCATATAACTTTTATGTACCACATTTTATATCGAGTAATTGTGGTTTAGAGGAAGTTGAATTTATAAACGTTTCTGCAACGTTCAAACGAGAAATGTTAGATTATCTAACCCTTAAAAATTTCTTATTTTAAATTATTTTTAAGTTTTTTTCAGTTTTAACCCACTGAGATTATTCTAACTGAAGGATAAACCTGAATATTTATCTAGATTATTTAAGGACTAGATATTTTTTTACCAGAATTCTTAACTTTACCACACTGTGAAGTTTTTAAGAGATTTAAGTTTTTTGTCTAAATCTCTTGACTAATTTAATAGTACATATTGAAAAATTAACTGGAATATTGCAATTGCTAAAGAAATATACTAATCCTGCGCACACATCAAAATGCGCGGCACATGCATGTGAACCTAGCTTTAGCTAACCTTGCTCTCCACACTCACCGACGCCACTCTCAAACCCAAAATGTGTTTTCTTTAACTCTTAACTGATGTTAAAATCCTATAGTATAGATACATACATGGATAAATACAATGGAAAAATAGTTTCGAGCTATATTAAAAACTATTATAAATTTACCATAGCACAGTTTTACCGAAAATGTCGAACAATTACACGTGTCACATGTGCTGTAGCCCGAAAATGAATAATTTTGACAAAACTGAAACTTTTCGATTAGAAAGTGTCGCACGGAGCAAAACGAGCGCAAATAATGGTTCGAGATTAGTATTTAATCGGATCGAATAAGAGTAACGAAGCACCTGGGTCATAAGTAGAGGTGTCTCGAGGTAATGTCGCGATAAAACGATCAGCGGGACACAAACGTCCCGCAGAAACGAGTGAGACGCTATAAAGATGAGGGGAAATAATTGCCAGATCGTTCTTCATTGTCACCGGTCGGTTAATGCGAATATTTGGTACAAAGTGAGGTATAATTATAGAGGTGGCCGGAGACCGAGGTAACTCGATCATTAGCTACGTGCTGCCAAAATGGCTTCCTCCGTTGGTTAGACGTACGACCGACGGACCAAGAACCAGCTGCGAGTCGTTAATGTTCGTAATCAGTTTGCACAACTAGTTGGTAGATTCGTTTGCGATCGATAGACCGAGGCCTGCGTGGTTCTTGTAATGTACAGATTTCCTGACGAACGTCAAAGGAACGCTGCTCGATAAGCGAATATTGTATTTCGCGAAGAGGAAGACGTTTGCGGTCTCTCCAAGATGCACCATCGAATGCTTTGCAAATTTCATTGCGTCTACCGCAAATTATATTTCCTCGAAAATTAATTGTATCCTCTTGCGATTAAAATTTTGCAAACGTTGCTTTATCAAAGGGTTTCGTTAAAAATAAGAAAAAATCACCCTTCTCGTATAAAAAGAAATTTTTCTTTGATATTTATGACGCATCTGTTGCGTCATACGGTCATTTTGTCGTGCATTCTTATTTTATATCTTGAGAATTAACAAGATTCTAATTGATAAGATTTTGAATGAACGAAATAGTCTCTTGGTTTAATTTAGCAGAAGATAGCGTGTTTTTGTTATAAGATATTGGATGCAGTCGCATTAGAAGCTGCACTTTTCATTTATATAATTTGAAATATTTAATAGAAGATTCTTGTTAGGAATTTTTGTAATATAAAAGAACTATTAAGTGAAAATTCAGTGAGTTCAGAATACAGAGTGCGAATGTTAGAATAACAGAAAGAAATAATAGAAAGGTTTGGTAGACCTCGTGAGTCGGCCATTTTATAACACATCGAAGCGCGTCAGGTTAAAGCGCGCGCTTTTTGAAATATTTGAACTGAACTCGGTACGTTCATACAATAAAATAACAATTGAAAGCAATGATTATTTATTACAGAAGTAATAAACTGAACATTGAAACTTCTGAAAATATTGAAAATATTTAAACTGAAATCCAGAAAAGTGACAGTCCACAATATCCACAATACCCACAGACCATTTTCTCTAATAATTAATGCAATTTAATGCAAACCAGGTCAAAGAAATACTGAAATATACTTTGGTCAAACATTAAAATTTCCTATAAACTATCAAAAATATTAAATTAACAACAAAGTTACAAATCTACAAAATGCATCGAAATATCTAAAGTTCCCAGCAGAGATCGATGGAATATGAAAACGTAGATGAAGGTGCACGTACCATCGACGTGTTCGCCTAAGTGTAACATTCGCAAATGACTGTAACCGACAATTGCATTTCGTTATAAAGTTTTGATACGAGTTCCTCGAGCGACTAACAAGCGACCACATGCATAATAGTTGCTCCGTGTCGTCGAATTCGTTTCTGCCAGCCATCGAGTGCTTTGCTCTACGGAAAATTTTCCAGTAATTGCCTTTCGGAAGTTCGAGGCTGGCTGGAGTGCAGTCGTTTTTCACGATGACGATCCAAGGTAATCGAGTCGATCAACGAGGTAATTTTTCGATAAACATTCATCATGTGGGGAACTCGACGATTACAATTACCATTAGGTGATGGTAAAGTTCGCTGTTATAAAAATGATGAATTGTATTTGTTCGAAATAGAATTATCGGACTCGAAACTTTTGATGGGTTTTAGTTACAGCGGAAATATTAATCATGGGAGATCATGGAGTGGACTTATTTTGATACCCGATGGGAATATTGTAGTTTCGGATACAAACCTTCGGAGTTTATAGAAGTGATTTATTTTATTTTTATTCGATTTTTGTGAGGCGATACGCTAGAGTTTGATGGAGGGTTTGGACAGTATAAAATTGCAATTTGAGGTTGTACTTGCAAGTTTTCGAATTCTCAAGATTTGGAATTCTCAAGTTACCGAATTCTGAAGATTTGGAATTCTCAAGATTCGGAATTCTTAAAATTCCGAATTCTCAAGATACTGAATTCTCAAAATTCCGAATTCTCAAGTTACCGAATTCTCAAATTTCCGAATTCTCAATATTCCGAATTCTCAAAATTCCGAATTCTCAAAATTTCGAATTCTCAAAATTCCGAATTCTCAAATTTCCGAATTCTCAAAATTCCGAATTCTCAAGATTCCGATTTCTCAAAATTCCGAATTCTCAAATTTCTAAATTCTCAAATTTCCAAATTCTCAAAATTCCGAATTCTCAAAATGCCGAATTCTAAAATTTCGAATTCTCCAAATTCCGAATTCTCAAGATTCCGATTTCTCAAAATTCCAAATTCTAAAATTTCCGATTTCTCAAAATTCCGAATTCTAAAATTTCCAAATTCTCAAAATTCCGAATTCTCAAATTCCCGAATTATAACGTTCCGAATTCTCAAATTTCCAAATACTCAAATTTTCCGAATCCTCAAATTTCCAAATTACTAAATTCCTAAACTCCCAAACTTCCAAATTCCAAATTTCAAAATTTGAAATTTCCAATTTCCCAAATTCCAAATTTCCTGAATTTTTCTCTCGCTCATTTTCCCACAAAATTAAACAATAGCAGATTTTCAATGCAAGTCGAAAGAAGTTTGATCGAACAAGTTGCACGCGTATCGAACCGCGGGTAAAAACGTGGGCGATAAAAGTACATTTACATGCAATATAGGAAGTGCACGTGGACAGTGTTGCCTTCTGCACGGCAAGTTCGTTCGGGAAATATTGCGAGGAACGCTGACAGGTTGACAAAGCATCGCAACGTGGCCGCTTATCGCTTAGCCTCCTCTCGAGAGGAGACGAGCGTGCAAATTTATTGAATGCAAACGATTTCCATCGAGTCTCGCGTGTATTTACCCGTTACACGACCATCATTATCGACCAACCATGTTTCTCTACCTTCGAGAAATTGAATTTCGAAGGACGCTCGTTCTTAACTTATCTTCGGAAGTGCACTTTTACACCCTTAATTTATCATTTTCTGTAACAATGATTTATCGTTGCGGAAGAAATTTTGTTAGGTTTCGTAATAACTGGATAATATTGATGTGAATGTTTAAAGTAAACTTTACCGTGCAATTTTTTTCCTACAAATTTGTTTTTCTGAAATTTGAAGAAAAGGTGGAATTGTATATTTAGAATTAGAGTCGAGTTTTAATTTTTTTACGGGTTTGATATCTACAGGTTTTGAAATTTTTACAATTTCTATATTCCCGAATTTTCAAATCTTCAAATTTTCCCGAGTTTTAATTTTTTTAAGGATTTGATGTCAACAGGTTTTGAAATTTTTACAATTTCTATATTCCCGAATTTTTCAAATCTTCAAATTTTCCCGAGTTTTAATTTTTTTAAGGATTTGATGTCAACAGGTTTTGAAATTTTTACAATTTCTATGTTCCGGAATTTTCAGATCTTCAAATTTTCGCAACTTTACAATTTCTGAACCCACAAATCTACAAATTCTCAAATTTCACAATTTTTAAGCTTTAAATTTCCAAATTCTCATATTGAAAAATTTCTATTCTAATTTTTCAATCCGCAAATTGAAAAGTCAGTAAATTCCCAAAGCGTCGAATTGAAGTCTCTAAATGTCCAAATTCCGGAATTCGCAAAATTGAATCCTACGAAGATTTGAAAAGCGTGTGTCGAAATCGATAGAGAATCGCGGAGTCAAGAATGCATCGATATCGAAAAGCGAACGGTTTTAAACGGAGCTCTGGCCAACGGCTGAAAGTATTTGCCAAAAGGACGGTTCGCCTCTAATGAAAATAGAGCCTAAGCCACGTCCCAAAGTACCAAATTGGATTTCGAGGCGGAGCTTGTGTGGCCAAATGATCCCACCCGTTTTACAACTGTTGCCAATCGAAAGATTTGCCAAACAACGTATTCCGTGCGTTCGTCGATCACTGTACTCCACATGGGTGATCACACGGAAATAGATCACCCCTAATTTTCGAGCTTGCAATTTTACAATTTTAATCTCAAATTTAATCTTGCAAATTTACAGTTTCAAAATTTAGCAATTCAGACATTTCGAAAATTAAATGTTACTTTATGGGAATTCAGAATATCGTGTGGAAATTTATGAATTTGAATATTTGAAAATGAAGATAACATTGACCAAATTATAAGGTTTAAGAAAAATTATAAATTTGAGAATATAGAAATTGTAAAATTTAAAGCTAAAGAAATGACAAATTTAAGAATTGTACAAATTCAAAAATTTATAACTTAGAAGTTTATAAATTTTCAAATTTTCAAAGCTTGAAATTCAAACATTTTCAAATTACACAAATTCCAAAATTTACAAGTTGGAAAATTTATAAATCTGTAAATTCTCAAAGCCTGCAATTTCAAAATTCCATAATTACACAAACTCGATGGTTTATAAATTTTCAAATTTTCAAAGCCTTAAAAAATGTTTAAATCGCACGAATTAAAAAATTGACAAGCTTGAAAATTGATAAATCTTCAAATTCTCAAAGCCTGCAATTTCAAAATTCCATAATTACACAAACTCGATGGTTTATAAATTTTCAAATTTTCAAAGCTTAAAAAAATGTTTAAATCGCACGAATTAAAAAATTGACAAGCTTGAAAATTGATAAATCTTCAAATTCTCAAAGCCTGCAATTTCAAAATTCTATAATTACACAAACTCAATAGTTTATAAATTTTCGAAGCTTACTATTTGAAAATTGAAGAATGAAATTCGAATGTCAGATCTAAAAAATTAGTAAAAAAATTGCGAAAGAAGGTAAAAAAAACTATGAAACGCGAAAGAAGAAATGAAGTTCGGATCAGTTAAAAAGAATAAGGAAACGGCCGACAAGTTTGCTCGTCAAAAGAATACGAAAACGTTGGCGTTCATTGAAAACGCGATGTTCGATCAGTCCGACGATTCAACCAACTGAAACAAGATCTCACTCGTTAGGCGAGAACGGCCTGAGCTTTTCACGTGTCTAGCTATTCGAATCACCCCCTTCTTTTTTTCTTCTCTTCTTTCAAACGACACGGAAGACCTCATTGCCTCGGGCCTAACGTTAACGCGCGTGATTTTCTTTTCACTCCCCTTCGAGCACACGGTTGCTGTTTGCACTGCGATCCTTTTCACGATGGAAAAGACAGAGAAAAAGAGAGACAGCAGGGAAAAAGAGTGGTAGGAGAGAACGCGTGGGGAAAACAGAGGAAAGCTGGTAATTATGGGGATAACTGAAATAACTTGTTAACTTTGTATAATTTCGGGTATCTTTGCACTACAAGGTTCTTCGCAAATAAGTCATTTACTACTTTTGATACTATTAGAATAATGCTACTAGAACTTTTTTAAGGTTTCTCTACTAATAAATTTTTAGTGTTTCACTACATAATTTTATAGCATGATAATTTACAAATTGTTACTATTTTAGTAAGGAATTTTATAACATGATAGATTACAAATTTTTAGTGTTTCACTACATAATTTTATAGCATGATAATTTACAAATTGTTACAATTTTAGTAAGAAATTTTATAACATGATAGATTACAAATTTTTAGTGTTTCACTACATAATTTTATAGCATGATAATTTACAAATTGTTACTATTTTAGTAAGAAATTTTACAACATGATAGATTACAAATTTTTAGTGTTTCACTACATAATTTTATACCATGATAATTTACAAGTTGTTACAAATTTAGTAAGAAATTTTACAACATGATAGATTACAAATTTTTAGTGTTTCACTACATAATTTTATAGCATGATAATTTACAAATTGTTACAAATTTAGTAAGGAATTTTACAACATGATAGATTACAAATTTTTAGTGTTTCACTACATATTTATAGCATGATAATTTACAAGTTGTTGCAATTTTAGTAAGGAATTTTATAACATGATAGATTACAAATTTTTAGTGTTTCACTACATAATTTTATAGCATGATAATTTACAAATTGTTACAAATTTAGTAAGGAATTTTACAACATGATAGATTACAAATTTTTAGTGTTTCACTACATAATTTTATAGCATGATAATTTACAAGTTGTTACAATTTTAGTAAGGAATTTTATAACATGATAGATTACAAATTTCTAGTGTTTCACTACATAATTTTATAGCATGATAATTTACAAATTGTTACAATTTTAGTAAGGAATTTTATAACATGATAGATTACAAATTTCTAGTATTTTAGTACATAATTTTATAACATGATAATTCACATGATAATTCCATTAATTGACTACTTTCGCGTTGTACGTTTAAGTACACACCTCGAGCATCCCGTTCGAGATAAAATGTGGATTTATCGCCGTATAAAACGTGTCTCGAAAAAAATAAACTTCTCCGGAGCACTTTTTATCGTTAACAATTCGCGGCTAGAATCGAGCCGAAGAAAACGGTTTCTGAAATAATGGAAACGCTCTAAATTCACGTTTTCCCTTACGTAACAAGGACCCTGTATCCACGGTATCATAAAACTCGAGGAAATTCGCTGGTTTCATTCATTTTACGTGCTCGTTACATATTCCAATTACCCGCGTACAAGCGGCAGCCCCACCGACGACATTCTTTTCAATATTTCAACCGGTGTCTAATTAGCAAATTTAACAAATACGAGCCCAAAGAATGTTCCTTTACCCGTTTCAAACGTATTCTCACGAATGAAACTTCAGAAACGAGCGTGGCACACTTTAGAATTCCTTTTGTGTTTCTGCCGTGATATTTTTTACACCTCTCTTCGCGCGATATTGAGCGCAGAATGTGCACAAGTGCCAGAACGAAAGAATTCTTCTAAATGAACCAACTTTTATTTCTAGTTTTATTATCACCTGTACAGAGAACCTAAGGATTCGGTTACTTTTTACAATCCGGATTGTTTGCACTTTCATTTCAATGAAAACTCTATTTCTTTTAATGAGGATTATATTCACCATTTTGGTATGGAATATTAACGATACGAGTATAATACCATATGTTTAATTATGTTAATATATTAACATTTACATATAACAGCATATATTAACATAATTAATATACTATTTTCTAATAATATATTAATAGATGTTATTACGTATTATGTTAATATACTTGACATATGAACTATGATCACACATGTTACCTTATCTTACTTTCATTGAAAAACTCTGACAATTGACATTAGTAAAAATATTTTTTATTTTTTAATGAAGTTTATTCAATTAAAAATAATTTTAACGAAGTATACAAATGCTGAGCATTACAAGAAATAATTAGAAACAGCAATCTAAAATAGTTCATAATACTTTTTAATAGAGGTAAAAAATTGCTCGTTAAGTGAATAAATTAATAAATGTCATGAATATTCATTGTAAACCACATGAAATGTGAACACTTTTTCTATGGTGCTCAAATGTAAATAATTGTACACTAATATCTCTCATTTGCACTAATTAGAAGCGTTCTGTTTTTTGTTTTATTATAATTAAGCAGAGAGAAGGCTACTACAGCAAAATTGCAATATTACACAAAGCGTGTTTGCTTTTGAATATTCCATAGTCAAAGGATTAATCTTCTGTGGTCCAAGTGTGCCTTCCAGGTACAAATTTAATTAACTACTGTTACCTAGAATATCTATGAAATCCTGCAAACCTCGCCGGAAAGAGAAACTTTCGTATGCATACGATACTTTCATAAATTTGTTTACCACCTTATACAAAATTATTTATAATTATAATTTATGTATATTATGTATCAGAAAATTATTTGCTGAAATATGTAAATGATGTGTGTAAAATTCATACGTCAACCACATGTGGATGACCTGAAGTTTTGTCAAAAATAAAGTCATCAATAAATGAAAACTGCTTTTGTTTGTTCGCATCCTATACAAAATTACTTGTAATTTATAAGAGAAAATGATTTGCGTTGAAATATATAGATGGTGAGTATGAAGGTTCATATGTGAACCTCATGTGGATGTCCTGAATTTTTGTCACAAATGAAGTCATCAATAAATGAAAATTATTCTTGTGTGTTCACATCCCGCACAAAATTACTTGTAATTCGTAACAGAAAATGATTTGCGTTAATATATATAAATGACGAGTTCATATGTGAGCCACATGTGGATGCCCTGAATTTTGGTCAGGAATGAAGTCATCAATAAATGAAAATTATTCTTGTGTGTTCACATCCCACATAAAATTACTTGTAATTCACGACAGACAATGATTTGAATTAAAATATACAAATGGTATGCAGGTTCATATGTGAACCTCATGTGGATGCCCTGAATTTTGATCAGGAATTAAATGATTAACAAAAGCAAATTGTTTCTCTGTACTCACACCTTGTACAAAATTATGTGTAATACATAACAGAAAATGATTTGCGTTGAAATATATAAATGATGAGTATAAAGGTTCATATGTAAACCACATGTGGATGTCCTGAATTTTTGATCAAGCCTAAATGATTAACAAAAGAAAATTGTTTTTGTGTACTCGCATCTGACAAAAGTATCAGCGTAAAAATATCTAAACCAGTATAAAATTCATAGGTGAACCACATATGGATCTGAAATAAAATAATCAATAAAAGAAGACTGTTCTTGTGTACTCACCTTCGCGAAGTCGATCTTCAATGTGCAGCAACCAGAATATATATCTGCCCCGTGAAGTGTTTCCTTCGCCCTGGTTGCTGATTCCACCGAGTCAAACGTGGATTCAGAAGAGTTCGGTTAAGAATATATAGAAATATTTCGCAAGCTACCGACGGAAATCATTTACGAAACGGATGCTTGGTGCAAAGAGGATCTCCAGTTCGAACGGAAATGGAAATATTGCTAGTTTCCTGAACGAACGAATCTTAAATAACGTTTCGAAGCAACAGGCTGCACAATTCAAAACATTCAAATACGGATTTTCTGCTATTCAAAAAATATATAGACGGCCAAAGAAAATGAGGAATCTTTTATTTAATTATTTTTATCTAAAGAGTTCATTTTAAGGGTACAAAAAAGTAAATCATTCTAAGGGACTAAAATTCTTTTAGCAGTTCATAAAATTGTTCGAAAAGTTCATGAATAAAATTCCGGGAAAAGTTTACAAATTAAATCGTGTAGAAAGTTCATAGGTTCAATTATTTAAAGCAGTTCAAACACGCCGCCCAAGCCGCACCATCGGTTTAAGGAACTTAAATAACGGCGATGTATCAAGACAACGAACCCGTTTAAAGTGCAATATGTAAAACTTGCCGGAGTTTCCCGGTAGTTACACGAAAGAAAAATGGGGTCATTCATTTGTATGCGACGAGTTACTTCGCGATGTTCAACCGGAAGCATCAGAAAGCTTAGGGATAAGGTCGTCGGACTGGAAGATGTAATCGAGATGGTGTCGATCGCAACTTTTGCTTATAAACCTTCATCGCGCTGTAACACTGCCACGTGACCGACAAACTTTACCGATTCCGACAAAGGGGATGAAAAAGAAAAGGGTTTCACGACGGAGATCCTCTTTCGGGCTTAAAAAACCCACTTTTCGCGATTCGGGAAGGGGTCGTAAAACGCGATCCACAATGGTGGACATTGGTGCATTGTAAAGGATATTCCACCATCGCTTGAACGCCATTTTTCTTGAAGATGACGATACGCTGAACCTGCCCACTGGGTGCACTGATCGTGTGTAACACTTCCTGCAACAGACAGAACATTTCGAATGATTAAATAATTTCGATGAAATATTTTAACTCTTAACGGACGTCTTTTCTCTGCCTTTCTCAGTTACCGGGCATTTTCTAAAGTTCACAAAGTTGCAACCTCAATGCACTAAAGTGCAGTGTTTAAATTACGAGTTTGGTTAACTTTTTCGAGTTTAGATAATGTTCTTTTCGGAGTTTAATGTTCTTTCTCGAGTTTAAATAATGTCTTTTCAGATTTTGAAGGGGATGCATTTTTTACAGTAGAGTGTTTCAAGTTTCATACGTTGGTTTTATCAAACCATTTTTCATAAAGTGTACGGAGTTGTTTCTTTACGTGTATATTTCTTGAGAGTGATATTTTGTAGAACCACCCTTATAAAAAATATATAATAAATTTCTTGTAAACTACTGGCTCATTCTTGTAAACTTTATCATGCACAATTAAGAAGTGATTAAAAAATAGAGAAATGATCGAAGAGTAAAGAAATTTGTCTTTTCTAAATTTTTAAGGGGTTGTATTTTTCAAAGCGAAGTGTTTGAAGTTTCATACGTTGGTTTTATCAAACCATTTTTCATAAAATGTACGGAGTTGTTCCTTTACGTGTATATTTCTTAAGAGTGACATTTTGTAAAACCACCCTTACAAACTAGAACCTGCCACATTCTTGTAAACTCTGTCATGTTCGCCACAGAAATTGCAGTTTAAGAAATATTTCAAAAATAAAGAAATGATTAAAAAGAAATTTGTGAATACGACTGACTTTCTATAGAGAAATGATTAAATAAAGTCTGTCGTGTGTTATCAAGAGATAATCCGGAATATTATTCGAATATACGTGGCACGTAAAAAACGTGCGTGATATATTTCCTCTGCCATATCTCAAATTCAAATCCGACATTTTTCGTGCACATCATATTCCACGAGCATCCGGAATAAAGCTTTAAAAACCTTTCGCTCGTATTTTCGAGCACGCTTCACGGGAAACTACGCATTTTATAAAACGGTCAGTAAATTTATCGCGAAATAGAAGAAACGTTGAGAAGACATTAAGGGGTGTTCTTGATGTCCGACATGAGCCACATCAATCACTAGTTGCTCACCATATTTATCACAAGCGCAATTTTTGTGGAGAAATACACGTTCCATGAGCATTGGAACTCCTTAAATTTATTCGAAAATTGTTTTGGGGAGGTTTTTTATTTTGAAGTTTGATACTCGAAGTATGAAAGGAGAAGTGTGACATGGATTGACAAATGAAACAGAATTAGTGAGCTAAGAATTTGGTCAAATTGTTTAATTTTAATCTTTAAGTGTTGTTTAGTAAGTGTTACTATAGTCTTCAAGCGTTATTCAATAAATGAAATTTTAATCTCCAAATGTTTAAGTGTTACTTTAATTTTCAACTGTTATTTAATGAATGTTATTTTAATCTTCAAGTATTATGTAACAAGTGTTATTTTAATCTTCAAGTATTATTTAAGAAGTATTATTTTAATCTTCAAGTGTTATTTTCTATGATTAATCAATACAACATAATAGAACGTTACTGTTGGATTTTTAAAAACCACATAAAACAAGACTCAAGAATTAAAAATGTTGTCTAACATTGTATAAACTGAATTATGAGTGTTGAAAGTTAGCGAATTTTTGTTAACAAACTTGAAACTTGAATAGCATATGTGAGTCGTATACGTGAAACTCCCATGTGTGGAGTACCAAAGTTACTAATGTGACTGCAAAGTTTCAGAGTCTGAAAATACTAGAATTTAAGGTTACCAAAGGTCCAAACTAACATTCTAAAACTTTCTTAAGCTTGTGGAGTTTTCAGAGTCTTAATGCTGTAGAATTCAAAAATTTGCTATAAAGTTGGTTTTCGAATACCAGGATATCAAGAGTACTTCCAAGATCCTAGAGGTAAAATATTAAAAAATTTGCAAAGATACAAAGTTCAAAAATCCTGAAGTCTTGAAGTCCCAAAATTCTAAGAGTGGTCAATAATTTTATCCGTCGAATTTCGAAAACCAGCAAACTTCAAAAATCCTAAAGTCTTAAACCAAAATTCTAAGATGCTCGAGTGGTCAATAATTTTATCCGTCAAATATGAATCTCGAAAACCAACAAACAAGTAAAATTCTTATGTACACAAATACACGTTGAATAATCGACTGGCAAGAATATCTTCCTTTCTTTAGCACGATATGTCGATTATCGAAAGGACTCTCTCAGAATTTCGATGATCTTCCACGGACGCTTTGTTTGGCGAAGGAAGATCGAGCAAAGAACATTGAAGATAATTCACGATACAATTGAAATGTTTCTTTCCAACAAAAACAAAGTCGGAATTTGAGGTATCGTCGAGTTCGAGTTAACTCGATTAAATTTCGACCGAATGTACATTTGTTTTTGTTCTCGTTTTAAACATTCGCAGCAGTGCAAGCTGAAAATAAGAACCTAATCCCGTTGGTTCCATGGAAACTGGGTCGTTTCTTTCTTCTTCGCTACTTCATACACTTTTTACGTTTGGTATGAACTGCCAGCGGAATATTTCGCTGGTATTACTATGTTGGTAACATACTAATAAATACTGGTATTTTACTTAATAAACGTGAGGTTAGCTGATAGATGTTTTTGATAGGCGATCAAAATTGTGGCGGTAGTTGGTAGTTCAATATAATACATGTAGTTTAGCTGAGGGATGTTCTTAAAACAAAATGGTAAAGTGGCAAAACAGAATAGTAAAAACTAAAATTGTAAAACGATGACACAATAGAACACTAAAAAGCAAAATTGTAAAACGTTAAAACAGTATAATAACAAAAAGTAAGATTGTAGAACAATAATAGTACAACAACAAAATAGCAAACATTAAAATAGTTAACCAAAGCGATAAAACCGACAAGGTAACAGCATATAAAAACCAGTAGTATACGAAAACACTAAAGGCAGTAAAATACCGCATAAAATACAACATAAACAACGAGCAACAAACTAAAACACTAAAAGGTTCCTATAAAAACGACGTCTCTTTAAAAGAACATGGCACACGTTCGCAACACATATGCGTACACGCAGACAAACAACCGTTCAATTATCACGTGGACCACGTGAACTTTATTCTCCATTACCGGAGTGCTACATACGAAGCGCCATTTTATCCCGTCATTTCATTATTTTTCATTAGCCACCGCTAATAAGAGATACGAACGAAAGGGATAAACGGTGCAGCTAATGTAGACAACGAAAACGATGGTAAAGAACGTTTAAATCGCGGGTGGTGTGTTTTAAAAGGTGTTGCAGTCTAAACAAGAGCGCGGAACGTAAAATGGCCGCGTAATGGGCCGCGAAACATCAGACAGCCGAGTGTTTCGCTGCGTATACGGAATCGGACTTAATTATCCGGCGTTTCCATCTAGAACGAAGAAACGCAAGGTTCCTTTGTGCAGTCCGAAACTCGACTACGAAGATCTTTTGTTGTACCTACGGCGTATATATAGTTCGGTGTAAATTCAATACGCTCGTCTTTAGCTCCCTTTTTCTCGCCTGTCTCTGGCCGATCTTTAACAAAGGCAGCCCTTTCTCGCCTTAAACGACACGACGAAGAAGCGGCCAGAAATCGTGATAAGAATATAGGTAATCCCTCGACAAGTTTCTTTGTTCCGTCTCGGAGGCATTCGCTCGGGGAACGACGGATACAGAGCGCTCGCAAAGTTTCGGATCATTTTTCCTATCACTGGGGTGTCAAACTTAATTAGGTAATTGTGCAAAATTACTTTGAAAATCTAGTTTCGTCCTTAGAAATTAAGGATGATCAACAAGTCCAAATAAATCATATCGCAGACGTCGCGTAGATTTGGGGATTTGGAAATTTGGGATTTGGGGATTTGGAAATTCGGGAAAGTAGCGAATTGGGGATATTGAGATTTGGGGGATGTGAAATTTGGGAAAGTAGCTAATTGGGGATATTGAGATTTGGGGAATGGGAAATTTGGGAAAGTAGCAAAGTGGGGATATTGAGATTTGGGGGATGTGAAATTTGGGAAAGTAGCTAATTGGGGATATTGAGATTTGGCGGATGTGAAATTTGGGAAAATAGAAAATTCGGGATATGGAGATTTGGGGAATGTGAGATTTGGGGGATGAGAAATTTGGGAAAGTAGCAAATTCGGGATATGGAGATTTGGGGGATGTGAAATTTGGGAAAGTAGCTAATTGGGGATATTGAGATTTGGGGGATGTAAAATTTGGGAAAGTAGCTAATTGGGGATATTGAAATTTGGGGGATGTGAAATTTGGGAAAGTAGCTAATTGGGGATATTGAAATTTGGGGGATGTGAAATTTGGGAAAGTAGCTAATTGAGGGTATGGAGATTTGGGGGATGTGAAATTTGGGAAAATAGAAAATTCGGGGTATGGAGATTTGGGGGATGTGAGATTTGGGGGATGTGAAATTCGGGAAAGTAGCTAATTGGGGATATTGAGATTTGGGGAATGTGAAATTTGGGAAAGTAGCTAATTGGGGATATTGAGATTTGGGGGATGTGAAATTTGGGAAAGTAGCTAATTGGGGGTATGGAGATTTGGGGGATGTGAAATTTGGGAAAGTAGCAAATTCGGGATATGGAGATTTGGGGGATGTGAAATTTGGGAAAGTAGCAAATTCGGGATATGGAGATTTGGGGGATGTGAAATTTGGGAAAGTAGCAAAGTGGGGATAATGAGATTTGGGGGATGTGAAATTTGGGAAAGTAGCAAATTGGGGATATTGAGATTTGGAGATTTGGAAATTTGGGAAAGTAGCGAATTGGGGGTATGGAGATTTGGGGAATGCAAAATTTGGGAAAATAGCAATCTGGGGATATTGAGATTTGGGGGATGTGAAATTTGGGAAAGTAGCAAATTAGGGATATTGAGATTTGGGGTATGTAAAATTTAGGAAAATAGCAAATTGGGGATATTGAGATTTGGGGTATGTAAAACTTAGGAAAATAGCAAACTGGGGATATTGAGATTTGGGGGATGTAAAAGTTGGGAAAATAGCAAACTGGCGATATGGAAATTTGGGAAATGTGAAATTAATGAAAATAGCAAACTAAAGATATTTAGATTTGGGGAATGTGAAATTTGTTAGTTTGGTAATTTAAAGATATTGAAATTTGGAAATGATTTGACAATAATTTCACTTGTGAAATAAGATAAAAGTACATATGATATAATCACTTCGTTCGAAACAATCGTTCACCAAACACTGTTAGCTAATAAATTACAGTTAAATCAAGTTGTCTGAATGTACCAAATGGTCCTTCGATTTGCGTGAAATTAGATTAATTAGTGAGCACCAATGTCCGAACAATTAATAATCAACCGCAGACGTTAACACCGATGAAAGTAAAACATTATTGCAAATTCCTGGGAAATTGATGAATGTGATCGAACGTCGGTTATTCTATTAAACCACCTATTGACAATAATCTACGCTTATAAAATATAAATACACACAATCATCTTCATGAAAATACTGCTTCTTAATATAACTTTTCAATTTTGTAACATAATTTTTGTAACACTAATTTTTGAGTTTCTCATCTTTCATCAGATCTCAACAAAGTCCATAAATTTCAAAAAATTTCGACTTTTCCCTGGTAGTTTTAGGATTAATATGATAATACGTATAACGAAGGGATTAAATAAAATCATACAATGAGACGGTCGAGAAAAAGGAGCATAGCGAAAGGCGTATATTCAAGGCAGCCTAATCAAAAAGATGGGCGATTAGAGTGAAAGACACTGACGAGCTGCAGCAGCCGTCAAAGAAGCAGCGAAGGAGACTAATGAAACCTCGAGCTTGTTTGAATAGCCGACAAAATTGAGGAATACGTGTTTCGCTTTATTACGATGAAGACAGGGGACTTTGAAGCTACTTTCCAAAGTAAAAATATATCCTACAGCCCTGGAGCACCATAATCTGACGCAGCTAAGAGGTGACGCGTGATCGGAATCGATAATGTGCATTTTACACGTTCAAAATTAACTTTCGTGCATCGATTTCGGTTTTATTTGGTAAAACTGGAGAACGAGGGTGGCAGTGGATGTTGAGTGGTTGTTTGAGTATATGGGTAATATTACTTTTGTATATTAATTTTGGTTATTTATTAAAACTAAATTTGGGTATTCGGGTAATATTGTGAGTTTGGGAATGTTTAAGTATGGGGATTTGGGAAATTGGGAATTTTCGAGACTGAGGATTTGAGGATTTAAACACTGTGTGAATATTTAGGGAGTTGATTTGGAAATTTAGGAATTTGAAGGGTTTGGAATGTTAGAATTGGAATATTTGGAAATTTCAAGAGGGTTTTGGAAATTTAGAAATTTGGAAACCTACAAGTTGGAAGATGAACCATTTGAAAATTTGGAAATTAGGAAACTTGGAAGCATGAGAATTTGAAGAATTACAAAGGGAATATGAAAATTTAGAAATTTGAAAATTTTGCAATTTGTCAATTTGTGAATTTATCAATTTATCAATTTGTCAGTTCGTGAATTTGTAAATTTGTAAATTCATAAACTCACAAATTACTAAATTCAGGTTTTAAAAATTTCAAAATGTGTGCAATTATTAACTACAAAAATCTCAATTCCGATTATGTTACAAAAATGAACACAAACCACATAATCGTGAACCTTATTACATTCTGCTATACTGATTAATGTGTCAGGGCTTATGTAGTATATCACCCATCGATTAACCTTTAAAAACTAATTTAATCCTCCTGTAATAAAGAAACAGCTTTGAAGTTGTCAAGCTTTGATCTCAGGATTAATAACTTTTAATAACTCATAGCTTCATTAACTTTTGGCGTTTAATCAAGAACACGTTTTACCTTCACACTGATAGATGGATACGTCTTTCTAATATTGTCTAATTAGTGAGCTTGCGTTGCAAAGTAGGTGGATTTATTATAAAGATTAATGAAGAACCTACTAAGAAATATATTACTGCAAATCTTGAAAAAGATATTTAACAGGCACAGAATATTTACTAAGTTATAATTTTAATCGTGGAATAATTGTGAAAGATATTTCACGGTTAGGGTTCTAGGGATATGAGGATTTGGGAATTTAGGAATCTAGGCATTTGAAGATGTACGAATTTGGAAACCTGGAGATTTGGGGATGTAGAAATTCGGGGATATAGGGAGTTGGGGATGTAGGGATTTGGGGATGTAGAAATTTGGGGACGTAGAAATTTGGGGATGTAACGATTTGGGAACGTAGAAATTTGGGGATGTTGCGATTTGGGGATGTAGAGATTTGGGGATGTAGAAATTTGGGGATGTAGAAATTTGGGGATGTAGCGATTTGGGGATATAGAAATTTGGGGATGTAGAAATTTGGGGACGTAGAAATTTGGGGATGTAGAAATTTGGGGATGTAGCGATTTGGGGATATAAAAATTTAGGGATATAGAAATTTGGGGACGTAGAAATTTGTGGATGTAGCGATTTGGGGATGTAGCGATTTGGGGATATAGAAATTTGGGGATATAGAAATTTGGGGATATAGAAATTTGGGAATGTAGAAATTTGGGGATGTAGCGATTTGGGGATGTAGGGATTTCAAGGTTTAAGAATTTGGGAATTTAGCTATATGGGGGTCCAGAGGTTTGCAGACGTAGAAATTTGGGAATGTAAGGGTTTTGTGATGTAGGTATTTGGGTATGTAATGATTTTGTATGTCGAAATATTGGCACATGTAGGCATTTAAGATCCAGAGGTTTGCAGATGTAGAAATTTGAGAATGTAACGATTTGGTGACCTAGGTATTTGGGTATGTAACGATTAAGATATGTCAACATTTGGGCACATGTAGACATTTCGGGTCCAGCGATTTTCAGTATTTATGTATGTGGAAGTGTGGGCACATGCAGGCATATGGAATGTAGACCACGTAGATTTTAAAAAGAAAACCTTTTCTTTCTTGCCTTCCACCAAATAGCAAACACAACAAATACCACAATGCATAGTTCACTACAATGCATTACACAAATAGTTCCGAACATAGTTAACCTAAAGTGAGTCATAAGAAGCAGTCTATAATTCCAGCCGTAGAAAACTTCATGACCTATCTTCATTATTTTCCTGTGCCAACAATAGCCGTTAAAGTCAAGGCCCGACAAAATGTCGATTAATACTTAAGAAAAGAACTAACACACGTACCATTAACATCGTACGTCAGAGAATATCTCGCGGAGGAATTTCAGATCACGGTAAGACCGTAGCCTGACGGGATACAATGGGTCTCGCAGTCACGATTTAAAATCCGGGTTCACGATGTACGTGAAAAGATTCGCGAAGAAACAGCGAGCAACCTATACTATCTACTTATGAATAATATATGTGAAGATTGTGTAGCGCGAGGAAATTCAGCGACTGAAATAGAAAACTTTTCGAAATACGACCTTTCGTATTGCGCCGTTGCGATACGTAATAAACTTGCGGGGTTAGTTGGCTTATCTCAACTTTTCAGATTTCGGAATGATATTTGTGGAAATAGATTTGCAGTATTTAGGTCTGGTCAAGGTTTGTTAGAGGAGTTTTGAGGATTGGGAGTTAGGGATTTTGAAATTTGGAAATGTGGGGGTGCAAATTTAGAGATGTGGATTTGGGGGTTTTGTAATTTGGGGATATTCAGATTTTGGGATCTTGAAATTTGGAAGGTTAGGAATTGGAAGATATTGAGATCTAGGGATCTAGAAATTTGGTAGGTTAGTAATTTGGAGATGTTGAGATTTGGGGACTTGGAAATTTGAGAAGGTAGCAAATTGGGGATATTGAGATTTGGGGGATGTGAAATTTGGGAAATTAGCAAATTGGGGGTATGGAGATTTGGGGAATGTGAAATTTGGGAAAGTAGCAAATTGGGGGTATGGAGATTTGGGGGATGTGAAATTTGGGAAAGTAGCCAACTGGGGATATTGAGATCTAGAGATCTTTAAACTTGGAACTTTAGTAATTTGGAGATATTAAGATTTGGGGTTCTAGAAATTTGGGAAAATAGCAAACTGGGGATATTGAGATTTGAGGAATGGGAAATTTGGGAAAATAGAAAACAGGAGATATTAAGATTTGGGTTTGTGAAATTTGGGAAGTTCGTAGTTTGAGGATGTTGAGATTTAGGGACCTTGAAATTCAGAAATTTTGTAATTTGAAAATTTTACAATTTTGAAGGACAACAGATATTGAGATCTGTTTGAGACCTGAACAAACGTAAAACTCCTCAAGTGATTATTTAAACTATCGGTAAGAAGAGTTACGCAACGAGAAGAAACCAAAACAGATCTCTTTATTTTCGTATAGACGCATCGGTAGCGAGGTAGAGCTTTTAAGAAAGCTTTCGTAATGACCGGTTCGAAGCACAGCAAAGACAAGTAATCGCCGTAGGAGGGATGTTGAGCATCTTGTATTCTCATTTCTATTCCACAGCACGCTGTGCCACGAGTTTGACCTACCTCACGTACCAGTCACCTTCGGCTTCCCTTCATCTTCTTTCCAGCCGTGACTGATATAAACGCAACTGGTAGGTTAACTTTAGAGAACAGCATCAAAGAATACATGTATACACACGAGCACAGCTGTGAAAACCACGACAACTGGATCTCTCGTAATTCCTATGAGCTCTTTAATCATGGAGCGTGCCATTCTAAAACCAAGCACACCGTATATCTTGCCGGTCACATCAATGAAGAAGCCTGCTAAGATTAAAAAGAACACGGACAAGAACAACAACGGATCACTCGGAGGATACGTTCAACAGATACAAATATCACTGGGAAACGTGTCACTCGAATGTTTGAAATTTCTAATATTTTAATCAACGTCTTTCAAATTTGCGTGTTCTGGTGATATCGCGCTTGAGGATGACAAACTTGCATATGAAGCATATGACACTTAAATAATACAGAACATCTATTTGGTCGCTTTACTAACTTAAGATACTTGTATTAATTACTTGGTATTGTGTAGATATATTATGAATTTGCGTATTCAGTAGTGATGGGTATCGTTGAGGATCAAGTTCGTCATGTGAAGCATATGTGTGACGCTTAAATTTTGATACAGAGCTAACATCTATTTGGTCACGTTACTAACTGAAGATACTTGCATTAATTACTTGGTATTGTGTAGATATATTATGAATTTGCGTATTCAGTAGTGATGGGTATCGTTGAGGATCAAGTTCGTCGTGTGAAGCATATGTGTGACGCTTAAATTTTGATACAGAGCTAACATCTATTTGGTCACGTTACTAACTGAAGATACTTGCATTAATTACTTGGTATTGTGCAGATATATTATGAATTTGCGTATTCAGTAGTGATGGGTATCGTTGAGGATCAAGTTCGTCATGTGAAGCATATGTGATCCCTAAATTTCGACACAGATCTACTTGTTCACTTTCCCAACTAAAAATGCTAGTTTTAATTACTTGAAATTATGGAAGATAAATTATGAATTTGCGTGTTCAGTTGTGATGGGTATCGGGGATCAAGTCCATCATATGTAGCATATGTGATCCCTAAATTTCGACACAGATCTACTTGTTTACTTTTCCAACTAAAAATGCTAGTATTATTTACTTGATTTATGGAAAATATGTTATGAAAATATCTGGAAGGATTTGTTACAAATAAAAATATCTAATAGAATTTTTAACTGCTTCAACGTGGTAGTCCACTCCTAAAGCTACAATTTTCTCGACATGCACAGTTAATTATTGCTACAATATCAAGGTTATTAAAGAGAGTTGTTAAGCACATTTTGTCATTGTCCTTGGTTATACAGATTATAATTAGAATTGAACACAAAATTGAATTGCAGCGAAAATACGAGTGTGGGTTAACACATTCCGTGGTGTGCGTCACGATAGGACAAGAGATTCAGATGGCGGGAATATTTGAAATTTGCAAATTTTAATTGCACAGTAATTGAACTTTTGAACAAAGAACAAGTTTATACAAGTTTAAAAGTGTATGCAAGCTTAAATTGAAATATACCGATGAAATTGAAAAGAAAAAATTGAAAAGGCGTTGAAAGAGAAACGCGATAACCTGGGAGTTTATAAATTCTTTCCTTTTCAGCATACAGAAACAAAGGAGCGAAATTTAGTTTCGAGTAAGAAGATAGCCAAGACGGATTTCTTGATTCTCTTTATTCCTCCAGGGAAATTTCATCCGAGGAAAACGTATAAATTGCCAATAGGCGAAAGACGGTGAAACACGTGCGTACAAACGTTTCTAACTGCTTGAACTTCGCGAACGTGTCGTGTTTCAGAATGTTGCGTTTGAAATTTTTATGATGTTCCGTCATTTTCAGGGTAGAAAATGCGTGCAAGAGCTCTTTTGAGGAATTAAGGAGAAAAGAGGATAACGGTGAATCGAAGAGGAAGAAAAATGTGCGAAATGCTTTTCAAACGTTCATTCGCTTTTCGTTTGCGAACCGTATTTCCGTGGCTGACCTGTTCCCGTATTTTCCTTCCGCCTTTTTTTCCTCGCCCCGGTATAAATATCGACGACAAATTATGCTAGAACGTACACACCATTTTCTCGAGAGACCCGCCACAAAATGAGCAACGGGAAGAAACGCAAACACTGAAACAACGTTTCGACGCGTTTAATGCCCGTCAAGGTTCGCAGTGGTGTTCCGGGGAAAGTATACAGGGTGCTTTCGGGAAATATGACGGCTTAAAATTACGGCTCGTAAATTACTGGCGAACTAAATTTTCGGTATCCTTCACGAAAATAGAAGTACAGCTAAGTAAACAGTTTTACGAGTCCGAAAATTTTTAATTCAATTGATTACTTTGTACAATTTTTTAATTAAAATTATTAAATTTGAGTCATTAAATTTTTCAAGGGTTGTAGGAAATTCTTGACCCTACATATGTAAACTGGAAAAATTTTGCACTTCCAAATTTTGGATATTTTGAATTTTCAAATTTTTTAATTTATAAATCTTCGAGGCACGATTACTCAAAAATTGAGTAACTAAATTCCTATATGCTCAAATCTGCAAGATAGATTTGCAAATTGATAGATAACTAAATTGCTAAGCCCTCAAATTTTTAGATCTGTAAGTTCCTGAATCCTGAAATTCCTAAATCGTCAAATCTCTATACTCTCATATTGGTAAATCTCCAAATCTCAAGTTCTACAAATCTCGAAGTGCATGAATTTCAAAATCTATAAATTTCAAGGTCTCTAAATTTTCTCATGTCTCCAAACTCCTAAATCCCTACATGGTTAAATCTCTACATTCCCAAATCGTTACATTTGCAAACCCTAATTTTCCTACATCCCTGCATTTCCAAATCCCTAGATCCCCAAATTTCTACATCCACAAATTCCAACATCCCCAAATCCCTGTGTCCCCTAAATCCCTACATCCCCAAATTCCTACATCTCCAAACCCCTACATCCCCAAATCCCTGCACCACGAAATCCCTACATCCCCAAATCTCCACATTCCCAAATCCTCACATCTCCAAATCCTAACATCCCCAAATTCCTTCACCCCCAAATCGCTAAATCCTCAAATTCCTATATCCCAAAATCGCTAAATCCCCAAATGTCCAAGTCCAAAATTGCAACAATTTGCCCAAATGCCAAGACCCCCAAATTCTGAACCCACCCGAGAATGTTGAAATCCAGAGAAGTAAAATCGACGAGCGTTAATTCGTCGGTTGGCACATCTGAGTCCAAATACACCATGCACTTTGCACAGAAGTTAGCTCGTTCATTTCGCTGGCAAGGCAAGACCAGGTGGACTTTGAATTTGTCCTTTCAATTTGACGCCTCGCAGTCGCAGGTGTCATGCTTATTAGCCAGCGCGCGACGTCTTTCGAGGCTTCTTCCAGTGAATACACGTACATGGGAATATCGCTGGATTGTACCCGAGGGAAATACGTCGGTTTCCTAGCGGGTATTCCTGGATAGCATCTTCAGACGCGACGAGAACGTTTCTCGAACCATGTCAGAGTAAATTGACGCAGTAATTGTGTCGCTTCATCACTTTTTCACACGCTTGCAGCCAGGTGAATGAGATCGGGATGAGATTCGAGCCCGGAATCGGGAAACGGAGATCCCTAATAATAGAAAAGGATTGCCAACGGCTATCAATCGAGGGTGGCTCGCTGCGAAAGGAGCCTAGCCTCTTATTTAATTCATCGCTACGTCTCTTGATGGCTTAACGTGATTAATCTTTGGTCATTCATGAAGACCGATCGATGAAATCAAACAGCCGGTGGCTTTTATGCGCTGGCTGCAGGTGTACCTAATGCTTGAATTATAGCTGTTATACGGTAAACAAGATTGATTCTGTAGTTTTGACTATTTTACATTTTGTCATCCATGGGAAACTTAAACCACAACTTATTACAACACTTATCTAAACCACATACATCCTTTTCAGCACGTCACTTAGCACATGATAGTATTAACTGAACACTGTTTTTAATGATTTTTAACATGTCTGCAAGTTCAGCCCACAGTCAACAATCTTCACCTAAACCAGCCATATAAATCCACCAGCTTTTAACAATCAGTACTTCAGATAGCTCATCATAGTATTGTGTACTGTTTTCAATCATATGTAACATGTCTTCAAGTTCAGCCCACAGTCAACAATCTTCATCTAAACCATATCAATCCACCAGCTTTTAACAATCAGTACATCAGTTAGCACATGGTAGTATTAACTGAATATTGTTTTTAATGATTTTTAGCGTGTCTTCAAGTTCAGCCCACAATCAGCAACAATGTTCACCTAAACCAACCAAATCCAGCTTTTAACAGTTAGCACATTAAACAATTAAGTTTATACGGCAGGTGTCGAAATTATCCAGAGAAAATTGAAAGGATTTACGATTCCAAGAAGCACGTTAAACCAGCGATAAAACTGGGCCGTATAAGAGAAGCGGCAGTCGGAGGACAAAAGGAGAAACATTAAATTCCGGCAATGGTTAGCGGTATTGTTTTCAGTGCAAATATTGAATTTTCTTTGGTGTCGGTTCTATAAGCGAGGCATACCTCGAAAGTCGCAATTCGTGCCACGAAGACAAAGAGAAATCGGTGTGGTAGTGCAAAATCCTCGGCGGTTACGTATTTTTAACTCGATATTTTCTTACGGGGTCTCTCGGTTCAAACTTTTCCCCATTACCACCGCCATGTAAATGCGACCGCTCGGCTAACTTTTGAAAGACCGAACGTGTTCACCAAAAGCTGCGGTGACTCCCGCTGTTCCTCTAATTCCCACGGGAAACTTCCACCGGTGGGATTACCCTGAACGCGTGCACGTGTGTGTACGCAAGAGAACAGTCGGCTTTATTTCCCGGAAAAACGTTGGCTTTCGTCGTTAAATGAAAAGCAAACGAGATAGAATGATAGAACCCAGCCAGAGGTAATTTTTTATGGACGGGAAAATGTGTGCTTCGAAAATGAAGGAGTTCCAGCTCGTTGGAAAGTAATATCCGACGGAATAATAAAGCTCGCTGGAGGTGCAAAATGTGCAAGATTTGTTTGTGAAACTCGAAACAATTTTTTGTTCCGTAGGTAAGTTGATATGTAACTCATTTCAGGCTAGTATTTTACTAGTGACTACTATTTATTAAATCTGCTATTATTACTATTTATTACTATACGAAATATTTGATTGTAAGATACGATGTTAACATTTGAGAGTTGGTAGATTGGTTGTTCAGACCTATGGGGCTGTTCAGCCCCAGGATTTGAAAGTCGAGTACGAAATATTGCTAGTATTTTACCTGTAGTTTGACTAGTACTTATTGAACCTAATGACTATGCGAAATATTTGATTGTAGAGATAGGATGTTAACATTCGAGAATTGGTAAATGATTGTTCAGACCTATGGAGCTCTTATGATCAGCCCTAGGATTTGAAAGTCTGTCGAGTACGAAATATTGCTAGTATTTTACCCATAGTTTGACTAGTACTTATTGAACCTAATGACTATGCGAAATATTATAGAGATAGGATATAAACATTCGAGATTTGATTGTTCAGACCTATGTGGCTGTTCAGCCCCAGGATTTGAAAGTCCAATACAAAGTGTTTAATAATTTATATATAACGGTTTATGGTGTTTAATCATTTATATATATGTCGGTTGCAATATATGAATATCAGTGACTACGACTTAAGATTAATCTGTCGTTCAGTACTCATCTAACCGAACTGGAGTACGCCTCGTTTGTTCCAAAAGTTCCAGCGGTTGTTTCTGGTGAAAAGGCGAGGAAAATAAAAAGAGAAGTCATGTTCTTTTCCCGACTGCTCATTACCATTCAAAACGTAGGCTGGCCTCGTTTGACCCGTTGCCGCCACGAGCACAGAATCCTCGACATTGTCCCGGCTGGCCGTAGAATCATGCAAACGTAGCCACCGGGGACTAAATTTCAGAGGGACCAGGCTAGGCTGGCTCGACCACCGTCAAAACCACCATTTTCTACCACCAACTTCTTTCCCCTAATTCCATCGAGACTCCTGCAGGGAAAAGATCGTCCCGCTTACGAGCAAAGACTCGAGTGTGCTCTGACCTTAATCGTCGCCCCGTGTGTATGTATCCGGGCTACCTCGTGAACAAGTCGATTGCCAAAGGTGTTAAGGAGAAGAAATACGATGGAACAGCGGTTCTCAACATTTTCACCAAGTACAAGGAAAATACGGTAATCGAGTACACGTTCTTGGAACTGCGGGGTTCACCTCGTACCATAACTTTGTTTAATCGTTCAAAGTTCTTTCAACGCTGTTAACGTGTGAACTACATCTGGATAAAGTAATTTTCAGAGTACCAAATCACCAAATCTTTGGATTTTGAAATCATTAAATCTGAAGATTCTCAAATCCTCAAATTCCTAGAACATCAAGTCCTTAGATTCTCAAATCATTAAATCTGAAGATTCCCAAATTATCTTCAAATTTCCACATCCCCAAATTCTCACGTCCCCAAATTCCCACATCGCCAAATTCTCACGTTCCCAAATTCCCACATCTCCAAATTTCCACATCCCCAAATTCTCACGTCCCCAAATTCTCACATCTCCAAATTCTCGAATCCCTAAATTCTCAAATTCCCAAATTCTCAAATCTCCAAATTTTTTAATCACCAAATCCTCTGATTTAAAGTTCCCCAACTGAAATACTAAAAATATGAAAAAATGTATCACCGAGGTTCGAATAAAATTTAATCGAATCGATGGGCGAGCGAATAACTGATAGCGAGATCGTTGATCGATCCGATTTTATCGGAGCTCATCGAAACAACCGAGGCAAACGCGTTGAATTAACACGAATTCATGGAAAGTGTTGTTGGTCGTCCAACAAGTTGCAAAAATCAATATTTATCCGTGCGAAACTGGCGCAAACTAAGTCGTGCTCGTCGTTGTAGCCGCAAACCGTTCAGTTCGTGCGATTAAAACGCGTCATCTGGAAACACCAGCTGTGTACATACCGAATGCACGCGGGCATGTGTGTCAGAGAATTTAATGATAACGATGGGTCATGCGTGGGTGGCGCCATGATTTTGTTTATCGAACCTCTGCGAAACTGATATTAACACTTTTCTTTAATAATGCATTATACGAGCACAAAATGGAAGCTTTTCAAACCAAATGGGGATGATAACAGATCATGATATTTTTATCTGTAAGCTATCTATGGTAAGTCACTGAAATTTTCTAATTTTTGGACGATGGAAATTGACGATGAATATTTTGACGATGATGGTATATGAAAGATGTTTAAAAAGTGGTACAGCCTTAGGTTGCAATTATTTTCAGCCAAATATCACGTGACAACACAGGTTGACCCTTGTATTGCTAAACAATATTATTAATAACATTTATAAAATTCACATGTTATTCATTTATCCTTTAGTTCCCTCTATTCCCACCTTTGGTTATTATACTAAATAGTTCTCTTCTGAATTCTCTAATTATTCCTCCCACTTCTTCAATTTCTAAATTCCAACCCTAAATTACAATCTTCCTAAATTCTTTTAATGTCAGATTCGATATTCTCCAAATACAACTCTCTAAACTGGTTAAATATGTAAGAAAGTCGTACGAACCATCGATTTACGTCCAGCATTCGGTCCATTTGCCGAATAATCTACCTCCGATTACCTGAAACTTTTTCTTGGACCGCCTTCTGGAACACCTAACGGGCTCTACAGACATCTGGCTGGCTACACGTCTTCGAGAGAGCAGATACACGAAATCGAAAGGAAATGTAATCGTAGCGAAACTCTTAAATCTGTGATGCGAGCACGTGACTCGAATTGGCCAGGAAACTGGAACGCATCCTAGCTTTGATCACAATGCTCCTTGTTCGTCGGCGAAGGATCGTGGCGACCGTTCGTGATCACGTTTCTATTTTATATTGTGTTTCGAGCTCCGGCTTACCGCTGTGCTCGAAAACGCTAGATTGAATTCTCGTAAGAGCAACCTGTAACTTATATCACCGTTGTTTGCCTGTTTTTAGCTTAACTGTAATTCTTGCACGAGAACATTTTCGAATAAAACGGATTTGGGATACGAAGTTAATTTGGGGATTTTGCAGATTTGGACATTCTTCAGATTTGGGGATATTGGAGTGTGGAGATACGGAGGAACTGTGTTTTTGAAGATATTGGAGTATGGAGATTTGGATATGGAGGAACTGGGTTTTTGGGGATTTGAGAATGTGGAAGTAGAGGTTTTGATGGGTTGGAATTTGAAAGCTAGGAGATGGTGTTTTAGGGTTACGGGACTTGGGAGATGAATTTATACATTTAAGTAATTTGTATTTGGTACTGTAGTTAGAACTTGGAGATTGATTGTGGTATTTGGACAGTTGGGAAGATTTGGTATTTGGGATTTGACAATGTGGAGAATTTGGAAATATGTCGATTCTGATATTTCGAGATTTGGGAGTTTGAAGATATGATACTTAGGATTTGACAATATGTAGAATCTTTAATTTGTCCTAGTCAACTCTGAACACCTGATACCTGAGATCCAAGAGAGACATGTTAGTTCACATCTACAGATTTGTAAATTTAAAAATTTAACAATTCAAAAATGCAAACCTCGAAATTAACCTTCCTTCCCTACCAGTGTCTAACACCGAAACTTACGTTAAAATGGACCCAGAATGCTGGAATCATTCATCCTAAGGTTAATATTCGATGGTTCCTGTTTCGAGTGCACGTTGGATACCAACTGCATGTTATCAGATACTCGAGTTCCATTCACGATAAGGTAATGTCTGCTCTGAAATACGTAACTACTTTCAGATAAGCTTCGGTACTGTATCAACCACAGCACCGGTGTATTATCGTTAGATACGGAAACGAAGCCGTTTCAGGGAGGCGCATTGTTAACCGGAGAAGCAAGCGAGCAGATAGGGTGAGACGCTTTTCTGTCAAGTATCTGTTACCCTACTTAACTTCCAGATCCTTGAACGTCTTGCCAACTTTCCGTGATCTAGCAGGGAATTTAATGGATTTATTCGTTTTGGGGTTACTTCGACAACTTCCCTTTGAATAACGCTCCAAGGTGCACTGCGGGGTAATTAGAGGATCCCTCAACTTTCGGCCCCAGCGGAAACTGTTTTTATTCAATTTTCTTCTGTATCTAAATTGTTTTATTTGTCTAACGCTTAACAGTGGATGTTTGAAGTTACACGTGTAAGCAAATGGAATGTAAAATGTGTTCAGGAGAGGAAGTGGTCTGCTAGGGTCTAAATGTGGGATAGTTGAAGTGCCTAACCCTAGAGTCTAACGGGATCTATGGGCTACTTGAAGTGCAGGGGTCATGTGAGGGGTTTCCTACTGGGAATATAGGGGTTAAAAACAAAGGTACTTGATCTTTCAATTTCATCCTTTAATCTGCGTATCAACATTCACTCGGAAGTAGCTTCCTTTTCCCATTAACTTTGCAGCATTGATGGTAGATGAGAATTTGGGTAGCGAACATTGTCCAATTTAAGCTTATATTATTTATATTTTACAAGTATATTTTACAAATTGCCTGAAAAAAGCAGTCCACATTTAGACCACTTAATTATAGCAATTGTATTGAGTCAGTTATATTTGATATATTGATATAATGTACATAAATATTTATATAAATATTTCATATTTGTAAACACAATTTGTAGCTTAATTCGTAATTTAAGACATAGTTCTTCCTACCTAAATTAATCTTCCTCTTAAATTAATGCAGAACATTTATACAGCGATTATTTATCGAGCAGCCCATGAATAGAAAGCACTCTAAATAAATTTGTCGAATACTGTTTTCCTTTTCGAGAATCCTCATAAAGTATTTAAAGACTGCAGCTTACGTGCGATATACTCGTAATCCCATCCTGAATGATTACTATAGTCGGTGTTAGTAACGAAAGGGTTAAACACGGAAGAAGTTACCGTTGCGGCAGCTTATCAGCTCCGCTTTAATTATTGCACCTACACCCATCTCCCACTATGCAACGAAAGTTTAATCTTTCAACACGAGACACCTGATAAATTCATTTCAAGCATGCTCTGAATATACAGCAACCGGCTGCGATTTGAATATTTTAACTCGGCCAGAGGGCAGGCTGTCACGTGTATGCGTTAGGGAATTTCGAGTTGCAGCAAAGTTCAATATCGCCGAAGAGTAAACAAAGCCCTTCGGCAGGGATTTATCCCGGTGACACACGGTGATAAGTTTCGAATTGCGCAATTGGGCTACCGGATTCGATCTTTCGTTCAATATTTTCCTGCTTTCTATTTTTCAGCTGTGGTTTTTAAATGGACAAAAGAAATTCTTCGTGTATAAAAATTTGTTACGAAGAATCTGGGCAAAACATAAATTACGGATTTGGGATTGAAGATGAACAATACTAGACTTGAGGTCTAAGTAACTTTTGTGAGGATAAAGAATTGCAATTTTTCGAGATGAAGTATTCGTCCCTTTTTTTATCTACTTCGGTTTTAATTAAAAAATAAATGGTCATCGCAGAAATTGCTAATATCATCCGTTATTTGTTTAATAAAAAAATAAGTGGTTAATCCATAAATCTAATACATCCCTTCAACGACGTACAAAATGGAAGGTAAAATCTGCTCTCCCCAATCCTCCAGCAGCAATAAGAGCATTCGAAAGACTGAGAAAGGTCTCTCAAACGTCTATAAAAGACACAAACTAAACTGAGTGGTTGCAGCTTGGGTAATTCTCGAATTATATCGAGTGTTCGTACATGCAGTTAAGTCCGCGTTTCTATTCCCAGCAGTTGTAACGAAATTGCTCTTCGTTAGGAACTTCCGTCGGAGTTCCTATTACCGCCTACAACTGCAATTGTAGCCCCGTTCACGTGGACTGTAATTTCTATCCTAAAAGTCGGTAAATTTCGCTTCTAAACACTTTATACCCTTCTGTAAATGCAGATGGCAGTCACAAAAGTTTCTGACAACTTTCAAGTCTTTAGGCCATCGAATTAGAACCGATCTTTAGGTTCATTAATCGATCTACCCATGAATTTGTATTTCTCTCTTCAGAGCTCGTATGTTTATCTTGTCACCTTTTGTTATTTCTCCAAAAGTACACAGTTAAAGTGGCTACAATAATTATGTCACTTACAGAAATGAATTGATAATAATAAACAAGGAGATATGTTACACATGGTCCACATATACACGTGGTCCATGCGTTTATCAATTAACAACTAGACATGAGAGCCATGACACAGTTTTTACAAGATCAAAATATTTGTGGTCCTAATTTAATATGACTACGATGGAAAATGTAGTGACCAGCGACAAAGTTCATCTTTTGAATGTTCAGAGTGACACAACATAACGTGTAGTTAATGAGATATGTTAGACACATGGTCCATGTATTTATCAATTGTCAACTACACATGAGAGTGATCATTTTGTCATGACAGCGCTTTTACAAGATCAAAATATATGTGGTCCTAATTTAAGACGATGGAAAATGTAGAGACCGACGATGAAATTCATTTTTTATATGTTCAGAGCGACATAATGTGCAGTTTATACGGTTAAATTTGTAGGACACGATACAAGTAATCCTAGATTTCCAGTGCACTATACAAGCGATCCAGCAATCCCCTGAACCCATCAGGAGATCTAGTAGGTTTCAGGGTCTTAGTGGTTCCGAGTATTATGGGATTTCTCGATGCTTGTAAAGCACGTAGGAACCCAGAATGTTTCAAATCCTCGGGATTCTTCGTTGCAGTCTATTTTCAGCTTTCGTCGGATCGCCGTTGTTTACATCTTATGAGAATCCAGAGGACGCTGGATACTGCAGGTAGTTCCAGGTCTCTTAGGATTCATGTAAGTTTTCAGTTATTCAAGATCGATGAACCCAAAGTAGCTTAAACTTGGTCCTACTAGTTCGATGTCATCTCGACAGTATCCCACGGGTCACCGTTAAATCAGGTCCTACAGGTGCGAGCTCTTTTATATTACGCTTTTCCACGCTGTAATCGATCCATTGAACCTGATTCTCTGCTATCAAGTTCTGAGAGTTTGACATTTGCCATCACTCATCTGTGATTCACTTGAATTGCTTTTCTTTCGGTTTTTATTTTACGTGTTCAATCTTTTGACGACGTAAACAGGATCTTTAGTTTTTTAACGCGGACCTTTCAACGTATCGATTTTCAAGGTTTCAACCCTTGGACAGCTCATTTCGAGCAGGGTGTATTTAAACTTTTATTTTAATTCTGGAATACTTGCGTTATTATAATTTGATTTCTACGTCATCAAATTTCTGGATCACAATTTTTCCTAATTTGAAATTTTAGAAATTTTCTAGTTTCATTAAAAATAAATTTCATTAATTTACGGACATGAGACGATGGACTTTTTTCTAGAAAAAATTAGGTTGTTAGAATGTAGTTACTTATGTGGTGTAAGGCTTCTTAGCGTCACGGTCATAAACTTCATTTTTTAGTACTCCCCAAAGAAAGTAGTCAAGTGGTGTTAGAAGATGGCGCGGAACGTCTTCATTTTTTTAAATGAAGACGACCTTTGTACATCGCTCTTGACACCGTTTAACTTTTACTTGAAATATCTTTTCGCACAGCACAATTTTTAAACACGTAAATACAAGGTTACTCATTATGGAATAATCTGTTACTTTAAATAATTCAATTTATTTGATATTATCTAAATTGTTCAGTCTATTTAATATGATCTAGATAGTTCAATCTATCTAATGTGATCTAGAGTTCAATTTATTTAATATGATTTAGATAATTCAATTTATTTAATATGATCAAGATAATTTGATCTACATAATATGATCTAGATGGTTCATTCTATTTAACACGATCTAAATAATTTAATCTGCCTAATAAACCTCGATAACTCCATCTATTTAACATAATCTAGATAACTCAATTTCTTATGATCGGGGTAATTCAATCTGTTTAATACGATCTACAGAATTCAGTCCATTTATTATACTATTCATACGATTGAAATACGTGGAATTAAAACAGAAACATAAATGTATGACAAGTATACATTTGCAGTAAAGATTTATAAAAAAAAAAAAATTATTGAACATCTTGGGTTTGAACCCGTGACCGTCATATTTGCACGTGGGCGCTCTATCACTGTGACCACTTTATCAAGTCCATTATGTTAATACTGCATGTAATATACTGTTTCAAAAGCGAATTCAACGTCCCCTTCCTTCGACTTAATCGCGAAATGCTCGATCATTCTTGTTTTTCGTTATCTTACAAGCAGACTGTCCGCGACACTACACCTTGATTTACCGCGGAAAAAAGGTGTTAACGACGACGCAGCGCCTTTTGCCTCTAATTTTATCGCGCGTACGTCTGATTCGCGTCTGGATTGCGTCCTCGCGCGTTTCAGGCTTGCGCGAGCGGATCGCGTGACTGCATAACACATGTCTTTTGCTCGCATTGAATTCGCAAGCGCGCGAAAGCGTGTGGCGAGCTCGATCCTCGCGCGTGACAGCGCAACAACCGCGTTTCCCGCCGCAATAAATCCGTATCAGGCAAATCTAGCCCGCCCGTTTACCTTCGATTAATTCGCCCGCGGACAGATTCAATTGATACCGGCTGGTAACACATGCTCGAAACGGTTTTTCTTTTGTCACCGCGCCACGTGCTCGCGCTCTACAGATAACCGATTACCGGCGTGTATGAATAACCGTCGAATTACTCGCACGCGTGGCCGCGCGGAAAAATCTCGATTGATCAGGCATTCGATAGACCAGATGTTTTCGCGTGCTCGTTCAAATAAGCAAAACGAACCGAGCTGTGCAATAGAGCTAAATATATACGTCGTACAGCGAACGGCAAAAGTATCTGCACTACTCTCGATTAATGATTTGTTATGCACGACACCGGTACAGTCTTCGGGGAAAATTTGCCGTCCATAGGGAAATACTGTAAATAGACGGAAAGGGGACGATTATCTGTTCATTTTTAGTCGCAAGATTTTTATTTAGATTTTCATTAATTTGCAGATTATAATATTTGGGAATTTGTAAATACGTCAAAAATTAAAATGTAGGTATTTCATGAATGTGTCAAAATTAAGAAAATTTAGGTATTGGAGAATGTGAAAATTTTCTGGTTCGAAAATATTTGCCCCAGAAGAGAAATCTCTCTCTGTCTATGTTCTAAATAAAATTTGTGTATCAAACACAGTATAAATAGTTAAAGCGATACACATTCCTGTCGTGGCTATCGAAAGAAATGTTTTCACTCTGGTTGGCCACCCCACGAAAAGAGTTTCTAAATAAAGGCTTGTCCATTTCCGTGTACATACGACGTAAGCGCAGAAACTCGTCTTGTTTGCTGTGCTTCTAGAGTCGATGACTGTTTTCTCAGCTTCCAAGTTTGTTTAGGCGTGATTGATGGAGATACACGTATCTCGTCAAAGTGCTTCTAATTTTGCTTAATTTGTTACCTCCCTGTAATTCGTCCCCGAACTTGTTAACCGAGGGAAACGAGTGAACTCCAACGTTCTAATGAAACACGCGTGGAACTATATAATGCGTTTAGTGAGGGACTTATCTCTCTCGTCATATCGCTGCAATTTAAACGATAAAATTTAAGACGCGCTATATGGCTGCGTAATACATCGCAATTGATAGCCACTCGTTATATTGCAACTTCATACTTTTCAACACATTGTAAATCGTCGCGTGTTCTACCGCTACCCGTTAAATTTCCTCGCGTTATATTGCCATATGTTTATTGCCTCGCGTTGTATCGTAACACGTTATATTTCCACGTATTATAAATCGTTACGCGTTCTATGATTTTCTTTAAGTTTCCACACGTTGTATTGTCTCGCGTTATATTGCCGGATGCTATATTGCCATGCGGTACATTTTCATGTATTATAAATCGTCACGCGTTCTATCACTACCTAAACTAAATTTCCACGCACTGTATTACCACACGTTATATTGTCGCACATTGTACCGCCACGCGTTATATTGCCGCACACTGTATTATCACGCGCTGCATCACCATTAGGACACCACTTTTATCACCATGGTTTTATCACCATTAGATAAATTCTCACGCGCTATATCGCCACATGTTTCGTCACCTCACGTTATATTGCAGAGCGTTAGATCACCACAACGTGCTTCTCAACCTTATATCGCTACACATTGTAGATTACTACATGCTGCATTACCACGTGTTAGTTTGCCAATCGTTATATCGCCACGCGGTACAGATTGCAACACGCTGCATTACCACGCGCTATAAATCGCCACGTGTTGCATCACCGCGCGTTGTATAGTCACGCATTTAGATCTCCACGTGATAAATTGCTACGCAATAGATCTTCGTCCATTAAACCGTTTCGTGTTGTATCGTCAAGCGAGTAATTTCCTCGCGTTAAATAGCCACTCATCCCATTACAATTTAGATATACTGCTAAATAGATATTTAGGAAGACTCATGCGGTATAACGCGAATCTACGGTATACATCATAAACATCATTTCTGTATAAATTTGTGTTCTATAAACTTCAGCTCCGTTTATTCCGTTCGTTTGTTTGCCGTGTTCTTTCGCGCGAGAACAACTGTTTTGCTCGCAAAAGACTACAAGGAAATTTCATTTCATAATCGACGTACGAAATGTGATAATATTATTCCACGGCGAAATATAGCACGGAGTAATTGTATTCGATTCTGCCTCGTCTAGTTTTCCATAAACCATAACTCTGTCGTTTCGACAATTTTTATCGTCCTGGCCTCAACGCGCGTTAGTAAAATCGCGTATCCATTATCTGATATTAACGCGCACTGTATCGATCCGTAGCGAATGAAACGTCCATTCTAAGATGCTTTTGTAACGACGATATTTACGATCAAAGGAAATTTCAACCCACTATGCGTTTCGTACTTGACACTGGGGAAATTGAACGATATCGTGTATCAGATTCTATTACCTTCTTGTTTTATCTACTATCGATCATCATCTGGTTGAAGAAGCTTTCTGAAAGGTCTGTTTCGAGGCGAAGGAGTTTCTAACGTGCGTCATGTGTTCATCATTTCAGAATATTATACGATATTTTATATTTCATACACGTGGTATATTGTTGCTCGACAGAAACGTTGTCTTAACGTTTAAGATATATTTTGGTAATTACATTCATACAAAAGTGAATAAGTATAAGATTAAACATATTTTCATATTAGACACGTGATAAATTATAAATATATTGAAAACACTTCTGTCATGAAGTGTTGTTGATTGCACTAGAACTGTTTGTCGTTTATTAACTTTGATGAGTACGCTATTTCTGTTATCTTTAATGTAAATGTAACTACTGAATTCGATGGATAATTAAAAATTTAGAAATTCACATTTATCGATACATAGATATGTCTAACACATGGGATCGATACGTCATCGATACCTATCTGATACATTATCGTTATCTATCAATACGTTATTATCTACTGACAACACTCGCGCCTTTAAATTGTAATCGACGTTGAACCTAACACTTTCCGTTAACGATAATTAATTAATCAGAGAGGAAGCAATGGATGCTAACAGTCCGTACGCCGAGTAATAATAGCTTATTAAGCACGTATCGTCCCGAAGGAAAGCTACTAGACTCGGCAGTACGCTGATTTATTTGCAAGCTTCTGTTTGCCAAGGCGTTACCGGAGATTATTACCGGCAACCCGGAACCTTCGACTTCTAATCATCGACGTTGCTGAATCATTCGTCGTGCGATACGATTCGCTCGGATGGCATCGACCTCTCGATCGCACGTTCCTCGTGCGTCATTCTACTCGCACCGTTCTTCACGCGAGATTACATCGCTCGGCTTCTTAAATAGACGCCCGATAAATTCAGCACGCGTCGAACGCTGTTCGCGCGCTTCAATTCTTTCGCGCCACTTACTCTCGCGAACACGTACAACGATTCTAGTAAAATATCCATCTCGACGCTGACACTTTTACATTTTCACGCGAAAATATTACATCGACAGCCTCCGATATTACACTCGTCGAACCGTTATATCCCTCTTTCGCTGTTTTATTATGTCATTTATTGTCACTGTTTTCAATACAAACTAGACTGTCAGAACTTTTATGCAGATATAACTGACAGACAATAATAACAAATATTGGTGAACACTTTTAGTAAATTAAATTTTACAGGTTTCATGTTAAATTGCGTTAGAGTGAATTTTTGCTACAATTGGCAACCAGCCATTTTGTACTCGAAATATCAATAAAATGTTTATGCAAACATCCAACCTTCAATATACCGGTATGTTAATGTTATCGAATCGTGTTTGACTGTCTTTTTTCGAAATACTGTATACGTGCCAAATTGTTCCTTCTAATGTTAGAAATCCTTTCGTTAAAAGGTTTCAAAGTTACCCAACTTTAGTTCAAATACCATTTCGTAGGACTGGGTCAAAACCCAGCCATTAATAAAATTAATATTCAACAATTCAAGACAAGACACACAAAATTTCATTATACCATAACTTCTCTAAATTAATTAGGGAATTAATTTCCTGCCTTAATTGGAGTGTATTCTAACTGAACTAGACATTTAATTTCCTCAAATTATCGTCCAATTCCTCTAAATTATAGGATCATTTGCTTTCTCTAAATTAGAGTTTAATTTCTCTAAACTATAGAATTCCTCTAAATTAGATTCCTCTAAATACTCAGCAAGATATCTAAAATATCTATCTACGGTCTAACTTGAAATTAATATCAGATCTTTAACTCCAAATTCCCCCAAAAAAACAATGATAAAAATTTAAGTCACGATAAAATGTTCAGGAGCATATATCCAGTTCGCAAGATTTTACGACCCGAGGGACAGTTAACGCGGACATTCGAAAAGTTGGCTTGCCGGATAAGCAAACAATTGTAGCCGACCGATATTTGTTCCTCAACAAGTTGCAACAGGCAACAAGAGTCGTTACGGCGTATAAACTCATCAACGGGTAGCAACGTTCGGAGCCATAAAATGGCGTGACTACGGCTGACAAAATGGAAACTACAATGGTGTCGGTGAATTTAATGTCCGTTGATCCGCGGCGCGTGGAAAGGTCTATCCTAAATCCGGATTTCGAACTCGTCCCATCTAATCCTACGACTCGAGTGCTCGATGCAAAGCGTTTAGATGCTTTTGCGACAAATATCGATTGTCACTGAACACTATCGTTCGCGTTAACGATCGTTACGACGGGGATATACGACGTGTCTTAAAATGGATAAAACCAGCTTCCTCGTGAAATGTGACCGTAGCTGAAATATTTTTTTTATAGGCAGCTTTGCTTTTATCGCGGTTCGGTAGTTGAATAACCTTCGAATAAAAGCGACGATAAAACGGAGTTATTCGAGAGTAGTTTCTGGAATTTGGCAATTTTTTAGTTTGATATACAAATTCGAGATATTTGAGGGATTTAGAAATGCAGGAATTGAGAGTTGACTAATATATGAAAGTTGGGCTAATCGTTGATGTTTAAATGCAGTCCAAAAAATAGAAACACAGAAAAACACCATTCAAGTCCTTGGTTAAAAATTCTCTTCTACTCCTTGAATTGTTTTAAATATAAATATTTAGAAATGTGTCGTATGCAATTGTCAACCTAACATTTCGACGATGAAAGAGTATTAACCAAATTATGCATTACATTATTTATGAATTAACATGTATCTAACAGCTCAGATCTAGAAATACTTGAACATTTCACCCAATCTAGCCTAATACTTTAATTTAAAGTGTTGGATGTTTACATTTTGCAGTGAACTAACAATCATCTTACAAATAAATGTATGTTCATAATGGGGTACATAAAACTCGTTGCTAAAATTACGAGTTCCTTCATCGGACACGAAAAATAAAAGGCGATTAGTCGCCAAGATGGCTGACGTAATCTGTGCGAAGTCTCGGTACATTTTCATGGAAATTTCCGTTAGACACTTTACAAATAATTGTCGAGCGACAGTGGCCATTGATAAGGAACGACGTTGTCTCGACGTAGCGAAGTTTATGAGAAAACTTGGGGGAGACGATAAAAAGGAAATTGCAATTGTTCAAGGAGAGAAGTATCTGCATTGACTTCTCCGTTAATTTCTTCCGAAAGGAACTTGTTCATCAACGTCCTTCCCGTATTTTTAACGTTGCTCGTAAAACGAGGTAACGTGTCACCAGTTTATTGCATCACGAATTTGTTTTTTGTTTAAATTGCTATGCGCTCGGTATTAATTTATTTTGTTTTGAATTTGGGGTTGTTTGAGTATTTCAGAATTTGGAGACATATTTGGGTGATTTGGGGGAATTTGGAGACGTATTTGGGGAACTGGGGATCTGTAGACGTGGATATCTGGGGACTTGAGAATTTGGGAGCGTAGTTTGGGGATTTAGGAATTCGGGGACGTATGTATTTGGGGATATAGAAATTTGGGGACGTAGGTATTTGGGGATTTAAGAATTTGGAGACGTAGATATTTGGGGAAATAGAAATTTGGGGATTTAGGAATGCGAAGACGTAGGTATTCGGATAATTTGGAATTTGGGGATTTAGAAATTTCGGGGTTTAGGAATTCGGAGATGTAAATATTTGGGGATTTAGGAAGTCGAAAACGTAGGTATTTGGATAATTTGGAATTTGGGGGTTTAGGAATTCGGAGACGTCGATATTTGGGGTTTTAGGAATTCGGAGACATAGATATTTCGATAATTTAGTAATTGGAAGACGTAGGTATTTGGAAATCTAGGAATTTGGATATTTAGGTATTTGCAGATCCAGGTATATGGGAATGTAGATACATAAAATTGTAAAATTTAGGAACTTGAGAACTTCACAATTTATGGATTCATAGATGTGGTAATTTAGCTTCTAAATTTTATGGAAATTAAAAAATGAAAAAATTGAAGAATTAGAAAATGAAAAAATTGAAAAGCTGACAAATGAAAAATGAGTAAATCTGAGAATGTGTGAATGAAAAATCTATCAAGTTAACGAAAGTGTAGGTTGCGTCGTAGTGTAGCTCATAAAGTCCCATTAAAAGCCCGTAACTTGGGCGGGTGCTGTTAGTTAGAAGAACGTGTCTCGTTTATCGGACGCGTATTAACCCGTGGATTAATTTCACGCGAGTTACGACGTCGTCGCGTAGCAACAAATATTCGGGACAAATTAAAATTGTGCCAGGCGCGTAAAAGCGACTCCTCGAAGGCATTCTCGATATTAGCTCCGGGACCGCTTGTGTCCGGGAATTAATTACACGCTGTTCATAAATCCCCGCCGGAGACGGTGTAATGTATTCATGCTTTTCGTCAACACGGACCAACGAGTACAGGGTCTGGAAAAAGTGACTGCAAAAGAGACAAAGAACGGAGTTCTGGCTCCCCTTGAATTACTCGCGAGACCTCACGAAACTTCTCTCGACAAACTTTCCCGGCGAAGCTGTTCGGAAAAGGGCCTCGTTCCGAGCTTGTTTAACGAAAAAAGTCTTAGCGGATTGTTTGCGAGGCAAACAAGCTATCCAACTTTCACGTGTCTTATCCAATGTCTTCGGAAACCAGGCAGGCATGCTTCCGAACGACTACTTGCTACTTTTCGAGTCCCGTTCGTGAAACGATTGCTGAACATGAATCGAACTTCGACACGGAGCTTTCGAAATTGTCGAAGATGCTCGACGGATTAAATAATTGTAAACAGGGTTAACGCGATTACTTCGCTTTATGCACCTCGCGTCACCTTACGGAGACTTCAAATGTTCTTCCAATGCGATTTTTCTGAATTTCAAGTTTTGTAAGCTTGCAAAATTTAAAAGGTTGTAAATCTGAAAATCTGTGATCTTGATTTGTTGATCCGAGAATTTATCATCTTGAAAATTTGCAGAACTGGCGACTTCAAAAATTTGTAGATCCGAGAATTTATGACTTGCAATGTTTGTAAATCTGAAAATTTCTGATCTTGTGAATTTGTCAAGTTAAAATTTCCGAACAGCATCCAATTTATCAGACTCATCGACTCAAATAGATCTCCGGATGACTCAGCTGCCATTCAAAGTTTTTAAAATAATAACTGATTTCGAGAGGAATGGTTCGAGCTGTGTTTGATTTATAACAGACCTTCGAAGTTGCATTCCACATTTTATCTCGTATTTAAACATGCACAATAAAAGAATTCGAAAAACAATAAAAAGATCTAAAATATTTCACACTTGACGCTTCTAATTCTAACGCTACTGTATGGTTACGATCTCACAGAGGATCCATTAAGAATCCATAAATCCACCTGGCGTCAAATATATCCGTGACTTCATCGACATTCAATGAGATCAAAAAATAGTTGTGCAGTCAGAAATCCGATTAGTGCTCGCGAGATGCATGGGTTCGTGAAAATGTGCAGCATACCAGTTCAAGGATAATCTGAGAAAGCAATCGACCAATCGTATACAGAACTATGCAATTGGGTCGAGTTATATCTGCAGCTTGGATTTAGAAAAACATCGATATGGGAGTATCATGTGTTACTTCGACAACAAATTTCTACATTTCTAAATCACATCAGAATATTTACATAAAATAATCCTGAAATAAACTCGCCTTGCACCCAGTTACCTCCTCTCATTTATCATACTTAGTAATCGTCAAAATAGCTCGTTAATTTCCTACGTCCACTTCATTCCCACTTCCGGAGCCCCGATCGCAGTGAATTATCGAGCGAGTATCCTAGATCCAGTTGCCAGTGCGTCTGATATACGTGACATGTTTTCAGAGGAATCAACGTTTCTAACGTTACCAGTATCCGAAGTGATACATGATTTCGGTCGGTACTGTCACAACACGAGCACCTCTTAAATTTCAAACGATTATATATCTTGTTAAAGGTGGACTCACGGGGTCGTGTTCCTTTACGTTCAAGAATTTCACCGCTATCTGTCAAGAACTTTCGGTCGGCTATGCGGAAAAATCAATATTTATGGCACGGTGTCAACCGGTCCTGCTGGTACTCTTATTGGAAGTCTATTTCGGTGGCAAGCCTGATTCTGCGTTACAGCAGCCGGCGGTTGACCTCTCAACGGTCGGAGTTTTGACGAGTACAAATGCGTTCGACCGGGGAAAAAAGACAGAGGCTAATCGATCCGAGCACTGAAAAGCAGCTCGAACGTGAAAGCAGGTTCATCGACATAAATCAAGCGACGTCGTTTCGAGATACCTACTCCCCCCAAGAAAAACCTGCTCCCGGCCAGAAGAAATAAAACGCGCAGTCCTGAAAGATCGCGAATCTCTTTGAAACGAGAGAAAACGATTCATCTACTTAGGTACTCGAGTGTCGCGTGGACACTCCAAGACAGAAAGACGTCAGGGTCGATCTGATTCGTGAAAAGAAAGGTTAGCTTCCTCAAGGACGCTGGGACCTCTGCCATTCGTGCAAAAAACCGACGATTTCGTTAGCCTGGATTAACTATTCCACCTTCTTTTTTAACCGACGTCAATCACTACATCTTTTCTTCAAGTATATTTCGTATTTTTGCACTTATTCGGTGCACATTTCATATTTTCATTCATTTCATATTTCTGCTTTTGTATTTGCTTGCCATGCAAGGTATCTCATATTTCCGCATCTGTGTTATGCAAGGGTATTTCACAATTTACGTTATTTTCTTCTTATGTAGGATATTTCATGTTTTCGCGTTAGGTTTAGCGTTATTCGGCTGTTCAACCGATGCGCGTTAGCCATCTTGGTACATTTCTTTTGACAAAATGGCGATCAAGTCTTCATAGACTCTAACTTCCGAAATATACGATTTTACAAATTTTTACCTGACTTGGAAGGTTTTTTAAATTTGAAGAAGGTACCTTCGAATATAAAAACTTTGAAGTAATTTGAAATGTATCAAACGTGAATTTTCCGAATCAGAGGCGTCGAAAAATCTGATGAGCAAATTTGAGGGGCGAAAAGTAAATTGCTCGTGAAAGATAAGAACACTCGTCGCCGGGTATTGCGTTACGACTTGTACCCTCGCGTTTCAGGAAGCGGAGAAATTTTTCCCTGCTTCTTCTGCTCGCACTCGATAGTGTTCCATTTTAACGACTCTCCAACAGTGACCGAGGTAGGGTGTGGTTGAAGTAGTCGGGAAAAGTGGTAGGCCGTGTTTGAATCCATCAAGCTGTGCTCTTTTTCCGGCTCTAGTCGATAATCGATAAAACCCACCCTTTCCCCTCACCCACGCTCTTTTCTCTTCTACTGTCTTTCGTTACACCTTTAGGCGAATGGGTGTGGAACAGAGCCCACGTATGGGCCCTCTATTCTTTCCAAACATGTATTTTTCACTGAAATATCAACCATTTGTACCTGTTTCTCGAGCGATCCTTCAACTCTAGTGTCTTATCTAGTATGCTCAGCTTTCGAAATCATTTAACGTAATAGTTAGTGCAACTTTACATAACATAAAATGTAATTCGTAATCCTCAAACGATGTTATAGTATTCATTTTGGACACTTTCTCAAAATTTTTTTCTTCAATATTACAGAATTTGCTAAACACGTACCAGCTTATGACGAATACTTTGAAGTTAAAACTAAAGCAGAAGAATAAATAAACAAATGATTAAATATAATATACACATCCTTATCTCGATGTTAGTCGAATTAAATTTTATAATTTAAAATAAGTAACGTGTGAACGGATTATTTGAGTTTGGTTTTAGTGTTAACATTTAATCGAAAGAAAAAAAGTACTATATTATTTATTCATAAGATGTGGATATATTATCATCATACATAGTGCATATCCTCATAAATTTAACTCGTATAAACGTACATATTTATCATTAAACACTGTAAAAATAACATTTTTAATTTATCGTAACTACTGGTAAGTGCAGATTAACGAAAGTTTAAGTTTCAACGTGCACATTAACGAAAGACATAAGAGCAATTATAGCGCGGCAATATTTCACTTACGATGTTCAAACGAGACAATGGACCCGAACATCCCCCAGAAAAGTGAAACCAGAGAAGGAAACATTGATCGTTGCAAGAAACTCCTGTCTTGTTCAACGAATTAATCCTCCCTCTAATGACGAGAATCTGTTCTCGTGGAATATTGTGATACACAGTAACATTAATCAAAATAACCGGTTGTTGAGGAGGAGACAACAATGCGAGGCATCGAGACGCGAACCATTAATACTCTTAGAATTTGTATGTCGATCCTCACTGTTTTCCTCTAATTGAGACATTTATTTTGAAAGTGGGACAAGTACTTTGAAAAAAATGTACGATTAAGATGCTACCCACGTGTTTTTATTCAAAAACAAAAATGTTATATTTAACACTGACTGCCATAAATGGATGACACTTTTTCTATATGAATTAATCATCTTTGTTCACTTTTCTGACTGCAAATACTATTTACTTGGAACTATAATACTAAAAATACTAAACTAAATTATTTACTTGGAACTATAAATAAAATACTGTCATAAGGTATCGTTTCAGTAAATGTATTTCGAACGTGGCACCACGGGCTCCAGTTTGTGTTAAGTTTTAAATTTTACACGAAATTAATGGCCAAATGAAAAATAACCAAAGATTGGAATCAGATTTGTTATCCGATTTAAAGAAAGTTTGTTTAAGATGATATCACATTCTTCTGACAGTCGTGTTAATAAATAGTATAATAAATTTACCTGTCCATCATCTCTCATTTCAACAGCCATCCTTATAGTCCTCGATTACCGTATACGGTTTATTTTTAATCGATTTCACGGACAATACCGTGGCAATTATTACGGCTCAAAAGCTGACAAACGGGTCCCCACTGATAACCAATCGTTCCACGTCCGTGTATCAATTGCATTCGATCAGGAATAATTTATCGTTTCATTTGGATCTGGCACGCGTGCTCGCAACCCGATTCGCGTGACCGATCGCAATTGGGTTTTATCGCGCAAACATCAAACTGATTGGTTGTTCAGATCGGTGATGGGACCACTGTGCCCGCGAGACATTCGCGGTTAGGCAATTTTTTAAGTCGGAATTTTCAAATTTATTTCGCGCTTACTAAACTTTAACAAGTTTCTGTAACTTACTGAAATTGTATAAAATTAATAAATTTCCCATAAAATTCTTAAATGTTCACGTGTGATAATTGATAAATTTCAAATCAGAAGATTTTAGAATTGCTAAGTTTGAAATTCTCAAATGATAAAAGTCGTGAATTGGTAAATCTGAGTTTTATAAATTGGTCAACTTAAAATTTAGACACCAGAAAATTATAGAACTAGTGAATTTTAAATTTATGTATCAGAATATCTATAAATCGGTAAGCTTGAATTTACGAGCTACAAAATTTACAAATCGATAAATTTGAAATCTATAAATCAAAGAACATAACAAGAAAATCCGGCGTTTCTCTGAATGTTTCAACGTCTGAACTCGTGAATTAAAAATGAGCGAATTCCTAAATGTGTAAATCAGGAATGTGGAGAATTCGAAGAATCTGTTTCACGCCTCAGCGTTGCACGCAGCGTGCACTCAGTGAGTTCTTTATGGACCACCTGATCTGTCAATCACCGATTCAGTCGCATAATGCATATAATTAGGAAGTAATTTTATCGCAGTCAAACATTCCGCAAAAACGAAAAAAAGCAAGGATATAAAAACACGTTCGTTCGAATCTCGGGCAATATGCAGGCGAAAATTCATTACGATGGGTAATAAATTCATGCCTCATGGCACGAGGCTAGCTAGTTTCCCTTCTGCTTTTCATTATTTCCAGAGGTTCTCGTTTATCTCATAGTACTGACAATTTATCGCGATGTTTCGAGTTACGATAGCACCGGGTACGACGTGCGTCTAAAATAATGCCAGTTTCTCTAATTATCTTCCTACCTACGCCAACATCGGCTCGCTTTTCAACGTGTGTCGGAACGATTATATAAAGCTTCTAGGAACCTTTCGATACCACACCAGCGAGATCGTGCACCGAATGTGTGCACCATGTGGGTGGCACAGTCATCTATCTTGATCGCGAATCGTACGAGATCGATTTTGCGGCTATTACAACCTACGGTACTATCGAGTTACGACACTTGCAAACTTCTACAAATCATAATTATCTTCTATCTAAAATAGATGAGGCACTTTGGATTCTCGGTTCCGAACTTTTAAGCTAATTGGTGTGCGTGAAAGTCCAGACGTAAGGCTAGACGGAAGATTGTGGCTAGGTTTCAATCGACTTTAAGCTACCTAATAATGCGTAGATATCTAAGCTGTCTGAACCATTTAATACAGTAATCTGGAGCTATCTGAGCTATTTCAAGTGCCTGATATAGTAATCTGTAACTAGCAAAGCTATTTAAGTTACCTGAGATGGTCCATAGGTAGCTAAGTTAACTAAAGTACCTAATATAGCAATGTGGATCTACCTGAGCTATTTGAAGTACCTAATGTAGTAATCTGTAACTAGCAAAGCTATCTAAGTTACCTGAGATAGTCCATAGGTAGCTAAGTTAACTAAACTACCTAATATAGCAACTGGAGCTACCCAAGCTGTTTGAAGTTTCTGATATAGTAGCCTACAACTAGCAAAGTTACCTACGTTATTTGAGATAGTCCATAGGTAGCTAAGTTAGCTAAACTACCTAATATAGCAACTGGAGCTACCCAAGCTGTTTGAAGTTTCTGATATAGTAACCTGCAACTAGCAAAGCTACCAAGTTAACTGATATAGTAGACTATAGCTAGCTAAGTTAACTAAACTACCTTATAAAGCAATCTTGAGCTACCTAGCTATCTGAACTACATAATGTAGTAATCTATAGCTATCTAAACTATATATACCACCTAATATGGTACATAGCTATCTAAGATATCTGAACTATCGAATATAGTAATCTATAACTACCTGAGCTAAACTACCTAATAAAATAATTTATAGCTATCCAAACTATCTAAACTACCTAAGCTATCTAAATTACTTAATATAGTAATCTATATCCAAACTATCTGATACAGTAACCTGTAGCTACCCAAACTACCTAAACCATCAAATATACTAATTCATAGCTATCTAATATAATTATAGCTACCTAAGCATCTAGCCTAATAGTCATTTAATATAGCGATGAGCGTGTTATGACGAAGAAAGTTCATTTTCTGCACTGTTTACGCAAATCACGCTTCAGATACTGAAATTGAAGTTCTGACGTCGTACATATTCACACCTATTACGTTTCTTAACATGTTTATTCTAGTCATTCGAGTGGACAGTAAGTTTGTATGCAAACACGTCTTGCTATAAATTGCTTTTGACTGGGCTGGCCAAAAAGTTATATCATTTTTGCCGGTATACGACATTCGCTCGATTTATGTGTCGGCACGTTCTTTTCATTTAATAAATGTATACAAACTGACACGTACAGGATGTTTCATTGAGAAAACGGTACCAAGTATAATGGAGTTCTTCGTTTATTTGGAATTTTTGAAAGTGGAGGATACGAAGAACGATTTTGATATTATATTACATTATTTTCATGAAGGAAAATACGCTGTTTTTATGAAGAAAAGTATATTTTCATAAAGGAAAGTACGGTATTTTCGCAATGGAAAGTATGATCTTTTCATAAAAGTACGATATTATTATAACGGAAAGAACGTTATTTCACTTAAAAAAATGTTATTTAAATTCGAAGAAAAAGCCGAAAGAGAACATTATTTAAACTAAAAAGAGAACGTTACTTAGACTCGAAAGAGAACATTTAAATTCGAAAAGGAACATTATCCAAACTCATAATTTAAACACTGCTCTTTAGTGCAGTCAGGTTACAAACGCAAGAGTCAGTTTGTGAACTTCTCTTAGAAAGTGCCCGGAAACTGAGAAAGGTAGAGAAAAGAACCCGTCCATTAAGTGTTACAATAAAACGGTGACATTCATCGGTTACAATGCCAGAAAATTATTTATTAATCATTTGAAATATTCTGTTACATGAAATGTTACACACGATGCATCCAGTGTATCGGCGAATCATCTTCCAGAAAAATGGCGATCAATGGTGGAATATCTTTTATAATGCAACGATATCCACCATTGTGGATCGCGTTTTACGACGCGTCCCTTTTTTTCAAGTTTCCCGTTTCGCGAAAAATGGCTTTTTAAGCTCGAAAGAAGATCTCCGTCGTAAAGCCCTTCTCTTTTTTATCCTCCTCAGAACCGCTAAAGTTTGTCGGTCACGTGGGAACGTTATAGTGCGATGAAGATTTATAAGCTGAAGATCGACTCCACTCGATTATAGGATCTTCCAGTCCAACTCCAAACTTTGTGGAGTTTATTTTATTCTCCTGACCCCTTGCACTGTGATGTATTTGCCAGGCTTGTCAGTCAAGTGCGTCAGTTAGGTGCGTTATTCAAATGCATCAGTTAAATGTGTCAGTCCGGTGCATCAATTAAGTACGTCAATTAGGTGCGTCATGTCAGGTGCGTCAGTCAAATGCATCAGTCAGATGCGTCAATTAGGTGCGTTAGTTAGGTGCGTTATTCAAATGCATCAGACAGGTGCGTCAGGCAAATGCATCAGTCAGATGCATCAATCAGGTGCGTCAATTAGATGCGTCAATCAGGTGCGTCAGTCAGGTGCGTCAGTTAGGTGCGTCAGTCAGATGCGTCCATTAGGTGCGTTAGTCAGGTGCGTCAATTAGGTGCGTCAGTCAGGTACGTCAGTCAGGTGCGTCGATTAGGTGCGTCAGTCAGGTGCGTCAATCAGATGCGTCAATCAGGTGCGTCAGTCAGGTGCGTCAATCAGATGCGTCAATCAGGTGCGTCAATCAGTTGCGTCAGTCAAATGCATCAGTCAGATGTGTCAATTAGGTGCGTTAGTTAGGTGCGTCAATCAGGTGCGTCAGTCAGGTGCGTCAGTCAAATGCATCAGTCAAATGCATCAATTAGGTGCGTTAGTCAGGTGCGTCAATCAGGTGCGTCAATCAGGTGCGTCAGTCAGGTGCGTCAATTAGGTGCGTCAGTTAGGTGCGTCAGTCAAATGCATCAGTCAGATGCGTCAATTAGGTGCGTTAGTCAGGTGCGTCAATTAGGTGCGTCAGTTAGGTGCATCAGTCATATGCGTCAGTCAGGTGCGTCAGTCAGAACTAACTAATCACAACAATATTAAAACAGACAAAGAAAGTTGAAATGTTATGTCAATTGGTTATCAATCGACTATGCAAATAACTGGACTTGAATTCCAAATGAAAGCGTATTAATTCGAGCAAAATTGATCACGAAGCGCGTGACAAGACTCAAAATAGTGCAAGTGGTTAAAAATTGCACGGAAACCGAGAAAGAATAAACAGGCCGTCGGTTAAAGAACACATTCGTTGTTAAAAAGAAACAATGAATACATTGTATAATAAGATGTCAGTTGCATACGTGAGATTGGTAATCGAGTGTCTGGTTAAAAAGCGGTAGAGGCAAGCGAGTAAAAGGAGCTAACAGTTTGAGCAAATCGATCGTTTTGGTCGATTCACAAGTATACCGTCGTTCATTTACAGATGTTGAACAGTAGATTCGAACCGTTCGTTCGAAATCCTCGAACGACGAGGAACGGTTGCACGGTCGATTGCAATTTAAAAGGGCGCCACGGTATTGTGGAAGATCGAGAGCATTCTCGTGGACTTTCATAGAATCGAACTTTTGAGGACAGACTTTCGGAGCACTTTAAGAATGTTCGGGGCAAATAAAAAGAGGAGAAGGCTTTCCCGATGTTAGGCTCTCTTCTGCTTCCTTTACCTTCCACTTGTTTTCTACTTATAAGCTACTTCCTGAAAGGCGATTCTTTTATCCGTCAAACTTATAACGCGAACGTCGGGGAACGGTTTCTTTCCGAAGAAAAAGAACGGGCACCGCGTTTTGCTTCGATTTATTCACGGTTCCGACCTCGTTCACTCCAATGGAACAGGATATCTAAAAACTTTCCAGCGAAATAATTCGATGGAAAGAACGTGCGGTGAACTTTACTAATTTAAACGCCAGAATAATCGTTGACACACGATTTCGACGGAGATCAATTTTCGTTCGATTACTTACATATTCGCGTAATTTGCTGCAAATATATTTATAATTTATAACGCGATACTTTTATACATTTGAGTGTATTCATTATTTCAGAGAGAAGTAATTCATTTATTTAGTTAGTGATATTACAAAGAGAGTGCACAGAATTAGTTCGAAACACAATATCGAACGAGAACAGTGTAGCTGTTGTTCTCGAAAAAAAGGAGAGGAAATTAATTCGCATCATTCCACTCTCGATGGTTCATATTTCGCTGAAATTGATCATACAGCATCCCATCCGGGAGCGATAAACTCGACGAAATAAAATTCAAACGAGCAGCACGTCGTTAGTCTGCATATGAGGATACGCTTCGACGAGGGACTATTTTTTCGTGCACGTTACAAAAACGTTGCGGTTTTTATTCGCGAGCGATAAAAAGTGATACAGAGTCGACGGTCCGGTAAATGCTAGCCACCTTTCGGCGACGCGATAGCGGAAGTTGAAAAATTTACAGGAATACATTAACACCTTGATGCTCGCAAATTTGCTTTCGTCTACTAGCATTTTTAACGCAAAATTCAAATTTCACGTAGAAAAAAGGACTTTTTACGGAAGACGAACATTTTTTTTATAAAATGCAAATTTTTGGCGGGAAAAGGATTTTTGATACGAAATGGAAATTTTTGGTAGGATAAAGGATTTTTGATACTAGATGTAAATTTATGTAAGATTTTGTAAAATGCACTTTTTACACAAAATGCAAATTTTTTATAGAAGCAAGGACTCTTGACACGAAACGCAAATTTTTTGTATAAAATTCTTAAGACAAAATGCAAATTTTTAATAAAGAATATCATTTTTTTACCCAAAACGTATTTTCGACCCAAAATGCATTTGACACTTGCATCACAGTAAATTTACAGCACTCGTTAATTATTCGACTGAATGAAATTTTAGTAAACCGTGTCAATGAATCTTTTAATAACGTCGCTGTTCCACGTTGACTCGAGTCTTATTTTACGCTTTATTAAGCATAAACTAGTTGTACAGCGACACTGAACGTGTTAAATGGTGGGTAACTGTATCGGTAAGTAGGGCAACTTTTTGGTCCTGTGATCTATCACAGGATGCGGTAGAAAGTTACTAGAAATTAGTAACTGAGAATTTTCTAATCCAACTTTCCAATCTGATATTTCAAACTAAATTTGATAGTTATTTCAATTACCGACAATTTTATTATAATTTCAACTATTATTTTATCATAATTATCAGTAAATTTAATACAATTTTAATTATTATCACAATTATGAATAAGTTTAATATACCTTTCATTTTTAAGGTTGGTAACTGAATTTACATTAACTGAATTATTGTTATAATGATTTATTTGAACTGCTTGTTATGAACAGAATAAATGCACGATAAATTTATTTTATTCGTTTTAATTACATGTTATAATGGTTTATAATTGCTTGTCATAAACATGATGAATTTCATGTATTTTAATTATTAGTTACAATGGTTTATTTAAATTGAATTTGTTGTTTAAACAATTATACTTCTTGTCTGAAATACAATGCAGTCTCGCTATATGGCTCTCTTTTCTGTCTCGTTGAACAAAGTTCCTCTTAAAAAGAGACTCTTTGACCGTGACTTAAAAATTCATCCCCTTTTTACAAACTAAAATCCACGGTAGATTTCAAAGCGTTTCTCGAAATACAAAGAAGTTTCGCGGATTTGTCCAAGGAAGCTTCGTATTCGCGTTAGTCGCAAATGGGAAGTGAATGCATAAGAAATGGCAATGTGAGAGACAACCTTTCTCCCGGTAGACGAGAGAAGTAGGTCGTAGGCATTAAACACATGGAACCGCTTTATACACCGTGGACGAAAACCACGCGGAGCATTTTGTTACCATGTATGGGGGTATAATTCTAATTTAGTGTCCGCCAGACACGAAGGAGAGCACGCTAGCTTTCGTTGTAGTCCGCTTCCGGTATATGGCATAAAGGTGCCGCGAGTTACGGCCGTGTAAATTAAACATTAAGAGAACGAGTTTAACGATTCGGCTAATATACAGTTCAACGCGATATTATTGAGACAACGGTATTATTTATCTAGTTTTTCAATTTTCAACATTATATTTTGATCAAATTATCAACTTCGTACATTTCTGCATTCTCAAATCTCTAAATTTAAAAATTTTCAATTTTCTAAGCTGTTTTCAATTTTCTAAATTTTTAAGTTTTCAAATTTTCAATTCTCGAAATTTCAATTCTCAAATTTTCAATTCTCAAATATTCAATTCTCAAATTTTCAATTCTCAAATATTCAATTCTCAAATTTTCAATTCTCGAAATTTCAATTCTCAAATTTCCGATTCTCAAATTTTCAATTCTCGAAATTTCAATTCTCAAATTTCCGATTCTCAAATTTCCGATTCTCAAATTTCCGATTCTCAAATTTTCAATTCTCAAATATTCAATTCCCAAATTTTCAATTCTCAAACATTCAATTCTCAAATTTTCAATTCTTCAATATTCAATTCTATAAACTTGTAAATTTTGAAATTTTCAATTCTTAAATTTTCAATTCTCAAATTTTCACTTCTCAAATTTTCAATTATCTAAATATCTAAATTTTCAACTTTTCAATCTCCTGTATTTCTAAAATCTCCAAATGTCTCAACCCTGAAATTTCCAATTTTCCACATTTCCTAATGACATTTTCAATTTTCTAAACAGCCAAATTTATTTATAAATTCCACATTTTCCAAAGTTCCACGATTCCTTTATCTCCACATCCCTCAACAACCCTCAAATTTGCAAATCTGCCCATTCGTAAATTCTCAAATTCGCAAATCCCCACAGTACCCGTTTTCGCACGTTCCACGTTATAAATGCATAACCATGTACAGCGTAAGCTACCAGAATTTAAATGGTATTTTACACGAGCAAGCCCTTTTAAGATAATATTTTGAAACCGGCTGCTCGTTCGCGGCACTCCGATAAATAATTAATTCCGTTTTAAATGAAACATATGGTACGCTTCGAAGATAAGGGTGCTCAGATAAGGACACGAAATAAGAAGTTTGCTCCTAAAGTGGATTACCTCTTCCGTTTACAGAGTTCGTTCGTGCGGAACCTCGATTTCGTTGCTTTTCCTCCTTTTCCTACTCGTTATATCGCAGCCAACAGACCCGAAGACAGTTTGTCCTAACCGGTATTTTCTACGATTTAAATAGAAATCTACGATCGAGATCCGGTTACTGTGGCGGGTGTAACCTTATCGGCCCGTTTCAATGCTTCTTCTAAAGTTGCTCGAGCACGATCGACTCACAGAATCAAACTACATATTATATACTACATAGTATATACCGTTAGGACTTGCGTTTAACCGCCTACACTCTATCTACACCGTCTTCGGTGTTCTGGTCAACGTTTGCGTAACTTTCTATCGCAAAATCTGCGATCACGTTCGACCAGATTGCTCCACTTCCTATCGATTACAACTTTTTATCATTTTATTCGCAAACTTCGTCTTAAGTCTTCGATAATTCATTGTAGCTACATTTTCGAGCATCGGTTGTACAACTCCACTTCTTATCAATTATCACTTTCGTGAATTTCGTGCTAAGTCTTTGGTAATTCCACCTTGATATCTCTGCAGCTTTCTATGTTGTGCTCCTCTGTTTACTGATCGCAATTATCATTTAAAACGTGCTGGGTCTTTGATAATGTGACGTATCTTTTGGAGCATCTACGTTGGATTCACTTCTTAACAACTACAATTATCATTTGGTTCCTAAACTCGGTGCTAAGTCTTTGGTAATTCCACCTTGATATTTCTAGAGTTTTCTATGTTCTGCTCCTCTGTTTACTGATCGCAATTATCATTTAAAACGTGCTGGGTCTTTGATAATATGACGTATCTTTTGGAGCGTCTACGTTGGATTCACTTCTTAACAACTACAATTATTTGATTCCTAAACTTGATGCTCTTTGATAATTCAACATGGGTACCTTTTGGAGCATAAATTTCCTGAACAAATGAAAACGTTTTTTAATACAGTATACAAACATCACAGTCTCACATTTTAAAATAAATAAAAAATAAATAAGTTTTAATAAAAATCCTTCAGGAATAAAAATGATCAGCGCGTTAGTTGAATAGTTTGAAACTGCGCTTCAAATTAATGCGTAACTTTCCACGTCGCGCACACTAATTGGAAACACAGAAACTCTCATAAAATTCGAAGCAACCGGCACGAAATTCGAAAGTAAACCATATTTCCTTTGCAAGCCGCACTTGTAATGCAGTTGAATTTTAATTTCGGCTTTAATTTGCATGGTCTCGGATCGTTACAATTATGCAAAGTACGCGTAATGTTGCAACTTTCTGTATTTACATCGCGGCACTGAACAATTAGCTTAATCTTTTACGGGGTAGCAATGATTTTTCGTGATATGAAATTTTTGATTAATATAATAAGATAGCTATTCGCAGTGATAATTCTTGCTTAAGTCTCTAAACCTAATACCTCGGTAAAAGAAATTATCTAGGTCCTCCATGTACACACGCGTATAATTAAGCTTCGAAATTCTGTGTCGGAAACTGTAGGTTAGCCATGAATTTTCACTGGCTTTAATTCTAGCAATAACTCATCCAGCGGATACCCGTTTGAGTCAGCGGATTAAGATTAACACCTTAGCGTCTCTGTGGTGTCTCTGGCCCGATGGAGTGCTTTTATTTCAAATACCATACTATATTACTTAGCTAGATAGATGTTATTTTAGAGTGACTGCATTTCGTCCAATTTATATGACGCTGTTTGCACGTCACCGATAGCAGGCTCCAATGAAAATATTTTAATTGGCCATAGTACATTTACCCGACACTTCACCCTCCATTTTTAATCCCCAAGTGGAGAGCTTTTAATACCATATCCACCATTTTTGAGTTACACTATTTGTTAAGACGATTTTTGTAGAAATCTACGTCGATTTTCAAGATGAACGCGTACGACTTTTGGTCGTGTGTTCATTTATTTCTCAATTTTTAATCTGAAATTCGGTACGATAAGTGTTAAACTAAATCGATAGAAAAAATGGTCGACAACGCCGAAATCTTATTTGAGAAAAGTTTCTGCCGCACTTTCGATGCGTTCGAGATTCTCTATTTTCTATGGCGGCACATATGATATATCAAGCCATATCACGTTTACAAGGGACGAAACCGTCGTCGTATTCGTATTCCGTTCGCGTATACCCGCGTGACTGATGGTGGCGTTCTTTTGAGCGATGTCGAAAAGCTGGCACCGGCTTATTCCATACGTGCCTTCAAAATTTGTCACCGGTCCTCGCCAGCGCAACCTCTAAAGAGTTACGAAGCGTCCGTGCTAAAATACGTACGTGCTTCGGCTCACTAGTTGCACATTGTCAAGTGTGATACGTTTTTATTTCCATTCGACTTCGCAGAAATACCGTTGTAATAACGTGATTTATCCCTTTATTCGTTCTAATTGCGCCGAAAATATCCTCGAGAGACACTGGATCTGCGAATACCACGACCAAAGAACACGTGTGTGGATGAACACACGTGTATCCGAGGCAAATATCTCACTGGGTTACGGTATTCCGGAAATTCCTGCTAACGTGATGAATACACCTTTTTATGGGATTTTACGGCTTTGGAGCATGTTAACAAGGCTGATGATTTACTAGTTTTATAGTTTGACACTATTACCTTCGTAGCACCTTCAATTTTTATGGAGATGCACAAATTTTGGTATTGTACAGCATGAAGGTTTCTCAGGACCATTCTCCAAGTGTTTGAGATTTTCATGTTTGCGTCGAGTAAAAAATACGAACTTTATATTATTTTATTATTATACCAGATTTTTAGTTAACAACGCTAATATTAATATTGGTATTTGATTTAAATATTAATATCTAGTTTGTTACTCAATTTAGGTTATACCTATGTTTAGTATTGTAATATTATCTATATTTCTATATTAAAATTTTCCTCGTATACATCTAGTGATTAATTTTTCTTTCTCCTTGCATGTAAGTGCTGATCAGATAATAAATATTTTACTCTTCTTTCTATATACACAGACAGCGTTCATAGATCAGATGACGAACGAATTCAACTCTAAACCATTTCCAAAAGAAAAATAAGACGGTAAAATAGAATAAAATAGTGGAGATCTGTAAATTCACGACGATCGTCAGAATTCGGTTGACGTTTATCGGCCCATAACACGCGGCCCCGTGAAAGTCCTCGAAATTATTGGAATAATTTGCATATCGTAACGAACGCAAGAAAATCGTACTGCTCGCGGCTCGTTTGTAAAAATGTCGATAGGTTATCGCGAGGCAACAGCATTCCGAGTATCATTAAAAAGATCCGCGCTATATCGGAAGGCATTGGCGCTTAATAATGTTTCTTTTCCATATTGCTGACGCGTTGCGAGCGAAACTCGAAGAAAAGTTTTAATAAACGAACGTGAACGTTTTACCAAGGCCGTGGCAACAACGTCCATCATCAAACGTCTCTCCAATTTTCCTCGTTCGAATTCAGCCATTGTGCGAGGAATGAGCAGCGTGCAAAGAATCGCGAACAAGCCGGAATTCACAGAGGCATCGTTTCGTTTGAATGCCACGTACATACACCATATCGATGATTTCTTCGAAAGCGGCTTTTCAATCAAATTAACGCGCTGACAGACTCAACCTCGGGACGTGTTAACCGTTCCAAGGGATTTTTACTTCCACGGTACAAATCTTACACTTTCTTCTTCGAAAGTTTCATGTATTCTTTCAAGTTAAATTATTAATTGCTATTCATTGGTTCACTTAAAGGCATTTTTATTGCAGCAGGGAGCAACTCTTTCTTCTTTGAAAGATTCATGAATTTCTTCAAGGTATTTCTCTATTATTAATTGCTATTAATTGGTTCACTTGGAGGCATTTTTACTGCTGGCAGGAAGCAATTTAACACTTTCTTCCTTGAAAGTTTCATGAATTTTTTCAAATTATTTCTGTGTTATTAATTGCTATTAGTTGGAAGCATTTTTACTACTGACAGAAATAAATTCTAAAACTCTAGTTGATAAGTTTTAATGGATTTTCTTGAAAATCGTGACCATACATCACAAGTATAACAATGTAACAATATATTTATTTCAAACTTGTGTATTAAGCTGAATGTCATTTCAAATGCAAAGGAATCCACTGTCATAAATGAAATATCTGTTTAGTAGCTCAAATTATTCCAGCAAATCCAACCAAATAAAATTACTCCACAAATTACACGCTCGAAAATATATTTGAATTTTGCACATCTCGATATCGAATGGAAATCATCGACCAAAGTTCACGATAAGAAAATAGACTCAAATTTCAATTGACCTCGAAAATTATCGAAGATAATGTAAAAAGTCGATACCGGTTAAGAGGTGCGTATGAAAAAAATAAGCGATAAAAGGACCAAAGAACAAGTCACGTGTTTGCGATGCGAAAGCAGCATGTTGAAGAATTTTGAAGGAGGAAATTTGTAAAGCGGTCATTTGACCGTTTTGGTAGTTTCAGTGTCCCTCGGTTCTGCGAGGCTCTTTAATTAGTGCGTCTGTCCATCGCGGAGATAACAGCAAGAACGAAAAAGGAAAAGAGAAAAAAAAACACTAAGCATTGTGACCGGAAAGCTATGCGAGAACTCGCGAATGGATGGAGTGCGAACAATGCCAGATCGCACAAGCATCGACTATTCGAGGGACAGAAACAGCGACAGGGCTCATCTATTATTGGCGCAAAACAGAAATAAAATGCAGTACGACGGCCTGTGAAACATACGATGCTTGCGTACTGCTCTTAACTTTTATACGGGTTTTCTTTTTTTTTTTCTTTCAAGGTTTTCTTCTCGAAGAAACAATTTTTCTTAGACGACTTTGGGTGTACGAGATACTTTGACGATGAGTAAGCACATGGTGAAACGTATGTAGTGTAGGTGTCCAGTTAAGGTTTATTGTAAAATGTGGATCGTGAGATCGTGAAAAATAGGGGTGAATGTAATAGTGTTGTCTTTGGGTAAAATGTAGGGTTGTTTTGAGGTAAGAATGAGTGTAGGACGAAGAGTAATGACATTTTTTAACTTTTTATGTAAAGTTAGAGATTTTCAAAATTTACAGATTTTTAATTGTTCTGATTCCAAATTTTTGGGTTTACAATTTGCCGAGTTTCGAATTTTTCGAGTTTCAAATTTCTCTTATTACAAATTTCGCTTATTTCAAATTTCTCCTATTCCAAATTTCTCGAGTTCCAAACTTCTTCAATTCCAAATTTCTCAAAGTACAAATTTTTTCTATTTCAAATCTCTCGAGTTCCAAACTTCTGCAGTTCTAAATTTTTCTAGTTCCAAATTTCTCTTATTTCAAATCTTTCGAGTTCCAAACTTCTCCAATTCCAAATTACCCGAGTTCCAAACTTTTCCAATTCCAAATTTCTCTAGTTAAAAATTTCTCCTATTTCAAATTTCTCGAGTTCCAAAGTTCTCCAACTCCAAATTTCTCTTATTTCAAATCTCTGGAGTTCCAAATTTTTCCAATTCCGAACTCCTCCAATTTTACATTTCTCAAGTACCGAATTTCCCCTATTTCAAATTTTTCGAGTTCCAAAGTTCTCCAACTCCAAATTTCTCTTATTTCAAATCTCTGGAGTTCCAAATTTCTCTAATTCCAAACGTCTCCAACTCCAAACTCCCTCAACTCCAAATTTTACCAATTCCAAGCTTCTCGCGTCTTAAATTTCTCTCACTCCAAATTTTACAAATTCACAAATTTTTCTACGTACGGTCATTTTTCATTTTCCATTGATCTATTTCTCTACTTAACATATAAACTAAGAAATAGAAGATGTAAAGAACACTTACCACAGTGATGGGGTAGACTGGATTGATAATTGTGAAGAGGAGAACGTGATTTGGTTTGTTATTGTCTTCTCTGAAACACAATAAAGGCACAATTAATTATATTTCCATAACCACTTCTTGTCAAAAAGGAATTTTAACGTGATAGTCGAATAGCTTGAAATCATTGCTTAATATTACTTACTTCTCGAAATAAAATAATATAATTATTACCATCATGTGTACTTAGAAATTAAGAATGAAGTTGAAAAATAAACAAACGACGTAACATAAATTAATACACACATTTATTCTTTATCTTGATGAAAATCAATGCTGATTTCAAGGAATGCACTTTATCAAAATGTGTAGTTTTAGTGTTAACGTGGTTTGATAGTTTTAATGTTAACGTAACACTATTTCTATAGTACATAGTAATAGTTCTGTAATAGTTATTGAATGCTACTTTGAGTACTGTAATTTATATTCCATGTCAGAAATAAATTCAATATTTAATACACATTCATAGAATTGCAAATTACTTGAAAAGTTCTTGGAAAAATAGAATGTTATTCAAAGAAAATTAATCTGATAACCATACAGTAGAGTATAACTGAAAGAAATATAATTATTTGAAAAAAATAGTCAACCTAATTAACTTCTCTATAATTCGCAAAACGAAACAACATTTTTCTGTCGAGTAAAACTCCGGTCATCTCTGAGCGCAAACTTTTGATATCTGCGTTTATTTCGAGCTGTAAGTTACAGCCCTGCTAGCGTACAGAGAGAAGTTTAAAATTGAATTTTACAACAGAAATTTCATACGTCAGCTTGTATAGATCGACGAGCTAGAAAATAGACGATGTTTGCAATTTTTTCACGAGTGAATTGAGCGCGACGTCACCGAACAATCGTAACAATTTACTCGTTCGAAACGGTAACTCGATGTATCTCCATTATACATCGAGCAATTCTTACGGGTATGGAACAGTGAAAAATTCTGCATTTTCCCGTCGAATCCGGGTTCGCAGGGGTTTGGGGCAACGTTGAATTGCAGCGAAATTACATCAGCCGGTGCACAGTTGGCGAAATTTTTTATTAAATCAGAAGCGGCGCGAGCGGGTCGAGAAAAGGGTTCCGCAGCGAATATTCGATTACTCGGGAGAGAAATGAAACGAAGAAAAAATTGTATTCCGGTAATTTCCTTCCAAGATTCGAGATACAACGAACGGGAAGTACCCTTATTGATAGATATAGCTGGCTATACATTTTTCATCAGCGTATTCTTTCGGCCCCGCTCCGCAACCAATTGGAAATTCAGCCGCCTACCATTTTTCCGCGGTGAAAAAAGAAAAATGGTGCTCCCGTTCTGCAATTCAAAGTGGCCAATCCTCCGCGAATCTGTTGCTTCTACTCCGAGTGATTAAACATTCCTGGTGGGAAATATTCTAACTTGAAACAGGGGAGACGAGAAAAGTTTCCTTCGTCCTCTGATTTTCCCTTAAGGTTCAATTTTAACAAATTTTTGCGAAGTGAAAAGTTTTGTGCAAAACATTTATTATTCGAAGCAAAATTCTCACGCAAAAAATTATACGAAGTGAAAATTTTAGTGTAAAAAATATATTTTACAATGTTAAAATTTTGATGCAAAAAATTTATGATACAAAGAGATGGTATATAAAAATTGTATATACTGTACAAATATATTCTATAAAAACTTGAGGATGTTATTAACAAATTACGACACTTGACAGATTAACGTAACTACCGATGATCCTATTTTATCACGTATCATTTCATCATGGAAACAGTGCTTCATATATGAATAAATTTGCAGTTGAGTACCCGACATGATGAATTTGTATTACCATAATCCTTCATTACCTGTGAAGGCTAGATTAATGCAATATTGTGAACCATGGAACTAGAAGGCTGTATAAAACAAATGAGTGCATTACATTTTCTGAAAGCACGATCAAGATACCAAATGATAAACAAATTGCACCGCGAACTTTACACGCTAATTCAGTCTTAGCTTTCTCTCAAACGCGAATAATCGAAAATATGAGAAATACTTCAAAAAATAAGAGACGTATAATTCGATGGACAATCCATAGACAAAAGCAACAATGCATGATAATGTGAGTCATAAACATTAACCCTTTGCAGAAGGTGCACTCACCATTCCGTTTAATACAATTTGAGATATCTTTTAACCAAATGTATAGTGTTACATAGACATAGTGAATAACTTCAAAAGAATCAGACCAGTATCATCCATATTTGGGTGACTCCCTCTTCCAGAACGTTAGCCACCTTTCGGCACTCTTGACAATCTTGCTGGGAGTTTTGACCCATTTTAAGAAAGTTTGATTATCTGACAAAAAGTCATATCAGTTTGAACAGTATACGGGATGAGATTTTGTAGTATTCTATAAAACATAGAGTTAGTTATCCAATGACAGTGTTATTAAACACTTCAAGTTTAGTAAACTATATCAAAGCAATCGATTTTTCGAAAATACAACTTCTTAACTAGCATCTTAACGTGGAAGGTGTTAGCATCCCTAGTAGATGCAACTCGACCAAAAGAGTCATAGAAAACATTTTGAACTGCATCTACGATCTGAACCTGACACATGTATCATAATATCGTATATTTCGTTGCCCCTACAGGCGTTCAAACTCGCCGGCGCGTGTTTTAAAACACAGTTGGTATCGAAGGTGTCGAGGGGCGGAATTGGCCGGTGATAACGTCGCGAGACAGACGCTTACACGTCGAAATTAATTAAAACGTCGCAGCCGGTCACCAAAGTTTCCGACCGATCCCAATGAGTCGGCTCCGGCCAAGTCTAATAATAAGAAGTTAACTCGAGCGTTAAGCGTGATTCAGAGCGACGGGAATTTGATATCGAACGATATCCGCCTCCATGGAACTTGACTTCGCTAACTTTCGGTCGCGAGAAACGCGCCAACAGAGTTCTCCACCCCGGGAAATGGCATTTGCACCGAGACACGGTGTCACTGAAGTCGAACTGAAATTCTGATCGTACTTCTATTCATAGCTGTTCGGTTATTTGTAAAACTAATGCGTTAACTATAAATGCATAGTTAAACTGTTTGGATGAAGAAACGGACACCATTGAATTTTGATCGAACTTCAAGTCAGCTGTTGAGTTATTTGAGGAATTTAGAGCTACGTGCAAGAATTGTGTTGGAAGACACTGTTTAAGTACACTCCTTAATTTCTTTTACCTACTTTATATGTTCAACCAATCTATTATTTAGCCAAGAAAATATGAGAGCCAAGTAATGTCGAGCTACATAGCAGTGATAGGGGTTAGCAATGAACGAAACAGTGAAGACACCACTGAATGTGAACTGAAATTCTGATCAAACCCAATTTTTACTCCCAACTATTATTTGAAAAATTAATTTTCGCTCTAGCTTAAAATGTATTGTACTGTTTAACCAATTGAACGAAGACACGGTTAGGACATCATGACACTTGGAACCAATATGCTTAGAGTCTTCATTATTGTCTACTCGATGTACTTGTGTTAGTTAATGAATTAACTTGCTTGTTAGTCTGTTTATTTGTTAGTTTGACTGTGTATGTCACAACTATGTTCATTCATCAAGTGTGATATAATCAGAAAGACAAATTGATTGCACATGAAAAACTAGGCGAACATACCTTTTACGTCGTGGCTCGTCTCCGTACCCGCCATACTCGTGATTCTGAAACAAACATAAATGCAATCAGTATATTTCCAATAATATACTACAAAAGACTGATTAAATATATCCAAACTCGATTAGACATACTCAAGAAGCTTCTCTTTGCATTAAAGCAAACGTATTTAACTTTATCAAAGATATCCTAACGCTGATTACTGAGGTAGCTGAAAATTTGCTTAGGTATTTTCCACAAATCTTACCAAATTTGTAATATTCATAGTTCCAAAGTTAATACAAGTCAGTGAACAAGTGAATAAGTTCTGAATAATATACACGGTAGATATGTAAATTTAAGCGTCACACATAACGTGGCTGTCAAAGGTATAAAGAATAGAGACGTGGCAATAAGACGAGGAACCGGCGCAGAATCTAAAATTCAAAGTCGGTGTGTTTTCAAACAGAAGGACGGATTCGGTGACTCAAATACTCTACACGGGCTATCTGGATGTTGGCTGAAGGTTGCATAAGAGAAATTCGCGTTACAATTTTGGCTGAACTTCGATGGTACGCGATGTCACCGAGGATGCGTACTCGAGCAATCTATTAATACACGTCCACGCGTCTTTTTACGACAGCACCGAAAGCCGACGGAAATAGTGCAGCGAGACACTTTAGGGGAGGTAAGTGACGAATCCTGAGTAAATCAATTATTTCCTCCTTTTTCACGCCGTCAAACTTGTCGACCACAATTTTATCTTCTATATAGCTTACTCCATAGTTGGCTCACCCCTTTCTAAAGATACGTTATGGCAATGTTCGGAAGCAAATTATGATTCCATACGGAAAATACAGTAATCGAACTGTTAGAGACTTTGAGGATGGATTTGGGAACTTGGATATTTATAATTCTAGAAATTTGAGGGTTCTGAAATTTGGGTAATTATAATCTTTCAGGTTGAATGTGGGAGTATGTGGATGTAGAGTCTTGTGGACACAAGCATTTGGGGACATGGAAACTTGTGGGTTTAAAAATTTTGGGACAGGAACATCTGGATCTAGAGATTTGTGGACATAGAAACTTGTGGACCTAAGAATTTGGGGACATAGGAATATCTGGATCTAGGAATTTGGGGACGTAGGAACTTGTGGGTCTAGAGATTAAAGGACATAGCAACATCTGTATGTGGTCATTTAGATACATATAAACGTGCGAATCTAGGGATTTAGTGGTCCAGTAAATTTAGGGACCCAGGAACTGATAAACATTCGGTAGATATGGGTATTATAACAATTTAGGGATTTGAAAGTCTAAAAATTTGTATGTATGTATTTACTATTATACGTATTTAGAAGTTTGAGAATTAGAAAACTTGCGAGCTTAAAAAAATTGGAAACTAAAAAATTTGACAATATATAAAAATAGTAATTAAGTAAAGATGTAGAGTGACAGAGGTCCCGATTATAACCACGTTTCTAAGGATGAAAATAAATACTTTTTAATTTTAGATAACGAGGACGGACATTGGGAATACGGCTGACAAAGAAAAATATTTTTTCGAAGGTGACTTATGTCAATAAAAAAATGTTTAAATTTAAAAATTCTAGCCGCTGCTATAAGCCTCGAATGATGTAACCCGTGTTAATTGTAACCCAGGCCCACAAAAGATACGCTGCTATTTGAACTAAAATTAGTGACGCAAATTTTTTAACGAAACAGTTGCATGTACTGAAAATTAATATTTCATGTAATCTGAAGTTTGAAAAATTAACTGAAATAAGTAGGTAAAAATTTCAAGACCTCTTTTTCTTTGATATATTTGCATAATTCTGATTTGACTGTTTTATTTTTTATAAAATCTAAATATTTGACCAGCTAGCTAAATATTGTGTGAATGAGGTTTCATTTATAAAGCCTTGATCAAGATTAAAAATATAGTATAATCTGCATACATAAATCTCGATGCAATTACCTGTTTTATTTTTACAAAAACAACAATGTAGTGTTTCATTACAAAATTTCTATGAAATCTAAATATTTGTCCAAGTAAGTTCTGAGAATGAAATTTCGTTTATCAAACCTTGATCAGGGTTAAATGTCTAGTACAACAGAATGTAGACTACATAACTGTTTATTGGTTGATTTTCTCTTGAATAATGGAACAATCCTGAAATTTGTATAGGTTCTCAGACGAAACACTATATTATGGATTTCATGTATACGTAGATTTATTCTACACTCTTTCCTCTCGCTTACAGACGTATATTTAGAACATTTGTTAGGTAAATCGAAGCAGTGTTTGGATAACCGAGATCCAACTCTATTTGAACTTTGCACTTTAAACGTTATGAACAAACCGACAGAACATGTATATCGTACGAGGAAAGTGCTGATACGTTTTGATAAATCGATTATCGCAGCAAATGACCATCTTCTTGTTTGTATAATGTCCGCGTCAAATCGTGTTTTCGCGATGCATCGATTTCTTGATATCCTTCATAACATATCCTTATTATTCATACGTGATATGTCAGTTAAATTTTGCTGTGGAATAAATAGTCGATAATGAACTTTGCTGCAATTTTAATTTAATTTTAAATGTAATTTTAACTGTAATTTTATTGTAAATTAATTGGCCTGCCATTTATTCCAACAAGCAATTTATATTAAATGAAAGAATATGTAGATAATTTTTGTCAAACAAATTTCGAATTAATGTACGAAATATTAGTTCACATTTCACAGTATTTCTCAGCACATTACATCAGAGTTTCAAAGTCCAGCACATTACACATGTGCTAATAAATCTAACGAATTAGATATAAAATTGCCGTACAAATAACAAGGAGGGTACATAAAATCCGTTGAAATATTTCACGGTTATGCCTCATTCTCGGAGGTTTAACGACATCGATGAATCATTACACAGATAATCGAGCGCAGCATAAATTCGCGATAAAGAAAATCCGAACGTTATGCTCTCGATGCATGCAAATTTTCTGTAACGTACGATATCGACGACGTTCCGATAACCTTACGAAAGCAATTTAATTTCGTAATTGACGATCCGAGACGGTTCGCACTCGACGAAAATGGCGTAAACGGTGCAAAAATTCCTGGTGCATACTTGCGTAATCGATCGAATTTATTTCGATGTCTCACCTGACGAAAGAGGATTTTACTTGGAAACGAACGGACGTGATAAGACCGCGAACAAAGAGAAACAGAGAAGAAGCTTAATTGAATGACGAGTCCCTGTCAGAAATTAACATTCATTATTCGCCGTCAAGCTACGCCAATTAGTCGTTCTTTTGCATTGAAAGGCGGCTCGTAAAAGTCGTTTAAATTTCAATTCCAACTTCTCGTCGCATCCTCGTTCCCCTGTGACCGCGTATTTTTAAAGCCGTCGTGTTCATTCAATTTGACCGCTTTCGGGGTTCATTCTTCGGCCGAAAACAGGTAATACGATAACCGAAAACATTTCCGATAAACCGAATTCAATTTTATAATGTACACTGTTTGAAAGCATCGGATAACAAAATATCCAAGGACCTGATAAGATTAACTTGAATATCTATGCGTAGGAAGATGTGTTCAAATCTATTTACTTTAGCTGAAGTAATTGTATAATTAATCAGATGGACTTGATTATATCTGTGCTAATCAATCGTATTGTACGTTCGAACTGTTTCGACATTGTATTCAATTGAACTGAGTATATTGTGTTCATTCAAATTATGTATGTACTGATTTGAATTGAATTGTATTGAATTGAATGATTCATTGTATTGACTTGAATTGAATATATTGTATTAATTTAAATTGAATTATTGAACTGAATTGAATGATACATTGTATTGACTTGAATTGAATATATTGTATTAATTTAAATTGAATTATTGTATTGAATTGAATATATTGTATTAATTTAAATAGAATTATTGTATTGAATTGAGTAATACTTTGTATTGACTTGAAATCAATATATTGTATTAATTTAAATGGAATTATTGTATTGAATTGAAGATACATTGTACTGATCCGAATTGAATATAGTTGATTTCAATTAAAGATACTGTATTGAATTGAATTGTATCAAAAAGAATTTAAAGCATCATTTATTACCACACCTGAGTTCATGCGATACTGAAATACGTGAACGAACGAGGAAAATAAATTATTCAAAAGATACAAAGGAATGTTATTATGTGTATAATTTACATAATAAAACTATATGAAGTTGATAAGGCACGCAAACATGTTTGAATAACAATGCATTTGCAACTGCAGTATAATTTATACTTTATAACATCTTTGCGAATCACTATATTGTATCAAAATTAAATACATGTTTCTTTGCGAGATTTCAGTAATTTTCATACAAGACACAATATAATATAGTAATCGAAATATTTTGACTTATCAAGTGTTGTTTTAACTTGGCAAACTTAAATTTGATGACATAGAAGTACCACAAGATGGCACTTATGGTATATCAATTTCAAGCTGAAGGTTCGAAGAAAATAACTACGCAGATACTTCATTAATGTTCTTATTATAAAATGGCTAGTTGCCAGTTATAACAAACAATGACCGAATTCCGAACGTATTAAGCATGACATGATTTAAGGACACGTAAGTACAACAAGATTGCGCTTATGGTATGCTTTCGAGTTTGGAGTTTCGTGAAAATTATTATTAAGGTTTAATAGAAAAACGTGTAGGTATACGTTTTCTGAGATAGATATGTTGTACAACAAATTTGTTATATGAAGACAGTATGACTGTTAAATATTTTAACATAGTTATGGACAGATCAAGTGTTGATTGCAAAGCTCGATCACCTGCGAAATTTAATCATTCAAAAATTTGGATATTTTGAAAATTAGAGATACAAAGATGTTTACTACAGAAATTTAAATACTGAAATCTTTTGTGCGAGAGTTTTGCAATTCTAGATCAATTTAAATGTTACATCAACTTTTCAAGACAAAAAATCTAGTTTACGTATCATCCCTTATTTCTCCGCTGTACTTTCAATTTAGCACAACTTCTACGGAAATGCATCCGAAAAATGTATGTTTCATCCCTTTATCATTTTCAATTGAAAACCACACATCAGAGGTCCATAAACCCAATGTTAAAAATAATCCACCGTCCATAAATCTAGAGTTAATTGAATATGATGAGCAGCTCCCACATCAAAGGAAAACATCCAAAGCCGAAGAAAGCAATTTTAAATTCTCCATCCATCCCGATGTCACAAATCGCTACACCAGCGTGTACATCCGTATCAAAGCGGATCGTGAAACGTTTCCAACTATGTTCGAAAAATAAAGGAAATACGATGTAGAAGAAGCATCAATCGGGCGGCCGGCCAAACAAATTCTCGGGAGCGTGTAAAAAAGCAGGAAGCTAACAGGGATTCTTACGGAATGGCTGGTACACGATCCAAGATTTCTGTTCTGTATAGATCGCATAGTATCACCGTTACGAGGCACGGTGAATCCCACGTAGAATCTGTAATACGTTGTTATAAACATAACTCAGCATTGGCTTGCCGCCAACCACGTGGTTTCACGCTCAATGGATCACACCCGACCAACCGAAAAAAAATACCACCGTCAACGACACCCTCGATAAATTTCTCTGTATCTCGATGGAACGCGTAAAATTTCTTACCTTCGAGACGAGAAAGACTTTCATTTCCGGGGCAAGAAGTTGCGATGGGGTACGTTTGTATTATGTGCAGTTGCGAGCTTCCGTTTTACGACCAAATAACGTGTGCTGAGCTTGCTTGCGAATCTTGATTCGAGGTCGGCAACGGAGATTCGTTTGAAATTGATTATCGAGGGGATACAATGCACTCTGGGTACTATTTCGTTTTGGGATTAATTATAAAGGCAATAACGCAGTAGAAAGCAACTCTAGGTATATGGCACTATTTTATTTTGGAATTGATTATAGAGGTAATAATGTAGTAGAAAGCAACTCTAGCTATATGACAGTATTTCATGTTGGGATTGATTATAAAAAGAATAATGTAGTAGAAAGCAACTCTAGCTATATGGCACTATTTTATTTTGGAATTCATTATCAAGGAGATAACGTGGTACGATGTACTCTGGGCATGTAGTACTATTTCATTTTGGGATTGATTATAGCGGCAATAATGTAGTAGAAAGCAACTCTAGGTATATGACAGTATTTTATGTTGGGATTGATTATAAAAGGAATAATGTAGTAGAGAGCAACTCTAAGTATATGGCACTATTTCATTTTGGGATTGATTATAGAGGGGATAACATAGTAAAAAGCAACTGTAAGTATGTGGCACTATTTCATTTTGGAATTGATTATAAAAGGAATAATGTAGTAGAAAGCAACTCTAGGTATATGGCACTATTTTATTTTGGAATTGATTATAAAAGGAATAACGTAGTAAAAAACAATTCTAGATACATGGCAGTATTTCATTTTAGTATGTATTATAAAAGGAATAACGTAGTAGAAAGCACCTCTAGGTATATGGCATTATTTCATTTTAGTATTGGTTATAAATGAAATAACGTAATAGAAAGCAACTTTATGTGGTACCTATACCAATACATTAAATAACCAAAACATAAACCTGTAATTAAAAAAAATATTTTGTTATGTATGTTGAAATACCAAAATTTAATATCGTGTAATTTTATGTAGTACACTTGTAACACTGTAATATTTTTTAACACTGAAAAGTATTGTACAACGTGTAATACAACTGACAATAAAAGATATATTGCCTTGTTCTCGATAAGTGTTAAACAAGTACCTGACGCACTTTTTCTAGCAGTTATTATCGCATGCCTAGCATTCACGATGAAGTTGACTCACTTGTGCATGAAGCTACGACCATTGTCATTCTACAACACATAACACCGTACAAAAAAACAGATGTATAATTGCTATTTTACAATATTTCTTATAAAGTTTCTTCGTATTTAAGATTTAAAAATGTAAAATTGCAACAAATTCGACCCTATTTTTGAGCCTAAAGAGTTCTGTCTCTTCAATTCAACGTTGCAAGATCGTTTCAAACCTAATTACATCAACGTACAACGGTTACACTTTGCACAGCAGAAAATAGGTGAATACGATACTCGGGAGTAAAAGCCTAGAGACGGCTAGCTCGTATATCACCGGAACATGAAGACTAGAGTCGACATTTTACGGTTTGATTCTCAGAGTGGGCGGAATCTGTAAGTGGAAACGGATAAAATGAAAACAAGACGAGGGCGTCGTAGACCCGTCTCAGAGTCGAGAAGAAAGTCGATTGGCTGGTTGCCAACCACGTGCTGATAAAGAGATTAACCGTACGAACAATGCTTATGCTTTCTAATGACTTAGTTTGCACGCTAAACAGAAAAGAACTTCGGAACTTGTCAGGGAATAAAAAACCGGTATTTCTTACGAGGATATGCTAAACGGTCCCTAATGAATTCTCAACGATGCGCTAAGTACACTCGGATGCAACGTGAGCCTCCTTCAACGTGCAAACTTCAACATTCTGAAATCTCTGAATGAATTAATATATTATTACAAATTTAGACAATTTCGAATTTTTATATTTTCAAGTTGTGTGTTGGATCACATGTGACTTGTATGATGTCTGTTGTACCACATGTGAGCTGTGTTGTATCACATGTGAACTGTAATGTATCACATATAAGCTATGTGAACTGTGATATATCATATTTAAGATATGTAAATTATGAATTACACTTGATCTAAGTGAATAGTGTTAAATCACATATGATCTATATGAACTGTATCATACAAAAATTTTGGAAAATTTCGAAAATTTTTTGTATGTGAGCAGTGTGGACTATGTGAGCTGTGTGAACTGTAATGTGTTACATTTAAGAGATGTGAACTATGTTGTGCTACACGTGTGAATTGTGTTGTATCACATATGAACTGTATGATCCGTGAAAGACATATGAACTGTATGATCCGTGAAACACATATGAATTGTGTGAACCGTGAAACACATATGAGCTGTGTGAACTGATAATCACACACATGAGCTATGTAAACTGTGAAACACATATAAGCTATGTGAACCGTGAAAGACATATGAGCTATGTGAACCGTGAAACACATATGAGCTACATGAACCGTGAAACACATATGAGTTGTGTGAACCGTGTTGTACCACATTTGAATAGTGAACCGTCCATCACATATGAACTGCATGAACTGTTTTCGCATTTGAATGGTGACGAGTTAAAGTACATCAAAGGGTCGAAGAACGACGACTTAACTAGTCGGTGTCGATCAAGGCCCGGTAGCCAACTGGTTAGATTTGAAGCGAGATACAAGCGGAAAGTTTGTTCTGGGAAAGTCTTGGCAAAGATGATAGCAGAAGCCTGTACATAATTCATAGTCGACAAGATAATTGGGCCGGCCGTGATTCCGGCACGCAGAGACAGCGAAAGGGTTTGTCCGTACACGTGAACACACAAGGATGATGCAGCACTCTAGCGTGGATCGCTTTAACGTTTAACCCCTTTGCCTATGAATTTTCCAAGGAGCCGCGTGCACCTAGTTAGATCGCGTTTACATGATCCATTTAGTTAGATTATGGTTTCTCTAGCATACTCGCGTGCAGCATTACAACGTATCCAAGGTATGAAACACTGGAGAATTCGAATACCACCCTCGAGTATTGAAAGAAACGAGATTAAATAACAACGTAATTAAAACGAAAACGGATTTTTAATATAAATTCCTACTGAGTTCGAATATAGTTCTTGATGTTTAGACCTTGATTTGAAAAAATTGTATTGACGAAGATCCCAAAGCAGATCTTCCGATGAGTTAACTATAAAATACAAGAATAAATAATGAAGCATAAATTAATTTGTACAATCAATCTCCACAAAAGAAAACAGAGTGCATCGAGATAAGACGTCCCGTAAATTCAGTGCCGACACGAACTGCAGAATATAAACCGAAGACCATAGTGATCGGTGAGAGTGAAAGGGTTAATCGAACAGCAGCTGGTCCAGAGTCTAAAGAAGCAACACGGCGCCTTCAATTGGAACGTGACGAAAGATACGATCAAGTGTTGGCTCGCCAAAGAATAACAATGTTAATAACGCAGATTAGCCAACGAAACAGCTGTTCAAAATACAATGTAGACACACTTGCAACACGTCGCGTGCTCGATGTCCACTCCTTATCGATTCCTCCACGGTGAATACATTACGTCCGTGACGAGACAGCTGATGGGGGAAAACTAGGGTGAAGAAGCGAGCGGGAGCAGGAAAATCGGAGAATACGAAATGTGTGCCGCTGCAAATGGCATCGGAATATGAATGGATATTAAAGTGACCCGGGAGGACAAAGAAGGGCGAATTTTTTCCAACAACCGAATTATACTGTCGACCAATGATATTCGAGGAACTTTTATAGGATTATTCACGGTACACGCGGAATTATTCTTTGGTTTATTGAGCAGGGCTTTCGTAGTTTTATATGACGGGAGTGAGAGTTAGGTACAGTTCTATCGTTCTATAGTTGAGGTTAGGAATGTGTGGTTGAGTTTTGACAATTTATAAAATTCCTTAATTTGATATTGGTTCATTTCCATTATCTGAATTTCTAAAGTTTTGTACATTTTCATATTTCTAAATTCTTAAATTGCTTTTGCGATTCCAGAATATTTTTATTACTCAATTACTAGATTTGGAAATGTTCAAATTAATAAATAAGTAGGTTTGCAAATTCCCAAGCTCCCAAATTCCTAAATTCTCAAATATTCAATTGTCAAATCCTAAAATTTTCAATTTCCAAAGTTTTCAAATTCCAAAATCCCATTTCTCCAATTTCCAAATTCCAAATCCCTAAATTTCCAGATCCCAACTTCTCAAGTCCCAAATCTCCGATTCCCCAAATCCCAAATTCTTTCATATTCGAGTCTCCAATTCCCCAAATCCCTTATTTTCCAGATCCCAAATTCTCAATTCCCAAATCTCCAAATCCTAAATCTTCAAATCCCAAATCTTCAATTCCCCAAATCTCAAATTTTGTCATACCCAAGTCCCCAATTCCCCAAATCCCCAATTCCCAAATCCCTAATTCCCCAGATCCCAAATTCTCAATTCCTAAATCTCCAAATCCCAAATCTCCAAATCCTAAATCCCCAAATCCCAAATCTTCAATTCCCTAAATCTCAAATTTTGTCATACCCAAGTCCCCAAATCCCTAATTCCCCAGATCCCAACTTCTCAAGTCCCAAATCTCCGATTCCCCAAATTCCAAATTCTTTCATATTCGAGTCTCCAATTCCCCAAATCCCTTATTCCCCAGATCCCAAATTTTCAATTCCAAAATCTCCAAATCCTAAGTTTTCAAATCCCAAATCTTCAATTCCCCAAATATCAAATTTTGTCATACCCAAGTCTCCAATTCCCCAAATCCCCAATTCCGAAATCCCTAATTCCCCAGATCCCAAATTCTCAATTCCTAAATCTCCAAATCCCAAATCTCCAAATCTCCAAATCCTAAATCTCCAAATCCCAAATCTTCAATTCCCCAAATCTCAAATTTTGTCATACCCAAGTCCCCAAATCCCTAATTCCCCAGATCCCAAATTCTCAATTCCCAAATCTTCAAATCCTAAATCTCCAAATCCCAAAACTCCAATTCCCCAAACCCCAAATTCCCAATTCCCAAATCCCCCAATATCCACATACCTTATTCCCCGCTTCCAAATTCCCAAATCTCTAAATCCCTCAACACCCACACCCCAAATGATCCAGAAGAAAGCTACAACCCCCAAATAAAGATTCCAAACCACATGGCTAAACTAACACTTCAAAATATAGTACACACCTGAAATACACTGCCCAACCATACAATAATCTCACACGTTCCAAACCATCAGATTTTGAATAACAAACGTCGCCAAGGAAGGAAGACAAGCAAAGGAAGAATTGTTGACAAGACAGTATCGCAACAAGATGGCGTGAAGCTTTGTCACCTCATTACCTTTGATCGATCTATAGTTAAGCCAGGTTTCGTTCTAGTCAGCTATCCAGCCGGTCCTAAATCATCGTCGGCGTAGCAGAACCTTTTCGTTACGTCCAATTGATTCTGGACGTAATTATTGGAGCAGAACAATGCGCGACGCCAACGCGCGACGCGGCTCGCTTTTCATTCGCTCCGAAACAACGAATCGTTTAAATGTTAAGGGAAAGTGGTGCTTTGGCAAACGCGCGAGGTATGCATCCGAGAATTCGTGTACAATTTTTCCACTTCAACGTGATTTTACAGTTACGCCGCTCTAACGTGAATGAAAATAACTTGACGCATAGCTGAAATACTTTCGCACGCATGAGTTTAACCCTCTCGTTGCCAATCGTTTTATATAGTCAGAGGTTAACTGTTCGATCACGCGATTCGCGTACTGTTTCTGTTTTAAATATTCCGATGAATAATTCTGTGAAATTAAAAATGAAGTTCACCGTTGCCATACTTTGTCGACTCGTATCTCAAATATGATCTTATTCACTGTCAACGTTATTAATTGAGAATACGCTTCAATTTGGAGTTTATGATCAACGGATCATTATATAAAATTGATGTAACATTGCAACTTTATCCGCTCTAATGTTGTAGCTGTAAGTAGTTTTAACTGATAAATAGGGCAAGAGATTAAATAACAAGTTACACTATAAAACATTGATTAATATGAATTCGTTATTTCTATGAAAATCAATGTAGATTAACATTGACAAATTTTGTAAATTAAAATAAGGAATTTATAAAACTTGGGTAGTTTTATCGTCAAGTTTAGCACTTGAATGATTTATCAAAGATTTTGTTTGTCAATGTTTAAATAATTTTTCCTTAATATTATGAAGACAACTGTGAACATTTGCAATGTTTATAATGGATTTCGAAATTTGTAAATGCTAAGTGAATTGCGTTTATGTGGAACGTTTGAGCATTGTATCAGTTCATCTCGAATACGAGAGTACGGGTGGACTCAGTGAACCTAATTCCAGTTTTATGATCCTGAACCGACAATCCCTTTCATCGTTCGCAATTTATGAACCACTAAATAACCTAGTCATTATGGTTTCTATTTTAGCAGAACATAGAACTGCTTTATGCTGGCGATAGATTAGGTGTGGATAGACAATTATTCCAGATTAAAATTTCAAGTTTAGACCTTGGTATTAATGCTTCATACAATTCAAATCAAAACTTTCGACTAAATTACACATACTTTCACTTGCATTTCTGAATATTCTGTATATCTTGTTTAAGGACATATAATATGCGATAATGAAGAGTAGGTAATTTTTATAGTCGTTCAAATTTCTTCGTAAGACTTCTATTACAGTGATAATTTAAACCGTCCCTGTTGCACCACCCTATAACGTGTAGAATTTATTTCGCGTGAAAATCGAAAATCGTGGAAGAATTATAGACGTTTCGGGTTGGAACAGAGAGATGTTAACCTCTGACCTCCCGATTATCGTTGCAGAGCACAGCTATTTGTTAAGAAAGGTACCTTCACCTAAATTGGAAAACGTAGCTATTCTAAAAATTGCAAGTTACTATATATAACGTTAATTAAAAAAACGAGTTACATGACCGATAACAGGATTCTTAGACCGAGTACGGTACGAAATAAGAATCAGTCTGGCAGGAATTCTTCGGCCGCAGTTAATTGAATTTGCACGCGATTACTAGACCAGAACAGCGCTCGTGACGGAACGCTGCAACTTAATTTCCCATTTCGCTTAATCCGTGGCACGCGGGTCGCGTTTGCGTCTCGACGGAATTCAAAGCATCAGTCGTCAAACGTCGTTTCGTTGGCCCCGCCAGACCGGTCTAAAGCTAGATTTATATCTTCAACAGGCGAGAATGAATACACTATCATTAATCAGACCCACACACTGATACATTCAGGCAAAACAGATACTGCACGGTGGCGACGTTTCCTAAACGCTTCCTAAACTAACTAATAAGTATTTGCGTCATCTCATTTACGATCGTGTTTTCGCGCGCTATGTAACTCTTGCGGTTTACCTACTCATTTTTTATTTTTGTTGTAGCGTGTCGCTTTGGGAAGATGGGGAATCGGCTTTGTAATTTTTGGACTTGTAACATTTTTGAATTGGACACTTTGGAAGGTTGGAGGTTTGGGAATTGAGGAAGTCAGAGGTTTGGGAATTCACGCGAAGAATTCTACAGTTTATGGATTCGGGAGTTTAAGAATATAGGAGCTTTAGAATTTAGGAATTTTGGAATTCTAGAATTCTACAATTTATAAATTCCGGAGTTAGGAATACTGGAGATTAGGAATTTTGGAATTCACAATCTTGGAATTTACAATCATGGAATTCACAATCTTGGAATTCACAAATCGTGGAATTCACAAACTTGGAATTCACAAATCTTGGCATTCACAATCTTGGAATTCACAAATCTTAGAATTCACAAATCTTGGAATTCACAATCATGGAATTCACAATCTTGGAATTCACAAATCTTGGAATTCACAAATCGTGGAATTCACAAATCTTGGAATTCACAAATCGTGGAATTCACAAATCTTGGAATTCACCAGTCTTGGAATTCGGGAATTTTGGAATTCACAAGTCTGGGAATTGGAGAATGTCAGAATTCAGGATTTTTGAATTCACAAATCTTGGAATTTAGGAATTCAAAGATTTTGAAAATCAAAGTTCCAAAAACTCAAAGGTTTGAAAGTTGTTTAATTTCCTAACTACAAGTCCTAGAAATTGAAAAGTCTAAAAACAAAGAAGTTTTGAGAGCTAAAAATTGTTATCAGAATAATTTTGTACAATATTGATGTAACGTTTATATAATAATTTTCAACAAATCTTAAACCGCAAATTTATAGTCCATAAATACTATTTTACGGTACTTTTATGTACTACAAGACGTATCTGTATAAACGAACACTTTTGCTACCAGATGTACCTATAAACCACATATCATAGAAACTTGATACGGCATGCATTTCCGCGAACGTTAAATTTGCAATTTCTCCCGAGCTTTTAGTTCATAAAGTATGATTGACAAAATGATTAATAACATTTGTTTATACCGTGACATAGAAAGAAATGTATATTTTCAATACTCACTTAACTGAATGTATTCAGAATGCATGAGAATATACAAGTGTATTAAGTAAACTGATATTAATTGCATATTTCCAATTTTAAAAATTAAGCTTATTTTTATCAATTTAATTTAACAAAGGTGCATTATCTAGTAAATGAATCCATTTTTAGAAATGATACACGGTTTTACCGTAACGCGTATCTATGCACGTATACCTACACCATTAGAAAATGAATATCTACTTTTAACCCATTTGCATGAGAAGCGAATATATCCGTTCATGTCGCCAGGCTATTATCACTTTTAACCCATTTGCATCAGAAGCAGATAAATCCGCGTATAGTCAAAACTAGACACGAGAATTTATGCCAATTTGTATGCCACGCTAACGATTCCATGAATATTTGCTAAACTATTAAAATTTTATATGTATAAACTACATTTATATGAACGTCGAATTACTTTTTTATTCCGCACTTTCAATCCTATCTTTCCATAAAATTTTATTCTGATTTCTAAATTTTTTCATTTTTAACTTATCCAATTTTCAAACTTTCAATTCTTTAATTTTTAACCCATCATTTTTAAAACTTCCAAATTTCTTAATTTTTTAATAGCCAAATTTCGGTCCACTATTGGTGGCTTTTGCGGATGTCATTGCAGATTACATAGCGCCATAGTGGTTCACTCGACTGGCTCAACCGTTTCAATTCAATCAACCTTTTCATATCTTTTGATTCGCACCTTTTTAGCCTGCGCCACGTTTTACAAGAGTATTAACAAATGCCAGTGATGCTTTCTCCATTGAAATACGTTGCGTCCGAGATCGCAGCAACGCGAGACGGGCAAGCTAGTAAATAATAATCTGGCCTAGAAATAATAAGCGTATAATAATTGGAACATTAACCTTCGTCGAAATACGGTGCTGTCGGCATATGGCAATTTCCACAATGGCAGTCATCGCGTTAAAGACCGTATACACACCGTTCGTAACAGTATTACTAGGCAAACCGCCCTCTGTGTCCTCCGTCACACGTACACGCGGCACGACCACATAAATCTTCCAGCAAAGGACAAAGCAATATTGCGATTTCTGGTCCGTACATCTAGTACAGTTTCCAGTCGCGCATCATGCTATTGCATTTCGCTATCGCATTTGCATAGTCGAGTAACGAGCAAAATTTCCTTGAAAATCAGTGGACCGGCATTACGCAGAAAATAATGGTCTCTTCATTATTTCCGTTCGTATCCGACCGGGTCATTTTCAGCGAGCGTATCCTCCGCCTCTTTCCGCTCGTCTCCTGACAACGAGTCTCATTACAAACGAGCAAAACTGGGATTTGGGGGCAAAAATGGGAAACACCAAGGGAAACCGAACCAACCGACGACCCTTTATCGGCGAAACTCCGCGTTCTAATTTCATTTCGCTCGCCTTAACAACTGCGCGACCAACCTTAATCCGCTTGAACCCGCCGCGATGAATTTGCGCGCCGAGCTTGCGAACGCGCACCGACTGTTCGGAAATCAACGGTGCAAGCGGCCGATAATGAGACAAACTTCGCGACAAACGCGAATAAACCGTGTTACACGCTGAGTAACGAGCTACGAGTAAATTGTTTATTACGGATTTTAACGAGCGCTAACTTGCGTGGATAATTGTAAAATTGAATGCACGGATAAATGGGGGTTTTCGGGTTAACACGTTCGCGTTCAGAAACAGGAATTATCGTTTTGCACGTGCTTACTGATACATGTGGCGGTTTTATAACTATGTTCATCGCCACTAGACGGCGCATAACACTGACTTTCTCGCTAGTACTCAATGCGTCTTCCTACAAATAAGTTCCTGTCTAAGGCAAGGGTCTAGGTTTTTAAATTCTCAAATTTTCCCTAGTTCTCCAAATACTGAATTCTAAAATACCGAAATTTTTAACAATCCAAAATAAAAATTTCCGAATGTTCAAAACTGCAAATTCCTAAATTTCAACACTGTCAATTCCAAATCCCTAAATCCCCAAATTCCTAAATTCCAAAACTATCGAACCCCACATCCCTAAATCTGTAGAATCCCATATCCCTAACTGCCAAGCTTCCTAGAGTTCGAATTCCTAAATTCCAAAATTGTCAAATCCCAAATCCCTAAATCCCCAAATTCCAAACTGTCCATATTCCTAAATCCCAAAATTGTCAAATCCATAATTCCCAAATTCCCTATAATCCAAAACCTAAATACCAAATCCCCAAATTGCTAAATTCCAAGTTTTCGAACTACCAAATTTCTAAATTTCCAAGTTCAACGATTAAATTAATCCTTCGAACACAAAGGTAAACTACACCAATCGTTGCGGATATATTCGCGACACACAAAAGAAAAGTACACATCTCGAATAACCATCTGGTAAGCAGAATTCGATACCAGAGAAAATCCGATTTCCTTCGAACGGAAAACTTGATTTCCTTGAGGATAGTATATCAAATTCAGCCGCAACGTATACAACACAACATCGAACGTACTGCAACTTTAATGTAAAGGTTTAAGAAAGAAAACCTCTGCGCAGGATCAAACTTTAATACGAAAGCTCGATAATTGAAAAGAACAATGTCGATGAGCTGATGCAAAAACACGTGTATAGAATATCGATGTCCATCTGCAAAACAAAAGAAGACAAAATGGTAGCCAGCTGATTCCCATAAAAATGATTGTTCTGTTGAAAAAAATATTGAGAACGATTCACCAAAGTACGTGCTTTTTGCACGATTAAAAATCTTGGCTGTTCTGATTATACAAGTTAAAAGCACTTTAATAACAAACTGTGTAGCTTATTGAAATTTGTGGATTTAACCGTTTGGTAGTCTTGTGAGTGATTAGACCATTAAATGACGCAGGGATCTTTATACGGTGTCCTAATATTTATAAGTGGACTGTTGAATAATTTAACACGGATATGTGTTTTCCACTTATTTTTAACGATGTCCCAAACTGTAGGACTGCGTGTCTATCCGATGTTCCGAAGTGATCATCATATCTCGTGTCTATCTGTTCAATAGCTAATTTCACAAGATGAAGGCTCGGTGTGGGCGTACAATTTTGACGAACGAGCTGAGGACAGTTCCTAACTTCTATTGCGTACACAAGTTCGAGTGACGTATGGGATTTCCTCAAAACCAAGCAATACCTCGACACGAATAGGAAACTGCAAATAAAGGACTCTGCTACTAAGAGTCCTGACAACTAGGTGTGAGTAACAATAAATTAACTCGATAGGTAACGATTCTGTGCTATTACTGCTATGGAATTGATTTGACCCTAAGTGGAGGAACTAAAAAGGGTATATTATCGTATCGATAGAAACTCGGAGTGGTATATTGTAAGAGCTACCACAGATTAAATTCTCAACGCCATCTTCAAGACGGGTTAAACCCTCGAAAGGCGAGATTCATATCCGAACGCTCAAGGCTAGGTGGTAACTCTAATTGCAACACCGTGGCACGTTCCCTTTGCGTAATTAGAATTCTCTGTACCGCATACGGTACTTGGTAGTTGTCTATTAATTAAGTCAAATCGATATCCCGTGGAATCGATGCCGAGTCAGAAAATTGCATAGTCACCGTCCGTTCTAATTATCTTCCGGGTAACTCTTCCAATTTAATTAATCATAATACGATCGACGAGAATTCGGTGCGGCGGGTTTCTCGCGTCCGATAACTTCCCGACGGTCAGAAACTTACTCGAATGATAAGTTTTCGCGGGTAGATACTAGTCGATTGATATTCTTCCTCTGTGTCGTGGAGAGACCGACAAATTCTCCGCCTCGAGCGAATAATCACACGTCCCGGGACCCTGGATGGTCCAATAAATTTCCCCGACTGCCTTACTTTAACTCCGACATCCCACTCAACGTATTCGCTGAAGGAAATCGCAAATGAATGATGTCCCGACCGCTGTTTCATCCGTATCCTTCGAGATCTGTAATTTTCTCAACAGAAACGTGTTGCGCGCCTAGTTTCTATTCGTGTACTTCGCAGGAAAGACTGAACAGGGGTTTTCTGGGGAAAATGTGTCAGTGATCACTCATTTGTCTCGAGGCAATTTTGAAATTTTTGGGATTTGAGAATTTGGAGATAAAGAATTTCGGGAGCTTGAGAATTTACTCGTATAAAATATAAAACATGATATAATTAGAAACAGATGTTTGATAAATTAAGAATGCAAAGGGTTAAACAACCCTCTGGAGAAGGTAAACTGCATCCAAGATTTAACGAGGAAAATTGCAACGCGCGAGAACAATGGCCTTTCAACGGCATCGCGACGTATCGAATGGCGGTTTATTTTCATGTCGGCGTAATAATCATGATCGATGAAACAATGATATTATGATCGATGACAATTTATCGTGCATTCAATACTCTTATCCATCCGGCTAGGCATTATTCCATTATGTGTAATATCGAAAGCAATTTATGCCGATGCATCAAACACATTCTGCATTCCGTGCTTTCGTGACGAAACGTGCGAGCAATTTAATTCACTGCTTTAGTCGCGGATTATATAAAAATGAACATTTCCATCTTCGATCCTTAAAATACTGCCTCCATAACTTTTCATAAAAATTCTTTCATACGTTTTTTCTCGTTTTGAAGCATAAATCAATTAATTTTTGTTTATACAATAAATTTGTATTTATTTTTCCAACAATAACATAACTTTTCTAACTTTTGTAATTTCTACTGAAACATACGACTAAATTAATTTGTTTTCTTGAAAATAAATTCAAATATGAAGTATCAAATTAAATATAAAAGTAGCACAATATCCACTGTGAAATACTGCTCCACAATTGAAGAAAGAAACAGCAAAGTTACGAGAGCTTATAAAGAAAATATGAAACTGCAAACAAACCCGATATACAATATATTTTATCGAGAAGTCAAAGTGACACTCCACATTCGTTCGATTCGATCTGCGTTAATCGTCGGTTCAAACTGTCCCATAAAAATCTAAAACCCGTCAGAATGTTCGGAGGAGCAGTCTCCGTTCGTGCGTTAAACTTTCATGCAATATCGGCACAGGACCGGTCGTCGGCCATAAAACGAGAAGCCGAAGTGTCGCTCTAGCGACGTTCATGAATTTCACCCCCGATACAATTCTGAAGTATCCACTCGGTCGTATCGATCTTTTTCTAACGGATACACAACGTCACAGGTGACGGAGTTTCCGAATTACGTCGCAAGGATAACCGAGGCAAAGATATTTTGGTCAATATGACACACCAAAATCCAGAGAAACGGACACCGTCGCTAACTTCCACAGACAGCTTGTCTCTGCGTTGAACTTCAAACGAACGCGCTTCCGTCGGGAACCGTTTCAACACCCAACTTTATTTTAACCCCTTAAGAGTCTCTGCTGACCGAACACTCCGAATATAATTTTTGGGACCTCTAGCGAAAAATTTATATTTGTTTTTCTTTATCTTATGGAGCTTAGGTCAGGAAAGACAAGTCTACTGAAGCTAAGAAGCAATATTTCGGCATAATTTCTTTTGCAAAATATTCTTTGCATACTAATCTCGGTACAGAGTTTACCCTTAAACTTTCACGAGAAGGAAACATACAAGTTTTTATAGGAGTAATTTTTCACCAAACTTGACCCTTAACCTATAATTTTGCCGGCAAGTGCATCAGACATTGTAACATTAACTCCTTACCGTTCAATTTACAGATGCGTCAGCCAAACTATTCATAGCTACAATATTACAACAAAGAAAATTAAAGTGTTGTATTCTATATTCGATCCTTCGCTACACAAATTATAATTTGAACCAAACTTCAAGTTGAAGTATTCAAAATTTCAGTAAGGTCTATCACATTTGCGATGTGAGTGCATCAGACTCGCCAAAGTACAGCAAGGAGTTAAGACAAACAAAAAATGCTCGAATGTTAGAGATATTTGGGAAGGACGTGGATGTGGCGATCATTGGTGGCTTGTAATTAAAATTAAACTTAATTGGGATACTATTCATGCAAATTTTAACCCTTTGCACTATGATTTACTTGTCAGATGCGTCAGTTAGATGCGTCATTCAGGTGCGTCAGTTCGGTGCGTTAGTTAGGTGTGTCAGTTAAGTGCATCAGTTAAGTGCGTCATTCGAGTGCGCCCTTAAAGTGCGTCGGTTAGGTGTGTCGGTTAGGTGCGTCGGTTAGGTGCGTCGGTTAGGTGCGTCAGTTAGGTGCGTCAGTTCGGTGCGTCAGTTCGGTGCATTAGTTAGGTGCGTCAGTTAGGTGCATCAGTTAAGTGCGTCATTCAAGTGCGTCATTCAGGTGCGTCATTAAAGTGCGTCATTCAAGTGCGTCATTCAAGTGCGTCATTCAGGTACGTTAGTTAGGTGCGTCAGTTAGGTGCATCAGTTAAGTGCGTCATTCAAGTGCGTCATTCAGGTGCGTCATTCAGGTGCGTCAGTCAAATGCATCAGTTAGATGTGTCAATTAGATGCGTCAGTCAAGTGCGTCAGTCAAGTGCGTCAGTCAAGTGCGTCAGTCAAGTGCGTCAGTCAAGTGCGTCAGTCAAGTGCGTCAGTCATGTGGATCAGTCATATGCGTCAGTCAGGTGCGTCAGTCAGGTGCGTCAGTCAGAACTAACTAATCACTACAATATTAAAACAGACAAAGAAAGTTGAAATGTTATGTAAATTTGGTATCAATCGACTATGCAAATAACTGGACTTGAACTCCAAATGAAAGCGTATTAATTCGAGCAAAATTGATCACGAAGCGCGTGACGAGACTCAAAATAGTGCAAGTGGTTAAAAATTGCACGGAAACCGAGAAAGAATAAACAGGCCATCGGTTAAAGAACACATTCGTTGTTAAAAAGAAACAATGAATACATTGTATAATAAGATGTCAGTTGCATACGTGAGATTGGTAATCGAGTGTCTGGTTAAAAAGCGGTAGAGGCAAGCGAGTAAAAGGAGCTAACAGTTTGAGCAGATCGATCGTTTTGGTCGATTCACAAGTATACCGTCGTTCATTTACAGATGTTGAACAGTAGATTCGAACCGTTCGTTCGAAATCCTCGAACGACGAGGTTGCACGGTCGCAATAAAATTGGTCACAGCTGAAGTGCGTCACGAGTCAGACTCGTCAATATAGGTATAAGGTACAAAGAGTCACTATGACGCGTCATAGAGGTATGTTTCACTATGTTACACAGCTGTTCTTAACAAACGAAATGAAATTTGCAAGTAATTTCGAAATTATGAAATTGTCAAATTCACGTGTCCGTAAGATGGGAGGCACCGTAGTATGATCGATAAAACATGATATTAGCATTGTACAAGTTTGCTGTACAAGAGAACCATCACATTTTCATTGTTAACGACAACCGTAGACATTTCTATTGCGGAAGATCGCGCGTGAATGAATTTCACGGGATTAATGTCGAGTTCTATTACGGATTACGAGCCACGAGATTAATGACGATTCCCATTCCCGAGCCAGACGAAATGAATGACGGAACTCCGTCTAAGATCGAGATAACGGGTCCTTTAGATCGCTCTGTCTAGGTTTCACCTTCTCAACGGCGATTACCTGAGCTGTTCGAGAGCGTTTGAATTTCAATAACAGATGCACGAGCCAAGATAAACCGAGTTCGATGAGATTTAATCGCGTGCAAACGTCGCGACGTCTATAATATTCTTTTTCCACGATCGTTGAATATTTCATATCGAGTGGAAGGCATCGAAACGCTTTGATCCTGAACGTCATCGACCATGGAAAAACAACGATACAGGCTGCACCATAACCAGCGTTACAACCGGTAAACTCTGAATAAAAGAAATCTTTTTTGTACTCAAGTACCGTTTTTAGATAATCGAATTTTTCTTCTAGATATTCACAAGATATGTGACATCACAAATATTTGTAAGGAAATAGACATTTTAGACTAATTTTTGCAATATATCCGATAATGTGCTCCATTCATGAAACAATCAGTACACTTCCATTTTTCGACAATGTACCATAACTATTAATATGCACCAGTGTGTAACCCATTTAATATTGAATTTCAAGAATCGTATTCATCTTCCTAACAAGTTTCAAACACCACAAAAATTGAAGACCAATTTTCTCAAAAATGAAGGTAGAAAACCTTACAGTATATTTTAGTAGTTTTTGCAATATACCTCGCGAAAGGTACCATTTATGAAATAAACAGTATTTCCATTTTTCGAGAACATGGTGAAGCAGAAATCAAAATGTGTATGAATTATACAAGAGTAAACCGGTAAAAGTGGACGGTATCGATATTCCGAGCAACACGAATTCGTTTCTGGTAACTTAATTAACATTAACATCGAGTCGATCCAGTCCGTTTTTCCATCGAATTTAGCCGGGAGAAAAGTGAAACACGCGGAATAAGAAAGCTTCGCCCGCAGAAACGTAAATGGAAACATTTTCTCGTTAAACCGTCGACTTTCTTGCCGGAATCAATCGTGGAACCCGGTATAAGCATACATATTTTAGCGCTGACCTATAGAACCGGCTGTAACTATTGCTCCTGCTTTTATGGAGTAAGTATAATTTCGCTGGGAATCGTTGACCTTTCACGGATCGATTTTTATCATGGCAAACGAAAGGAAATGAATTTTCTTCGGCTGTATCGAGGAAGACAAATTCAACGGCTGGAACATTGCTGGTTACGAACAATGGAGCAATTTTAGCTAAGATCGTAATTGTTGCGATGCAAATTTCGGTGGAAATAAGTACAGAGAAACGTCGTGTACTATTTGTCTTCTGTTTAGGGAAAATCCAGGAAAAATCCTGAAAGAACAGTTCTAGGAAACGGGCAAAAAGGAGACAAAGAGCCGAGCTAAATAGAACAAGGAAAGACAAAAACGAGACTACAGAGAGCTTAACCTAGATAGCGATACTTTCTCCTAAAGAAAGTCTTTGCTGCAACTAACTGCGTGTTACTTTTAATATAATTAATAATTTCGATCGGAAAATATTTTTCCTGTCGTTAGCTGCAAGTGGTTGTCTACAAGTTATCTACACTTGGATGTATTTTTCCATTTAAATACGAAACCCAAACAGATGCAGTAATGCATGTTTACTTGAGAGATGTAGAACTGCATTGTTACTTCGCAAGTAATAAAAAAAATCAAAATTATTTGGTACCAAAAAGTGTATTTAAAGAAATACTTGCTGTGTTATATTTTCAATGTAATTACTTGTAAAGAATTATTAAGAACAATTTAGATAGATTAGTCTTTGTGAGACTTCGTTTAGATAAAACAATGAATGATTGAATTTTAGAAATGAGCTTTGAAGCTCCTTAGATATGTTAGGTTATTAACATACATGAAAAGATTAGATAATCTTAATTTGGGAATGTAACCATCAGATGTAGTTTTCTCGCAAGACCGAAATGCCGTTCCCTGAATGGTACTTAAGCGCGGAAGTCAACTCTAACAGCTATAATGATAGGTAATTATAGTCATAATCAGCTGTATAATGTTAATTACAACTGCTAGTTGCACTTAAGTAAATCAACGAACTGTTGAAACGGTAATTAACAAATTATACGATAAGGTTGCTTGTATTTCAAATACAAGAATGAAGTAAAAGCGAAGCAAAAGTGAAGCAAAAATAAAGTAAAAATGAAGTAAAAGTGAAGCAATACTGAAGAAAAAGTGAAGCAAAAACACATATGTATTTATCCTCCCAATTACTAATTGATGAGAAGATTTAACCTTTATAACTGGTATCATAAGCAAATTATACATAATCATGGATTATGCGCATTATACATAATCATGTACTAAATTGCACGTGGACAGTAATTATCATTTCCAGCGGTGTAATGATCATTAAACGGTTGTATTACGATACACGTTATAAAGCAATCGTTATTGTATAACATCCTACATTTCCTGGTAACACCTACGTACAACTGTACTCTTCTGACGTCAACTGCATTGAACATGTGTATAAGGAGAAATGAAAAGGGAATTAAAAAGATGTAATTTCAAGCGGAGGAAGAAACTTCAAAAGAAAAGGTGGTGCTTCGGAATAATGTAGACCAGAAACACAGAGTAAATGGGTCACTTTAATATCTTTCTTGTTAATTGTTGCTTCGAAACATTTCTTACAACAAAACGCTTAGTTGGGACACATGAATATAAAAACATTAATATTTTCTTCTAAGAACTGTTTTTCGTGTAGAGATCCTTTTGTAATTGTACACTTAGAAATTTTCAAACACATAAATTTTCGAAATTTTCAATCCTTAAGTTTATAGATTTGTAAATTCTTAAATTTTCAAAATATCAAACCCGAAATTTATAGATTTCTGAATTCTCAAATTACCTAGTCACTAAAATACCAAATTTCCAAATTCCTAAATTCCCTAATTCCCTACTTCCCTAATTTTCTAATTCCCTAATTCCCTAATTCCCTAATTCTCAAATTCTGATTTCAAAATCCCCAAATTTTGTAATCCCCTAATTCGCTAATTTCCTATTTCTCTAATTCCCTAATTCCCTAATTTCCTACTTCCCTAATTTTCTAATTTCCTAATTCCCAAATTCCCAAATTCCCAAATTCTCTAATTCTCAAATTCTGATTTCAAAATCCCCAAATTTCTTAATCCCCTAATTCGCTAATTTCCTATTTCTCTAATTCCCTAATTCCCTAATTCCCTAATTTCCAAATTCCCTAATCCCCAAATTTCCTAATTTCCTAATTCCCTAATTCCTAAATTACCAAATTCTGATTTCAAAATCTCCAAATTTCCTAATTCCCTATTTCTCTAATTCCCTAATTCCCTAATTCTCAAATTCTGATTTCAAAATCCCCAAATTTCCTAATTCCCTAATCCCTAAATTTCGAAATTCTCAAATTCCCAAATTCTGCTTAAAAAATCCCCAATCCCCGAAATCCCCAAATGCCCCTAAAGATCCCTAAGATCATCCTAGAGAATCAGGACTTGGCCTCGACACCGAGTACGCCGCGTAGCCAGCAACAAGTTCATTGATTCGATACGATAATTCGCGAATGAAAAAGACAACAGGAGGAAAAAGAAATGCTAATTGAATTCGGCATCTGAATGAAGGTATCCCGTCGCACAATTGTGTGAGAATATGATTGACATGCACGCATATGTAACGTGTTGCGTCTACCGTTACATCATCCACGGTGTGCGTTCTCAACAGCATGCAGTGCTACCAACCGTGGAGCGAAGGTTACAAAGCTGTTAGCGTGACAATGACCTTTCCACGGCTTTCCACGTTCAATATTTACTGTTTACATGTGTCCACGTTTTCACGGAACATCCGTACGAATGGCAACGTAACACGACTATAAAAGCGATTACCATACAACAAAAAATGGAAACAATGTTTTTCTTTCCGTATCACAATGTTCGATGTCTTTCATTATTCATTAGCGACACTCGCATTTAAAGTAGTCGAACATTTGCATGAATTATATTGCGACAAAGGACAGATACTTGTCTTACGTTCGTTTGATTACATATGAGTTCACATATACAAATATGGACGGTGTTTATTGACTCAACGTTGCAAATTAATCTCTGCGGTATCACTAGATAGGTGCGCAGTATAGCTGCTTGAAAATATATTATCTAGAAACATTGTTTTAATTGAGAGGTCATTCTACTTGTGATAGCTAAATAATTCAATTATCTTCTGCAATATTTTTCTTGGCGAACACAGCGTACAATGAAATACTTTTTGATATTTTTCATCTCTTCAGAGACATATGAATAATTTTTAGGGACAAGAGTGCAAAAATGCAAAATTGTGTGCACATTTTTAAACTGTTTATTACATGTATTAGAAAGAAACACACGATCTTATATAAATAACAAAGAATAATTGAGTTTGATGAGAAAATAAATTCTCTCGTTATCTCAAAATTAGTCACATTTTATGTTGCAATATGGCTTTTCTTCCATTTTTAAGTGAAATGTACCAATAAGGATATTTGGTCCTAATTTTAAAATTACGCAAAAGTTAAAAGGGATAGATGTAAATGAATTGACCATAAACAATATGTATAGGTGTCACAACGCAATTTTACAATTTTTTAGCACAGTGAAAATGGAAAACTTGAATACAGTGGAATACCTATGCCCGAAGAATTTAAAGTGCATTGCCGTATGTAATCCCGAAGCCATATGAAAAGCCAAACACTGTCTTAATATATAATATTTAATCATCTTAGAAGAATAAACCTCATAATTTATGATTATATCTTTCTCCTTTCTATTTTTTTGCCAATGTGACAAGTGTTGGATGCGGCACTTATTTTGGAGCGGACAGGGTATTTGTTAAGAATGAAACACCGTGGGGTTGCTGGCAACCCCATTGAGCTCTAATCTTGTATACCTAGACGTAAACAAGGATTAGAAATATTGAACTGTTGTCCATTCTTCTAATTTGTGTTACAGTTTATGAAGTGACAGAAAGAGAAATATTTTATACACATTTTTATTAGCTTCAGGAGCTTTCGAATAATCTACTGTTACCGTACACTTTTGGAACAAAATTTTAACATACATATAATTTTTTATATAGTTTAACATTTCAAGAATTAACCCTTCGTTGCACTGCGTTGCATGTTACAAAATAATATATTATTTTTTAACTATGTTTATTAAAACATTTTTGGTTGTTTATTTAACAATATGTTGCAAATTTGCAATATTACAATATATAATTTTCCTTAAATAAATTTGTAAACACAGAAAAAATTTATTATTGTCTTACCACATCATAAAAATTGTATTTTTTTTACAAAATTAATTGTGCAACGAAGGTTTCATCATCTGATTTAATAATACAGGTGTTACTTCAAATTAAAGAACGGAATTAAAAGCCTACAAGTGTCATTTTTTAAAGTACCGCTATCTGTTTACAAGCGGTATGTTTACATAAAGGTTAATGTCAGCAGATATGAATGAAAGTGTTCCCACAATTATTCGTAGCTTTTTACTTTGTCAACGAACAATTTGATAAATGAGAAACTACTTTCTTCGGAGATGGAGTTTTGACACTTGTAGCCTTATTTACTTCCACTCTTCAATTTAACACTTTAAGTGCCACGTCTTTCATTTATGGGGAACGCATGAATGTTTACATGGAGTTGTCACTCATTTTATTGGAAACCGTTCTACATTATACCTTATAAATAAACGAAAACTTGCCGAATAGAAAACCGGTTGAATGTCATCAAAATTGATTACTAAATTTACCGAAAACAAAATTATTAATATAATGGACTATGCATGACTTTAGGCACTCAAAGTGTTAAACTTAAAAGTGAGGCTAGTCGGTGTCCTAACGTCTACGGACGTCCGTGTACGTCGAAAAAATGTACCACGGTGATTTCCGGGTTAATTATGCCGATACGCAAAGAACATATCAATAATGTCTTTCTCGTACCTTCGAAACCCTCGCCGGATACATTCGGTTAATATAACGTTAACGGGATATGGCCAGGGATCGATTTCAGCAGGAAAACGTCGCTCCGGACAGACGGATTTGACAAGAGCATAGAAACCGGTCGCGTCGGTCGAAGACAGCTAAAAACTGCCAGCAACTTGTATACGAGCAACAGTGGTTGTATTATCTGTTCGCTGTTTCTGCCGATATCTCATGGGTCACGGTATTAAAACGGAACTGGCCCTCGCGATAATCGTAGACGACGAGCATCGCGACAACGCCTCGTCTCGCGCTGATAACGCGATGGAAATTATCGACCCCGGTTCGCCGACGGGGGTTTGTTTTGAACGTGCATCCTCGCGCACAGCCGTCGCCAATAACGACGATAGAACCGAACGGGGCAGACAGGCAGGCCTTCTGCCTCGACGACGCCGTCGCCACCGTCGTCGGCCACTCCGAATCGTATAATACAAACACGGAGCACACGGTACCCGAGATAACAGGTTGCTGGCCGAAAAACACGAGCACTACGTATCAGGCTAACGTGCGTTTCGTATTATACACGACACGACCGCGGACACGAGACAATCTCCTTCGAGAGCGCGCGCATCGCCCATTGTTTCGACGCGGCGGTGGCGGTGATATGGGTAAAAGCGACCGGATAAATGGCGACTTTCCCCCCTCCGCTGCTCGCGAGCCGCCTCGCGAGTTGTAAATCCTCACGCGACACGCCGAAACGCACGCGTTCGGCCGTCTAACGCTTAACCACGAACGTTCGCGTTACGACAAAAAAGCCACCTAACCGACCGAAAAAACCTACGGTCCACCGTGCGAAAGGTATTAAAAGTACTCACCCTGTGACCGGATTCCTCGAGTCGCTGCCTCTTAGAGTGTGGTCCGTCTCCGTTGAATGCCATCCTGGGCCTCGACACCGGGCAATTACTTTTTTTCAAGCAGAGGACACTCGGTGCAACAACGACACGTACGTGTGTATACCGCGCGGCTCTCTACCGTGTCGACGATCTCGTGCGCGGACGGGGGAGGGGGGAGGAAGGAGAAAATAATCGGTAGGACACGACGCGAACGCGACGAGAACAGACAAACGCGCGAGAGCGGCTTAAGGGAAACTGGATCTCGACGTTGCTGGAGAGGAACGTCTCTGCCCGTAGCGAGCTAGCCGGCTACTACAGCGCTATCTATCGACGCTATCGTTCAAGTACCAATGTGTCCTTAAGGCGGGATCTTGCACATGCGCAACGTCGCTGTGACCTACACGTCGATTGGTCGACGCGGTGCTTCTATGTCGCGAAAATTCTTATTAAATAACGCGTCGAAGTTGCGGTTGCGAGATACCGCGATACGTGTTGGTGCAAAGTTTGAAGGCGTTGCGATTATATCGTGCAGGGGAAATTGAAGCACTTCGTTCGAATTAACGATTGTAATTATACGGTATTGTCCAATCAGTGAGGCACAATCTGGAGCGACTTTGATTCATGGACGCGGGAAATCCAATTGCGAAGGTACAACGGTGAACATAATCCTCGCGGAAAATGACAGTGCAGGCGGGTGAGGATCCACAATTGAGTTTTTGATTAACACACTTTCAAATTCAGAACTTTCCATATTTATGCATTTGGAGATTTGTCAATTTGGAAACTTCGGGATTTGACAATTCGGAAACTTGGGAATTTGAAAGTTTAGTGAATTTGGGAACCTGATATTAGAAAAATTGAGAAATTTGAAAGTTTCGAATTGAAATATTGGATCTGCAAAATTTGTAAATGGCGGTGGAATACCCCTTCCCCCACAATTATCAATATCCCGAGGAAGTCTATATTGCACCGTGTCGTACATCGATCGAGGAAATAGGATTATTTATCGGAAAATAATTGAAGAATAATTATCTTAGTTATTTTTTCCTGGACATTAACACTAGATTTCGTGGAGACAGTCTACTGTCGAACACCGGTTTCAGTGTTGGTGTCAAATTTTTTTCGGATAAAAATAAGAATCTGTCGTATAGTACAATTGTTTCCACCAATGGCGCCAACATCATTCTGAGGGAACCAAATATTATAACTTGTTGCCACTGGTTTAAAAAGCTATTGATTTTTGCGTTATTAATGTCGGAATCTTGTATGTGTAAATTAGTATCAAAATGTGCTGTAGCTGTAGTACAGTACCTGGAATAAATCGGAAAATGTTTAAACGTATTCTAACAATATTTATATCCTAATTAGGTAATATTAGTCACTTAACTGTCTAAATGACATCCCTTTTGTTACTTTAACATTTCTCAATTGACTATGACGTAATTTTTCACATTTTTTAATTAAAATAGTCTCTAAAGCTGCTCTATAAGTATGTACCTGAAACAAGCCATTCATTTAATCACTTATGTTCAAACATGTATGCATTAATCATTTCACTTAACTATTAAATCTTCGTAGTTCCCAGTCTTTAATTTGTCACAGTATTTTTCAATTGCATGACAAGCTACCTCTAATGATGTATAAGTTAACAAATGATTTTTACGTAATAACAGGTACTTGCTAAGTGGATAACCTTTTAATCCACTTACTTCTGATCTAAAAATGAATCATAATGAAAAATATAGAGAAATCAATAGACATAAATTTTATAAAAAGTATACAAACTGTATCGTTAATTTCATGTAACAGCATCCTACGATACAAATAAACTTTGCTTCACTTCTGGAGGAGTAAAGTTTTAATAATATTGGAGCTAAATCTCCACAAGGATGAAGTCCCACAAGACCAAATTTAATTTCCAATTCATCTAGGTTGAATTTATTCTGAAATAATTCTTGTAATTGACTAACTAGTTCTGATTCTACTAAATTCGCTGATTCCAATTTTGCTATAAATTGTTGTGGACATTTCTGACAAAAATTAGGTAAATGCTTTTTTATGGACATAAATAATTCCTGATCCCATTTCCTGTAACAAACAGAAATTTTCAACATCAACTATAGTGTTCATGCAATATAACAACTTTACCTAGCTTGTTGTAATAATATACAATCTTGTTCGATACAAGTAACATATAATCCATATTGAAAAGCTAAGATCCGAGCCAAATGGCCCATTCCAGCTCCAATATCAACAATACACTTACAATTAGCTTCATGGGCACAATCTGCGCACACCTAAAATATTAATGATATACAAACAAGGAATACATAACAAACTACAAAATAATGCATTACTTGAGCTATCTCTTGTATCTCATATCTCTTTTTCTTTTTTATGTGCTTTGAGAACAGGTTCCTAAATTTATGATCCTGGGAATGTATCTCCTCAAGTGCATCGCTTTTATCCACTTTAAGTGCTTCATTGTTATTATTATTTGTTACATTAAGTTCACAGGATATAATACTTTCTGGATCCTCATGATTCCTATTAACTTGTAAAATATTAGTCACTTGTCGTAGTGCAAGCAATGACAACGGCCACACACGTGTGCTGCAATATAATTAAATAAAAATTGTACATCAATATGCAAATCATAAGTTTAAACCGTATAGTGTCAACACCTACCACGAGATGTCTCCCGACAACCATTTACCAAACTCCTGAGGAGGTGTATCTTGTAACGTCAACCTCCAACTTTCTGGCAATTTTTCCCATAGGTTCTCTTGAAAAAAGTCCTGCATAACAAATGCAAAACATGTACAATTGATCGAGGTCACTTCTCGTAAAGTATAACAAATGAGGAACAATGATGGTCAGATTGCACGCATCAATAGCTATACCGTGATAATCCAAACAAAGTAGGTCTGATGTCAAACACGATCTCGAGATATGATGTTCGGTGTACGTACCACAATATAGGAGTCCAATAACCAACCATGTACGTCTAAAACGGAAAATATTTGGTCGATCGTGACACGAATTTTTGTACAGACTCTACATGTGCACCGAATGTCGCTAGGTGCGGCCATCGTTGCTGTAAAATGGCCGCGGGAATTTGATTGATCAGTCCACGTGCTTTTAATTTCATGTTAAAATTAAGACGCTTGATAATAAATTAGCACACCTCATACATTACAAATTAACATGAGAACTAGTTTTTTTTTGTTATGACGTGTTCCCTGATTTTCAGAGAATCTAAAGAAAACATAATTTACAAAATCCAAATCTCACATTATAATATCCTATCTGCGTTATTTCCTGGTTTCATGTAAAAAAGAAGCTGAAGTTAAGTATTTAAAGCAAATTGATACCCGAAGATAGTATTTATCGGAGAGGTAATTACCTTCTACAACAATTTGTGCACCTATGTGTGTCGGTCATGTACGCACCATAGGAGTTAAAATTGCGAGGACCATAATCATTGCCGTGTTTTTTTAATAACGGTACACTGTGCTGTTTAAAAGTCTGCGAGATGGAAATAGAAAGTGCAGCAGGCATTACGTCGGTAAAGGATACTTTTTGTTTAACGCCTCGTACACCTACTATTTAATTATATAAGATAGTTATAAGTGTATGCATTGGTGCGAACGATAGGTAAATATGTAGTTTTCCGCGAAGAAAGTGACCGTTTAAAACAAAAACGCTAACCGGCCAGACGTAAAAATTGCCGGACCGACCATTCTGAACTTTTCATTATGCGAGATGCGAGTTTATCGTTCGAGGAAGCTAAGAAAGTGGTCACCCGTTAAATCATTTTCTCACGTAACACATAAGAATCGTATATAATATGTCAGCCAAGGTCTTACGGAATTCTGATCATCTTCCGTTCGATTCAATACAGAATCCAGGGAAAATGAGAATTGTTTGTTTTGTTTTATTTATTAATTAGAAGATCCGATGGTGTTCTCCCCATGTCCCACTTTACGCCACTTTCACTCTTCAGCAGTTACGTTATTGCTCATGAGCACACCGCTCTTCGGGAACTATATGTATGCCTACAACGAGCACAACCGCAAAAGGCGAATCGTATCATCTGCCACTCTATATCTCGGACTTTCATGAGAACATGACGGCTGAGATTCCTGCAATCCTCTATTAAATACTGTTTCACAATTGTGCTGTTGCAATTATTGCTAAACTCTGTAATAAAACTGCCTTTTTACGCTTGTCTTATTTATTCATTCTTGCTTGTTTTTTTAAACATTAACTCTGGACTGATTACTGTTCTTCATTGAGCGAATCGAGATGTGGTTTCACTGTGTTCATCATTCAAATTTAGGCCTATCTTTGTTTTGTTGAAAGGAATAAACATAATAAAGTCACTGTCCTTGTGGGTTTATTATGACGTACATGTTTCGTATGAAATATTTTTCCTTTCTACATGCGAAATATAGGAGATATAAGAATGTAGAAGAGTAGGGACCGAGGAATCTAGGAATCTAGAAATATAGGAATACAGACATGTAGTAAGTGGGGATATGGGTTTATAGAAAATTTGAAAGTTTGGAATTTGATAATTTGAAGTTTCACCATAAAGCAGTTTGATAACTTGAAAATGTGGAAATATAGTGATATAGAAACATAGAAATAAGTTCCAGAAATTCAGAAATTTGCATGTTTATGTAGATATTTTCCAAAATCGAAAGCAAACGGTGCTCCTCCGTTTCTACTGATGCATATGCAGGAGCTCAAATTGCATCATAACAAATTCATCAATGTATTTTTAGAACCATCCTCCTTAAATCGATTTACCATCTCGTTTGATCGGATGTCTTACAGTTGAAGCTATTGACCATTCGATTCTTTGTTCATCCTGTTCGATCTCTCGATGGTTACTTGGACCTCTTACGCCAACGTAAGTGAAAGTTTCCAAGTAGGACGAGTGAGACGTCGAATCTCGACTTGGATATTTGCTAAATGCTCATCCGTGCTGGTCACCGTGGACATTGGTCCATCGAAATCGGCAAATGTCAATGTACGTGTCGGTCAATTTCAAAATCGTTTGACAAACTTTCGATCGGGAAGTGAAAACGATTTCTTCGCGGTTGCGGTTAAGTTCAAAAGTGAATCTGTCGGAGGATCAGGAAGACCGCAGGAAATCGTTTCGAACGGACTTGTCTCCGTTGCTTGATAGATCAATGCAGTACGCGTGTTATGCAAGTATGAGAACTTTGCATCATTCGAGCTTTTGCAACGAAGGGATTTACCAGGTCATCCTCGTTTAACCGGTATTCTAGCCTTCTTTCCTTTCACAGCGATCTGAACGCGATTTACGGAAAATAGTGCACTCGATCTTTTCACGTGGGACAAACTTGTTTGGAAAATCTCGGGCTATTTTTATTATATTATTGAAAGGAACGGTCGTACGATCGTATTGAAGCTTGATTTGTAAAGGGTGGCTCTTTTATTGTATGATTATGTAAATTTCTATTGATATTCGCTTCAGTTAATTATACGTACACATTCTCATAAATTGAATTGAAAGATACGGCAAGGTACAATTATCCGAATTAAAGTATGTTTATGATATGTCTGTGACGATAATAACAATATAAAATTAACTGAACAGGAAATTAAGCTGATAACGATTATCAGTATCGATATACCGACCGATAAATGAACAGAATTATTGTGTATCGTATATTTACATATGTTATTATTAATGATACATATGGTATAATGCAAAGTATAATTGCATGGAAATAATTGTGTGTAAATAGATGTCACTCGGTAGATATTGAAGTCTATTTCTGTCATCTGATTGATTTAATTAATAATTTTATTTACCTTGTTTACAATATCTGTATTTCAGTTTAACAAAATGGATTATACTAATAAATATGCACCTTTGTTTTTGCTATATTTCAAAAATCTTTTCATTCTTTTTAATAAAGTCTCTATGAAACGTTACATAAATGATTCAAAGTAACAAAAACGGCATGGGAAGAGTCAAAGAGATAAAGTATTCAAAATTGTTTGATCGATATCGAGGAACAACGATATTTTCGTTAGTACCCACATCGTTATCTATTTTATTTCAGGAAAAAGTACAAATAAGTTTCTGAAATTGACGTTTGTAGAGAATCTCAGAGTACTGTATGTCGGAGGTAGTCGAATCGCATAATTTTACTCGAAGAAAAGTGATCGACAGAATTCGCTTATCGGAAAGAAAGAGAAGTCGTTATAGGCACGCAGGAAACGATTCGTTCGTAAGAAATCGTTCGCTCGGAACCGCTTTAAGGCTTTAGCGAAAGTAATGATAACTGCACGATCACGCGACCGCGTGAGTTCACAAACAGAGCCACACACGTACACGAGGACGTGTTGCTAAGGTTCGAGACGGTAGTCTTTCACCGAATAATTCGGTGCGATGCCAGACGCGGACACGGCCTTCTCCTAGAAGAAAGGCAGGTTTCGGTTTCGATAGGCCTTGGGGGTCACAACGGAGAAGCGATCCTCGTCCGATACCATCGTCTTCCTTTCTTTTCGATCGGGAGACGGATTTAAAGAAAGTCGACAACGGCTCAGCCCGCTTCCCCTTCCCGTGGCTGTCTCTCGGTACTCGAATCTTTTCTTTTTTCTTGCTTATTTTTTATTCGCATCTCGGACCGCGTCTGTATGTCCTGCACGCTGTTACTTTAACGCTGTGTTGCGCTAGCCGCGAAGCGTACGTAGCCAGAGAAAGGTGCCCCACCGTATTCGATATTAGAGAGGAGCTTCTTGAAGAGTCCAGTGGTGGTGGCATCAGGTAGGGAGAAACGGGCCTCTGGGCCCAATCTGTCCTCAGTTCCCATACGAAGCTCCATTCAATATCGTTCAGTACATGCCCGGTCCTACGGATATCATGCTGCCTATCGCGAGTTAGCCGCTCCTGATAAAGTTAGCACGTGAATTCGGTGAAGTGTGACTGAACGTTCGTCAGAGGGGTCCACCGACTGGTCATTTCTGACATACACCCGCCATGCGTTTCTTCGAGCTGGTAATTAAAAGATCGTTCGTTGCCTTTCGTCGCAGAATCCCGAGAGAAACTCTCGGATAATAGGATAAACGGTTCGTTTGCAAGAATGTGTCTGCTTGTACTTTCATCGTAATAAGCATGTCTGCTAGTCGCGGGAAACGTTCGACGCGGTTCTATGATTTGTAATCAGTCAGCGTATCGCCTTTGGCTACTTAGCGAGGGAAAGTATATCAGATTAACAGAGCGTTTATGTGCGTTTAGCTAATCGCACATTATCATTGTTTTTATCGTCGCGCGGGTTCGGAAGATCCACGAGATCAACTGTGTCTTAATTGATATGAGAATCGTGTAAAAACGTGCGTCCGAACCGGGTTTTCTTTTCTGTTCGAAGAATATTAAGAGGTTTCCGCTTTAGGAGAGTCACCGAATTCTCGAGGTGAAACGCGCACGTTGTGAATCTAAAACCTAAATTTTCTCTCCTTCTTTCTCCGTAACCATGTGAAGCAAGCGGCAAGAATTTCTGTTCTGTTCGCGCAATTTAAACCCGAGAAACATCCTATATCCGATACGTGCTGTAACTCGGCCTCGCCATATCGGGAACACGATCGCGGCTGGGAATCGCTTATCAGGGTAGCAGTAACTGTCCATTCGGCGACTCTAGAATACCAATCGATCGGCCACTTAAGGTCTTACAGGATGTTTCTTCTCGTTTATTAATCGGGTCACTCGGTTAGCCACGCGCGACCACGATGTTTCCACAAACGCGTTTCGCGTTCGAATCACAGAAATACGATTCCCGTCAGTTCCGATGCGTAAATTCACCGTTGCAGATTCTCGTAGCGGCAGCGATCTCCGTCGTTGCGACTCTAGCCAAAGATGAGTCCTCGAAGAGCCGCGATAAGAGACAACAGGTTGCGTTTTATCCAAGGAGAGGAGGCAGGCCACCACCGTACGCGGTCCAAATGGAGCCGATCGTTCAGTACTCCCAGAGGGATCCTCTTTACAATCCTCTGGCCAGCTCCAAGAGCGACGACCTTTACGAGGAAGCTCCATTAAACTATTACCCAACCGAACCGGAGCCGATCATCGAAATTATCATCAAAGAATCTAACGAGTCTCTGCCAACACCGGTGCCACCTCCTCCCCCTCCATCTCCGAAACCCACCAAGGAACCTATCCAGGTGTTCTACGTCAAGTACGAGAAGAAGAAAGGCTACGGAGACAAGTCTCGAGTCGTTTACGACCCACCGGTACCTGCGCTAACACCTGTCGAGGAACACGAGGAGATCAAGTCCGATAACCCGGCGCCTTACCCGGAAGAACCTGTTCACACAGCGACACCGGCACCAACAGAACCTTCCACGACTTTGAGAACAATCATTCGACCGGACAGTGAAGTGTACCACTCTGGTTCTAGCGGTATCCGCGTTACGTTCGGCACGGAACAGGTGCCACCGAACAATCACAACAAACGCAGCGACCTCGAGACACCGCCTACTCAGCAGCAAGCCAAACCACCGTCCTCACCTCCGGGATCTCCAAAAAGGCAACACGGCCCATACCAACCGATCCAACCTGTCCCTCAAAGAGTACCGGCTGCATTTCCGCAGCAAAGGATCGCCAACTCGTTTCCACAACCGCAAGCTCTTCAACAACCGCCTCAGCCGCAACCGCCGATAAATTTCCTGCAACAACAGCCACCGTTTGGAACTCCGATTCAACCGAGAAACCCGTTGCAGAGACCTCAACGATTGCCTATAACGATTCAAGGCTTACCGGAAGTCCAACAGCGAGCACCGTTCAATAGTTTCTCCAACCCAGCCCCGTCTCACCGCGTCAATATCAATCATCCTCAGCAACCTGGTTTCCCTCCTGCGCTGTCGGTGTCCCATCAGAACGTGCAGATACAAAATCAGCCTTTGCCGGTGAATCAGGGCAATCATTTCAATGTAGAACAACAACCGCAGCATCAACAACCGCAGCCGCAGCACCAACAGCCACAGCCGCAGCACCAACAACCGCAGCCGCAGCACCAACAACCACAACCGCCTCATCAACAACCGCAACCGCAGCCACAACAGCCTCTGCCTCCTTATAAGCAACTGGAGTTGGAGAAACAGAGGTACCACGAACAACGCCGTCAGCAGGAGCTGCTAAAGCAGCGTGAACATCAGAGACAGCACGAACAACAGAGGCTTCAGGAACATCAAAGGTTCTTGGAACAGCAAAGACAGACGGAACAACAGAGGCACATAGAGCAACAAAGGCTATTGGAGCAGCAGAGACAGCAGCAAGATCATCAGAGAATTCAGGAACAGCAAAGGATACAAGAGCAACAAAGGATACAGGAGCAACAGAGGATACAAGAGCAACAGAGGGTGCAAGAACAACAAAGATTGCAAGATCAACAAAGATTGCAAGATCAACAGAGATTGCAGGAGCAGCGGAGGTTGGAGCAACGTAGGAGAAAGCAGGAACAGGAACATAAACTGTTACAAGAGCAACAGTATCGTTCGCAATTGAAGTACAATCAGCCGCAATCGGTGCAGGGTATACCGCAGATCCCTGCTCAGTCTCCGATTCAAAAGCCAGATGGAGAAATTTTCAAAGCCGTTCCTAAGTTAGAACAACATTACGCAATTCGAGAGAATCCGCTTCACCCTGGTCCTTTCCCACCTAATCCTGCAGTGCAGCCAACGGGGTTTTCGGAACCACCACGAAATCAGTATGATTCCGTTCAGCAATCGAATCAACCGACAGAGAGTCATCAGTTTCTAAGAAATCCACCTGGCGAATTCATAAACGATCACCAGCAACATCTGAACACAAAACAACAGATCATTCAAAATCAGCAGCAAGGATTTTTCTCTCAGAATACGCAATCGTCTCAACATCAATCGGTACAGCAACGATTCCCGCCATCTTCTCAACGATCGTCCATCTGGGGACGCCCGTCGTTCTCCGCAAGTCCTTCTCAAAAGATCTACGCTACCCCGATTACTCCTACGGAAGATTACAACGCAATCTCCGCGGTCAGACCGTTCATTTCCAGCACGACTACAACCACCACCACAACAACGACCACGACCACGACTACGGAAGCGCCAACAACTACCACGCCGAAGAACGAGGAGAAGATCAGGGAGAACATAGCGAATTTGCCGGATGAGGTACCGGACGATATCAGGGAACAGCTGTTGAGTTCCGGTATTTTGGGTAACGCCGATATACAGATACTGGATTACGACAAGGTCGGTGACATACCGATAGAGAAACTACCGCCTGAGGCCCTGGCGAATTTCTACGGCGCCGGAGGCGGTTCCGCGGTTGCAGCGAGCGAACCGGTCCCGTCGATCCTGAAGAAGCCCGAAACGGCAGAGAGCTCTTCTTCTGCCACTTCCTCATCCTCCTCCTCCTCTTCCTCTTCCACCTCCTCGGCGGTTTCGGCGAACGACTCTGACGGTAGCTCGACGAAGATCGAACAGGCCACCTTGCGGCCAGGAGGTGTGGAGATGAAAGTAGTACGCTTCGATCCGAATACGGAGCAAGGCCAGGCACTCGCGGATCAGCACATACGCGATGATGCTACCAGGTTGAATCCCGTAACCGTGGGAACCAGAGATGAATCCCAGTACAATCGTTATCTACCGCTCAAAGTGAGCGGTGCTTCCTTCCCGATCCCGGACGTGCCGCAGCTAAACGGACGAAAGATCTCTAGCGTGGTGGTGCTGGCACCGGTCGACTACAACTTTCAGGAGGAGAAGGAAATCGAGTCGAGACAGGGCAGGCGGGTCAGCGATGTGCAGGCGGTTAAGTTTCTCGCTGGCGACACGCTGAAGCAACTGGTGAAGAAACCCACCGCGGAGAACTACAAGAAGTGGCTGGAACAGGAGAGCCGTACCGAGCCGCAGAAGCAGTCGGTGGTGCTGTTGGTAACCATGTAAGTGGTGGTACACGCGTTCGATGCCATAACTAATCATCGTTACTTACCTGTTTGCCGTCGTTAACTCGCTCGCTCGCTTTAAATGGTGCACGCGATTAATTTTTAACGAGCTACGGTTAAGTATCTCCATCGGAGATTCTGAACGTCTATGATCCGCTTCCGTGAACGACTTCTTGACTTCACTTTCCTTCGGGTAATGGTCTTTTATGGTATTGCAGGCCAAAGGACGCGAAGCCAGGCGAAAAAGAGATCTTCATGTACGACGTAGTCTCGCAAACTGTGAGCAAACTGGCCGGAGATCTGTCTACTGCCTTTGTGGATGCAGCCGAAAGCAATTCTGATAACACCGACTCCTTCAATGATTCCAACTTCTCGGCGTAATAAGCCATAGGGATCACTACTGTAGCAAGGTGCAACGAGGAAGAAAGAGGAAATAGGCTTAATGTGCCAAGTTCGAAAATAACATATAAAGCTTGATGTTATTGTACATGTTATCTTAATGTTACAACGAAACGGAGATAAGGTTTCGGAGAGGTAGAGGACATAAAGATATACGTGTAGATATTTGCATTATGTATTATTATGTATATACTGATTTTCTACTTTTTTTTATACGAAATAAATGCAATACTTTTTTATATGTGTTATAATTGTTTCATTGTATATATTAATTTTAATAGGTTTTCAAAAATTCGAATATTACTTAAAACTGGATAATGAACATTTTTATTTAATTTTTTATTATTTAAATTTTTTGTTAATTAGATATAATTTTTCAGTGATATTAAACGAAGAATATAGCTTTACTTCTAAATTTGTTGTATTTGAATATTTAATACGACCCGCCAATGTATCAAAACCCACGTTCCTGAAGTTTTAAAAATAAACGTTAGAAAAGTTAGAAAAGTTAGACAACAATCTCCTTAATTTGTATAAATGTTATTTGTTTGAAATTATAGCAAAATGTAAGATTTTCAACAATTTATTAACAAAATAAGGTGTAGAAAACAATTCAAAACAATTTCTTATTCAAATTGTTCAATACCTGTAACCTAAGTATATAAAATTCCCTGTACAGATGTGTCAAAAATTGGTTCTGAAATATGAAAATAGTATAACGTCTGGTATTGCAATAATATAATTTAGAACATTATAATAAATCATCCGACTCTCATTCGTGTTAAAATTTTGAATAAAAAATTATATCAACATAAAAATTAAAACAGGTATTATTTCCCTATGATAAATTTGGTACAAATGGCGGCGCATCGTGTTGCGTTGAATACGATCGAGTAAAGTGTTTAATATTACAACGAAAGTTTTTACTGTAAAATTGTGCGCTTTCATAATATCCAAATAACGTAAGAATATAGTATACAATTTCTTGTATTTTTACATTAATTTCATTATTTTGTATTTATATATAACAAACTGTTTTGTTGTCATAATAGGTTATCTTGTTTTTACGTCCTTGGCATCAAGATGCTAAAAGTGTAACTGACAAGTATCGTTAGAAAAATTTGATCGATGAAAAGGTAAACAATGTCCAGCAGCAGTTCTGAAAGCAGTGACGATAGTCGTCACGAAAAATCACGGAGAAGACGTAAACACAGACGCGACGAGAGTCCTAACCAAGACAGACGATCAAACAGAAAGGAATCAAGCAGCAAGAATAAAAATTACAGAGACAGTAGAGAAGGTAGGGACGTTCATAAATTTAGCAGAGACGTAAGAAGAGAAAATAATGATGTGCATCGTGATAGATCGCAACGCGAACGGGATAGGGAATATAGGAATAGTCGACATGATCATCCAAGGAGAGACGATGACAAACAGAATGACAGGAGAAGGTTTGAAAGATCTCCCATGAGAAGAGAAGAACCTCGTTCAAGGCACAGAGAGTACGAGGAAAAGGGAAGAAGGTATAGGGATGTAGCTGAACATAGAAGATACGATGATACAAATAGAGAAAGGAAAAACACTTTTGAAGAATCAAAAATGAAAAAGGAACACCCTTCGCCAGAATGGGGTAAACCAAATGTGAAAACAGAATCTAAACCAAAGCCTCAAGAAAAGGAGAAACCAAATTTTGAGTTGTCTGGAAAATTAACAGAAGATGCGAATACCATAAATGGAGTAGTAATTAAATATTCTGAACCATCGGATGCAAGAAAACCTAAACGCAGATGGAGATTATATCCCTTCAAGGGGGAAAAAGCATTACCTACATTGTATGTTCACAGACAATCAGCATATTTGATGGGCAGAGATCGGAAGATTGCTGATATTCCTTTGGATCATCCTTCGTGTTCTAAACAACATGCAGTTTTACAGTATCGTTTAGTATCTTTTCAAAGAGAAGGAGGTGGTGAAGGAAGAAGAATCCGCCCTTACCTTATAGATTTAGAATCCGCGAATGGTACATTTGTAAATAATGTAAAATTAGAACCTCGAAGATATCATGAATTACTGGAGAGAGATGTATTACGTTTTGGATTCAGCTCTAGAGAATATGTCTTGTTACACGAACACAGCAAAGATGATTCCTTAGATGATGATGTTCCCTTAAGTACTACAAATACAACAACTACTGTTACTACTACTACTACAACTACCGCATAGGTAATACAGTTCTCAGTTTTGTAATATTTTATCAATATATTGTCCTCTACAGTTGAAGTAACTTCTTATGTACTTTATTTCAGGGATTTGTAAAATATTTGAACAAAAAATCTTTAAGTAATTTTAAATTCATTAACAGTATATTATTATCGTCTATTAAATATGATTGTAAACTTAGTGTCACTTTTCTTAAGTTATACAATAAAACAAAACTTATTGCTATTCTTAAATAGAGCATTTATGACAGTACAATATTCACTGTAATAAAGATCTTTAATTCTTCGTAAAAGAATTTGTCATTACACAAGTTTTACATTTTGTGTATGTTAATGACAAAGATTCATTATAATAAACCGTTTGAATTACATTGCAATTTATTCATTTACATTGAAAATTTTATTTACCCCAAACTTAGATAATAAATTTCATAAATTGTGTGACTTTATACCAAGTAATATATGTGTGTGTTTATATAAATGTGTATGTATAACATATACAAAATTCATACAATTATTACTTCTTTTGCCGTATATATTTTTTTAATGTGATGTTAAACAGTATTTACAGTAGTTGATTCATTTTTAGTTAAAATTTATTTTAAGGAACTAACAATATTCAGACCACATACGAGAGCTTCTTTAAATAGGAAGACTATAAAATATTTTAGAAAACTTGTCACATAATTTTACTTTGTAAACGCATTTATTTTGTATTCGTAACTAAATAGTTTAAACAATTTTGTCATACAAAATTATCAAAATATAAGAAAGTACCCAAATTTTATTGCTACAGTATATTTTGTGAATTAATTCTTGAAATTTGGATACTTATAATATCGTTCTAATACTTTTTGATGAATGAAATTTAAAAAAATATTAAATTTATTCGATAGTAAAGTATTTACAGTCCTCTTCAATATTGATAGTGTGCCATGTATAGATAAAATTTTAAAATACAAGTTTAGAACACTATCAGTTCAGTCATATACAATTTAATATAATCGAAGATGTATTATTCTTAATTGTACTATTCTCATAAGAATCACTAAATTTATACATAAAACTTAACAAATCCTTACACAACATGAATATCAATTTTCATATTTTACCCTACGATATCACCAAATATGAAATTTGTACAATGAACAGTGAAAATTTGATTCATACTTTTACGTCGTTAAATAAATACATTAGTTGCAATAACAGGTATAAAACTATCGCGTCTTATTTTCGATCACTTTATAATACTCTATACCTATTCTCGTTTCTTAGGTGCTACAACAAGTCAGTGATTAATAACTAAAACTGATACAGTTACAGTTAAAAACTTTCTGCCACAATTTACCTATAATTAATGGTACGTGTTAAACGTTAAATATGTACATACGTTAATATGGCAGTTTAAAGCTATGGAACTTCACACGCAGTTTCAGTTTCATTGTGCAGGTATAACTGAAATTACAATTGTGCTTTAGCGACATTAATCCTCATCTTTAACAACAATCTCAAGATCCGTTCACTCTGACAGCGTCTGTATTAATGTTTGTGTACGTGACTATATTGTTGCCATCTTCGACAACCGGCGTTTGCCTTAACAAATTTAATAATGCACTATTTATCACCAAAGGTATGTTAGCTTTACCGTTTTGTAAATTTGAATGAGTCCTTTGAATTTTTGGTAATGTGGTTTTTGTGATATTTCCATCATTTACCATTGTTTCCGCAACTCCACCGATGACACTGTTCTTCAGTGGAAGAACATTTTGTGAACTAATTAAAGATGAGCTGGGTCGCGTGGGTGGAGCTAAACTGATGCTCGAGCTTAAAGAACTAGAACTTCTACCTTCTAAACTTATCTCTGATCCTCGTCGTTCGACCATGTTTCTTTTATTCTTCCTTTGATCAGTCAGTGACGTGAAAGAGTCTCTTTTCAAGATTGCTTTAACGGTAGGTGTTCCCGATTGTGCGATATCTGAAGCGTTAGATTTATCGGTCATACTCGTGATCGATGCTCTTTTACGCTCTGGTAAACTTAAACTTGATACCGAAGACCTCTTATCGCATTTCTTTCCCAGTTGTTCTTTAGCGTCACTCGAACAATCTTTTTGTTCCTGCGAAGGATCAGACTGCAAATTGTTCTTTAGATCTACATTTGTACTAGGTTTAATTGCATTATTCAGGTTCTGATGAGAGATATGAATTGATCGAGGCACTTCGTATCCGTTTGTCGAATTTTCTCTTAAAATAATGTCTTCGTTATCCGCCAACAACTCCAGATATTTCGGTGTCTCGCTGGATTGCGATGTGAGCGTCGCATTGTGAGAATTTTGAAGGAACGGCTGCATATCTGGACTGCCTTCGGAACTGCTGGATTTCCAAGAGTTTCCTGTGAAAATCAAACGATCGGATTAAGGTCAATTTAATCGGAGAATCTTGTCACGAATTATGATGAAACATTGATAGAGAAAGCAGCATAGATGATGTGTAGTAAACCTACCTGAGTTATGATTTTGATTCTCGTCGGCAAAGTAAGCCATGTTAGACACGCCTGCAAGCATGAGCCATGCAATGATAAATATGTATTCAAGCAAATTGTTAAATTTATACAGGATGAATGTATGTATGGATTTAATTATTACGAACTATAGTAACAGCATAAATACGTAACGTATAAGCGGTCTTTAGATTTGATAAGCGAAGATGTATTTAATGTACCGCGAAAACGTATCAAATTGACAATTTCATGCCAATAGATTCGCATTATGCAAACATTGAAATGTGTGTATGTTAGGTCTTACCTCTTCTAGCCAAGTAATGGCCAGCGTGTACCGGACTTAATGGTGCATCCTCTATAGTACTACGAAGGCTAACTATGTTTTCCAGGCAAACTTTAAAACTTGGCCTAGCATCTGCTGCGCTCCAACAACGCAACATCAGCTGATGAAGGACAGGTGGACAGTTTAAGGGTTTAGACAATCTTCCACCTGCACGAACGTGGTGTAACACTTCAAGATTCGTTCTGGCAGGATATGGTTGCTGTCCTAACGACGTTATTTCCCACATCAGCACACCAAATGCCCATACGTCACTTTGGGAGGTGAATACACCATCCACCAGTGATTCTGGAGCCATCCAACGAACTGGAAGTAACCCTTCCCCCTCCTGTACAAAGTAATATTTATTTATATTTTCAAATTCTCCCATCTGGACTATTAGTCATCATATTGTGAAATATTATCAAATTATATACCCACCTTCCTATAATAATCATTCTTGTATATATCTCTGGCAAGTCCAAAGTCACCGATCTTGACAACCCGGTTTTCCCGATCCCTGGCAGAAACCAGACAATTTCTGCATGCGAGATCTCTATGTACAAAATGGAGTTCCTCCAAATAACGACATCCCCTGGCCACATCCTCGCACATGGCGAGCAAGTCTTGTAAACGTAAAGCATGTGGATCCGATGGCTGCAACGATCGGCTGGCTCTTAAATAACTTAATAAATCGCCGGCTTCCATCAGTTCCAGTACCAACAGCGGTGGGTCTGTGTCCAAACAAACTCCCAGAAGTCTGAGAACGTGCTTATGTCGAAAATGACTCATGAGTCTGGCTTCCTGCAAGAACTCCGTCTTCTCTTGCGCCGATGCTCCCTTTCGAAGAGTCTTTATGGCAACCGGCGTGATTCCTGGTCTCTCCAAATCTTTTGCGTTACCTTGAAATACCTGCAGATTTTGAGATACATAGAGGTCCATTTCTTTTATGTTAATATGCTTGCGTTAAGTAATATGTGACGTTACTTACTTCTCCAAACGCTCCGCTGCCCAAAAATTTCGCTAATGTTATTTGCTCCCTTCTGATTTTGGGAAGCGTTGAATCGTCAGAGTCTGTTTGCAAGGTGGATGCGTAGAGAGCGTTGGATTGAACAAAATTTCCTCTCGGTATTTCGCGTAAGGTTGCCAGTTCGACGTCGCTCACCAGCGGAGGTAAAACCGCCTTTTTGTCCTCCTTGCGTTGTCGATAAAGCGCTAAATTGCAAAATTGATCAGGTTCACATTTATCTGTTTTGCTTTAGAAATATATTGCAATTCTTGTAATGGGCCGAGAGTCCTCCCAAAACGATTTCAAACAAAAAGAAGCTATGTTCTCATAATCATATACTTACGGCAAAGAAAGTAACAAAAGCAGATGAGCATAATGGTGATGACAGGGACACTAAGTCCCAGCACCAAACCAAGGTGTTGCTGTGCTGCCAAGATCCCTCCTGTTGTTTCCGTTAAATCAATGATGGGGCTGTATCTACTCCAAGCACCAAATCCGTACGCGTTTCTTGCTTGAACCCGAAACCGATATTTGTCGTCCATGTCACCGGTAATTATCCAGTAATTATCCGTTCCATTATAGTACAACTTCCAACTGGCATTCTCGCTAGAATCAATTTGTTCGTTGATCTCGTTTATCTTCATCCCTTCTACACGATATAGCGTGATTTGCGAGCCATGAGCTTGAGCAGGTTCCCAATTTAGTTGATAAACGGAATTACGGAGTTTGGTTACCGTGGGCATTCCTGGCGCACTTGGTACATCACCTGAACAAAATAAAATGATTTATAAAATCTGGACGAAAAATTTAACGAGACCCATGATTACTCTAAAATGGCAGCCTTCTGAAATTAGAAACTTGCCTGCAGCTCCACCTTCCTCCATTTAATCGTATACTATTATGTTTCTCCCTTTTAATCTAACTTTAATTATACCGACGATAATCTGGATTCATTTACCTAACGTTTGAAACGTGAATCTCCCATCAAACGGCCACATAAAGTCCTTCGTACAGTTAGGATACCTCAAAAGTAGCCGAAACTTGTACAAAGTACGCGGTTGTAGATTCTTGATAAAGTATGTGACCTTGTTTTTATCCATTTTGGAATCGTTCGCCACTTGCCAGTCTTTCATAGCGACGTCCTTGTACTTCAAAGTATACCTGACCGTCAGATTGATGGTTGGCTCCCAGGTCACGTTTAGACTGTTCACATTGACTCCAGTCAACGTCAAATTATTAGGTTCCGGGTACATTTTGACCGACCGAACGACGCTGTCCTTGTAGACATTATTGAATTGAGCAGGATAGGCACGGACGAACACGTGATACTCCTGATCAGGCAACCATGGCTCCAACATGCTGTAGAATCGACCGTCTGCCGTGCGTTCGTTGCCCTTTATCAGCTGCTCCCCTTTCTGCCGCGCTCCATTGATCGGTCGAAATAGTCTCCAGTGTATCTCATACCTAACCGTTGCAGCGTTTAGTATTCTCGGCGGCATCCAGTATACGATGGCCGTGGTTGGCGTTAAAGCTTCGACGGTCACGTTTTCTGGTGGAGTGGGAGCACCAGCTCCAGTTCTGAGCACCACTCCGGACCCGAACTCTAAGCTCATCGACTCTAAATCAGCATAGTAGTTGCTCAAGGCCAACTTCAACCTGTACTCCGTGAACGGCTTCAGGTTCTTTATTTCGTACTGCGTCTCGTAGGTCTGTAGCTTCGTCCTGTTGGTGTCTTCGCACATGTTAGGGTCGTTCTCCAAACACTGAGACACGTATATGGTGTAAAGCGTAGTTGGTAAGTTGTACTCTTCGCATCCATATTGGGGGACAGGCCGAGGAAGCCTCACGGTGATGCTATTCGCTTCTTTTTTCACTTCTTCGACGTTGTACGACACCTGATGAGGTATCAGGCAGTTGGTAATGGGATAGGACTGCAATGATTTCCCTAGGGCTTTGATGCTGCGCACAGTTGGCAAATAGAAGTGTTTGATCTCCCCATCGTCAGGGTACTTCTTGTTCACGAAGTAAATCTGGTCCTCTGCCATGTTGGACCAGTAAATGTTCATCTTGTCGACTGTTAGCGAGGTTGGTGGTAGCCCTTTGTTGAAACTCGCGCTTACTATCGAACTGCAGACACAGCCGTCGATGTCGGCGATGTTTAAGTGACCTTCCAGGGAAACCCAGTACATGACGGGTTTCTGGAAATTGGTGCTATCGATCGTCATCACGGAAATCACGGTGGGTTTGTATGGACAGGAGCAATCGTCTTTGTGGTTGAAGAACGGTCGTTTCCCTTCACCGTTCAGGTCTGACTGTATGATCTCGCCGCTGTCCTTTTTCGTTAGTTCTATCCAATATAATGATCTGTAATAACAGTTTGTTAAATATAGAATACATTTGTAGAAGGTGGAGTGTTATGGACATATAACTCTGTACATTTTCTAACTCCTACAAAATAAAATGCAATAATTACCCCGTAGATGGTAAAACGTCCAGATTCACTATACGTCTGCCGGACGTAACGATGTTCTCATATTTAAGAATGCCCACTTGCCACATGGTCAAATCTAGCTTCATAATACGGCCATTGTTGTCCCGATAGCTTGACTCAGACCAGTACAAATTTCTCGCTACCCAATCGACAGTTATACTGAGAGCACTATTGCTCAACGTTAACATCTTCGTGGCATTTGCTCCATTTAACTCTGACGTTACCAGCTCTCGCATTTCGTTTATCCAGTAAATTTTGCTCTCTGCGGCTAGGTACGCAACCTCGATCGCAATGTGCCGAGTGATCGTGTAATTCACTTCCTGATCCAGATCTGATACTCTAACAGCGTCCGAAGTAGCTACCAATAATTGTGGCACTGGATTTTCGTAGATCGTAGAAATATTGATAAGATCTGTGTATGGTCCTGCGCCGATTGCGGTGTGTGCTCGAACTTGGAAGTAGTAAATCGTGTTTGGTAGAAGATCTTGCACGGTGTGTTCCAATAACGAGACTGGGATTAACGATTGATCGCAGATTTGGATCTCCGAGTAGTTTTCTATGAACCAGCATTGAACTGTGTATCCGGTGATCAAACCGTTAGTGAACTCTGGTTGATCCCATCTGTAATTAAAACAAATATTATTAATCTTCAACAAGATTCTGATAAATCACCCCATATAATTCTTACCTAAAGATTGCAAATATATCAACATTTTCGCTCAACGGTTCTTTATGGAACTCTATGAACGCTCTAGGATTGGTTGGTTGAGTCGGTACACTTTGTGGTGATCTCAATATTTTTCTGGTATGATGTGCAGTTTCCCAATACGTGAATGCCTTCACCGTCACTTCCAGAACCGAATACGGCAAAATCTGTTCCGAATTGTTATAAGGCATCGAAGTCTCCGTCGTGATCTCCGGATTTGAATTAGTATTGATGTAATCTGCAAATTTCACTTCGTAGAACACAGTCCCGTAGTTGATGTTCTCCACAGGGTCCCAGGATATGTTGAAGTTCCTCCAAATTCCTTCAACTCTGATGCTACTGTAGTTGACCGCGTTCGGTAAAACCACTACGGTCTCCGATGTTAGGTTTTTTGGGTACTGATGAAGAGCTGGATCCATAACAGCTACCATATGAAGACCCGATAGAGTGATGCCATTTATGACTGCAGTATTTTGACCGGACAAATCGCCTATCACTGCATTTCGATCGTCTTGAAGCCAGAGAAGGTGTTCCGAAAAGTAGCATAAAGGGCCCTGCATGTTGGGATGCTGCAGAGCTGAAACCTACAAAGAAAATTAGTAAATACCATAGAGACAGAAAAAAGTTTATAATACTAACCTTTTCAGGCACAATTTTGTGACTCATTGGAATCCTTTCAGAAGTTGGTGCACGATAAACGATCGATCCACTCTCGTAACTTCGAACAATCCAATAAACGTATCTATTTTCTGTGTCTAACGTTAAACCCATCACTTGTTTGCCGTTGAATATCTCATCAGAATGATAGTATCTCCTGTCTTGCCCGTTTAAACGTGCTACTTCGACTGCATGACCCGTGGACCAATATAAATACGCCTCCAAAGAGTCGATCATTAATTCCTTCACGATAGCTAAGATCGACATGGGCTCCTGATGAGATCCATTTAAATCTGCTCTTGTAATCTAGAAAAGAAATATATAAAGAAATAAAAGTATGGGTGTTTAAAGTATCGCCAGTTGATTCATCGATGTTGTATTTACAATTTGTTGCTTCGGATTAGCCCAGTACAATTTCTTCGACAGCCAATCGACGGCCACGCTGCCGACAGAATGAATATTCATCTTCATTTTCTGATGGCTGGTGACATTGTATCGATACAACACCGAATTGTTCCCCACGATGTACAGAACATCCTTGTACCAAGTGACGTCGACGATGTGATAGTCCGTCTCTGTTTCTTTCAAACTTGCTTTGTATATTAGGGTGTCGATGTTTTCACCGGTTACGTCGCTTCTTAGGAGACCTTCGTTCGCGGACCACAAGATGGACGCGTGTGACCCGTCTCTGATTGTGTAATAAAATAAAAGAAAATATGAAAACATCGGATGTAAGTAGGAATTAGGTGTCACACTAATATTAAAGAAAGTTACCTTAACGTTTGTCCTCTGAATTCCGTGGACCACGGGCCTCTACCCGCGCTCGTATAAGCAGCAGCCTTGATCGAGTACTCTGATTTCTCCCGAAGATTATGCACAGTGTGAGACGATCCGGCGATATCTTTCTGATGGATCGTCTCTCCGGTGGACTCGTCCTTGATCTCGAGCTCGTATGACCAATTCTGCCAAGCACCCTTGCCCTGACCGCCCAACAGATGAGGTGCTTGCCAGGAAACTTTAGCCCTCTCCACTCCGAGAACAGCTTGAACTCCCGTAGGAGGATTCACCGGAACAGGAACGGGCTGGCTCGCATCCATAAGTACATTGACACTGACAAATGAACCGTTCGACCTGGAGAGAACACCTCTATTGAACAATCTGTACGAGGTCTCTTTCTAGCAGCATACCAATGAGACCTCTCACCTATCGGGATAGGCATTGTGAAAATATCTGTTCTGTCCTGAATGATATCCCTCTATCAGCACTTCTTCCCCGTTGGTCCAGTAAAACAGACCGTTCGCCATTGCTAGGGACACCACGTTTTTGAATTTTGGCTGCTGAGTATTTGCTCGGAGGTCCAATACTTCGCGACCGTCCAGGGAAACTGATATCACGGTGTTCTGAATGTGATGGGGGACTAGCAACCGGAAGTTCGTGTGGTCGACGGTGAATGCTCCCAGGTGAGCGTCTTCCAGGATTAAATATGGCTGAACCTGAAACGAACAGTGTTGTGATTTTTGTAAGCTTCTCCATTAACCAAAGCTGTATATAAACGTGTATGTGAGATGTTCTGAAATTTTATAGATCCCTAGAATCTTACATTTGCATATACAAGTAGGTCTTGAAAAGACGCAACTGCATTCGTAATTTTGTCAATTAGTAAATGAATTTAAAAAAATAGTGTTTAACATAAGAATCTAACTAAATTCCTGCTGTAGTCCCTACAGATTCTTACTGAGATTACCGTAACATTGAGTATGCAGATTATTAATACAGTTTAACCTAATTGAAATCACTTATCCTCACATCTGCCACACCTTGCATAGAATATTCGAAACGTACCTCGTGCTTCACTCCGTTGCTAATATCAGCCAGATCCAATCTGTACAAACCGCCCCTGTTGACCCAGAATAAGTATCCATTGTACGGGTCCACCTCGATGTGAGTGGGTCGCGTTAAGAAACCAGCCACTGCCACCGTCAGACCTCTTCCATCCAGATTGCATCTAGCTATCTGCCAAACGGTGGTCGCGTGTTTCACCTCGCCCAGAATATACAAATGAAGATTCAGCCAGTCAACTGACAAGCTCAACGGTTTAAAGTTCGCTTGACTCGGGCTCAAAATGACCGTGGGTTTCGTGCGTTTCGTTATGGACGTTCTATAAACGTATCCCATGGAATCGGAGACAAAAAGCTGCGCGGAGGCTACGTGTATGGCGACACCTCGAATGGTGCTCGTATTCTCGTAAACCACGCTGGGATCATCGAGCATGTCTGCATCCTGCTTCATCACGACATGTTGTCCTCCCAGAATCAGAATTGGTTGTTGAGTGTCTTTCACTGAAATAATGGAAATTAATATTCACGTTGCTGTTTCGAATGTGTATCCTTGGCTGAGATGATGGCAGTTGGAGTTTTCTTGTACCACATATTTCCTTGTGATATACAACGTGGATATAGACACTTACAAAATATTCCTTCTCAAACCTTAACAAATTTTTTAGATTTCTTTCAGGTTCAGTGTTCTTCGCTTAGATACAATTCTTTCGGTCAGTGAAAGGGTCTTATCTAATAAAGTACGATGTGACTTATCTAACAAGTAGTACATGATCGCCACAGTAATTAAAAAAATGTGTCCGTTCCTCCAAGAAGATTGATTGCGTTATCAGAACCGACTGCCATCTCCTCAGCTGCCCACTTTTCGATTAGGATAACATACCAGCTGGTTCAGGAGTTGTTGTGATGTAAATGACCGCAGGAGGCCCCTCGCCCACTCCGTTCCTCATGGTCACGCTTATGGAATAATTTTTGTTCGGTTCGAGGTTTTGGAACATGTAGTGGTCCGTGTTCTCTGATGCTGGTATGTCCTGTCAATCGATTGTAAACGATGTTAAACGATCTGTTACTTGTGCTCGTCCCTTTCGATCCCTTGCTAGGAAATCAGTATGCCAGTGGGGATAGAAACGCCATGCCAGAAACGTGTATCGCGGAAGATCTGGTTCTTACAAGTTAAGAAAGCTGATGTTAACGGGATCATTATGTTAGCATGAATTAATCCTTTACAGTCCAGTTGTCTTGTACATCTAATTTCCTAGTGGATCTAAATGTATTGCAGTTCAGGTTTTTTTTTCGGTAGAACTTTTTACATTCATAAATTTAATTCTGATCGAGATCTGTAGAAGATTCTGGGTTTAATTAGTCTTGGGTCTGGGAGGCACACTTGGACCGTAAAGAGTTAATAGATTTGCAATAGTACAGTTATCTAGAGCAATGAGGAAGCTATTAGAGTCGCTACTCGAAAAAATTACAATTAAGGCCAATGTAAGTGCGTGGCTTACAGTAGACTCTCGTTATATTGCCAAGTATGAGACTGTAAGAGAATTTTTGGAAATATAGGTACTCTTGAAAGTTGGCAGAAATTTTTGAAACTTGTAGAACTACATCAACCGGTAACGAGAGTCTACCGTATTTAAATATTGAATGAATCCATCTGATAGACCACTTGAAGTTTAAGATGAAAAAATTGCATATTTTCTTTTAGCATATCAAATATATTGAAATGACTATAAGCGTTACAATTTTGCTGAACTTCTCAAAAAGATGTTATCTGGGACTATATGGTCAAATAAATTAGTTTCGTGTAGAATAAACATTTAATATGAGGCAACGATGCAGAATGTCGACAATTTTATCAGCTAGACAGAAAAGCATGCGTTTTCCATTAGACATGCTCCTTTGGCATTTTTATCTATTAAAATGCATTCTTACTCGGGAAAGGTGAGGAATCTTGTAGAACCAGTTGATATATCGCACAGTGCTGTCTGCTATAACAGTTAGAAAGAATAGGAAAGTGCTATTGGCTTTGCGTCTACTTGTACGTCGATAGAACGCTGCTTTTAGTGAAGATAGCTTAGAAAGAACATAATCGTAGCATCGAAACGTAAGTGGCTAGAGCAGATCGGTGCTTATCAAGTGACAAATTTGGAAATACAGAAAATTTAACATGATTCAGTACCACAAAGTAGCACTTTGTAAAATTACGTCATTTCGTGTTACTTGCGTCATCGAATCATGTCAGAGTTTGTACATTTCGAAACCTGTCGTTTAATAGGCATAATAGAAAGGATGATCGCGACAGAGTGGTCAAGATAAATCGAGAATACTGTTCGAATTATTGAAGTTCTGGCGTGGCGTGTACCTTAAGCTGGGAGTAGTCAGCCCCTTGCAGACGCAGGACATAAGACAAAAGTGGCCCGTTTGGAAATGGGCCTGGTTCCCAAGACACAGAGACACGGCAGCTGTCTACCACCGCCGCTCTTACAATTACCGGTGCTGAGGTTGGTAAACCGTCTGCTAGCGTTCGTATCACAACGCTCGGAGCTGAGACAATCGGCTCGGGATTGTGTTGCGACGATTTTAGAAGCAACGCTACGCGAAACTGCAAGTAGACATAAACATCTCAGATCAATACTTTATATCCGACTCTACAACTGTTCAGTGAAGCATGTTCACAAGTTTTCACGTGGTGCACATTTTATGAAATCATCAAAGGGTATTCATCATATCGCTCTACAAGTAAAATTACTTTCGAGTTTGGGTGGGAGACCTTTGATTACGTTTATTAATTCTGTTTGGTGAGATTACATGAAGAACTCACCCTGTACTTCGTGTATGGCTGCAAGTTTTCCACCAAGATCTGATCATCTTTCCCCCACGACTGATTTCTGCAGTACTGCCAAGTTTCAGCCAGCTCTTCGTACCTCCATTGCACCAGGTACGAAATGCCTCCTCCACGTCTTTCGATGTCTATTCCCTTCCATTCGAGTCTCAGAGAAGTTGCAGTCAACGAGTCCGCCACCAAAGCTGGTGCCGGTGGGATGCCTATTTCCGCTGAATCATTAACGTCAAAATCATATTCCTGATAATCAACATCGCATAGACCTATGTCTACATATCTATTAATCTCATCTGCAGCTACTTTTATAATATCCTCACTGTATCATCCTTACTACAAACGCGAAGTTCAATAAAGATCGATTAAGTTACTAACTTCACTAGTCCTTCGATGCCATAACCATTTCGTGTCTATAATGTATACAAACGCTCGTATCGAACGATGAACAATTAAGTTAACATTTGAATAAAAATCGTGTTTTAACTGAAAGCACAGCATGAACGCAGAACGGCAGCGTGCGTTCGGGGAGTACCAGAAGATACTCGACGAATTGAGAGCCGCGTTTCTGGAGCGATGGAAGGTTACAAAAAACGACAACGTTTCTATGAAGGACTTCGAACGATTCCGAACGGTCGGCACCGGTGCTTTCGGCCGGGTCATGCTGGTCAAATATCGACCGACGAACGCCTTCTACGCGATGAAGATCTTAGAGAAAGCGAAGATCGTCAAGATGAAGCAGGTGGATCACACGCACAACGAGAAGAGGATACTGCAGTGCGTGAAGTTTCCTTTCCTCGTCTACATGGAGTTCTTCTTCAAGGACAACTCGTACATATACATGGTGTTGCCGTTCATAAATGGCGGTGAGATGTTCACACATTTGAGACGAATGGGAAAATTTGACGAAGGTTTGGCGAGATTCTACGCCGCCCAGGTGGTTTTGGCCTTGGAATATCTTCATCATTGCAGTCTCGTCTACAGAGACTTAAAACCAGAGAATATTCTGATACAGAGCACCGGTTACCTCCGAATGACGGACTTCGGTTTCTGCAAAATGATCGAGGGCAGAACCTGGACGTTATGCGGCACTCCCGAGTACCTGGCACCGGAAGTGATCTTGTCGAGAGGTTACGGGAAATCGGTGGACTGGTGGAGTTTCGGTGTCCTGATCTACGAGATGAACGCTGGCTACCCGCCATTTTATTCGCGGGATCCCATGAAGATTTACGAGAGGATCGTCGCGGGAAAGTACAAATTCGCCCATCACTTCGGGGAGGAGTTGAAGGATATTCTGAAGAACATACTGCAGGTGGATTTGACTAGGCGATATGGCAACTTGAAGGGTGGTTGCATGGATATCAAATTGCACAAATGGTTCCAATCGACGGACTGGAATCAAATTTATCATCAGAAGATTACACCTAGTTTCATACCGAAGTGCGCATCACCGGACGACACTAGTAACTTTGATCATTACGAAGAGGACACTTTGAAGGTGGAGGCCGTTGACCGTTTCGCCAAGGAGTTCGAAAAGTTTTAGTAGCGGGGAATATTTGACGTCGTGATCAGAAATATGGTACTAGTATTCTAGTGCTGATTTACCTTTCAATTGTTGGAAGTAACGATTTAGCGCATCGTGACAACCCAGAACGCAATATAGTTCTTTGGGCGGCAGCAGTTCTTGCGTTCCATTCTGTAAACAATACGATTCGATGTTGGTCGTGTAAAAATGAACGGAGGGAAATATGTAATGTTCAATTTTATGATAAGCTGTAATATTGTTCCAGTATTATACTAACGCAGACAGCTTGACAGCTCGTGTCGAGTGCTCGTTGCCACGCTCCACAGCCCTTTGTGCACTGAAACAGATAGAATACAACGTTCGTGTGAGATTACACGATGTTCTTTTTACGTGCTGGTATTTTTATGCTTGTATAAAATGTATTGCAATTAATCGAGCGGGCTTATGATTCAATTGTTTGTAGAATCTAGCATTATTATTATACATTTTATATTCGCGTGCTTTGTCTGTGAATTAAAGAAAATTTCGTCGATCACCTGAAATTTTATGGTTGCAAGTTTTATGCTTGACCACTTCATTTTTTTTATTTCACCATGTCATCTCATTCAATGCTGCGTTCAATTATTATTGAAAATATAATTGCAATTAAATCTTTCTCGCGAATGTAATATAAAATGAAATTTATATCGTATTGAAATTAATATGTTTGAAATTTTTTAAGGGATCTGTCGTTTCAACCATTTTGTTGTATCGTGGACAGTAATCTACATACCAAGTTCTTGGTTCGATTTTACTAAATTTTCACGGTTGGAATTTTGAAAGTGCTATTCTGAGTTTTAGAGTTTAAGTGGTGTCCCAAGGGATGAGTATCCCAAGTGGATAAGGAATAGTTTTCAAAGTTTCCAAATTTATCTTTTCCTAGGATAAGAAATACCTACCACAGTTTTTCTAGTTTGAAACGACTCGAACACAAAAAGTGGTAGATATAATCTAGCATAAACGTAATAGATAATACCGAGTCATGGGACAGATTTTCCTCGGAATCTTACGTAATAACTGTTATTTGTCGAGTTTTAATGATCTTGATTCGATATTATCACGTAACAGACAATACGAGTTTTTTGACACATCTGAACTTAAAGACCTCGTTTCTGACATTAATTGTGATAGAGATTAAAATTTTCCTTTTATTACAGTGTACAGTATCAACGTAAGCTAAAAATATTTGAATAAGTAAATATAAAGCAACGTGAATAGCTGTGGAATGAGTTATTTCTGAAATTACCGTCGCACACCGGAATGAAATTAAAAGGTTAACAGATATCTTCTCCAATTTCCGAATGTCGTACGGCCGATACACACGCAAGTATTTTGGCATTGAAGGAACGTCCACGAGACAAGTTGAAGTTGTGGTCAAGAAGACGAAGAAGGAGAAGGCATGGCACGTGCCCTCAAGTAACGCCCACGTTCATAAGACGGTCGGTCGGTGTTCGTGCCGAGCATGGATTTGCGAACCGAAGTTTAACGCATTAACTTTCTGCACGAGAGGATGTGGGCATTTGTCGACGACAACAACCCAGTGGACGAGAACGAAGGAAACGAACCACGAAAGAAAGATACGTCAAACCATCTTGTTCGAGAAATCGCAGTCATCAGGAGTATTCCTGGTTATGCAACTCCATACCTTTTTCTAAAATACACCATACAGCAGTTTTGAAGGTTTAATTTGGTTCTCAGATTTGCGAAATTAAGAACAATTTTAAAATAAGAAACAACGAACGAACTGAGATCAAACGTTTCATGCAGGTGCACCATGTGTTTTGTTTGCAATCGAACTCGTGATCATCAGGGATTTGTTTGTCTGGAATATTCCTGGTTATGCAATGTCATACTTAGAAATTTCTAATATTTCAGTAGTACTGACTACAGAATTTAAAATAAGAAGAACTGTTGGCAGCAGCGTTAATTACAACAAGAAGAATAAATAACACAGTGCAGTTACGGAGCTTGTCCATCGCGTCGAGGTAAACAAAGAATCCGGTAGCGAACATCTTGCCTCCGAGAGCATCTTGAAACGGAAGCTAACGCGAAACGTAAATACACAGAAGTGATTTGGTCCACTTGAAGAACTTCAGGAAGACACAGAGAGAGTTTGTAGCAGTTCCTCTTCATCGAGTAGGTTTCGTCGATGGTTAACTCTTCTTCGAGTCTACATGCACATCATCTTTCAGCATAGTAGTGGATCAATCTGTTCCACTCGCGTTTCCTGTTCCAATTTCTATCTTTGCCTTGTAGCAAGTCGGTAATTGGTATTTAATCGTCCTTGACGATGAACGAGAATCTCGTTAGGAATGTTCGCAAGTGTAGCCATTGTCCGTCGACAGCTGCGACTAGTAAAATCACAATTTCAACATCGTGTACCGACATACAAGAGAGCCATTTACCAATTGTCAAGCTGATCGACACTCGGCCGCGTTCGAGAGGCGCCGCACATGAATGATACCCCTCTCGACATTTTAGAATAATAAGCGACCCGGGGAAAGCTTAATTCGTCGGGATTAATACGGTGCACCTGCATCAAACTCTGCTGCTTTTAAACGAACCAGTTTTACCTAACAATCTTATTGTGCGGCACATTTATTTGATAATGTTTAGTTCGGTTACATTAACATTTGGACACCGTACCTATTATTTACAAAAATATAAATCATTACGAACTGTAAATTCGTGATGTTTGTCACATGTACGGATCAAGTAAAAAGTACTCATTTTAAATTATATTAAATCAAATGGTGAGTCATCGAGTACAACGGACCATTAAGATCTCTAACAAATACAGAATTAAAAAAGCAATTTTAGTTAAAAGAAAACATTGGGTATCATGGCTGTTTCTGAGCCGTTGAACGAAGAGTTTTTTAAATAAATCTAAACAGTTTGCCAACACGCAATGTAAGTGTACGCGAACGGTATTTGAGGGTATCACATAGGTCAGATCGCCTGAAAAATCAAGAAGGAACCTCCAGTGTTAGATAAATAAGTTATTAATAAACATTTGGTGGCAGTCTAGTTTTACGATCGCGGTTTAAAGCATTGTAATTACGCGCGACATCGACGCGAATCGGTTTCGACGAAAGTTGGGGTGCTTTCTTTGGTTCAGAATAAATCTGGGGAAACATACAACTCGCTCACATCCTTCAAGGATCAAGTATGTACATGCATTTCTGAATTTGAACATTTTCATGTTCGTTATCAATTTGTCAAACTTTATAATTTTCAAGTTTGCAAGTTTCTGAATTTTCAAGTTTGTACGTTGATTTCCTAAATTTGCAAGTTGGCAAATTTTCGAGTTCGTAAGTTTCAAAATTTTCACATCTCCAAATCTCAAAATTTTCGAGTTCCCATTCCTAATTTTCAAGTTTTGAAATTTCTCAGTTTCCTAATACTCAGACCCCAACTTTCAAGCATCCCAAATTCCTAAATTTCCAAATACTCAAATACCATAAGAAGTTTCCTAAATATCTCGAATCTCCATTTCCTGAATACCTCAGTTCCCAATTTTCAACTTTCCCAATTCCACAATTTCCTAATCCACAAATTCCCCAATTTTCAAATATCCCAACTTTCGAATACCCAAATCTCCACATATCAAAATTTTTCATTTCTAACCTCACATTTCCACCAAAAATCCCTAGCGTTTCACGATGTACAAGAAATCGGAACAATCTGTCAAACAAAAGAAAGATCCCGGTTTCGTAGAAAGTGCAATAATTTATTGAAGGGAAAAGCTCGAGTTAAAAATACGACATCGGCTCGTCATTGTTATCGATACGAGAAAATAAAAAAAGAATTAGATAGAAAAGAAAGGAATCCAGGCAGGCACGTTTATCTACGCAATGCACGATAGTCGAAATGGCCGTTCTAACAACCGAGGCGACGATAATTTTTAACGTCTCAATTAATCATATTTTCTCCGTGACATTTCATTGCTTCGGCCATTATCAGGCAAGATCCCCTTTTTCAATTAGTTCGCACGAAACACAGCGTTTCTTCAATGCTACATTCTTCTATCCGTGCCATTCGATTTCATTGGCCGGTTAAAGCGGCGTTTATATTAGGCAACTTTTAATCGGCTTCGCAAAATATATAGTATGTGAGTATATAAAAGATTTGGTGCTTTAAATGTAAGTACATGTATAAAATATTGGTATATTATATGTGTAATTATATGTATTGGTGTATTATGTTATATGTAAGTATATGTATAAAATATTGGTATATTATATGTGTAATTATATGTATTGGTGTATTATGTTATATGTAAGTACATGTATAAAATATTCGGTATATGAGTATACAAAGTATTTGTATATGATTTTTTCAGTATCCAGATTGGTAGCTTTTACCATTGTCCTCAGCTGACGTCTTATGCGGTTGAAATGTAATCAGTAAGGGTTTAAACGAAACGAGGAGAGAACGGATAGATCCTCGTCCGTGGTAGTATAAAGATCTACGATCTACGGGGAGCCAAGTAGAGCGAGGGCCAGGCATGGGGCGTAATGCGTGTTGAGGTTTTAATGAGGAAGTGAGAAATTAGCGGGCTGCAGCGTCGAGCCACTGTGCTTCAGCCGTTTTCCATCGTCTGATAGTTTTGTCAACCCCTATTATTGTTATTCGTTGTCGGAAACGAAAAAATACGGCCGTTTAACGAGCTTACATCTATCTTAAAGCGACATTAGTCCATTTTTTGTCAGTCGATTTTAAGCTTATTTAAATCCACTATTAGTTATTTCGTATTCCAAATTCTGCTGAAATGTTTAGTCACTTTTGGTCATACTTTAAATGTATGGTCCATCATAAGGTTAAAAGATTAGTAGAAAAAATGTTACATATTTAACTTCGTTTTTGAAGAAATTATACAAATAACTCTAATCGATGCTACTATTTCTTCGTCCCATGTAATTTGCCACTGTACAAGAGTACGGCTTCGATGCGTATTTGGTTGTTTACAGAGACAAGAGGGAAGAGGGTAGTCTTGAAAGTTTCATTTGCACAAACTGACTAGACGAGCAGCTTCTGGTAGCCAATGTCAAGTAGCTTCATTTGTCACGAACGTCCTCGATGGTGGTCTTCCACTTTACGGACACGCTTAAATGTCTGGATTTCGGGGTGGTACTCTTACTTTTGCCAGACAGATACTCTCTCATACTCACTTACATTTGTTTATTCCACGTAAACTACCGGATTTTCATATAGTGATTTTGTGTAACTTTCACATAAGTGATGATGCTAAAAACAATGTAATTACGCAAAAATGAAAAAACGAAGAATAAAAGAATAAACGAAGTAAAAAGTCCTTACGGAAATATGAACATCATTACACAAAATCCAATCCCGCACATAAAATTTCTAATTAATTTTTATATGCTAATAAAATGTTTGTATCCTTCGTTACAGAACGCTCCGTAAATAATCAGAACATACACGTGATCGTACAAAAGAAATTCCACGAGTATCGGTTGGTCGCTATCGAGCCATGAAATTACCGGAAGCAGCGTCAAAGCTGAACCAGCCTCATATAAATTTCAACTCTCCAAATTGTACAGGAAAAATTCGTTCGTGTACCTAAATACACGTTCGCGTCTTTAATTCCCTTCGCTGTATAAACGTTCTGAAATAGGTACATTGTGAACACGAGCGAGAATTTAGCGGCAAAATCGCCGGGATTAACGGAGGAGGGCAATTAGGGTTGCGTTTAGCAAAAAGTAGAGCGTCTTCCTCTCGAATAGTGTCGGCCGCAAGCTAACCGTTACTCGTCCGCGTTACTGGAACGTACAGTCATCGACAAATCTGATTTCCCTATTGAAAATATCACGAATAGGAATTTTTCAAAAATTGAAAACTAAGGTTTACGATTTGGCGACGTTTTGGGGACTTTGGAGATATAGGATTTTCGAATTCAGGGATTTGGGAGCTAGGGATTTCGTGATGTAGGAGTTTCTGGATATATGCATTTTCGGATCCAGGTGTTTGCGATGCAGAGATTTGGGATCAAGGGATTTGAGGATGCATTTGGGTATCTATGGATTTTCGGGTTTAGGAGTAGACAATTAAATATATAGAAATTTGCGATGAAATATTTACAATTAGTAACACCCAAGTGTACCGACGAAACGAGGGAGGAAATCGCTTATAATTCACCTATGCACGATTCATGGTATTTGTGAATCCGACTCTGCACGCAACTTTGTGTCACGAGGATGTTTCGAAACTCGCGTGATCGGCAGTCTCTAATGCGATAAATAATGGTTTCTTGGTAGACAGGAAGAATTACGAAAATGTTGATGTACCAATTACGAAGCCTTTGTATCAATACTATGATACTTTCCCCTAACACTAGTATCGATTTAACGTTTATTTTCCTATCTCTCCACATTTAACATAAACTTTGGCTTATAAACTTGTTTCAAAGCTTATGGTAAAGAGGCCTATGATAACAAGATCTACCTTCGTTACATACACACTTCTAAATTGAAAATAAAGTGAATAAGTAAATACTGAAACATACTAACATACATAACTAGCCACCTCAACATATGACGAAAGCATGGCAATACAATTTTATAACACGAAATGTGAAAGTTGAATGAGTCATTTTGATTGATGTTTGTAGTATTAAGGAGCCTGCTCAAGATAATTATAAGTTATAAAAACTTAACGAAACTCTTGTTGGATAATAAAGTAACTCTACCTACAAAGTTGGCACGTGCTAAGAGTAACATGACTGCATCATTCGTTATACAAATAATACTTTACTAAAGTAGTAGTATCTTATTTAATATATTCTTTAAATGAAAGAAGTGGCAGTTAATAAAAGTAATAAATAATTGTGTTAAATAATAAACGACAAATCGAAGATAGTAATCAAAACCGCCATAATGCTGTTCAGACAAATCTTTCAGGAAACCACTACAGTACTGCTTAAAAGGTTAATGATCATGTTCCCTTTTTTGGGAACACACAGTAATTAAGTGTATCGTAGGGCCTTTTGTCCTTTTCGTCGCGTTAATTACAGTTCTCGCTTCCTACCCTGGAGACACGCGTTGCTGGATATCCTTCCGGCCACACTAGGGGTCCTTTCTCCTCGCCCTTTCTTTTTCCAAAGGATCTTTTCACTTTGTGAAAGGGAACGTGCTAATGATCGTCTACAAACCGACTTTGAAATCTCGCCAATTTGTCTCCTGGACAGATGGTCCTAATCCTTCAAGGCTACAAATCTAGAACGACCTTCCAAACTTGTATCTCAGATCTTAGTGAACTCTTGCAAAATTTTTTAGCATGATCTATCATTTTGTAGAAGCTTATTAAAATATGGGATGAATGTTTAGGTTTTTAGATTTCTAGATTTCGGGATTTCTGGATTCCTAGATTGCTAGATTTCTAGATTTTTAGATTTCTACATTTCTATGTTTCTAGATTTTTCGATTTCTACATTTCTGTATATGTACATTTAAAAATTCCTAAATTTCGAAATATTACATTTCCTAAATTTTCAAATTCCCAAATTTCTCAGTTTCCTACATTTCTCAAATTCCCACCTTTCCAAAGTCCCATACTCCTCGGTTCCAAACTCCGCAAACACCCATATCTTCAATTCCCCAAATTCTGCGAAAACCCTTCGTTCCCCAGATGTTCTCTAGGATTCATGCATCATCAATTTCTTCAAGCGTTCGACTATAACCTTCCAGGATGTTTCAAAGCAGGAAGCAAACATTGCGGCGGTATGATCGTTAAACGTCCGCGCTTTTCCTGCGGTTTTTCGGCCAGACTTCCGGAACGGGGCCAAATAGGAGACAGAGCAATGGCGCGGAAAGAGAGGAGAGAACGGAGAGAGCGAATCCGGAGTCACACGGCAATTTGGCGACATCCGCCATAGGCCGCACTTGTACGCGATCCAATTTAAAGTCACGAAGCCGTACGAGCCCAACCATTCTTTCATTCGTACACGAGTAATACGTGTATATACGTCCATTCGTCGGGCTACCTATATGTACGCAACGAATAGAATGGTAAAAGGGATACGGCACGGGGGTGAAACGGAGACGGAGAACCTGACTTTGTTTTTATTTGCCGTTTACCGTCTCTTTAGCGGAGAGCCAGTGGACGGGCACCCCGGGCTCCGGGGACAGCACCGGAAGTACTTTCATTGTGCCTGGGGACCGACGTCCCTTTATTTTCGTCTCCGACGTTCGCCTATGTTAATAAACGTTCGACGATACTTACTCGTCGGATTTGCTTTAAATTTGCTAACGACGTTAGAATTGTGGGCTAAGTAGAATGGACGACCAGTAAATGGATTAGTGAGTGAATTACATGATAATCCGTCAAAAATGATCAAGTTTTTGTTGTGGGTCCTTTTATTTTGGAACAATGTTGAAGACGGGGAAATTGTGATATGTTTGTATAATTTGTGGTAAAATTCTGTGACCGTCGAAGAGAAATTATTCTTCCCACTTCTGAAGTTTAAAATAGAAACTTCGTCTGGACCTCTTTTTGCTCGACATAATTTAGTGTAGTTGAGTGAATTGAATATGTAAATCTAGTTTACGGATTTAGTATAATTCATGATATAAGTGTGTCTTACCTGGTCGATCTTGCATCGTACTCCGCATCCCACTTCTGAGCTCAAATCGTCCGTTCGATTCTAAAAAAGAAATGATAGAAACTTTACATAAAAATTTAGCAAAAGTGCATCATTCTTCAAAAATTAGAAATACACTAGATGTAACATATGTTATATAGCATATTGTATATATGTTATATACAATAATAAATATTAAAGTACATCGAATTTCAACTTGCGATTCATGTAAAATATTTAATCTACAATAAATGTAACGTAACATACACTGCTGTTAAATGTGACATGTGACACATTTTCTCTCACCGAAATATGCAAAACATTTCCGCGTTGTCGCAGTCGAATAACGGCAGCCTATGCACGCGATGATTGAAATTCATGAATGAGCAGCTGACAATAGCATTCTTGAATAAACATACGATCGTTATGGTAATTAACAGTTTACAGGTACTAGTTTACTCCCGAAATTCCCATGGTGGAACGCATGGTTTCACACCCTCATTGCCATTTCGAATTGTCTGCAACCCTTATTCCGAACGATTCCGAATACGTTCTCCCTCCTGTTTCTACTCTCTTTTAACGATCTACCTTCGTTTTCATTAAAAGCCGGATGTACACCTGTGTACCGGAAGAACCTAACGTACAGGTGCAGACGGTGTAACGTTATCGAAAATGTGCGGCCAGACTCGTCAGGATTATTCGGCGATTCATTCGCGACAGGCTAGGTACAACGGGGGTGTCAATTGAACCGGATGAAACAGTTTACTATCTTTTAAAGCTGGCAAGCGATTCAATTTATTTTCTGCGGCCCCTGCACGTAACAAGACCGGGCCGTTACCAGCATTCGAATAGCAATTTTTTTATCTCCTCTTGATTACACATATGCATATGGCAATACAGGCTACTTCAATATTGCAATTCCACTCGTGTTATTAAGAGGGTGGACGAGGGTGCATCTAAAAGAACACAATCTGTAGAAAAAATGGCGATGTAGAGGAAGGAGATATAACTACCAAACACAAAAGTCTTTAATATTGAAAATAACATTCATACGACTGATCTGTCACTTACAAATCCATAAATATTCAAAAATTACAAGTTTTCAAATATTTAACTCTTAAATTCTGAAGTCTCGCATTCAGAAACTTTCCAATCTCCGTTTCTACGTTTCTACTTCTTTTACACTAACTGTACCTTTCTCCCCAACAGTAATAACCCAATAATTTTGCACCCCAAAGGTCACCTAAAATCTCGCATACCCAATGTTAAAATGTTCCTCTGCTAGTAACGACATGAAAAATCGGAGAATGTTTATGGAGGTTACCATTTTACGTGAACGTAAGGAAACGTTCAGTGTTTTCCCAGCTAACAACAGAATCTGCGACGAATGACGAGTTCTCCGATAACGAAAGCCTCAGAGGCGGTTGCAGTGTTTTCGCGGCTATCGCTTCATGCCGTGGTTGTATCAATTTTACGATGAATTTTTTTTCCTTTTCTCTGTTCTTTTCTCCGTTGGTTCAATCTCGTTGTTCATTCCTTATGCCGGCTGACACGACGTTCGTTTAACTTTGCACCCGATTAATCAAACACGCCTAGACTACCACACCATATGAAACACGTACCCCTGCGACATATTGCAAACTCTTCGTGCTAAAATATTCCTGGCAATTCGAAAATTTCTGTTCCATGTTTGTGGCGCGTTGTTTATGTTCCTCGTTTTTGATTGCGATTTGTTTTCTTGACCCCGCTGGGGTGACTCGGTTATTAATTTTAACACTTCGGTTGCATCATTTAAAACATTTAAGGAGCTTAGATAACTAATTTGTGTGTTGATACGTCAAGTATTTGTGAAGGTGAACTGAAGGAATGTTTATACGATTGTTTCATTTCCTTCTTTTGAATGGTACGAGGCTAATGAGTGTGGTATTTGATGGTTTCTGAGATACTGTGATTTGTGAGAGATATATAGATAGTACTTTTTAAAATTCATGAGAACAAGTATTTTAAGAATTAATCTTTACCTAAGTTTTACTTACAGTTTTATGAGAGAGGGAAAACTTAATTTAACAGAACGTTAAATGATTAAATGCAAGAATGTGAAAATGAATCCACTCAGTTTTCACCACGTTTTCATAAAGTTCATTAATTATCAAAGTTATAAATCATACAAATTGCAATTACGTTTACATCAATTTAAATAAAATTGAGCAAATCATGCAGTATCATCGAGTCACGTGTGGGATGAGTACACCAAACTCGTAACGGATTAACTCTTTAAGGTTAGGTCTCGCCTTCTATGCATAGAAGATATTAAACAAAGTTGTTAAATAATTGAAATGAATTGTGCAACTTGTATTTCTATTTTCTTGAAAATCGTGCCTCAAAGAGCAGTAACGTATTCGTTAAACATGGTTTCCGTTCTCGTTAAAAGCAGCATCGGCGCCAACCATTTCAAAAACGGAAATCAGCCGGTAAAGAGCCGCTTTGTCTGATCTAAGGTAATCGTCTAATGTGTACATGCTCGTCCTTCCGCACGTCCTTCCGTCATGTTCAACGTCTTTGTTACGGTTGAGAGAGTTCGCCAACTGTTGCACCTCGCTTCCGAGAGACTTCAACGCCGATGATTGGGCCTAACGACCGGTCTCTGCCTTTTCCCTCCAATTCGATGCACGCAACACGATTTTTTACGTAAGCCTTCAAGGCTTAAGCAAAATCGTGAATTTTATCCGCAACCAGTGGCTCATAAACACGTACACCCCCGGAGAGAAACATGAAATAACAGGTTAGAGAATATGTGCATAATTCGGTGTAAAATATTATTCTGATGTAAGCAGATTGGAGAATATATCTATACAAATATTGCAAAAAAATATATTCGCTCTACTCGTTTGCATCTAGCAGTGTATCTTCATTATTAAATATTTATGTAAAGGTCTAATTGCAAAATTCCCATGAAACTATTATACGAAACAGACTAGAAACGTTGTGAATCCTTTGAATATTCTACCTCATTTACATTCTGCATTACGTAAAATCCTTCATCCGACCATCCACTAATTACAGAGTTTCTCTCATAGAAGTCTCATGAACAAATCTTGATGCAACAATTCTGAGGACTTTGACACGTTCGAAGCGTCTTAACGTGTTTCAAGTTGAAGGCAAAAGGGTATCAAGTTTTTTCGTGCGGTTTCGAACAAACCATGGTCGCACGGTGTTGAATGTATACCGGACGCTGTCCACTCGGATAAAACATCCACCTTCGAAGTCTGAGGTTTGTCTTTGGCAAACATCTCAACGCACCTATTTCACCTTTTCTCTCCTGTGGACCGTTTCTTGGAAGATTTGACTCTTCGGCTTTAAAAGCGTGAAACCCTTAAATCTGAAGGCTAGAATCTTCTGGGTTGTAAAAATTCTGAAGACGTTTAGTATAAAGGCACAGCAAAGAGAGACGGTAGAGTTGACAAAATTTGAGTTTCTCAAAGCTTTGGAGCTCAATCAAGGTTAAGATGATGTGTAAATACCTCTGCAATTAAAGTGCTCGGAATCGAATTTTGTTAGAGCATTGCTAACACCTGAAGTTTCTAACATTCAAAAATTCTTAAATTGAAGATTCTAAAGGAAACCGCAATCATAATGCATTAGCGCCAGCTTGTAAATTAATTACACGTAATTACATAGCTAAAATACTGTTATATGATGCATGCTGGGCAATAATTGTAGCGTAACAAACTAATTTTAATTCAATCTGAGTTAATTATACAATTAGATTAAAAAGAAATACACCTATCGAATTGTTATTCAAGAAGTGTGTAAATTATTCAACAATTAGATGATTTAAAATAAGAAAACTAAAAACATTTGTTATTTATGAAGTAGTAAAATATTTTGTATAAATTACACTTGAAACCTCCGAGTATTATTGCAATATTATTATAGTATTTTTGGAGTACTGTAGTAATGTATTAAGTATTTTGTATAAATACTCGAACCACCGCCATTTATGCTAGTAAAATACACCCCCTCAGTATATGAACCATAAACCTAACCTAACCATAAATGTCTTTAATAATCCTTCAAATCCTAACCTATAAAACTAGTTCAAATTCACCTACAGAATATCGGACAAGTTACTAACATAAAAACTTGAAAACATAAAGTTTATTATACTAGTTCATAAACTACGAATCTCCTGAAGGTTTTATCTCAAAATTAATGGTCGTTGCGGCCTGGATTCGCCGAACACGGTCGCCATTTAATTTCGTTAATTACCTCCAAGATCACGAATTAAAAACGACCGCCATCAGCTGCCACTCATTACGATCTTCAAACTGTTGTTGCCTACCAACGTGGCCCTTATACGTGTACGTGTGTACAACGTGCATGCGTTTTAATTGATATGACGTCATGTAGAGGCGCCGAAAACTCTGCTTTCCACGATTTGTTAACCGTTTTAAACCGGGCGAATTACGTACACAGTTATTTTTATCAAAAAATATGACGATCTTCTGGTTTCCACGATATTCCGTAATCGATTTTCAACGATTTATGAAGGAAGTTCGATTCGAAATATTAATCTATTATACCAATTAACGTTGTCCCAACATGATGGATCGTGAGAGAAAATCAAGCATGTCCGTTGCCTTTTGAACGAGAAATTCCCTCGAATTCACGAAATCTTAATGGATGTGGGCATCGCCCGTATACGAAAATCTAATCCACACACGTTCACACGTGTACGATAAAGGTTTTCAACTTCTAGCTTCAATTTTGCCTTCAAGAATATCTTGTGTAAAGTTTGAAACGAAATTTAAAATAGACTCTGAAGATTTGAGAAATTCTTAGACTCCACATAAAGTTCCACACATGAAATCAACATGTTCCACACTGAGTATTGTGATGAGAAATAATGATTTCCTATTAAAATCAATTGTCATCGCCATTCTTTTACAAAAAATATCTCCTATAGATTACAAGTCCCTCAAGAAAGGACACTTAAGTTCTAATTATTTTAAAACGAAAGCATCGAACAGTCAACCGTATACTTAATATTAAACATATCCTATAAAATATTTCATAAAATGTAGCCATCTTAATCTCGCAAAAGATGAAAAATACAATTTTTCCAGAATAGACAAAAATCGTGTCGCCATGCTTTTATCGCAGACAAAACTTGCTCTCGCATAATAAAAATGTCATGATCATCCCGATTATCAAGCACCTCGAACTTCGCAGTATCTCTGCTTACGTATACCTAACTCTTTCAACCTTGAACGCGTACGTTTAACGTTCGGAACGACGCAAAATCAAGACACGACAGATTCGCACGGGATTTCGAATTTCACACGATTATCGATGCACCTCGAGGTGAACCCGTAGCAAGTCACGAGGCTGGCCGTTGTAGGTGAGAGGATGTGGCCGGCAGGAAGTTCATTGTATACGGCTACACATATAATATTGCACGACCAACGATCCTGCAGATTCTACTACGTAGTTTCGTCGTGTTCCAGCTCGGAATTCTGCAGGTTAATTTCGAATCCTTACAGGTATCAAACGCGACGTGATCGTTGTAGACGTTCAGTTATGGTTGCAGCTCTGCGTACACGCAGAACGAAATCGTATGTAGGTTAACGCGTGGGCGGAGATCCATTACACGAGACGTTTATGTAATTATTTTTCAATTAAAGGGAAAAATTCGACGACGAAATCGAGGAATTTCAACGACGATTGTGTGAAACGCGACCATTGTAAATGTTAAATGAAAATATAACACCACGTGTTTTATTAATTGTACGAGCAATAAGTTTGTATCAAAACGAATTGTGATAATTTTTAATTTAAGTAGCTATTTAATAATGTCGAGTATATACATGTCATGTGTTATATCATCATGACCACGTGTTATCGCCACATATACAATCACATCACTGTACCACGTGCTATATCGCCACTTTGATATACCCCCTATTTTAACACATTCAATTAACCTTGCAAAACGAAAGTGTACATAATATACTACAATTACAATTTTCTATAATGAAGAGTTGTAATAGAATTTCTCCCTAAAATTTGAAACTTTGAAATTTTGAATTACCCGCGTATTCTAGCGAATTCTGTGTAGCGTCAAATTGTGGGGAGCGTTGAGCAATTTATCGAATAGGTTCATGGCGATTTATAGAGATCCGCGTCAAAAGCGTAACGGACCAGCAACAAAGTTTAGAGAACTGATCGTGGTGATTATGCAAGCACTAGGGTCATCCTAGGCATCACCTCGAGATACGATAACACGACTCCGTTACTATTCGTGTTTACCAAATAACTCGGGCGCCGTTTGTACGCCAACTCTATCGTAAACACGAATGTCGATCCACAGATTTTTATAAACTGTTCCTAGTTTTTTGTGTATCATCGAAAACATTGCTCGGAGCTGAAATCTCTTATCGTCGTCCTTAACCGTTTCCCTTGTTGCCCTTCGAACTTCGAGACGAGGACGCGGTGAAAAAAAGATGAGACCCAGAAAGAAACGAAGAGAAGATAAGGGACAGAGAAATTGATTTCTGGACCATAATTTCTTTTATCTAACGGTGGATAATTAAAACGGAACGCTTCAGGGAATATTTTATCCGTCGATAAACGGATAAAATTAAAATAAATGGATTATTTTTCCGCTTTGATAGACTCTTGATGACGGTTTGAAGAATTTCTATGGACACGATAAGGTTCCCGTGGTCTCGTGTGAACTGGATAGGCGGTAAGAAGCTCGTAATATGTGTCTTCGGCAATTGGCGTGAACGAAAATTGCCAGCAATTATCAATTTAACTCTTCACGAAAGGATCGGTTTAATCATTTCACCAGACCGCCTTTTGTTCCGTTCATCTCTCCTGATGCATCCTTTCAATCTTCTCATTCAATCTTTGTACCGGTCGGAGAGTACTGAGAAAAAGGAAACAGGCCAAAAAGAGGAGAGTGCAACGTTTCGCTGTAAACGTGTACACGCTCTCATACAGTCACCAATATATTTGCATTTATTATCACAATTTTCTTTTCAACATAAATGTATTTGTATTTATTAATTGGTGCAATCATATTTATTTAATACAAAATTTAATTTACACGTGTAACTTTTTCATTTGAAATACCCCAAGTTTTACATAGAATTGCAGAAAGACTAAGAAAGCAGAAGAAATAGAAATACGTAGTTGTATTTAAAGAATTTTTTAAAAAACGAATAATTCAGATAATAGTTGCGTGAATAGATTAAAATGGAACATCATGTCGCAGCTATTGAAATACGTCATTCAAGCTATAATACAGAACCTTGAAACTACTTTCAGCGAAATGTGATATTTTAATGCCATGTATTATCAAAAGTTTGCCCCATTTTGGATAATCTTCAATTTCGTGATCTATCATCATCAAGACTTATTTTAATAAATTAATGTAGGTGAAGGTAAAATAAAATAATTCTATAAACTGTTATATTATATACGGTAAAATGAAAACTTTGATCATAAGAGAAACTAACTGTCTCCCCTTTATAGTTCCGCAAAGCAGATATATGCACCCTAACCTGTTATCTCTCGTCATTTGTCAACTAAAACAAATAAGCAACAGATTTTTTATTTTTCCATTATAACAATTTGAAACGTACAGTTTTTTTTGACGTACATTTCCTATTCGTTTGGAACAAACTGTTTAAAAACAAAGTGCTCAAGCTACCCTTCCGCTTCGCCAGCGGCTCGAATACCTTCGTGTACCTTCGTACCTAACAAGATGACGGAGTAGGATCGATTTTCCGGACGAGAAAAAAGCAAAATGAAGCGAAACACGAAGTAACAGCTCCTGTATCCGTTACAACTCGTCTTTCATCCTCGAGACCGTGCTTATGGACTGCGATGATGCGCCGTCGTGTAGTTAAGTTAATTAATGAATGGTATAGTCGGGATGGAGAGTGGACTTAAATTGATACGTCCTTCGTGTGGAGCCATTTTTGTGCCACGCTCGCCTCGCTTCGACAACGCTTCTCTACTTCCAATAAATCGTTGATCGTTTCTTTTTTCTCCTCTCATTTTTCGTAATCGCTCTTCAGATTAGCTCGTAGAAAAAATTGGACGCGTTCGATGACAAATGAGCCACGTGCGATACGCGGCCAAATTGAAATAACGAAGTCGAGAATAATCGACACCTCTCGGAAAAAAGTGTGTCGAGAGACGCGAGGATGATCGTTCATCGATTTCTGCCACGTTTCGCGACCGCGTTGACCTCTTTGCAAGGAACCGCCGCGATAAAGAAATTTCCCGGCGATTGCAATTATTTATTGCTGTAAACAGTCAAGTTCGTCGCTTCGACGTACGCGTGTCATGAAAATACTGCGCGGAAAAACCAGTGTCTATTTCACGGGCGATTTAGTGGCCGTTTCTCGTAGTTTGCTGACACTCCGCCATATTTCTTTCGAATTTTTTCTGCTCTTTCGGTATCTCTGTTCTTGACAAATTTTTGCGTCGACTTGATAAAAGGTCTAAATGTTGAACATCTCCATATATTTTTACTGTTGAAATCGAAGTTTAGATATTATAACCTTAAATTGAAGTTTATAAGGATGCCATTTTTAGAATATTTCATAAATTGACATTTTTTAAAATACCAATGTTCAAACGATCCAAACTATGGAATTACAAATTTTTCTAAATATTATGTACAATACTAAATCTTATGGATTTGATGATTTTTAAAATAACAAGGTTGACATAGGTAGATCATTATGATTTTTAACAATAAGACTTGAGAAGATTAAGATTTTATGTGCCTCGGTATGTCCCTAATTTCCTATAATTCTATATGTCCCAGTTTCGTAAAAATATCGCAGAATCCCCTTATTTTCAAGTCAAACATTTTAACTAACGAAGCTTTGATATCTGAAATGATTATCTAAGCAAAGGTCTTTTCACTCATTTTTATTTTCCAAAGTGTAAACTATGTGTTCAGATATGTCGTTAAAAAGTTTGAGAACCTAATTTGACTCAAATCATTCTGTTTGTTTACACCACAGCTGGTGTATGTTTAAGCATTCAAATTACCTCACACACAACCTCAACTTTTATCTATTAATACTTTCACAATAAGTGTATATAATTATATTCCAAGTATCGCTAAAAACGATGATAAAAGACTACGAAAATCGGTATCTTACTTCTTTCTGATTTACTCGCGGTGATTTGGTCAAAATTTTTGTCGAGATAAACGAATATCAGGTTCACATAAATAATCTGTCACCTCTATAACGAAATTGACAAAAGTTATCACGCTTCTTTTTCTTCTCGTTTTAATCACAAACCTCTTTTGAATTCTTGCAAAAGTAAACATTTATAGAAGTTGAAAACCATGAATTTGAAAATGATTTAAAATATTGTATGAAAATATTCGTAATTTTATTGCGAAACATTGTATTCATACTGAGTACTTAGTGTTTATTTACATTGTAATACTAGGTACTTCATTTTGAAATATCACAATGTTAATAATACTTTATAGTATCAAAAAGTGTCAGCAATAAAGCTCAGAATCTAAAGAACTCAGAATTCTTTAAAATCAACATAAATCTTTCAGTGAAGAGACAAATTTTCAGACGAATGTTCACCTAATAAATTACAGTAAGGATATAATAAATTTGCTAACCTGATTCAAATCGAGGTCCGGACATTTCGAGGCGCATTCTTCCTGAAGATTGGCAGGAACAGTTCGATCTTCGAGGTCCTCCGGCAGAAACGCCGAGACGCTTCCCGCCAACGCCAACACCTTCAAAAACACGCATAATCCCTTTGCTAACATAATATCCACAACCCCCCCTGAAACGAGCCCTCGATCCTCCTCCGAATTTTCTTCAGCAGTATTTTTAACCGTCGATCGTCATTGTTCTCTCGATCCGTACAACCTCCACAATTTCAACAGCGAACTCAACGATCTTAAACCTTCTTCCACATTCTTCCACATCGATAGCTCAACAGAATTACAACGAATTACTGTTTCTTTCACCGACACTCGCGCACTTCTCTCTGTCAAATATCACACGATGACACTTCTTATACTCCCAACTGTTTTCCTAAAAACTCAACGACGTATCATCCAGTCTCCGTTAAATAAAGTCCAGTTTCACTCTTAATTGTAACCGATGATCCACTGTCAGAGCAGCACCTTTTCAATTACGTGGATCACGAGAGGATCGTCGAAGGGTTGCTGACCAGGTGCGCGCAAGACTGCGAAGAATTCGTGTTTGATAATATTTCATCACCTGTGACGTTCGAGTCACGAGGCTCGCACTGTAACAGCCCGGCGTGGTTGTTGTTGATGTCTGGCAACCATAAGAGCAACTGACTCCGAATAGCCACTAGAGAGTCAACTATCCCCCACCATGGGCACCCTTATCTGTTGCACTCTGCTTGACCAATTCCCTCCGGTGCCGGTGCTGCTGGGTATACTACGTATACTAAAGCTATCATGCTTGTGGATGTCTGAAGACACAGGGAGGAACGATCTGAACCTTCGTGCGGGTACAACCAACTGGTCAATTGGCAGATTGACCTGTTCTTACTATCCTCGTAAACTTTCATTCATGCATTCGCACGTGCCGTTTCGACTGGCTGTCCACGTTGCCGCTTTCAGGTACATAGATAGATATGAGGATTTCTCGCTTCCAAGGAATTTGAGTTTGAGTGGCTTTTTGTGTAGGGGAGTTTTGGGATACTTGTGGGTTTGGAGATACCGAAGTTTAGGAATTTGGAAATTGGGATACTTGTGGGTTTGGAGATACGGAGGTTTAGGAATTTGGAAGTTGGGAACTTCGGAGCTGGGAATTTGGGGGTTTGAAAATTTGGATATTTGGGAGTTTGGGAGTACTGGAATTTGCAATTCGGGATTTTGGGGGTGCTGGTATTTGCAATTTGGGATTTTGGGAATGTGGAATTTGAGAATTTGGGAATTCGGAAATTTGGGAAATTGGGAATTTGGGAATTTGGAAATGCTGGAATTTGCAATTCGGGATTTTGGGGGTGCTGGCATTTGCAATGTGGGATTTTGGGAATGTGGAATTTGAGAATTTGGGAATTTGGGAAATTGGGAAATTGGGAAATTGGGAAATTGGGAAATTGGAAAATTGGGAAACTGAGAATTTGGGAATTTGGGAATGCTGGAATTTGCAATTCGGGATTTTGGGAGTGCTGGCATTTGCAATTTGGGATTTTGGGAGTGTGAAAGTTTGAGAATTTGGGTAATTGGAAATTTGACACAAGCAAATTTGGGGATTAGAATATATGAAAATTTAACAATATAGGAACTTGGAAGTATGGAAAAGGAATTTGGGGGTTTAAAAATTTGGAAGTGCTGAAATTTGGAATTTTGAGAATTTGGGTATATGTCAATTTAATAGTACTGAAAGTTAGACGCTTTCAAATGGAACGTGGTGATAAGAAAATTTAGGAATAACTTGGAAATATGTAAATTTAAGAACATGGGGATTTGTATGGACAACCAAATTGTTATTATAAAATAATCCTTAAGCACAATTTTCGTGGCAAGAAGTCTTATTCAAGCATTGACAACTTAACACTCAGAAATTATTAACGTCTATTTGTGAACAAAAAGCCTATTTTCCTTTCATCAACACCATGTCTGCTAGTGCATTCAAACATCCTATACTATAAATGCACGTTTGCATCTACGTGTCTATTATATCAACACAGGTCAGTTTCTAAATGGCTATGAATCTGAAGATTAATATAATAAAAGACAATATGCAAGAAATTGTGTTATGTATAAAGGTATTTCGCATATTTTTTTATTCAATTTAATAAATTTTTGTCTTCATCGTGCTCGTACAAGTGAACATTATGTACAATACTAGGTTGAATTTGAATTATACATTGGCTGAAGATCACTTCGTTAAGTCAACTACCCTCTTCTCTCGCATTAGGTCGGATGGAACAAAGCAAATTTGAAGCGGAGCTTCAAACGAATACTACCATCTATATTGACGTTTCTGACCGGAAAAAAGAATGCATACTCTCTAAAAATTTCTGTACACACGCTTCATTTTGACACCCCTATGAACACCTTCTATTGACAGGCCACCCTAAACTCGTTTCGACATTTTTAACCAAGGGACACGAATTCTTGTGTAGTTTTCGAAATTAGAAATTACCAGAACTTCAAATTTTGAAGCTTTTAAGTTTTTATAGTCTCAAATTTTTTAATTTTCAATTCTCAAATTCCCAACTTTCCACGTTTTCAAACTTCTCAGTTTCTATTTTAAATTTCTAAGTTTCCCAATTTCCACGTTTTCAAATTCCTACTTTTCTAAAAAACTAAATTCCCACATCCACAGTTTCCAAATCTTCAAATCTTTAATTTTTCATTCCTTTTCATTTCTTTTCAGCTGTTCAATTCCTCAATTCCTCCATGTTTAAATTTCCCAATTTCCCAAATAAATTTGTAAAATTCTCCAAAATGTCTCCACCCCATATGCAAGTGTTGCACCGTCACTCTTAAGTCTCGCGAGATATAAACAATAATCATTGCAGTCGTGCATTTCGTTCTGTAATAATAATGGCGACCACGTCCACCGTTGCTCCATTCTCTCCTAATTGTTTGTTTCGTGCTATTCCTTAGCCAACCGTGTTCAACTCAAAACGATGATTCATTTCGTCAGATTAAATCTGCGGACGACAAGAGTCGCTCCGTATTATTTGTGTTACCATTGTCAGCCATGGAGCCACGCTTCGGTTCTTTCTTTTCGATGACCCGAGAGAAATCCATTCTTCGACGCCAACGCATATCTATTCGATCGCGTGGGTCTTTACCATCGCTCGCATTCAGACCGGGATTTACAATTAGACCGAGCAAGCTGTATCCTAAGACCCACCCAAACAAAATATTACACAAATCATACACTTCCGTTTGCGAGTGTATTCGTTGCAGGATTTTTACAAAAGTCTAAAACATTACTAGTATTAGTTCTTCTAAATGTCTTCCAGTGTTATTTCTCAGGCTAGTATTTCTTAAATTCTTAGTTATAAACCCCAATTTCTGTATTTTGAACTGACAGCTGTATTTTATGGAACTCCTTATTACAACTTAGGGTTTATTGAAAAATGGTCCTGTTTATTATGGAACTCCTTATTACAACTTAGGGTTTATTGAAAAATGGTCCTGTTCACACTAATTTATTTCGAAACACGTTTTCTGCGTTATATCTACTCAGTTTTGTAAATATTTGTACTTACTCAAAATTTGATAATTGTAAACATGTATCCACTAAAAATCTGATAACACGTCTGATAAATATATCTAGTCTGTAATTTTATTTACTAGATCCATTTTAGCTGGTGCGAATAACATACTCGTTACGTGACACTTCGTCCATCTTCCCCATTCTTTAGCTTCAGTTCCAGAAGTTGCTGGAATTCTTTCCCGAGGTACGTCATCTAACAGAAAGAAATAGCAGAAGATATCATGTTTAAGAAGAATAACTTCAATTTATTATTATTTTGTACTATTATAGGTGCATTAGGGTATTGGGGTGTACATACAGGTTGGAAGTTTATGGAGATTTCAAGTTTTTAAATTTAGAAATACAGTTGTGATTTTGGTACTAGAAAATTTGGGATGAGAAATTGAAAACTTGAGAATTTGAAGATTTGAAGAACTGGAGGTTTGGAGACTTGAAATCGAATCACATCACCGTACGACACCTACAGTTAAATTGTCCTAAGAATGCTGCAAGAAGATTCCTATCTAAAAACGAAGACCAATTAAGAATTTGAGCAGATGAATTCAGCATGAAAGTCCACATCAGGTACCATAGCACACCAGGTACAGTTACATTGTCCTAAGAATGCTACAAGAAGGTTCCTATCTAAAAACGAAGACCGATTAAGAAGTTGAGCAGATGAATTCAGCATGAAAGTCCACATCAGGTACCATAGCACACCAGGTACAGTTACATTGTCCTAAGAATGCTACAAGAAGGTTCCTATCTAAAAACGAAGACCAATTAAGAAGTTGAGCAGATGAATTCAGCACAAAAGTCCACATCAGGTGCCGTACACCCATTCTGCTAAGCGAGGAGATTTCGTCCGAAGACCAATATCGATTAACACGTCGAGATTATGAGCAGGCGAATTCAGAACAGCTTGTTATGAAACGACAGCGATCTGTGGCACGTTAGTTCCAACCTCAATGGCGGTTACAGGTTACCTAGGGCTTCCTGCGGAAATGGCCAATATACTCCTCCGACCTCCGACTCACTCAGTCACTCGCTCACTCGGATCACTCCTGTTTGGTGTACCCTGTACCCATATGATCGCCCTGTCGCTCGACACGTACTCGTTACGGGTCATCATCGTGATCTATGCGCCTACAACAAACGTTACATCCTTAATCTGGCCTAACCTGCTAATCCTACGCTCGTGCTGAGCGAGAAAGTTATTCCTCTGGTCCATCTTGCTTCGCGTGCCAGACATGTGGTCAGTCCGACTGTCCAGCAAATTTCAAATCTTAGCGACACTTTCTTTTTTCGCGTTTGGACGTGTATTATGATGTTGACACTTTCTATCTACTAATCGAGAAACTCGTTTTTTCAACGAAGGAACAGAAATCAAATTCTTGCATGTCGGTCTCGAACATGACCGACATTGTTAGTTTGATGTTCATTTTCTTTCTTGATATTTCGGCTATGATGTCACCTCTGTGAGCACCTATTCCTGCATTTAATTAAACGTACTTAAACAGACATAATATATTGTTAGTATCAAATTGTTAGTATCATTGCATTCGAGAATGTCGAAGGAGACGTTCAGTTAATTTATGGATTTGCAAGTTTAATGTTTAAATATCCAAAATTTACATTCTCCTCCCTGTAAATCTTGTCTCCTACACTTGTCTTTACAGAAAGAAGTGTCCGAAACTGTACAGGCCCGTTCAACATAAATGATCCACCCGCACCCCGCATAAGTCGAGCATGATCCTCGGGCAGACTAACCAGCATTACGATTGACGCGGGGCGCATTCCTCTTCTTTGATACACTTTATTGGCCTAATAGAGCCGAATTGTTGCCGTATCGTGTAAAGCAGGGTAAGCTCTAGACGTCTTACACGAAATGGTTCTTCTTTTGTACGACAATTACGTTGTATGCAAAACAAACGTCCATCCGTGAGGCACGTGTGAATTGGGTCGCACTTGATACACATTGGGAAACATTGCTCTCATAATCGGGTTGTTAATAAATGTGTTGCTTTCAACGGGTCAAAGCAATTATCTTCCCTTCAGATTTATTGCTTTATTAGAGAATTATGTGTATCATCTATTTCGAGCGTGCTTGTCTGCTGTAATATCGCCTATTATGTGTATCGTGCATTACAAGAATATGCATAGGTAGTACATAATACGTTAGTACGTATTTATGTACTGTTACATGAATAATACATAAATATTAGGTATATCAGAAATGCAGAAATTGTAGGTATATTTTAGAAATGTTAGTTAAAATAGTAAATTGTTCTATTAAATAATTGCATAGCACGTCACATAGTAAGATATGTCGACAGTTATGCGTTGATATATTAATTTAACATATCTAAACATATAGCTGCAAAAAATTGAAAATTTTTTAAATTTATCAACGACAATATTTTTGGACACAATTTTAAATTATGATAATTTAGAGGCGAAGAAATATGAGCTAATGCAAACGTGTACATTTTTGTTCGTATAATTTTTCCATCGCCATACGTTTCGCATCTGATACATCTTACATGAAAATATGTACGGTTGAACGATTAATGCGCTGGTAATAAACGATGAAATAAAACGATTCTTGAGGGAAAAAAAAGTTTCGTCCATGTCACAGTGACCCCTGTTATTATTATATTGCCGGATATCTATTAAATGCCGTTCCACGTTGCCAACTTACGCATCGTTTTGCATATTCGAAGAAGGAATCTTTAAGATTGAAATAATAATTCGTAATTAATAAAACGTGCAAGTGGCCGGCAGAACAAAGTTCAGCTTAACCAATCTTGTACGGTTTTCAATGCTTTACGATGATAAATTGTTATCTTTATCGGAAATTAATTGCGAGCCAATAGTTCTTGTAACACTTGAACAAAAGTAACACCTATACTCCTGTTACTCATTAGCATGTTTGCTGCTATTTTTTTTGTGTTGTAATCGGTATATGTTTTGACATATTAATCGATACTGCTAATGAGAAATTCATCATAGTTCGATGACACCTTTTTCTGATGAATGCGAAATAAATGTGGCTTTGACATATGTGTCAGATGCATGTGTTGTGTATATTGCAATATTTTATATATTGTAACACTCTTTTCTGTTATAGTTATTATCAGTTTTAGTTATAGTTAAATATTCAAATTTTCCCAAATTAAAATGTGTTCACTTGGATAAGGTTTTCTTGTTCTATTATTACACATAAATTTCAGAACTCCCTTTTCACATTCTATTTTTTTAAACCAAAGATGAGAGAATGGCAGCGTGCAAAAAAGATATAAAAGACACTTGATTATTGTAAAGTAGTTAATTTACAAAGTTGAATTACATGCCTCACTTTTGTATGTACTTTTAAAATTTATATTTTCCCGCTCACGGTCGGAAAAAGTACCGCTGGCGCCATCTGACGGTCAAGTGTGAAACTACAGAAATAAAAAATTGCGTTTTTTAGTCAAATAAAGCATTTTTGCATTACGTTGACGCTCACGTATTGTTCTACGGGTGCTACAAAGTCAAAAAAATGTCTTTGCAGAGAATTGGGACCACTATATTCGAAAATTGAAAATATGCCAGTTTATGGACATCAAAATGATACGTGTAGAAAGTAGGAATTAATTCGGGGAAACTTCGGAAAACCGTCATGGTCTGATGTCGACCAAACTTTGCAAATAAATTCTTTTCTACAAAATAAGATATCTGTGAGAGTACTTTTTAGCGACTCGAAAGAAAATTTTCTGCCATTCTTATGTGAATCCCTACATCATCGACGAGATACAGTATAGTGTGCGAACTGTTCTGAACACGGAATCCACATCTTCGGACTCACGGAATACATTGCAAACAATATAAAATTAACATTAGTAAATATACAATAAATGTGCAGCACATTAATCAATAAAATCATTATTAATTGAATTTTTAGGAAAATGATACAAGTGGCGCCATCTCTCCGGCGAACAGGGAGAACTACACACATCTGAAACTGTTAGTTTCATCAGTTTCCACACACAGCCGCTAGATGGCGCGGCCTAACCTTTTCCAACCTAACCTTTGGGCCAGGCCTAACCTAATACAATCTAACTTAGATTAGGTTTAAAGTAGCTTAGGATAATTTATTTGACGTTAGATTAGGGTTAAAGTAGGTTAGGATGGTTTGTTTGAGGTTAGATTAGGTTTAGACTCGCTTAGTACAGTTTATTTGGCGTTAGATTAGGTTTAGAGTCGCTTAGGATAGTTTATTTGGCGTTAGATTATGTTTAGAGTAGGTTAGGATATTTTATTTGACGTTAGATTAGGTCTAAAGTAGGTTAGAATGGTTTATTTGCCGTTAAATTGGGTCTAGGATAGCGTGGGATATAGTATTTTGTGTTAAAAAAGATTTAGGTTAGGTTAAGATAGGGTATTTCGCGTCAGATTAGGTTTACGTAAGGTTAGGAGAGAGTATTTTGCGTTAGATTAGGTTTAGGTTAGGTTAGGATGGGGTATTTTGCATTAGATCAGTTGTAGGTTAACATTACTCAAATGGACCACACCACTGAGATCTCTTTAGTTCAAGTAACTTTATAAAAATTACTTCTCAACATCTGTGTATGCTACAGGTAATCCAGCTTCTGCAATAGGTAATCCAGCAGAAACCTTTCTTACTTGTGGGCGACTTTAACTGTCACCACGAGTTCTGAAATTGCAATTATAATTCCCGGCCTGGGAAGAATCTCCTCAGGTTCTGGAAAACAACGATTGCATCATGCATAACTCGAACACCTTGTATTGCGTAGGTAATTTCAACCAAAAAAGCTGCTACCTAGATCTAATAATTTTGCACTGCAGCATCGCTCACGCAATCAACTATTTTAATTGATTTGAACCGGGAACGTTATACGTGGCGCCATCTAGCGACCTTGTGTGGAAACTAATGAAACTACCGTTTCAAAAGTGTGTAGTTCAGCTATTCGCCGGAGAGATGGCGCCACTTGTTCAATTTTCGTGAAAATTTAATATTGCTATATTTGTATTACATATTTATTAATATTGATTTTATGCTGTTTGTAATATATTCCGTGGGCCCGTTTTTGTGAAAATTGTATTATTTATCTTCTTTCAGAACACCTGCTAGGCAAAAAGATTGTCAAAAAAGTAGTGGTGGGGACCGGTTCCCCTCCGTCGCCATTTTCCCCAGGGAAGCCAGATTTACACCCGGTTGTACAGTTCCCTACAGCACGATTTGCTTTTCTTTCATTTTTGGGAGGTTAGAGCGAGACGGACTTACTCTAATGTACTAAACAACACAACACCAGGAATATTAAAATCGAAAGAGTTAGTAAACTTACAGTTAAAGTACTTGTACTCAAAGTTTAATGAAAATTATTGTACTGCTGGCTTAGTTCTCTAAGTAGTTTCAAAGAATCATTATTTTGTATAATAGATATGACATATTTTTAGTTCTTCATGTTTGTTACAGAAATAATCTTTATGTTATCACAGTTGTTGGAATCGTTTCATATAATTTAAAAATCAATAAAAAATAATTGCTTTTATTAACTGTCAATACTTTTTAGAATGGTAAATTCTCCAGATTTTTTAAGAACCGAAGATGTTGATGCTGAACAAAAACCAGACAACTCTGAAGAAAACAAGGATGATAATGAATCAGAAAAGTCTGTAAAAACAAGGGGTATGTGAACAAGGAATACTATCAATTAATGTTTGTACTTAAAATAAACTAAGTTATCAGTATCATTAAATTGCAGATAGTGTAAAATCAAATGATAGTGATGTAGAAGGAAGTCCAGCTCAAAAAGAAGATAATAGTGGTTCTGCTTCTGAGCCAGAAGATAGTGTAAAGAAAGCAAAACCACTAATAGATTCAGATTCAGAAAGTGAACCAGCAGAAAAGGAAGCTTTAGCTCCAACAGCAGATGCTCTTTTTGGAGACGCTAGTGATATAAGTACAGACGATGAAAAAGACAAAGAAGAAAGGAAGAGAGAAAAAAGTCTAAGTAAAAGTAGAAGTAGAAGTAGAAGTAGAAGCAAAAGTAAAAGCAGAAGTCGAAGCCGAAGTAAAAGCAGAAGTAGAAGTAGGAGCAAAAGCAGAAGCCCAGATAGATCTGACAGTGGTGGTGAGGGTCCTAGTCAAGCAGTTATCGAAGATGTGTGTATTAAATATTGTAATTAAAACATTATTGATAAGTAAAGTAACTATAATTGATTATTAAATTTGTCCTTAAATTTGTTTAGGATGTGGATAAAGAAAAGGAGGAAGAACCCGAACCTCCACCAGAAACAAGAATTGATGTAGAGATTCCAAAAATCACAACAGATTTAGGTCGTGAAATACACTTTGTAAAGCTTCCAAATTTTCTTTCTGTAGAAACACGACCATTTGATACAGAAACATATGAAGATGAAATTGATGAGGAAGAAACTTTAGATGAAGAAGGACGAGCTAGATTAAAGTTAAAAGTAGAAAATACTCTTCGATGGAAAGAAACTTTTGATGATGAGGGTAAAGTTGTTAAGGAAAGTAATGCCAGATTTGTAAAGTGGTCTGATGGTAGTATGTCTTTACACCTGGGTTCCGAAATTTTTGACGTGTATAAACAGCCACTTCAAGGCGATCATAATCATCTCTATATTCGTCAAGGAACTGGTCTCCAAGGTCAAGCAGTATTTAGAACTAAATTGACATTCCGTCCACATTCTACAGAATCTTTCACTCATAGAAAGATGACTATGTCTCTAGCAGACAGATCACAAAAAACTTCTGGTATAAAGGTTTTGTCTCAAGTAGGGACTAATCCAGATCAAAATAGATATGAAATGATTAAAGTAAGTTATATTCGTTTCGATAAATTATCATGAAAAATAGGTGTATACAGTATTAGATTAATAATCAATCATTGTATTAAAAATTCCTATAATTATTTGTAGAAAGAAGAAGAGAAACTGCGTATGGCAATGAGGGTACAAAGTAAAACAAAAAAGAGTACTGCAGGTAGAGGAACTACTGGAAGATCTGTGAGTGGATATGGTGGTGATGCTTACCATGATGATGGTTCAGATGATGAAGGTGCAATTTCGCTCGCAGCGATTAAGAATAAATATAAGAAAGGAATAAATATTCCTGTCAAAGGTAAGTTGTATACAAATCAGGTAAATTTCTTGAAATAAATATTTATATTCTTTATAATTTTTAGCGTCAAATATATATTCATCAGATGAGGAAGGTTCAGATTTTGAAACCTTAAGACCGAAAAAGAACATTAAGGGAAAAGTTCTCAAAGATTCGGACGAAGAATCGAATTCCGGAAGTGGTTCAGAAAGCGAAAGAGAAGATAACAATCAGGGTGACAATGCTAGTGATTAAGATACCAATTTTAAACTATGATAAGCTATTTTGTAATATAGTTGAATAAATCCATACATTTTCTGAAATAGTTGAATTACTTGTATAATTTATGAAATCAATAGTTTTAGTAATTATTTTAATACAATGTAATGCGTATCATATTGCAGAAAGAACGTTTTCAGTTTAAAATCATCTAGGAATTTTCCTATACGCACAATTGGTAGTACTGATACGCACACATTGTAACACAACGACCTGTGCCACGGATGCATTTTTATCTTACAAACTATAGATTCTTGTAATCAAGAATTATATATTCTAATTTGTGAGTATAATTTCTGTCTTCATTTATAGTATTAACCAGCCTCACTAATATGTGTTAACAATACTCATTAATATTTACAGTATTATAGGTGAGTTATGAATTGTTTAACAAATATCATCCTTTCATTTTAATATAAATAAAATTAAAAATATTTTATTATATTACTATTTGTTTATTATAAATGTTATTACTGTCGGGTTAATTAAACAATGAATATTTAATAATTGTCTAAATAATTTTTATATTTTTGATTTATATAAATTCATTTTATACATAATTCCAACATAATATTTATTTGTGTTAGAAGCACATTTTTTTTATAAGAGTACTATTCAGAGATAGATACATAATTTCATTGATATTATTTCGTAATAAAAGAAACCTATACAGTATACAGTTTTAATATTTTAATTAAAATAAAATAATTTCAAAGTTATCTTTACATAGAAGTGAAGATTCATTTACGTAATTCTTTACGAGATTAATTACTTGATTGTTTAAATTGAACTATTGGTTTAAGTCGATTTAACCTATTTACCCTTGCGTGTGCTGTGTGTTATAACATAACCTTAATATTTCTTTTTTTTATTTCCTAGGCACCAATTAGATACGAAATTTTCTATAAACGTAATTTATCTTTATGCTAACCAAGGATTTGTATAGGAATTGCAAAAATAAGGGTTCCTTAATCTTATTATAATTTTATACTAATAAACAGGTATTAATATTCAACTTGTATTTAATGTTAAATTAAAAAAATATATTACAAACATAGTATAATAAATAATAAAATTTATTTTAGATTTACAACAATGGTTGCCCACACAGTGCTTCTTGACTTCACAGTTCCACCAAACGTCATAGTAGACGTAGAGAAACGTTCAAATCTAAAATTAGCAATTGCCAATGTCCTTGGAGAACATTTTAATGGTTTAAAGCCATTAACTGAATCAAGTATTGATGGAAGTCTCTTGATTCTCTATACGGGCCCAAGAGGTAGTCTAATCACTATTCGAGGATATACCGAAGGATTGATCACCCTTAACATTGAATATTACAAGAGAGATGATGAGGAGGCACTTCTGGATTTTGAGGTAAAGTCCTTTATGTAAAGTATAACAATCATTTTGCAATATCTAGTTGCAAACTTCACAATATTTAGTTGCCTTTCATGGCTATCAGAAACAAAGTCAGCTTTTGTATCTCTCAAACATGGGGTCATTACAAGGTACATCTTGTTACATAACAATTAATGATATGAAAGGATTATTGCACTGAATATACCTTTGAAAAAAAGTGTAAAAATGCACTGATGCATTTGTCGAAACAATTCGTATCATCGCATAGCAATTTTTGATGTTGAAACAGTTACAAGATAAATATATTGTAAAAGATCATCGTTTGATGATTACTATTATAGAAATAAGTAGAAATTTTACTATATGCGGAAGAAACACGCGTAACAAAGAGGACCTTGTAGCAGTGGCGATACCTGGAAGCGGACGTTGCGATGGCTCTGAACAGCCAACGCAGCAAGCGCCTGCCACCAGTAAGGCGAGGAACCATATATGACCTCTATCTGACACTATCAGGTAGAAACCACTTCCCCAATTAGTTTCCATACTTAGTTTATCTATAGCACCTTACCATCATGCGAATTGATTTCGTTGCACTCTAAAAACACCAACAGCTCCGATTGGTTAATTTATTTCCCGGTCAGCGTCTACTTCTTCCCGGTCTTTCTTTTTAGTTTTTCGGCAAAGGGATTTCAAAATGACTCTTGATTCATACGTGAAAGGAGAGTTGTTACGATTGGTTTAACCAGATAGTTTGTTTTTTTTTTATTCGTCGGTTCGCTTGTCATGGCCACCTTTAGTTGGCCAGAGAATTGGAGACAGCGTTGCAGGCGGCAGCAGCCTCTACGCGATCGCACACGCTTACACCGATTAAACGCGGCGGACCTTTTGAGAGATACTTTCCTACCGCCGGTGAGTTTTTTATTTATTATTCTGTTTACGGTACAAGCGGAGCACTATGTCCGCACAATTTTTTTATTTTATCATGCGCCGTAAACGCGAAAATTGCTTTGGTCTACTCATTCGATTACTTGTACATTTTTCTGTGCCATCAACAGTAACATTATTTTCAGTATTTCACATGCAAAATTACCAATGCTACTACCTTACAGTTTTTACATACATATGTCATCTTAGTTTTGATTTAGATATTTATGCATATTTACTTCCATTTTGATTCATCATTTTCATTTCCTTTTTCAGTAATGAACGTCACCTGAACTATTTACTCTTATTTGCTTTATAACTTTTGTTGCAGTGTCTATATGAATGCAATAATTTGCTGAAAAAACAGCAACTACAAAAAATAACATTAAACATTTTTAAAATTCTGTGGAATTTACCATCCTTATATTTTACATACCTTTTTGAGTATCTAATTTATGTATATTAGGAACACATACCTAAGAAGTAATAGATAATTAATATTATAGTTTTAGTGATATACATATAAAAATTCTGAGTCTTTTATCCTTCCGTTGTTATGATTTTTACTTTACATGTAAAAATGAATTATTTTTTACAGATTTGCGCTTTGCATCGCATGTATCTATTAAATGCTTCTTTATGCAGTTATTTTAACTTTAAATTTTTTAAGATTATTATAAAGTTCTTCTTTTCTTTTTAAGATGATAGACTACTTGAATATGACATAGATAAATTGGTCTTTGAAGCACGTTCTCCTTACCAAAAAGTGCAAATTGTCCATTCAAAGTCACTAGGGAATCTGTTGGTTCTTGATGAATTACAAAGTAAGGAATAAAAGAATGTTATGTTCTTTAAATTAATTGAACATAGACTTGAAATCTTTCAGAAATAAACAAGAAGAGAACTTGTAAAAATAAATCATATTTTTAGATATATCTGAAGCAGACCTTATATATACAGAAACTTTAATGCAACGTGGAAAAGAGAGTTATGCAGGAAAAGAGATAGTTATTTTAGGGGGAGGAGATGGTGGTTTACTTTGGGAATTGTTGAAGGAAAAGCCGAAATTTGTCACCATGTTAGAAGTGCGTTGAGTTATTTATTTAAAAACATCAAATAGTACATTATAATATATATCATAAAAATATGTACTACTATTTACTAAGAAGAGTATCTTCGTTTTCAGATTGATGATATTGTAATAAAAGCTTGTAGTCAACACATGAGAAGCATATGTGGTGATTGTTTGGATAAAAGAAAGGGAGAAAACTACGAGGTAAGTTCCAAGAAAAGTTTATTTTAAATAACTTAATATGAGATGACAGGAATTTTTAATAAAAAATAAAATATTTATAGATTATTGTTGGAGATTGTGCAAAAACTTTGGCACATATGATTGAGGAAGGTCGACAGTTCGATTATGTCTTTGGTGATCTTACAGACATACCAATTAGTACTACACCACATGGTGATGCATGGGACTTCATCAGACTGATTTTAAATTCTTCAGTGAAAGTTTTAAAGCCTACAGGAAAATACATGACTCATGTGTGTAGAAATATTTTAATTGAACAGAATAATTTAGTTTTAGCTCTGTCTGTGTACTTATTTATTTTTTGTAATATCCTAGTTGAATTTTGAAAGTTATAGTTAACAATACCTTTTCTTTTAAAGGGTAATGGAGCATCTTGTCCAGAATCATTACAAATGTATGAAGAAGTACTCTCACAGCTTTGTATACCCGTAACGTTTACCAAAGATAGCGCTTTTGTACCCTCTTTCTTCGAAGACTGGGTCTTCTACCAAGTATCGTTAAAATGATGGATTAAATCTATAATTCTGAGGTTCCAAGGGAGGTATATTCACAACCCATTTTCTCCCTTATGACCCAGATTTGATCCTAGTCGCAGATTTTTTGCTAACAAGTCGGTTCCTGGAAAACAAAATCCTGATGCTGGACATAAACTCCCAATTGACACTACTACGCTGGCGTCTGTACATACAAAAGGTGGTGGTTATCTGTACTTATTTAATTGTTTAGTAACTAATAAACTATACAAAGGTGCTCAATTATTTTTTCTACTAACTGTCAATAATCAAACTAATTTACCCAATGATTTACTACAAACAAATATAAAAAAATGATGCGACAGATAAGTTGAATACTGTATAAATTTGTTAGTAATTAAACCTTTAATAAAACTAGAAATACAATTAGGTATAAATTTAACCACACACATGCGCACATATGTTTGTTTAACATGGATTTTGAATATATCTTGGATTCAGATTGCACTTGTTGGTATTTACTAAACAAATAGCAATTTGTAGATGTACATAAAAAAGATCGAAATGTTGCATGAAGTATGAAGTGTATTAAGTAATAAAAGGTTAAGGGATATGCATATAACTACTGTTCAATTATAACATTTATTATATTTTTTCCAGTTTTTATAGCCTGTTTTTTTTTTTTTTTGAATTTTATTTTCTGTAAAGATAGAACGTAAGAATGAAATAAGAAAAAAATATTTAAAATAAAAACAATTTTTATTCACTGGTAAGTAAAAGGATACAATTATCAAAAATAATAACTATAAAATGATAATTATTGAACATTTATTAATTTAAAATATTGTAACGTAACCGATATGACCTTAGCATATAATGCGTTTTAAATGATCTTAATATCATTATTTATGCATATAATATAAATAAAGTTAAGTTAAACTGTCACTCTTTTGTTTTAAAGTATTAAAATTATAATTACAAATTCAAAAGCTATAACAGTTAGTAGATTCTTAGTACCAATGATATACTTAATCAATAGTAGTACTTGTGGTCTTTAGTTATGAAAGAACAGTTCATAATTAATTACCATAGGCACAAATAAATAAAAGAAATAGAGAAAGATACTATGAGAATGAATGATTCAAGTACAATGAATGAATGACCCCAAAAAGAAGTATTTTCTACCGTAGAAGAAACTAAAAATAAATACAGAGTACAAACTTATACGGTGGGTTGAGTAAATTGTTTAGTTAGATACAATTTTTATGTTTCTAATTGAAGCTTTGTACAGATATAAGTATCTGATATTTCAGGTAACTTTTCCACTTCATGAATGGTTGGTTCTATTTCTGTTTCTAAAAGTATTTGATCCAACCATTGTTGAACTTGTTCTGTGTGTCCATAAGAATTATGTTGTTCTTCTATAATATTTCTTCCTGAATTTTTATAACTTTTTCCATTTTCTTGCTGATCCGTATCAAGGACTTGACAGTTGAAATCATTTTTTTGAAACTCTACATCCATTTTTGAAGAACAGTTAAGATCTTCTTGTGAATTTTTATCTTGGAAATCAAAAATTTGGCTGGAATTTCCTATTATGTTTGTTACACTAGATGTCCTCAATCCACAAGAAGTATTTTGCATATTTTTATTTTCGGTTGTAGAAGAAAATTCAGCTTTTATATCAGAAGGATTGATTCCTGTATTTTTGATAGACTTATCAAAGCAGACATGATCTTTGCTAATATCTTGGTATTCCTGAATTTTATATGGTTCTAAATTAGTTATTGCTGTTGAATTGGATCCTATAAGTTCTATTCTTCCGAATTGTTTAATTTCTTCCTCAAGAGCATTTTTTTCATCTAATACTGCTACAGATGGAGGAAGAATTTCTTGGCTAGATAATGCCAAAGATATCTGCTGCCTATAAATTGCTTCTGATTGTCGCAAAAGTTGTTTTTCTCTAGCATATAATGTCTCTGCCAGTTGAGCAAAACATATTTTAATTTCTTCTTGAACCTTGAAATTAATTACATACAATAAATGATTAAAAAAAAATATCACAGATGATTATTATAATAAAATTAAAATTATAATGATTTTAATAAAAACAGTACAATAGACATAACCTTAAAATAAACGTTAATAAATATTGAATTGCTAAACAAGACATAGATGAAATGATAAACAATATTACCTGAAGAAATTGTTTCTCTAAAAATGTTCTTTTATCGGATATTACTCTTATCCTAACAATATTGTTGTCGTTTTCGGTGTTTTCTTCATTCTTTTCTATCATGTTATTTATTTACTGTAATTAATACAGCAAGTGTTATTTATTTTTCCACGGAATTTCACCAGTAAAAAATTATACAATTATACCACTAAAAATTTCATTACTTTTCAAATCCACATAAAAAACATCACTTCTTTGCTCATATGGAAACTGTACACGTAAATAGGATTCAGAATTTTATGGTTACACCCTTCAGATCAACCACGCTGCCATCTTGGTTTTTAAAAAATCATGGACCTAGAAATACATGTATAGGAACAGATCATATCCTTCAGGATGGGGGGAAGCCATTGTGAGATGGGGGTACAAATAAACCAATGCCTAGTTTTGATTGGCTGTCATTTGATACAACATTAAATTGAAAATTTGAAATTCATGAATAATTAAATCTCTAAATTTGGAATGTCTATTAATTAAAAGAGAAAGCTTTATACTTTATATAATAGAATACTTAGGGAAATATTAGGAAAAAGAGAGAAAGCAAAATAATTTTTGGTACTTATCTTTATTTACCAAAAAGATTTCACATTACAGATTCTTTGTTCCTATTTTTCGTCGTTTCTCACATCGAAGTTATTTCGTCTACAAGAAGAAACATACGCTGTGTACATAACTACAATAGATACTAATAAAATAGCTAATCCTGATAATTTTCAATTAAATATACAATAGATTTTAATTCCAAAATGATTTCGAAATGCTCATCGGTCAGTAGATATTAATAATAATATTTTTTTATTAGTAATGCAATCTACTACCATACTTCATCTACGCGAATCTACAATTTTTCTTATCAGTATTATTTGCACCTACGCTCGGGTGCAATGTAGACTTCCTTTCGATAAGAATAAGGATAATACTCCAAATTCACAAACTTGTAAATATCCAGAAATTTCTCAATGTTTAAATTCAATAGTTCATATCCTCAAATCACTAAATTTCTAAATTTGGAAGTTAGTAAATTTGAAAACGTATCGATCAAAAACCACAAGTGGTGGGATTTCTTTCCGCTATATCGCCATTTTTCTTAAAGAAGACTAACGTGCTCGCTACTGTACACCGTCTGCAGAATCGCGCGTAAACCGAGACATTTTTGTAATCATATAAAAAAAGAAAAAACATTTCGGCTTATCGATCGATCGAACGATAAAATATATAATAATTATGGCAGCGTAAATATACGTGTACTTAAATAATTAAATTCAAGGAGTGCAATAGTTTTTTTTTCGTTTATGGTACACGCCCGATATTTGCTAGTAAGTTAGCAATTGCTAGAGTAAGTTAGCAGCTAAATTTGTCAGACTTACACGAATAGTTTCAACGTTTCGAACAAGATGTTCTGAATCCTTGAATCATTCTCGAGAACAATCAAATGTCGATCATTCCTTCAAGCTCAATTTTGTTAGTGAACTATTCGCGTACGCCAATAATTACTTGTACTCACGTAAATTATTAAATACACTTAAGCTAGAACACTAAACGCGCGATTTCTGAACACTTTTAGCCGCCTTCTATTTTGATGGGAGCTCCCGTTCGATAAGAATCTATGAATTATCACCTAGAGTCTAGGTCTAGTCTAGGTCCTAGGCAATTAATAGTTCATTTAAATAATACACGTCGTTTTGTTTTTTCGCAAACAGGAACACAATGAAAGGTTCGTTTCGAATCAACGAGAAAAGTAATTTTACAAAAAAAAAAGAACAAAAGAGTTACACAGAGGCGACAACCATCGAATGATATCGTTACAACGTTGTCCTCGTTAAATTAATGATAGGAAATAATAAAAGATTAGGACGATAAATCCGTTTTAGGATCGAAATGAACCCGTGGCAGTTAAAGTGGTGTCAGTTCGACCGATGGCTGACCCATTTTCATTCGTAGACTTGTTACATCGTCTTCTATTCGCACTAACAGCTTGAATTTCTGAAAATAAATACGCGAAGAAAGATAGTTAAACTCTGTATGAATCGTGGAATTTATCGAACTCGAAAACAATGATAAAAATTCGGACTTACCGTAGACCTATCACCAGGTGTTGTCATCCAAGCATAAAGCATGTAACCTGGTATGCAGAGCATCGAGGATAAGGCTGTCATCCAGCCAAGCACGTGCGACCACCATGGATATTCATAGTCCAAATATTTCACCGGTGTCCATTGTACCAGGTTGAAAATGAAGACACCCTGTTAAAGTGATTGATTGAAAATTTGAACATTCCAAATTTCTTATATTCCTAAATTAATTTTGAAATTACATATGAAATTACAGTACTGGTACAATGCAAGCAAGAACTTAATTAATGTAACTCTCTACTAAACGTCATCATACATTTTTCTTAAACATACTGTTTTGAAAGTTACACAAAATGATACCATTAACTTACCACACAAATCATTGGAGTGGTAACGGTCCAACACAGTTTCCACCACATAAGAGGATAATATCCTATCATGTCTTTGATAGCGTCGTAAAATCGGTTGACACCGAATGCCCAGCTTATCGAGATGCACTCGAAGAAAATGAGGAAAAGCAAACAGAAACCGGAAACGGCGTACGAGTCAAGGATCTGGAAGACGTACATGCCGCCTTGGGAGATGCAAGATAAACCAATAATATAGGAAAGCACGCATACGATCGCGATGAAGAGCTCTTTACGTCGGCGAAGCAGTTGTGGCCATTCGTCCACCTTGAAAAGAATTGTTTAAAAAATACCTCACCATATATATACCTCGTTACAAATAATGTCTTTGTCAAAAAACTCACCATGGCAGTGATAAAACCTTCCATGGTACAGAACTGTGAATCCAAACCGATGAGAAGAAGCATGAAGAAAAAGAGACAAGACCAGAGAGGTGCTCCAGGAAGCTGAAGAACTGCTGAAGGGTAAGCCAAGAAAGCTAATCCCGGACCGGAAGCGGCGACTTCCGCGACAGGCTTCTGTTGCTCGTGAGCCATAAAGCCAACCACGGAAAATATGACGAAACCAGCGAACATACTCGTCGAAGAGTTCACCGAGCAAACGATCAAAGCATCCTTGTAAACGTTGTTGGTGAATTTATTGTAACTGCCCAGTGCAACCAGGGTACCTAATCCCAATCCATACGAGAAGAAAATTTGGGTGACTGCATCTATCCACACCTGAAACATTTAACAACGATTTAGAAGCTTTCAATTTTGATATCTGAACATTTGGAAATTTGTAGATTCAAAAATGTTGAATTCTATGCTACAATATTTGTATATACGTTTTTACCTCTGATTCCTTTAATTTGGAAAGATTTGGACTGATGTAGAATCTGATGCCTTCTATAGCCCCGGGTAAAGTGATACCACGAATCAGGAGGATCGTCAGTAGAACGTAAGGAAACAAGGAGGTAAAGTAGACAACCTTCCCAGTCCATTTAACACCTTTCCAAATACAAAAATAGCAGAGGATCCAAACTAAAAGAAGAGTTCCAGCCAGTTCCCAGCGGATTTGTCCCACGTGCTCAACACCCTCGCTGATCTGGAGTGCTCGACGTCTGCAAAATATATATGATTTGTATCGAAATTGTTCATTGGTGTATTCTTAGTTTCGCTTTCGACTTACTCCCAGAATTCCTTCACTGGATCAGTAAGTTCTGTGATTGTCATGTTAACATCATTGACGGTGCACATTTTCACCACGTTGCGACGTCTGACAACCTGATTCCAGCATACTAGAGAGTCTCTGTCATAAGGATTTACGCAGTTCTTTGTGTTCCAATAATTGTTGCAGCTACCCCATGGCAATTCTGGTTATGAACACAGAGAAAATCATGATTTCATCGTTTCTTCTTGGTCCATAACACAAAGATTTCTATGTACCAGCAGAAACTTTCTTTCCTAACGTTTCACCAAGTATTGGGAAAGTATGACGCTAATGCTAAAATAGTAGTGGAAAATAGTTGGAATATTCCAAGTGAACTTACCACTACGCATGGACATGAAGAAGTAGAAGATAGCCCAAGCAAGGATAACAATATAGTAAACGTTCATCCAACAGGACATAACTGCGGCCGCGTATCCAATACCTTTGAAAAGTGGTGCTATTTTAAAAACTCCAAGACCACCAACAGTCAGCATTTGTCCAAGGGCCAATTCCATGAAAAACATTGGAATTCCGGCTAATACCAGAGTCAAGAAATACGGAATTAAAAAAGCACCGCCACCATTTTTATAACATAGGTATGGAAATCTCCAGACGTTTCCCAATCCGATCGCCAGACCAACCTTTGGATAATATTAAGTTAGCATCGTGAACGTTAACAAACGACGAATGTGAAGGGAACGAAAAAATTACCACGCTCAAAATGAAGTCTAGCTTGGTGCTCCATGTACCACGTTCTGGTAGCGGTTTCATTTTATTCGACGAAGGTGCCAGATTCAACACGGTTTTGTCCGAATTTTCTGGATCCGCTAGTTCAGGTTCTCTCGACGCTTCCGTCATTTTGAATTTCTCTAGTTCGCCGTGAAAAAGTTCCCTCTCCTTCGATGGCCTCTCTCGACTGTTCCTCCACTTGTCGCGGAACTACCGCGAAGACATAACAGTGCTTCTGTCGACAATGGAACATGTTAGAACTAGTTAGATCTCTCTTTCTTTCAATTACTCGAGGATAATTTGTCGGACACGTTGCAAGCTCTTCTGTTCTCAAGGTTCTCCCGAAGGAGGTGATTTACGGAAAATGAGTTCGACCGAGTTTTTTTCGGAACCGGATACGCTTCGCGTTTCGTCGCGTGGAAAATCTGCGGAAAGCTATTACACCTTGAAATTCAAGGATACCAGCTGACTGGAAACTGGTTTCTAACATTGAACTAAATTGTCGAACTTGAAAAGAAAATTCGAAGATTATTTTGACCTACGGTGGTAAACTAAATTTTAGTAATATTTTCAATATCTGGTAATTGATGAGAATACGAAGTCATGTCACTCTGTCAAATTCAACTTGTTTTCTTCGACATTGTGCACAGACTAGTGATAACAATTCAATGTTTTAAATCTTCAAATTGGTGAAGATTTCTTTGATGAAATGTTTGAACTTTATGGGTATAGAATATTCCAGCAGTGTTATTTATGTTCAATAAGTCAAATCTGTTACAATGTTCTTTTATAGAAAAATTTACAAAATAATGAGTTAAGAAATGTTGAAACTTCTTTCATATAATTCATACAATTCATCAATACTTCATTTCACCTGTACCAGTGTTTAAAGCACGCTTGATCATATTTTCAAATAAAATAAAAAATAATTGCAACAATGAATAATTTATTGTTCTTACTTCAAAGATAATGTTGAACTAACTTTATTTTGTATAAAATTCAAATAAGCATAGTGCAGTAGTGGACATTCCCTTGATCAGCCCATCATTGATACAGAGTTGTACTTAAAAGAACTATGTTTGCAAATAATGTAACAATCACAAAGAGAAGAACAATGCTACAGACACAAGAATATAAATTCAACAATAATTTTAAAAATGTTGAGTATTCAAGAAGCAATGGCTAACATCTGGAAGAATGCCGAAGGAAAGTAGTTTAAATGAAAATTACTTTCAACGACATATTCTTTCATTTGTTTATTCTTGTCAGTTAGTAATAAAAGATTCAAAGTACTGTTGAAACTTAACTAACAATGTGATGAACTCAGGGGTCTTTTTCTGTGGCAAAATTGACAATTAATGCTAGGCGCGAAAATCGATAAGGAAGAATTAAGACGCAAAAGTAAAATCGATGCGATATAGTTAAATACGAATGTCCGGCTGGGGTACCGTGTAATGAATATCCGAGTCCGTACGCGTTCCCCTAAGGCTCATCCTTCCCTGGCCCCTTCGCGGCCGATCTATTGACTCCCTCTTCCTCTTCCACGCTCATAAAAAACAGCTATATTCTAATTAGCCGAGAATGCGTTGTTCCGCATAATCGACATTGCTATGATCTTGAATTCTTCGCTTTACCATTAATTACTCTCCCTAAATCCTCAGCGCAGATCCTCTTTACAGATTTCCTTTCCAACGATCGACGTTCGTATCTCGGTCAATGGCGCGGCTCAAAAATCGCGCGAATCAGACACGTGTTATCATTCTTCAACATCTCGTTCTTCATTTTCCGCGATAAAATAATATTATACAAACCTAATTGTAACCAACTATCGATCTCAGGATACTATCCTAGCCGTTCAAGCGCAGCTCTTCCGTGATCGCGATGGTCCTTCGCGAGTTTCCGGTGTCGTAGCGCGGGAAATGTCGTGCTTCGAACTTTTTCAAGTATGCACTGCACTGCACACCCTTGATCCTTCACGCATCGGTTGACATTTCCGGGTCGAATCGTCGAGGGATGTCACACTAGTGTTCAGCGATCAAGAGCCAATGTGTGATCTCTCGATCCTGACGGTTCCAGCAACGTTACGATCATCGATTACTCCGCACGATCTACATCAACAAGGAGAACGTGTTTCTCTCTTTGCCTGTTGCTTTCGTCGATTTTTCTGTCAACTTTCGATGATCTGTGTCGGACCTGTCCCGATGCACGATGCGAATGCTCAGCCGGCCCGTTCAGAACTGGAATCGGGAGTTCGCTTTCGACGGCGAACTAGCTGAAATATCGGGGGTACGAAATCGGGGGATCCCCCTTTTCCTTTTTTTCCCCCGGTCCACCCTTGCCGTTTACATCGGTGTCACGCGTTTATTCCGCGCGCGCGCTCGCTCACTCGTGCCGGTAAGCCGCGCACGGGAGGCAACGGGGGACGAGGAAAACAAGGAGAAAGAGGGTCACCAAGATCGCAACAGTATATCATCATCAAGTTGACGGCTATCCCGACGAAGCTGTGCTCTTTATTGTCCACCGTACATTTGCATGTGTACTGACTGTTTTCCTTTATCCGCTGATGATGATTTTCCAAAATGATCTCTTCATTTTGCCGACTTAGAGTTGAGACGAATTGGGTCGAGTAACTTGACATTATGATATCAGACGACCGATGTTTTCACATCCTCTGAAACGGGTGCAGATAAAAAGATTTTAACATAGAGATACTTCTAAATTAAAAAATTTACAAACTTAGATACTTTGAAACTATGTTGCCAATTTCAAGAATCTTCTATTACTACAACTTCGTCCGCGGCTATATAGCAAGATTGTTGTATCCAACGCACATTAGTGCACACAACTTGCATGTCCATGCGCTAAACTTACCCGAACGCATTTAGTAATCGTTACTCTAAAAGAATAATAAGAAATCATTAGAAAGGACAATTTAATTATCTGAAGTAATCTTAGGAATGTAAAAGATCTTGTCCACTGACCCTGAGCGATTTCAGTCCAAATTATCAATTCATAATATCCCCTGCAATGGAAATGTTTTAAAATATTTTTATTAGAAATGAAAATATGACGTAATGGATTTCACTTCCCGATGTTTTCCTTGCTTTTCACAAATCAAATTTCTGCACTTTCCGACGAAATGGAAGAGCACGATAAAGTAGGTGAGCAAGACTAGGAAGCTAGTATATCCGGAGGGTTCACGTGACACCGATCTATCGCTACATCCGTTCTGGGTACACTCTGTAATATAGATCATCAGGATGATCGACATTAACTCATACAAATCCCGAAGCAGCTAGTATACGCACAAACTACTTTTCGATCTGGCAAATGAAACTCGTATCTGAAAAAACAAAACGAAATTCCTCGAATGAGCTTGTAATTAATTTACGAGCAAGTTGTAGAAAAAAGTTGTACCTGAAACTTTCATCGTTGACAATGATAAGAACTCGATGTCGATTTCGTATCGGACGAAAATGATCCCAGTGATTTTAGGACGGTTGAAATTTTTTCAGGAAACAGGAAACTTACTATATCTAATTTTTATACCTTGCGCGCGAGCGTAGGCGATTTGATTGCTCGTTAACGGTCAGCACGGCAGAGGGGAGCATCCCCAATGACTAGAGGATGTGCGGGAAGTGGCGCGGGAACCGCATTAAGAATTACTTTGCGGGTCAAATCTTTTTTTACGAGACAAGCTACCTTCGATTTCGGGGGAATTACTTAAAATCCATAATCTTCTTATTTCGTTTCATGGTTTACAAGAACTATCTTGATCGCGATTCGTTCATTTTTCCACCTTTATGGTTGACATTTATTATTACTACTACAATATTCTGTTAAAAAAATCTGCAAGTGGTCGCCGCAAGTGACATCTCTGTAATTCAAAAAAATTGTTAATGTTTGCTTTTCATTTATAATATTCCCGTTATTATTCAATAGAAATACTCTTCGAATGATATAGTTGAAAAAATGAAGCTGTTGATAAACTTACTGCAGCTAATGCAAGAAAAAAATCTGTATAGTACTATATTATACAACTGTAATAAAATTATTATATTTAGTGTTATAATAGAAGTATATAGAGTTTTATCAAAACATTATGAAGGAGGCGCCAAATGATTTCATCCGACATATTACTATCAAACTGTCCCAGTTTATAACTTTTGAAATACCGATGGAATGTTACCTGCTGTGGAGTTTCAATCGTTTTTAAACTGTAGACTATGCATGTGTGATTGTGATACTGTTATTTTTGTTGTATATACAATAACAAGTTTACCAATACTGTTCGTTTAAACGTGCAATTTATTCTGTTCTGAAAGGTACAAAATTCTTCGAATTTCATTTCATATCCTGTTCATGTCCAGTGTCAAATATCACTACGAAATATAGATGGCACTAAAATCTGTTTCTCTAAAAAATAATGGTTTTCAAAGATTGGCATTGATATTGTGTTTTCTAAAATTTGGTAGCCTTGCGAGAAGTTGTCACCACGTGAATGGGATTCTTACATTTCCTAACCTAAAAGGAATTGTTTTTCGTAAATTAAACAAATAAATCACTTTATTTTTTACAAGTAATCAAAGAAAGAACAATTTCTTTAGCATAATGGCTGAAGCAATGCGTCAAACAGTGGCTGGTATGCTGAAAGGTATTGAAAGGTAGTTATTACTTTTAATATGTCAAATATATAACCAAATTAAAAATCATTTTGACAAGTTATTCAATTGAAATAAATTTATGTGCAGATATAATCCAGATCATTTAGCAACTCTTGAAAAATATGTTGAAATACAATCAAGGGAAAATGCATATGATTTAGAGGCAAATTTGGCAGTTTTAAAATTATACCAGTTAAATCCACATAGATTTAACATGGATATTACATGCCAAATATTGTTGAAGGCTTTAACTAATCTTCCACACACTGATTTTGTTCTATGTAAATGTCTCCTCAATGAGAGAATTGTAAGTTATTCATTTATTAATCCATTTTTTACAATGTAATAAACATTTGCTATTTTTATTTACAAGATAGTAATAATGAATGAACTACATGGTATTTTTACAGATGGCGGAAACACCAATTAGCCACATTATGTACTTAGGAGATATTTTAGAACAGTGTGATTTTCAACATTCGTGGAACAAAATTCGTGCAATGTCTGATGTTTGTGATAGAATTGTTGGATTTCAAGATTCTATAAGAAAATTTGTTTGTCATGTAGTAGGAATTACTTTTCAGACAATAGATAAGAGCCTTTTAGCACAACTTCTTGGTGGTGTTGATGGTAATTGACATGGAATTTGTAACTGAACAAAATAATCATATTAAAATGAAACAAATATATCAAAGTGGTTTAAGAAATAAGTTTATTTTATGAGTCTTAATATTTTGTTAATAAATATCCATTATTTTTATAAAGTAATTAATTCAAAGAAGCTTCCTTACAGCATATATTTGTTAAACCACTTTTAATCGGTAGAAATACAAAATGTAATAATTAAATAATTTATTTCAGACACTACTCTGAAACATTGGGTAAAAAAATATGGATGGAAAGAAGAAGGTAAATCTATAATTTTTATAGCCAATCAGGATGAGAATATCAAAACTAAAAATATAACAGAGAAAATTGATTTTGAAAATGTTGCTGGTTTAATGGCTGCTTGTCTTTAAACATCAACTTTATACAAAGTGTAACTCATTTTCAATAATCTTTTTATAAACAAAATAAGAAACAAATTATTTTATTTTTATTGCCTTAAATAAAACATTTTAGTTCCGTGAACTTTATTCCTTGCCTATAATATAGAAAACCTTCTTTTGTATATATTAATTTAACATATAAATAATCCAAAAAATTAACACAATATACTTATATAACATAATAACAACATAATATCTACAATTGTGTAGTTTACATAATTTTAATACAAATAAGCCTGTTCAATATCTTTGAAAGTTATTTACGACTAGTATTCAAATCTACACACTGAAATTTGTCAAGTGTTTTAAACATTACGGAATTTCATGGAAGATATATTGAATAATTTGTTTATACATGCACATTCTTACAAGCTTTACTAAAATTTAATTAAATATTCGTACGATAATATTATATTCGATACAATTGCTAATACTTGGTTCAATTATACGAGTATTAAGTTCAAAAGCACATTTAAACTGAGAGTACTTAATCTTATGGAATGATCTATCAAGTAACAAACGACGTGTTAATTTTTTATCTTGCGTTATAAGAATATCGTATATTAATACAAAAAGATAAAATTGAATGGTAATAACATATCGATTTGCACTTTAAGACTATTTTTCTTACATCATTCTTCTTTTTATACTTAAATAATTTTATACAATGTTATTTTTAAGAAAAATATGATCTTATAAAAAAATTAACAATAAAATGCTGGAAATTGTCTAGTTTTAAATAAGAAAATTTTTTAACACTAGAGCAATCAAATCATTTTTTGTTTTTTCAATTTACTTTCAATTTTAAAGTAAGTATACATTTAATATTGATTGTCCTAGTGTTAATATTTTTAATAATAATTATTACATGTATAAATCTCCTGCTTTCCAAAACCTTACACCACAAAATAATATTTTAATTCTTTATAATAAAAGAAGTATTTGCTTCTCAAAATATAATAGTGTATAATAATTTATGCACTTAGACTTCATGATCAATTAAGTATGCATCTTTCCTAAAAGTATAACGTGGAGTACTTTTGCAAGGGAGCATCCACAACATTGGATGACTTTTACCAAAAACTTGAGAAAGTAATATCAAAGTACGTGAACTGTTTCTTTTATAATGGTGGTTATTTTGCATACGTTCCACTGTGTTTTCTTCTCCCAGGATACCTTGAAATTGATCTACCAGTATTGCGATGACAAATATGCCAAATAGTGTTGATTCCAAAACCAATATAACACAGTGTAAGCTGTAGAAAAAACTTCTTGATTAATCTCTTTTCAAAGCAGAAAGTTTTTGTTTTTGTATTAAAATAATTCTTTTCAAATAGCAGTTTAAAAACTGATACAGTTGTGATTGTAATTGCAATTATATTTAACATTATTTTAAAAAAACGAAAGATATGAAAATCCAACAATTTGAATGCAAATATTTAAATCAGGAATACATATTAATAAAATATAATACTTAAGTACATGAAATGCACATACATTCGACTTTGTTTAACAGCTATGTCATTACTGCATCTGGAACATTGTACAATCCATGATGTTATCACCAAACCTAGTGCATAAACGGCCAATATTCCAACATACACCAGAAACTGAATAAAGTACTTTTGATTTCTTTCCCCAACACAGTTGTTTATCCTTTCAGCAGCATTACAAATATACTTGTTATTATAAAATATACATTATAAATGGATGAGCAAAAAAGTTACTTCATGTAAAATGTATAATATATTTAGAATATCAATTAATACATGATAAAATATGATAAATGATTTTCAGATGTAAAACAAGAATTACATTGCAAAATATGTTTTATTAAACTAAAATAAATTGCAAGGTCTAAAACTTAAAGAAGGTTAAAATAAATCAAAATAATCATAACATCATCAATAATAAATACATAATTCTCACTTTGATTTAATTTGATGAAATTACAAAAGTGGAAACATTTTTTATATTTTTATAAATTATAGCATACCATGGACAATGATGATCCATTCTCCTAACACATCTTTTACAAATTCTACAATGATGTGCTTTAGGTGGCCTATAGGTTTCACATCCAGTACAAACAGTCCAATTATCTCTCTCATCACATTCAAGTTTTGCTTCTGGATTATCTGTATAAATATCAGAAAAATCCATACGACTTTGCGGTAGTGGCACAACACCAGGATCACTGCAGACCGCCTTCAAATGTGACATTATCAATAATAATACTACAATATTGAAAGCCACTACATGAAAGGGACCCCATAAACTGTACATAATAATATATAAAAAGATGTTAATTGCAAATTACTATGTAGATAATATAAATATTAGTTTTTTAGTTGGGTGTTTTTACTCACTGTAAAAGTGCAATAATATGAATGATTAAGAATTAAATATGCTATTAAGGCAAAGATCCACCAAGGAAGCTTAAAAAGTTAAAATCTATTATGCTGTGCTTAATCCTAAGAGCTACCAGAAAGTTACGCTTAGCCATGTATGTGAGTATAGATAATTAATACAGTATTAAAAGAGAAAGGTATTGTACGCAATGTTCCTGAAAGATTGTTTATGAAGAAATCGTATGCTATGTTCTCTATCTTATATCTTTCCACTAAGTGATCATGAGCGCAACATTATTCCACAATTCCTTATAAATGCAATATACTGTAATATAACATAGCATAACTTAATTTAGCTCCTTGATGGATTTCTGGCTTTAAAGGTACTTAATAAATTGGTATGTGTAAAAGCTATTTAAAAATTGAAATACACAGCTTTGTACTGTTATGATTATAAATTTATGCATAATTAATTTTATACAAAGTAAATATAAAACTACGAACAAACATGATCATAAGATACAAAAAAGTTGTTAAATGCACCTGTCTTGTAAACTATGCAAGATAACCCAGCGTACGACGACATAATCTGCATAAAAGACAGCGATGTACGTAACTATAATACACACGATGCCACAGGGGTCTTTTACGAACATTTTCTTTTATTCCATACTCTTGACTGGCAAAGATATCACCTATCATCACAAAGCTGAACAATCTCATGTGATTTCGTTCTCCATTAAATTTACATGATACAAATATGATTCAATTTTTGTGAATTCCATCTAAAGTCATATCTTTTTATTGGACGATTGCACTGAAACACCAAATCAGTATACGTTTACAAGAAAAAATTTGACTCGTTTCACTAAACAATGTTGTAACATTGACGCTAATGTCAAAATTTCCGACCAATACTGATCGTTATTGACTAGCCTAAGCTGACCGCCATCATATTGCTGTCGTTGAAAACCACGTGACACTCCCTACCACTCGCTGTTTACAATTGAAATTTCGTTCCTTCTTACTGGAAAAAATAATAAGGATGATTAATCGAGACCTCATATGATCAATATATACCGTCAATATTTCAAGATTTTTAATATATATTGTCAATATTATATTATCATTATTTCCGTATGGTCAATAAATATTAAGAATCCTAAAATATTGGCAGCATGTATACATATTAATATTGATTATCTAAGGTCTCCATAAGTATTCGTACTGGTATAAATTTTTAACTAAAATACGGTATTAACATCAAAATTTCTTATCATTTTGTAACGTAAAATATAATAGTACCTACAAGGTAGTATAATTATATATAGAAATTACCGTAAACTTTAAAAAGGAATATTTTCTCTGCTTTTGATGCTATTCATTTTAATGGATATGAGGTGGAAATATATCAACCATCTTCATGTAAATATACAATAATACATAATTAAACGAAAACTTTATTTACAGAACTACTCGCAAATAAAAGTAATAGCGATAATAATTAATAATAATAATAATATTAATAATAATAATAATAATCGAATCATTATGAATCGATCAACGATAACTATAACAAGAGAAAGAAAGGGAGAGTAAAGACTGAAAGAGAGGAAGAAAATAATGGTAATTGGCTACATTAGTGACTGTGATGGTGTAACAGTAGCAACAGCAGCTGAATAGACTTCAATAGTAGTAGTTAACGATAGCTGTAGCAATAACTTGTATTTTGGACTTAATTCTCATGTACAGATTTAAGTTCTTTTATCTGCTTAATAAGGTACGCCTTCTCGTCGTTGAACTGTTCGTCCTCGGAACGATCAGTATGGAAGCGCGTTAGGAATTCAATTAATTTTTCCTGATTGCGCAATAATATATCTAAGATCGGTTTTGGTTTATTTGGATTTGCCACGAATACCTAAAAATAATAAACGGTTTTCAAAATACGATCTTACAAGCATTTGTTCAAATTACTTTTACTACTTAAAAAAATCTTAGAGATTTCTAAATTATAAAATATACCTTAAAAACATGAAACGCCTCAAACTGTATATTACGTGACTTTTCTTTGAGCATGTTCATCATCAATTTTAGATTATCAGGATTCGAGATATATCGTGTCATTACCTGAAATTTGGTAATTATCGAATCAGTATATCATATAAAAAATATGTGGACATATATAGATGTCTATTTTTAAACGAGTATTTATAGTTATACATACGGTAAAATTGTGTCTATCGAGTAAAAGTTCTCCTAGCAGTTTCAAACTCTGCCGTCGCGTAACATAGTTTTCAGAATTCAATAACCTTTGATAATGAGAGAAAACTTTATCGTAATTAATTTCTAAAAACTCAGCACTCAGTATTTTATGCCTGGTAAGTAATTCCTAAAAACCAACGTACCGAATGCACCAAGAGTATGCTTTACTTTAAGTACGATATATCATGCGCTTATCATCGCTTACTTTGAACGTAGAAAACGCGTCGGAAGCTATGTCGAATGTTGACACTTCAACATATCTGAAAAAATTGTAAAAGTCATCCGAGTAAATCATAATTTTTGCCAAGGCCTCATATCTTGCACATTCTCTTAACATAGTGCCACAATTTAAAGCGATGTCTTGGTGTTCATACCTGTAATTATATATATAAATTAAAAATTTAAGGATGCATATACTTTCAATTACAAATATTTCGACACTGATGGTAACAATATTTATAACAAATGATGGTTGCAAATAAATAGAATGAAATAACATGAACATAAAATTTAAAATATAAGAATGTAACAATTGAAAGACTTACCCAGACATAAGAGTAAATAATATTTCTGGTTTGGTACATATATATTCTACTGTTGGAGATCTAGTTCCGATTTGTCTTCGTAATATATTATTAAATACTTGAGCGACATCTTTCTTTCCCTATTGACAAACAGCAAATATACTTTAATCATATTTTAAAACATATTCTACTAGTGCTGAAATAGATTATTATAAATTAAACAATTTTATACTATTATATATGTATTTGTACCTGCTTGTATTGTTGTATTACTGGTATTAGAAAACTGTTAAAGAATTTATAATTCATGATAATATTTAACATTAATATTTTTAAACATACCTCAAAATCTATACGACTAAGATTTTGCACGAGTAGAAGCAACAAATTACTATTATACAATTCTTGCGCCAATTGGGCAACAACGATATCTGCTTGAGGCTCTGTCTCAGCTGTACCATACAGCATATTTTTTATATGTACCAAATTTTTACTGACATCCTCTTGAGCCTAAAAATCAATGTATTGCGTCATAGAAACCGAAATATGGTTTCACAACATACCTTTTCTACCTTCTTATCACCACGCTCCAATGCATTTACTGCTTCCTTAAGAGCTTTTACCACCTCCGCCGGACTCTTTTGAGACTTTCCGAACAGAGGCATGTTTTTCACAATGTACAGACCTTGTAGAATATATAAAAACAATAAAAATACGTTAGATATATTTCTTGTCTGATACAAGTTGTTTACAAACGCATGAACTATATAAGACAATTAAATTCCACAAATTGCTATATACATTATCATTATATATAACTGTATATTATTGCATAAATTTCATGCGCAAAAATCTAATAAATCTACTTGAATATATTTTATAAATGTATTTAGAGATATTAAATTAAATTATAAGAAGGTATGAAATAAATCAAAAAGTTATACTGAATCTATAAATGATAAATGATTTGTAACGATAAATAATCTAAATTCTGAATTAAAAGCCATTATATTAAAAACTTTCTATTTTTAAAATATTTAATAGATTCGTTATTCGATATATTCAAATGTTTCTTGTATTAAAGGTCCGCAGTCGATGATGCTAACAAGTTCCTTCAGGTTATATGTGTAGACGTAAATGTCAAATTTGTTGCAGGCTACGACCTACTATCATCAAACATGATTTTATATATACATTAATTTGCATTCATTCTTTTTCCCTTAGAAAGTACATAATTTAATTTAACCTAAAAATTGTACTTCTCGTACAGTTATAATCGAGAGATTGAAAAGTAGTAAAAAAAAAAAAAATAAATGAATCAAGCAATACTGCGAAAAATATGCCGAATGAAATAGTTGCAACAAAAATGGAGGTCGTGTATCAAGTTGATCAACGATATAATGACGATACAGAGATTCAGGTGGAAAAAAAAGAAATCAACAAAGCGACACGATTCATATGTTTTTATAGGGGAAATAAATAATACAAAATAAAAATCGAACGATTTAAAGAAGTAAGAGGAGGTCAAGTTGCGACTTGCGGTAATGCGACTTTGTCGAACACGATAGTAAACTTTTAACCTGTGCCTTTCAATCACCTCGCGAGCCTTAAAATAATCTTACCATTCAGCCAGACCCTGAACGAACCCTCAGCCTCGGTTCGAAGTATCCTATGCTATTCTTTTAAAAGCGCACATATAAGGCAACTACTTTTCAATTCAGTATTTCGTATCAAAAACACAATTTATGCGATTATGACACTTCTGTCAATAACAGATACCGATTCTACGCAATGCGATATAGTTTTTTTTTAATGAATCCTACCAATTAATTATTTATCTTTAAAAACTTTTGACTAATTGTACGATTCTGTGACGTCTCTTATCAAAATTCTTTCACGACTAACGCAGAATCTGCAAAAACATTATTGGTCTTAACTATCTAGAAACTTTTCTTTCAACCAATTGGAATGCGTTGAAAATAAAATCGTGTTTCAATTCGCTTATTAAAATGTAATTCGCTACTATTTGAATTAAGTAATTTTTATTCGTTTTACTTTATATTTGAATTTAATTGATCTCGCTTAAAGAACTGAGCTGATAAAATGCATATATTGAAATTTTTAAAATTGTCTTGTCTAATGTTGTTCTGAATGCCTAAAAACATCAAGAATATCCTTCGTGTTATACTGTGCATCCAATATATCATATATTGAATTATGGCGCGAAAATGTATAATAGATTCTATAATATTTGTTTTATATAAAGTACAACATTATAATTGTGATTTTAATGTCGAATAAATGTTAACTGAATTTAGGAAACAGTCCTTTAGTTCACGATTAACAAATTAGTGTTAAATTTATGGTCTTTTTTTAAACTTAGTGGAAAATAAACTCGTTATTTGAGAATGCCTCTTAGGAAAATATATTATATAAAATTAGAAAATGACTAATGAACTTTTTATTCATGAAAGTTATTTATAATACAATATTTCTCTTTATTCGTTTATTCATGAAAACAAATTATATTCGTACAGCTCAAAAGTCTAGGGAATTTCAAGTAGAAGTATGATGCTCCTCTATAGCATGTTCCTACATTCGTGGTTATATACACGGTGTGTAAAAGTAAACGGACAACAAGAATCGGTATTGGTATGATAAATATATAAAATGAAAGAAATGTTCTACTCAATTTTTGTAGTACATTCGTACAATACATGAATAGAGGCTAAAAGAGCATTTTGCGTTAATGGAATTATCTCTCATTGAGCACCCTTAAGAAATCTATGAAATTCCCTTCCTATTGGGTACATTCTTTAGCGTCAAAATCATTATAGAAGCGCATGTGCATTGCCATAGATTGCAAAGTATGTAGAATTGGACAGAGGTAGTATGCGCAGAAGGAGCGGAAGTGGAGTATGATTATTAGCTGAAGTTAGAACAAATCGTACCAACTACAAAGAAAAGTCCCTATAACAATATTCATCATTTTGTATCACTAGAGACAGGTTTTTCGTGCAGATACTGTGCCCATAAACGTGGAACAGGAGGAGCCACGTGACTGGGAAAGTAACCAATCAGCTGTTTAACTTTGTCGTGCCGCCAAGCTCGTCTCTATTCTGTACTGTGCACGCGGAAGCTAGATTTTCGTGCGATATTTTTGCAAGCAGACAAGTATTTCCTTAAAATGCTCGTTTCGGTACGATAAAGAAACAGCTGACTTTTACTTTCACGCGTGCATTAGAACGTTGTTTAATCCGTGTATCGTCAAATTCTGATCTTAAATGGTTCTATATCATAGTCGCCATTTTGGTGATAGACCGAGCCAAGATTAGCGAGTGTACCTATGATCTTTTTATTTTCACTCGGCATTCGGTCGATCGTCGTGATCGTCGGTGACGCCGGGACGGAATTCTAACCTCGAGGATGACGCAACAAAACAAAACGATGAACTTTCTCATACATGACGCGAACGGTGAGTATGCCGAGTGCGCGCCAATTATCAGCATGCCTCGCTTCGATGATAGTCTCAATTTTCTTTCATTTCCATTGGAGATCGCTTGGTTCCACTATTGTTATTTCTCTCCTTAATTCACGCTCACTTTCCTGTTATTTTTTTATTGATTCCTTTCAATTATGAGTTTCTGTTAGTTCTTTTCTTTTCTTATATTCATATATGGTCTTGTATCATGTTTTTCTAGAAAATATTTGTATTGCATTTAAGATTATACGTTTTTACTTTCCCTCCAATTATGGGATGAATCAATCTAACTTCTTTTCAAACTATGCAGCTGTATTTACCTTGGAACAGTTATATATTACTTGCTTCTCTTGATTGCTCAGCCGAATGGATCACTCTTACTTCCTTATGCTTTATTTGAATATAGAGATACTATTTAAATTAATATTTGAATTCAATTGAATTATAAGGATTTAAAAGAATCAATTTGTTCAATGCATTGACAATTGATAAGTTTTTAATGTTGTGCAAATGCTCATGTTTACTTCATTAGTCAATTAGTAGTAAAAGTAATCTAAAGAACTTTCATGATATGCAATTTCAATGAATTATTTTATGTTGATTTGTAACAATTATTTAAGTCTTTTTAGAACTGATTTGAGAGAAACTAATGTATTTTGTGCTTCCTTTTATTGTCAAACTTAACAATAATAGAAAACTTATAAATGTTTTAGGTCATCCACAGGTAATAAAGGTAGTGCAAAGTACAGCCAATAAGGCATTGGGGGGTATTGTCAGTACAACAAATGCAGGTGGCCTTAAGGTCTTTAAGACTCCGAGCCAAGAATCTCAGGTAAAATATAATAATTTGATCTGCCATTTCATTCATTTTTTTCACAACTAGTTGATTCACAAATAGATATAATTCTATGTGTTTACAATAAGTTTAATATATCTTTGCTTTTAGGTTTTGTCATCTAACGCACAAGTTCTTAAAACTATCAGTTTGCAGAGTCCTTCAACTCCTGGCCAAAGTAAGTAACTTAATAAATAAATAGACTAATAAATAAATAAATTTCTATGCATGTATTATATGTTTATATCTGGCTATTAGAAGTAAACAAAACAATAATTTTTTTTATTATTCTAGGATTGGTTACAATACCATTACAGAATACAAAGTTAGCAACAACAAAAGCTGGTGAACCTGTATTGACCAAGACCATTCAGTTGACATCCGCACAAATGGTAAAACTTGTATGAAAATATTTTTTCTTTATTCATTTTTTAAAGTTGAAAATTATGTATTATTACATTTTTCGTTTTCTTCACTTTATTTTCTCAGAGCGATATAAAACAGGCAATAGTGTCTCAGCAACAGCAACAGCAACAATCTGGTAATCAACAACTTGTAAAGGATGCAAGTGGAAAAACATATATCAGTCCAATATTGGATCACAGTGGTTCCAGAAAAAGACAGGATGTTGAGGGTGGAGATTTTGTACCAGAGTAATAACTTATTTTTATTATGCATATATTGAATAATCTAATTGAATGTTTCTAATTTGATAGTAATTATTTACAAAAACTTTTTATACATAAAAAAAAACTTATATGATTTAACCTATAAATTTATTATACTAGACAGTGATTTAAATCAATTTCGATTTTGATTTCTTTATAGTAAACGAAGAAAAACAGAAAAAGTAGGCAAAGGATTACGTCATTTTTCGATGAAAGTTTGTGAAAAAGTTAAAAAAAAGGGAACGACGTCGTACAACGAAGTTGCAGATGAACTTGTTGGAGAATTCACTAACCCTGCTCATATAAATTCTTTAACAGATCAGGTACACTTTTCCTTGCATTCTTTTATTCTCAAAACGAGATATAACAAAAACATGACTTGATAGTATGATTTATTATATTTTACTTATAGCAATATGATCAAAAAAACATTAGAAGACGTGTTTACGATGCTCTGAACGTTTTAATGGCGATGAATATCATTTCAAAAGAGAAAAAAGAAATTAGGTGGTTAGGTTTGCCAACTAATTCTCTTCAGGAATGTTTGGCACTTGAAAAAGATAAAAAGAAAAAGATCGAGAGAATCAAAGCGAAAACGCAACAATTACACCAATTGATCCTTTCGCATATCTCCTTTAAAAACTTGGTGGAACGTAATCGTGCCAATGAGAGTCTGCGTGGCCCACCAAAACCAAATTCTGCCATACAGCTGCCATTCCTGATTGTGAATACTAGCAAAAAGACTGTAATAGATTGCAGCATTTCGAATGACAAGTATGATACTTAATATTAACAAGCTATGATTTTATCGTTCTTAATGTTTAGTTGTAAGTGGAAATAATACTAATGTATCTGTTGTAGAACCGAGTACCTGTTCAATTTTAACGATAAGTTCGAAATTCATGACGATATTGAAGTTCTAAAACAAATGGGTTTAGCTTTCGGTAAACGATTTGTTTGATATTTTACTAAATCTTTTATATCATCTAACTAATCAGAAATAATAACTTTTAATTAGGTTTAGAAAAAGGCGAGTGCACTGAGGAAAATTTACGAAAAGCTAAATTAATGGTTCCAAAATCTTTGGAAAAATATGTGGAACGTATGTATTATTTATAAATTATAAAAAAAGGTGTTGTTAATTTGCTCAATGCAATTCTGGGTAGTTATCAAGCTCATAATTTTTATTATTTTATATTAGAGCTGGCATCTGGTGATTTGGAAAAATTCATACCAGTGACCATTCCTGGACCAAGTACTTCAATGGAAGACCTGGACACAAAGTTGGAAGGTTCTCGACCTCCTTCATCTTCTCACACTTCACTTTCAGAGGATGTCCTATCGCCACCCTCGCAGTATTATTCCGAGGAAGAAGACGAAGAGGAAGAAAGTGATCAGGATGACCAAGCCGATAGTGATCTCGAAGTTAACTAGCACTCCGAACGATTTTCTCGGGGCTGGACTCAGGGTACATATATGTTTATCTAAGGGTGCGTTTAGACTGAACAAGAACATTCGTTCGTGTTCGTTTAGTGTAAACAGCACATCGAGTGAATTGTTCAGTCATATCGAACTTTTAAATGCGTGTGAAAATTCATAAAGTTTAAACGAAGAATGTTCAGTGCGGTGAATTAAATTACGTTGAACTGATGAACCGTGTTAATTTGTAGTTGGAAGAGTGAACATCCGTCTGTTTAGTGTAAACGCACCCTAATATAAATAATTACTTTCAATAATTTGATAGAGGATAATTATTGTAAATATACCATTAATTTTCATCGAGTTAAATTCCATTTTTATTGTAGGATACTCGTCACTGTTAGCAGCGTACTCGACATGGTCGTCATCGATATCGCTCTCAAGAACATCATTCTCGTACGCAATCAAGATGCGGACGAGTACCGGTAATCGAGGATCTCGTGAAAGTGGAGCCTCATTACCACCGTTGATAAAAGTCTGTTAATGTGAAATGAGGATGGTCAAAAAATGAATTAAATGTCGATTGGGGCCAAGGAGAAACACAAAAAATGCAAGAAACAAATCGCGTAGGGATAAAACTCAAAAAGCTTCAGAACGTCTCGTTTAAAAAAGGGGACTATCGATGCATGACGATCGACAGGATCCATGATTATGCGGCGCGACTGAAACCCGGGGTGCTATTTTAATTGTGCATCATCTTAACAGGTTTATATGACTAGCATCTATGTATTGTAAATTATAATCTTTGCAATGATATCGATATTAATGTGTACGAGACATTATGACCAGTACTCATTTTCTTATGGCACGTTTATAATTAATATCGCCCAAACTAATATACCAAGATAAATGGTATTCTGGAATGCGGGCACACGTCTGATTCAATTTCGAACTAAAAATAATAAATTGTAATAATGTTAATGCATTGTGTATATCAATTTCTTTTCCTTTATATGTTTAATTATTTCTCATTCGATAAAAATTTTTGCTTGTTTTAGGTTCACAATTATAATAAAATATTATAAGTACATAATTACAATATTAAATATTATTTTAACTTTAATCTTTTTATAAGTATTTGTATGGGTCTATATATTATACATATTAATATTAATTCCAACTCTGTTACTGTTATCTTATCATTTTAAATAAAAGATGATAGATTAATACTGGCAACTTATAGACGTTAATATGATTAATGTGTTCTATTATTATCACTTACTATAATTTTGTAACGGGAAATGTTTTAATTGAATATAACTTATAGCCATGATAGTTATTGGTAACGTAACAGTTCACACATTTTTATTCAAGGTCATCGTCATCGTACAGGTCATCAAAATCTAAAAACAAAATTAATTATTACTCATAAACATTATATTATCAGCAATCATTAAGTGGTAGATAAATGTTAATGAAGTACCATTGAAAAAGTCTGCATGTACTGCTTTTTCACTTGCAGTAAGATCGACTAATAAGCGACTGCCACCGACCTAAAACAGTTTTTTTTATGAATTATTTAAAACATAAGATGAAACTAACTCAACTGTCAACATAAATTAGTATAAACATAACCTCAACACGGTAATACAATTACCTCCTCTAATTCAATGTAAGATCCAGCGCCGTCAGGAAACATTTCATCGGCTACAAGTGTGGGCTTCATTTCGTTATCAATTTTAACTAAATAAACACTTCGCAAATAATTTATATTTTAGACGATTGTTTCTGTTTTGACACAATAACCTTATATGAACAAGTAACACAGTGTCATGACTCGTTATCTCAAAATCGAAAGTTCTTAGCACTGCCATCTAGTGTAAATGGTATCAATTACAAGAAACCGCGAAAGTTGAATTCTTTAACAATGCTGTTACTTGTTATCAATAATTACGACGTTATACAAAATTACATAAGAAAAATAAACTTAAAAGAGATATTTTATATACTATTCTCGATTAAACAATACTTATTTCATTGTTACAATAAAAGGATCGAGGGTTAAACATGATGCAATTCAACAATTTTCATCCATTTTTTTTAAAAAACTGTAATTATTATTAATCGTAATAATATGATTATTGACAATGACGCGGCTATGTGCACATTAAAACACCTTAATCCGTATCTTACAAGACCAGCTTTTCTTTTACATTATATACAGTAGCTAAATATTGTATTATTTCACTTTGCAATATAATAAAACTATTTATATATTTATATATTTATATATGCACGTATGTGTCCTGAATCGTTGTAAGCATCCACATTTCCTTTCCTGTTTTTTATTTTTATTCTGCAACGTGGATACGTACAACGAGTTATGAGAAATTCATTGTTATCGGTTTTTTATGCTTAGCGTAAGTAAGAAACGAGTCGAAATTATAACGATTCCGCTTGGCTCTCCTTCCTCTGTACAACGCAATAGGCTCCGCTTATCGCCGACAAGTTTTCTCTCCGGCTTCCAGGGCGTACAATGTTATTCCTCTTCTCAGAATTTACGACTCTAATCAATTAACATTTTTCTATTTGATCCTAGAACCAGTCGATCTTCAATTTTTCAAATAATTCAAATTAATTTCTTTCTCTTATTTTCAGGCGATTGTTATTTACAATTCCATAAATGAACTTATTCTTTATAGTTGCGTTTCATCGTATCAATTGTAACTCTCAAGTAAAATCAATTATACAAACAACAAAAATATACTTGTATAAAAAACGTGGACGATTTCGTGTATTTTTACTATATAGCAATATTTAGAAATACAATGATCCACGTACAAACATAATTCCTATATCTTTGACGCTTTATAATAAATCGTACAATAAAAATTGTGTGTTACATTGCAGAGATCCTTGAGCTAAAAGTAATGTAACTTCTAAGTGATTGCAGAAACGTGTTCTAAATTATTTAGTAATCAGATTAGACGCTCAAGTATTAGTCTATGTATTTCTATCGTATTGCACCGTTATTTATAATAATTCCATATAGCTTATTAAAAACGCTATAGATTAGAAGAGGAGTTTCACTGCGTACATTGAATTGTCACAAAAATCTGTCACTGTCGCATTCAAATTAATTTCATAACAAGTACAGTTAGAATTTTCAGTTTTCGTACGTTTTTGTAATTCTAAATTCCATCATACAGATTTCATCTTTCTAAAATCGATGTACATATATGTACGTGTATGTACATATACATGGATCGTCAATAATTTAAAACATTAAATACTGATTTAAAAAAAGAAAAAGAACAATCATATCGTTTAGCTCAGGAATCTCTCGCGTGTTGGATACGGTACTTCTAAATAGAGGAACTCTCTGTTGTACGCATAAAAACGGTATAGATATATAAAAAAATACATGAAAACTATGGCTAAATCAACTCGCATCTACGACCACATTGTGTACTTTTCAATGTAGCATACGATACGACTCAAATCCAAGTTAACGTTCGACTTGAACAAATAGTGATGCCTGTTGTTCAAAATATTATGTATTAAGTATGTAAAGAAAAAAAGTGGACTAATAAGATTTGATCTGACTGGATCTAGGGTCAAAGTTACTTATATACCGGTCCGCGCAGAGAAATTCCGTACCCCGGATTCCGAGCGTAGAAATTACGTTTCCCTTCGTCAACACAGCGAAGGAGGAAGCAGAAACAAGTACGTTTTCTCCACCAAAAGGAGGAAGATCCTTCCTCTGTCACTGGCGCCATGGCGGAGGGTCCAACGAGGACAAATTCTTTTTTTTCTTTTTCAACACACTGCACACTCTGAATCGAGCACGAACGATATTTACGCTTATTATGCACTTGGATGCAACGTAGGCTTCCTTTGGATAAGGACGAGTACATAGGGCAGGAGCACACTACCCCCTCTATTTCCTGTTTTGGGAGAACAAGTAAATTTATAAATTTTCAAATTTCAAGATGCACTAATTTACTAAATCCAAAATTTTCAAATTCTCCAATTGTTAAATTCTCAAATTCACAAATTTTTAAATTCCCGCTTCTGCAAATTTAAAAATTTCCAAATCTCGAAATTTTCTAATTAAAATATTTTCAAATTCTCGAATTCTTAAATTTTGAAAAGCCAATTATCAAAATTTTCACATTCTTAACATTTCTGAAGTTGTAGATTTGGAAATTGATTAACGAAAAATCAATGAGGAGTGGTGCATCTGTCCCGTATATCGCTACTTTTCCTACAGAAGCCAACTATACTCGTCAGTGTATGTTTCTCGATATAGTTCTTGAAAGAACATCCAAAAGGACATTCTCGTGTCCACGTTACGCAGTCATCTTGTAAGATACGCGCATGTCAACGTTCGATGAGATTACTTTATATCGATCAAAGTAAAAACGTAAAAACAAAAAAAATAAGGAGCGAACGACCGACGAACTATATCGTGTTACAATAAACTATATACTACCGTATAAAAACGTACCTCAATTCTGTATAGAACTTATTTACACTAAAGAATAAATTATTAACATTGTACTTTGTGTAAAATATACTTCATACATATATATATATATATATATTTATAATATATAATATCAAAATGAATGGATAAAAACGATGAGAAAATGCGTATTGATAGTTTTTACGAATTTGCTTTGATAATACTACGACGATCTAAATACGTAACTATTAAACAAGATCTCCCGTTTAAACATGATACAAGACGACTGCATAATCGTGGACAGATTCGAATTATTGCGACAAAGAGACTATACGATTAATTCGTCTAATTTCATCGAAGATGCTGTTGCTGCGCAACAGGATTGTCCTCGTATACGATAAATTACATTTTTTTCGGATTTCTCCGCCCGAACGTCTACTATTTTTTTTTTTGTTTGTTTATATACTATCTCTCTATCGTAATATTCAACCAACGGCCTCGTTTTAAAGGGGAAAGAGGGAGGGAGAGACTCGAGCAATCCAACGGTTTTGGGGGGATACTGAACGTTTCTGCGCGGCCCAGGATTTAATTTGCCTGGAAGATCGGACCGCGTGGTAAAACACAGCCATCACGTAAGCTTCGCACTGATTATAAAATCTTTCACGCCCATTCTCGCACAATAACTCTTTCTCTTATTCTCGCCTGGCATACACACTCACGCACACAACTCTCTCCTCGACTTAAACTAAATACAATCGTAAATTACAAGTATGTACAATTAACTAGTTCTTACTGCGAAATTAATGGCGAGGCCGTTCACGAAGTTATCGCGAGAATTCTTGTCCTGTCTCGTTTATCCTTTCTTTCTGTACGGTAAATACGTTACACGTGTACGCGTACATCGATGTTGTTCGAAAAATTTGCGAACGAGAATTAAATTAAATATTTTATAAGATATCAGAGAGTTCCGTGATCTTCGTGAACGGCTCCGATCCGTGTTTCTTCGATCAGATTTTTCCTTAAGGAAAAAAACAGACATCTCGTCGTCGCGTCGCCGCCGCGAAATGGCACGCCCATTTTTTCGTCTCTCGAGTATTGTTTAGCGTTTTAAGAATAAAACCGAATGTTCTCGAGGAGCATAGGTTCTTTCTTCCTTTTAACGTCGGAGAATGTCCTTTGAAGCGAGTCCGATACGAGTATATCTTAGAAGTTGCTACCACCTTGTTCCCTCTCTTGCCAAAATCACCGTTTTCGTTTTGCGTTTCTGTTGCCGTAAGAAGGTGAAGTTCATTAAAATAAATTCATTAATAAATGGAGAATAAAGAATAACGAACTTGTATATATATATATATATATATATAATATATATATGTATAATATAACGTGATAATAATAATAAAAAATAAAAACATAATTTATAAATATTATCAACAGAGCGCAAGTATCTTTCTCTATTTTATATATACAACTTTGTAAAATCTTGCGGGAAATCATAAAAAAATTCTATATGAAATGACTTTTGCGTATCGTAGGTCTAGCGGGAACTATTTATTATTATCTATGATTCATTTATTCATTGAGCATGACTCTATAAAATCTACACTTACTAAGTTATTCGAGTAAAATAATATTTTATTATAGATGAATTTCATCAACGAAATAAAGAAAAAGAAAAAATAAGAAAACAGTTTGGTTTAAAACCATGATATATTTTAAAAAACGTGTTGGTTCACGGTTTGGTCCACTAAGCCAACGATACGAACTAACTAGGAATGTGCGGGTACCCGACATTTTGGGTTCAAGTCGAGTTGGTGAAGTCAAACGGGTTCAGAAGAGTATGCGAGACATACGGACTCGGGTAGATCAATTGTTTTAGGTCAAGGTGATTCGCAAACGACAAAGTCAAAATATATATATATTGTTCAAATACCCTTCTTTAACTCACGAATTGTCTCATATACTTCATACTTACGATTTAGTTATTTTGAAAGTAACAATTTTTCAAATATCTAAATTTAGAGATTTCACATTATCAGAAGTCTTTAATTTCCTAACTTTCCAAAGATCCAAATTCCTAAGTCCCTATATCCCAAATGTCCAAACGTCCAAACCCTGAAATTTCTGAACTCCTCAACCCCAAATTTGAAAATTCGAAAATGAGATTGCTACCCAAGAATCCATATGTTTTAGGTCCTCGTCCGATCTCGTCTGACTTCTTCCGACCCAACCCGACAGCTCAGGTACCCGCCACGTTCGATGACCCACACATTCCTAGATCCAACAGATGATAAAATTGTCTTTTTAAGAATAAGGCAGTACCTCGGTCATTTTGGAGCTGTACAAATTGCGGAACGGTTTTTTCACCTTATAACGGCAACGTGCTTTCACAGCTAGCAACCGGAAACAAGCGTGTATCGAGTCCGTTTCTCAATCGACTGTAAACATCGTACGAGCACCGTGTTGTGTCCTCTGCTCCGTTACTCCACGAGTATCATTAATTATCACCTAACTTGGCATCCTTGTGGTATACTTGTCGCGGCAGGACACGCGGAGGAGTCTCTTTGCACGGAACTATTGTTCTCTTCCTCTTCTTCATCTTCCTCCTCCCTGGAGGACTCTTCCTCCTGGCTTTTCATCGGTGGATCTCTCGTCTCTTCGTTCGAAACTTCGGAACTTCGCGGTTTCTCCGTAGTTAAAGCGAGCTCCTCGCCATGGATCGGCGAGCCCTTAAGCTCGTAACCCTCCTGGCAACGCGTCAATTTTAACCTGATCGGCGTGACCTTGGCCGAACGAACGTTCCTAGGCGCGCTGCCACCGGTGTCCGGATCGGTAGGCTGTTTCTCTTCCATGTTGGCAGCTACTGCGGGATAGACAGGCTCGTCCTTGGCTGGTTCCGGAGGCGGAGGACCTACTCTACTGTCAGTCGGATGTCGTTCCTCTTCCTCTTCCTCTTCTTCGTCCGTGAGCAAGATCGGCAAGTCGTCCGGAGAGTCGTTGCCTTTGCCCAGCGTTATGATCAGCTTTGGTGGGGCAGCACCACCTTCGAGGATACGCACCCTGGCTTCCTTTCTACTCGATTGCCGTTTCTTTCTCTTACCGTTCTTGTCCTTCTTACTCTTTGCTCTAAGTTTCTCGTCGTTGTCGAAACCAGCCATGATCATGCGTCTGAACTTCATACTTTCTCTGCGCAACTCCTCGATGCTTGGTGTACTGCTGGGAATGCTGCTCAGCCGTTTCTTCGGCGGTCTGATTCTGGTCCTGTCGTCCTGGCCGCTCTCCTGGCCACCGATAATACTATTGCCGATTTTGATCTTCAATTTCGGCGGACCACTGTTCGAGGTGGTGGTCGTGGTCGTGGTCGTCGTCGACCTGCCGCCACTACTTTGCCTTCCTCTTCTACGATCCGTGTTACCAATCGCAGCATTACCGCTGGAACCAGCACCGTTCGCCGCGCTGCTTCGTCTCCTTTCGACGCCTCCCTCTTCCTCGTTGGCGTCTAAGAAGCCGGCAGGCCGTTCTTTTCTTCTCTTCTTCTCCATGTTCGCGTCGACGACCGCCTTGTAGTCCTCTCTGGTAGGTATACTAGTCATCGAGGCGACGGCTTTCGGTATGGTAATCACCGTACGGTTGATGGGTGGCATGATGATCGGCGCGGACGTGGCAAGATTTCCGCAACCTGGCTCGTCCATGTTCATGTCCTGAGAGCAATACTGTCTAAGCAGCTCCTTCTTCCGCATTCGCCTGAGGTTCGAGGTTCCGGAAGCGACGGAAGCACTGGTGGCAGCCGGAGCAATTATCACGGGTGCTTGTTGAGCAAGCGGTGGTACCGATGAGGCAGGAACATAGTTCGCATCGAGGAACGGACCTTTGATCTTCACCTTCAGTTGATTTCTCGAGTCCGTCAAAGAGACCTTGTTGGCGTCCACAAAGCCGGAAGACGACGCGTCGATGCTCGCGTCGAAGTTCGGCTTCGAGCAGTCTTCTTGACTCTGTTTACCGATCAGCGCGGATCTTAACTCCTTCTCGAGGTCCTCCTCGATGTCCGGAAGAGCAGGATCGCTCGCCGAAACACCAGCGAAAGATCCCAAGAAATGATTCTCGTAGGTCTGACCGTGTAGTGTGGAAGAACTTGAAGCGTCGAGGGTAGAGTTGTAGGTTCTCATGTCGACGGGACCAGGAATAACCGGTAGGACGGTATCGAAGCTCTGTCCAACGTTTGACTGACTCTCGACAACGGTGGAGTCGTCGTGACCAGGGGAACAAGAGAGTCTCCTATCCTCCAAGTACTTTCTGGTACCTCCAGGACTGGAAAGTCTCGATTGAATGCTCTCTCCGGAAGCCAGGACAGCGGAGTCTCTTCTCTCGATGCCCGCTGCCGCGGCGTCCGTCGACTTCTTGCGTTCCCTCATGGTACGCAGGTCGGCGATGTTCGCCTCGCTAGTCGAATCCTCGTCGGAGTCGAAATCGTACACCGTGCCGACTAGTTTGTTCTGAATGGAATCGTCGTGCTGGCTGATACTCACACCAGAGACCAGCCCTGCGTTTTGACCGCTTCTACCTCGTCCCCTACCTCGGCCTCGACCGCGTCCCCTGTAACCGGAGTGTTGCGATGAATTCTTAGCGCCTCTACCGCGTCCTCGTGCCCCAGGAACGCTCTTCTGAGCCTCCTGTCTCGGGGACTTCCCTGGAGACTTCCCTTGCAGGGACGTAACCCGGGCCGAGGTCCTAGTAGGCTTCGAAGGTGATTTCTTCCCGGAGTGTTGACTCTTGCCGTCCGGCAAAACTTCCTGCAGATTCTCGACGACGGTGTCGCTGACGTGACTCTCTGGTGCTACGGTGTTCAAGAAATTCATGGGCAAGGAAGGTGATTCGGTGACCTGAGTTTGCAATTGTTGCTGTGTCCTCTCGATGGTTTCGGCGGGTGGGGCGGTAACTTGCGGTGGTGGTGGAGGTGGTGGCGGTGGCGGTGTGGCTATTTTGGTAGGCGATACCATGGCTGCGGTGAGCGCCATGTTGTGCGAGGAAGACGTGAACGCTGCAGTACATGGTGAAGCCTGTAGATTTAACGAGTCCTCCAGTGGTTTCACGTGCGGCAACAACGACTGTGCTGCTGGGAAAGCTGCGCCGAATGCCGGTGGAAAAAGGGCTGGCCCGGGTGAAGGATACGGTAACGGCGCCGCGCACGACTGCGGCGGAAAGAGACTTACCGGGCCGGTACCGTAGCTCGAGTCCGCATAATACGTTGCTTCGATCGAGCACGGTGGAAAAGGAATGCCCGCTACGTTTTTGTACGGTGGAATGGAATGATCCTCTGCGGACGAAGCGGAGGTGATCGAAGAAGACGTAGACCTTCGAGACGGTAACACCTGACTTTCTGCCCATCGGGTATCTGGACGACCGTTCAAGTCATTGTACGGTGAATTGTGATCGTATTCTTGGTGCCTGACGACGTCTTCCTCTTTCTCGAGTACTCTGTCCATCATCTCGGCGGCCTGATCGTCCTCCGATGCTGGCAATCCAATTAGATGTCTGTTCACCATTTCCATAGGGTTTTCCTCGGGTATCTGTTGATTGAGCATCGTTCTTTCATGAGGTTCTTGTTGACCATGAAGCATCGAGTGCGATTGCTGTAAAAGATATTGTTCCTGTATACTCGGCGCGTTCAAATGAGTGCGTGCGATCGTTTCGGGATCTTGAATGGTTTCATTGGGAAACTGGTGGTTGCCGTATCGATGATTCTGAGTTTCCATCAAAGCATTAAGGTGTTGCACGTCGCTGGGTTCGAAACTGTTGATGCTCGGCGGAACCCACCTCTCGTCGGTCTCCGCTCGATCGAGCTTCGCCCGCTCCACCAAACTGACTTTGTTCGCCTCACGATCCTCTTCGTAGGCCGCGTATCTATCGTTACCGCTCGAGTAACACGTTTTCCGTTTCTCTTCTATTGTATTTTTACAGCTACTGGGATGTGCTTCGTTAGTAATGATTTCTTCTTCAGGAATTTCAACGTTATTCTTCACGTTCATAACTGGCTCTATGGACTCTAGGATTTTCACCTCCTTTTCTTGCGGTTGCTCGTGTTGCGGCTGTTGCTGAAGTTGCGGCACTTGTTGATGCTGTAATTGTGGTTGTGGTTGTTGCTGCTGCTGCGGTTGTTGTTGCTCGAACGTCTTCTCTATCGGTGGTTCCTCTTTTTTGATTTCGCCGTCTACAGGTACTGTCTCTAATTCAAACTGACTAGAATTTGATTTTTTCGAGAGTTCCATACGCAATTTCTCGACGAGATGAAGCGTTTCTCTAGCGCTATCTTCCTTCGAATCTTCCTTGAACCACAGTTCGTTGTTGAAGGAGAAACTCAACGGTACGCCCCGTTCTTCCACGTCCCTAGATATACCAAATCCGTCCTCGTTGACCATCTCCTCCGTCAGCATATCTTGATCGAAATCAAACAATTCCGAGACACTCGCATCTTTCCCATGCTGCGGCGAGAAGATCGATCGGTTAGCCGATTTCCGTCTTTTTTGATGTTCTTTCTCCAAATTGTCAACTCTCTCCGAAACGGATTTAATATTCTCGTCCTCGTTGTTCTCTTTAGGAACGTTCTCCTCAACAGGTATGCTCTGCAATTCGACATTGGGTGGTTCAGTTGCGTTCTCCAGATTTCTCTCCGTTTTCTTCTTTCCGACTACAAGTTTCTCGATCTGCGGCACATCAACAATATCCTTCTTTATTTGCTCCTCCTCCAACTGTTCTTCCGACTTCGTTTTCTCGACAGCAGCCTCATTTTCGTTGACGTGATTTTTGTGGTCCTCGTTCTTCACACTGTCTTTCATGTGTTTACTTTCATCTACCGGCTCCTTTATTTCCTTCTCTTCGTCGCAAACGGTTTTTTCCAACTTTACCTCCGAATTTTTACTCCTCGACATCTTGTCGTGGTGCTCGCGTTTTTCCAAAAGTTTATCCAAACCCCTCAACGATTTCTTCGGGCTGTCTCTCTCCGCTCTACGTTGTTTCATTTCCTCTTCCAAAGTATTGATCGCATCCTTGCCGCCAAACTTCTTAACTTTCTTCTCGTCGGTTTTCGAACAACTCTCCGTACATTCACCGGTCTTTCCTTGCTCTACGACCGCTTGTTCGTCTTTCTTAATCTCCTCCTCGTCCTTCTTCTCGCTCTCCTTGACAGACTGCTTCTCGTTCATCCGCTTTTCCGGCTTTTTAACCGTCTCTTTCCCGATCTTCTCATCTTTCGCAACGGACTCGTTCTGTTTTCGCTTTCTGCCTTCGGATTTAGCTTTCTTTTCTTCTTTTCTTGGCACAGACTGCTGCTTACCGGCTTGAACCGACTTTTTGGCAGGTCTGGACCCAGAAACACTTCTTGCCCCATCATTATCTCCAGACCCAACGAGCAGATCCTCATCAACCTCCGTTCCGGTGGCTGGTTGTTTTTTGCTATCTCTTTGATCTTGCTTTTTGACACTTGTACTTGTTTCTTGTTGTTGACATGATTGTTGTTGTTGTTGTTGTTGGGGTGGTGGTGCTGGTTGTTGCTGTTGCGGTTGCTGTTCCTTGGCGATTCTACGAGGTTCCTCTCTCTCAGTAGGCGGCTGAAACTCTGGTCCCCGCCGCCCGTCGGAAGTTTTAAGCTTCTTCTCGGGCAGCTTCTTGAGTTTCCGCCCTGTAACTGATTTTCTCTCGATTTCCTGTTGCTCCGGTGATGTTTTACTGGCTTGTTGTTGCTTTTTATTCGCAATGGCTGTTGCAGTTGTTGTCGTCGCGGCCGTTTTACTCTTCGTTCGATTACCACTATCACTTTCGCATGAAGTACTGGAAGAGGAACCATCTATCGAATCATCAGAAAGTTTTCTACGTCCAGGGTTCTCAGAGTCACTACTACTTTCCGTGGAACTACTGTAACTATTGCTACTGCTGCTACTATCACTGTTACTTGAAAGTACCGACGATTTTCGTTCGCTCGGTTTTCTGGGTCTTCTAGGATGATTGTCCTTTGAAAGGACCTCTTCCTTTCTCGAAGAAGATTCGTCCTTTTTCGTGGACAATTCTTCTTTTCTAGAAGCTTCTTCCTTTCTGGAGGACAAGGAGGACGACGACGAAGAAGAGGATGAGGATGATGAAGACGAAGAAGAAGATGAGGATGACGACGACGACGATGATGTTTCTTCTTTCCTCGCAGGAAGTTCTTCCTTTCTCGAGGATGGATCATCCTTTCGAGCTTCTTTTTTCTTTCCAGTCTCCGGGGATTCCTTTTTCGATCTACCGTCTAACGTTTCCGGTTCAACTGGTTGAGTAGGTTTATTGCCCATGCCGCTTTTTATGTGCTCCGCAGCTTTTTTCGCAGCTTGTCTCTGCGGCACGTACGCTAAAATTTCCGTTCCATCTCCGAAATCTTTATCGAAATCGTACACATCATTATTTTTAATCTCCTTCGATGGTTTGTTTTCTCTTTGTTTCTTAGGAGGACTTTTGTCTTTTGATTGCTTCGAAGAGGAGCACTTTGAAAGTTCCTCAATAGGAGACTTAACCACTTCCGGGTTAGACTCAGGCACTGGGTTTTCCTTTTTGCTCTGTTGTGTGCGCTGCATGATTTCTGAAGCCTTCTTCGCTGCCTGCCTTTGTGGTACAATCAGTGCAGAAGGTATATATTCTTTCTTTTTAGTACTGACTTTAGTTTGATTCTCTTTATTTTTCGTCCCCGTATTGTGGTACGTGGATTCCGAATGCCTAGAGTCTTTACCGAAGCCTTTCTGTGAATTTTTCGATAAATTTGCCGCGGAAAATTCCTTAACAGCTGCTTTCGTGATTAACACTGCTGAATGGGAGGTGTGTTCTTGGGAATCCGAATCTGTATCTGAATAAATTGCCGAAGCAGCGAGATGCTTGGTCGTTCCGGCGTTTAACGTCAACAGTTCATCGCTTTCACTACCAGAAGCACTTCCTAATTCTTTTTCCATATGTTCAAGCGTGTGTGATCTACTATTCACGAGTTTTTCATTTTCACTGTTTTCTTTAAGCGTCGAATGTAACTTATCTGTTGAACGAACAGTCTTTTTCGCTTTTCTACGCGATAACTTTTTCGACGGAACACTGGTGGTTTCTTCTTCGGTACTCGAGTCACTCTCAAGCTTCAGATTCTTCGATTTCTCGGATGTTTTCGCTTTCGTTGCGTCCGTTTCACTGCTACTAACAGATGATAGATCACTGCCGTACAGATTCTTTCTTCGGACGGAGCCGTTGAAATATAATTTTTTACTAGAGGCACCATTGAAGTCCTGTTGCTGTTGTTGCTGTTGCTGCTGTTGTTGTTGCGTCTTCTTCTCGTCACTAGTTGGAGAATCTATACCAGCGATTCGAGCAACGATAGTGTCGAAATCATGAGTGTGGTCCTCTGAGTCTGGATGAGAATAGAGGCGGTCATAAATCGAAGGTCCATGATTAGCTTCCATCACAGCAGCGGCAGCTGCCGGTGGTAAAGGTGGTCCGGACATTACTAAAGCTTGTTTGTGGAAAGTTTGTTCTCGTAGCCTGAGAAAAGATCGACAAAGTTTTTCTCTTCTACCAACCATGTAACACAAGTTTCTGACTCTTTCTAAGTCTTGGCGAAGTTGAACGAACGTCCGCATCTTTTCAAGATCGGCTGCTTGTCCTTGATTGCGTGAACCACTACCAGACAGCTCTCCACAACGTGGTGCCAACAGCGGTTTGTTATGGCCAGCCTATAAAATTAAATAAATAGAAATATAATTTATTTCCCTGTACAGTAAACAATAAAAAATAACTGAATAACAATTATGGTTTTAATTAATATGTTGTTTTCCTAAATGATACTTACTCTTCTTTTAAGTTTCCAATAATTATATATGTAAACTATGCCTTCGGGATCTACATCCAATTGCTGTGAAGCAATATCCTTCAAACTCACATGTTTGTCGAATTCTGCTTCAATTTCTTGTAATCTAATAACAAAAGAAACATTTCATTTAATACGACAAAAATTATATAAATCCAACAAATAAGAAAGAAATATCGTAAGTAATAAAGAATAAACATACTTTGCAGCACGTGCTTGATTTTTTTCTTCAGAAGTCATATCCTTTCTCTTACGTCTCCTAGATTCTGCATCTTCAGAATCTGATCCTGCTTTATCAGCACCACTTCCTATATTGCCTCCAGTGCCTTGAACTTTATCTTTTGTATTTGTTCTACTATGTTTCTGGCAGTAGGACTGTAAACAAATTTTATAGATTTCCAAATGTACCAATTATTTTTTCGTTTAATTATAATTCCGTGTTATTTTTCTGCATACAATGTAGCGAATGCATTCTACTATTTTTCCATGCGTATTTTAAGAAATACCATATCTTTTTCCTGTAACGATTAAAGTAATAATTCATTTGATAAATACCCTTAACTTTACTCCGTCGTCAGCCATTTCATCCTCAATAATTGCCTTCATCTCCAAACCATATTTGAAGGCACACGTCACGTGATAAGCTGTCTTACACGTCTTTATGCTGCATTGGATACAAGCACCGACCCTTTCTCGACATAGTACACATATTAGAGCCCACCGACTTTGCTGTAATGAAAAATTTGTTACGTGAACTTCAATTTATAAATTATTTTTTTTTTAATACACTTTACCGAACACGAATATTTTAGCATTCGGTATTTATAAATTAAATGTATTGCATGTACCGGAATACTGGATATCTTAGTAATAGGTTCCATTCTTTCAACACAGCCAATGCTGACTTCTGGGATCCATAAAGCACAAGAAACATGAGCCCACTTTTGGCCACTACGAGTACATTTCATAGCACCACCTTTATTAGGACAAAGAACACAATCTGGTCGTTGACTTAGAGAACAAGTTCTGCATAACCATGAACCGTCCGGTATCGAAGTAATTCCATAACATGCTTGATGTACACATATGTTGCAGCAGTCACAAAATACCATTTCATTTCCTTCCTCAGAGTCAGGCTAACAACAAAATTTTGTTACGTATTAAAATGAAAGAATTTACTTCAAAGAACTGTGTTCTTAATAATATTTATAAACGTTCTAATTTTTAATGTATTTCAAAGTTAATAATTCTACTTATAAATTTACTGGAAATGAACTTACAGATCTACAAACATCACAGATTACGTTCTCGTCATATTCAATACCAAGACCCTCTTCATTCTTTACAATGGTTTGTATTCTTTCCCAACAACGAACTTCCAATTCTTCTATCACGCGTTCTAATTGTGATTCTGTGATAGGTAACTGACCAGCCTAAAATTACAAAGTTGGATATTTTTAAAAATTACGAAGAAACATTTGTTTTTATACTTTCAGTTAATAATCGTAATTAATAACAACGTGCCGTGGTTACTAACGGATCGATTTTTAATCTCGTCTTATGATAATAAACCATAAAAATACAAAATAAATATACCTGTGCACGTTCGCCATTTAATACATCCAACCACGCAATATCAGTATCATCAAGATCATAAGCACAAGCTTTTTCTGCTCGTGCAGGTGTTGTGCTTAAATGATGATCTTCAGGGTTGAAATAATCATCACGAGATATCCTTACGAATTTTTTAGGTCTATAAAAATATTGTTACCAAAGGAAATTACTAAAACAATTTTACAAATTAATCAAATGATAGTAACTTTTGTACAATCTCAAAATATGCAAGACTTGTATAACAATTACTGCTAATACAATTTTACAATTTATAGTTCATACTGCATTAAGTCTATTTAACACAAAAAGTTATTTGAGACTCATTAAACATTCTTTTAAATATTGAAATAAATGGTCATTGAATCAAATTACAGATAAAAGATTTCAATGTAACTTACAGTTTGAATTCACTGTGCTGCTTTACAGGTGTTGCTTGAGTGATAGTGACTGTTGGTTCAGGAAGGGAGTCTGGGTTGACAGGTACTTGAACACCTCTCTCCCATTCTTGCTTCCATTGATCAGTAATGACCCAATATTCATTGGGACTTAATGGTTCACTGTCAGGTAATTTCATTGCGCTGATCAAATCCTTACGAAATAATTCTGCGGGAGCCTCGGCAGAGGAGCGATTGTATATACTAGAGATTTTGATGTCACTAAGAGGTCTGGGGGTCCAGGATGCCCCTCCTTGACTGGACGACGCCATCGTCTCCTCCTCTTCTGAGGGGCCCATGGTAGCTGCCAGCGACGTCGTACCCGTCGCTGGACCCAGCCTACATTTGCGCCTTTTGATTGCGCCTGGGCAAGACGCCAAATCATTGTCGTTTCTATTTATTCGTTTGCCTCGCTGTGCCATTCTACTATACCAAATGAGCTAGCGGTACGTGGCACGTGCAGGTGAGCCGCGCACACCCTGTAAAAATTGAATGTTTAAATTATATAAACAATTTTAAAAGAAATAAAAAAAAAATATTTATTCAATTACTCACTACATAGTCGTCCATGTATTTATTATCTAGAAAGTGGATTCCTCTCGGAGCTGTAACAGAAAAGATACAGTTATGGTACTATCTTATTTCAAATAAAAACAAGGAAATTCAATTAAAAAGTATGTTTGAACAAGTATTAACTTCGTCTTGGCACTATAAATGATCCCTTGTGCAAAACTGATAATTCATTATAAACAAAGAAAGATTTGTACCAATATTATATTATTTTAATAAAAATGTTACACAAAATAAAGCTTCCATGCTATTATACAATATTTGGTATATACGGAACCAAATTGAGAATAAAACAATGTATAAATTCAATAAGTTACGCGTTATATCAAACAAATGAAGAATAATGGTTGTTTATCAAAGAAACAGTAAGAAGAAATCATTCTAATCGATAGAAAATGTATATAAACATAATGGCAATGTATAACATTAAACGTGTGAAAAAAAAACAGGTGGATGCAACTATTCAGTCACATATCACGTGATGCACGCTATAACAATACTTATAAGATTAATAGCAAGTACTATAACAGGAAAGAAACCATAAAATAAACGTAAGCAACTAGTATTACACAGAGATCACAAGCGCAAGGCACAAAGCATCCCTCCACGAACTGAACTTCCAAAAGTAGCACTCGAGTGTAAGAAGTATTTGGTAACACAAATTCACAATTCTACTAACTAGCTCACACTAACAAGTTCATATAAGAATGGTAAACGACGCAAACACGTTTGAGAGCAGAAAAATCGGACAAAAGGACTGATGGTATAGACCGATTGTATTGCAGGGGGTCTGCGGCCGTTGATCCTCGATGGCCGCCGCGGAGAGGTTATAAATGGGGCAGTCCAGCAGGAAGAGTTATAATCGAAACGAAATCGTTTTCCCGTAACGCAATAGGGCCCTGAGTAGTTGCAAAAGCACAAGGATCCTCGAGAAACTGGTCGCCGTGGCGGGTGGCATGTAAACATTGCGACGGAGTTACTCCGCGGCGACGCTCGAGCGGCGCCGAGGCTCGACCGTGAAGAATCGCCGTAAGACTTTCGATGACTCGACACGAGGAAGTCGAGGCTCGCGGTCGAGAATAGACGTCTAGAAGAAGATCGGGCGGAGAGTCGAAAATGCTCACGGGTCCATTGGGCTGGTGGTGCTCCTGCTGGCCGACAACATTGACAATACAGATGGCGACAGGCTCGACTCGCACACGGATCTCGACGCACACGTATACACATCGGTACGCACACGCAACCGAATTTGAGCACACATGCACACGATCGTAAGTAAATACGCACACGCGACGTGAACGCACGGGTATGCACGGACGTGAATGTAAACGCACACGATACGGATACGAACACGCGAGCACAGGTTCGACACGCACACGCGGACATGAACACGCACGCGCGCACAAGAGAGAAGACGAACGAAAGAGAGAGAAAAAGATAGAGATGGTCGGAAGGCAGTAAATGCCTTATTATTGATCTATCGACGGAGAGGGTGATTTCGCGCGCGATGATGCACGTGACGAATAATAGCCGGTACGTCTGATCGTGAAGGATCGAATTATTCTTCGATCGGTAGCTCCGAGATGGCAGTAGTCCGAGTACGCCTCTGTCACGGCAGCCTAACCAAGATGTCCTCATTAGCAATTCGAGTCGCAACCGCGACCACCTTGATTTTACTCACTTCGTAGGCCGAGGGCTCCTGTCGAGCTTGCTCGACGCCCTCAAATAGCCTCCGTAAGGACACCCACAGGCTTTCTTCCTCGCGCGGTGCACCAAATCGATATTATATTTACATTAATGTGGATACTGCTGTTTGGCGCCATCATGCCTAAAAAAATAACTGTCTGAGCGCGGAGTCACGTGACCCCGCGACACGGTGAGATCTCAAGATTGCTTTTATCCATAGGCCACGAGAGGCTCTGGGAACAGAGCAGAACATGGAACTAGGAATATAGGGATGGAGTGTAAGGTTGGATTGCTGGTGAAAAACCAGAGTCAACATAAGAGGGGTCCCTAACAGATGATGCCAAAAACTGATTGGTTATGTTTCTGCGCATGTCGTACCACTATTTGTGAAATTAAAACACCAATTGTACATTTTTCAAACTTAGAAATTCAGAAACTTCAAATTTTCTAATTTCGAATTCAGAAATTTGAAGTTTTAAATTTGGTGTTACACTGAACAATAACCAATTTAAACCTAGGCACCGATTTCACTTGCAATGGACTTCCCCGTCAAAAATGTCCTTTGTCCCTATACTTCTAGAACCATGGAGCAAAATAAGAACCTGTAGCATCTCCACACCACGTGTATATTTATACTGAAGTTCTTCTAAATACCAAAGACAAATAGAAGATTGATTCAAAGTGTAGCATCTTTTAAGAAATTTGTTGATTATTTGATATTTCTTGGGTTGTTTTACATATAATTTCTAAAAATACAGATTGTAACCTAGTACTTTTATTAAAAAACTAGAAATTACAACACTGCAACTATGAAGTAACTAGTAGAACTACAAACCTCAAAAATTAAATTTTATTTGTACTCGTATTTTATGAAATGTAAATAAATAATACATGTTTTATTAAAAAAATATTGAACATCATTTTACATTTCTTGTATCGAATCTTATTGTCTCAATACAGAAATAATTCGCAAAACTTTGTGTATAAAATTGAAATACAGTACTACAGCAGTTTTGATTTTTTAAAAATACTTATGAAACATTTACTCATTTTTATTACATTGTCATGAAGATCTGGAATCTAAAATAATAATGATTTTCATTTTAGAATCACTTCTGTATTATTGCGTAGGTTAATGTATATCAACACTTATGTTACATAAATAGGATAGTAAAAAATTGTATTGAGAATATTTTTCATCTTCTCCCGCGTTCAAAAGGGCAATAATATATAAATACATCATTGTAATAACAACAATAGTGCTTTTTTTCAATAAAAAGTGCAATGTTTCCTTGGTCGTATTTTAAAGATATAAAAATGTTTGTTTTTAATTAATTTGTCAGTTTTAAATAATATACTGATAGGAAAAAATTTACGTGAAGTAATTTACTTACATTATAGAGGTTATATTTATATTTTCTATTTGTATTGCATCATAAATATATCATTATTTTGAAACAACAAAAACAATACATTTTCTAGAAGTTGGTCTTTAATGGATGATCACAAAAGATGGAACAGGTACTTTAAAAAAATATTTTGTTTTTCCATAACTAAAAATTTTACAATGTAATGTATTATGTGACTTCATATTTGCAGGATTTAAAAACAAAAATTGATCAAGCCTGTCGTACAGCTGAAGAATTTACAAAACTCTATTATGAAAGTGTAGATAAACGGAGATATGTAAGTAATTTTTTATATTTGATGTTATAATTTGAGATAAATTAAAGTTAATAAGCATTTAACATCATATTAATTAATTAATGAACAAAAGTCAGTAGTTAAAAACAATTTTTTATAATTCTTAACTACTTGTAGCTTATATCGAGATTGTACTTGGATACTGCAACTTTAATATGGAATGGTAATGGCATTGAAGGCAAAGATAATATACAGAAATTTTGGACAGATTTACCAGTTTCTGTCCATAATGTTTATACATTAGATGCTCAACCAATAACAGGTAAATAAATCATAATTGACCATAGAACCACGATATGCTTTCATAAATATTTGAAAAAAAGATATCCAACATGTAATTCTTCCAAATTTTGACTAAACCTTAAGTGTGTCAATGATTATTGGCAGTGTCAAAATAAATACAATTTACCTTAGTGACATAATCTTAAACATTAAAGTTGTGTACAAATACTCAGCTTTATTATTTGCTAAATAAAATTTGTAAAATGTCTTTTAATATATATGCTTTCAGGTCCTGACATGACTGATCAACTGACATTTCTGGTTAAAGTTGGAGGACAAGTAAAATACGATGATAAAACATCAAAACCATTTAACCAAAGTTTCTTGATAGCAGCAATGGGAGATAAGTGGAAGATTGTAAGCGACTGTTTCCGGGTACAAGAAGTATTAGAAAACGTAAATTAAAATATAGAATAATAAATTTGTTTTATAAAATATTCAAAAAAGTTGTTTGATTCAATATTCCTTTTTATTTCTATCGTCGGTCTTATATCAATGTATAAAGCGATATTAAAATTTTCGTATTAGTGAATCAGTACGTTGGTCGATCATTTAGGAGTAACTTTACACGAGAAAAAACTAAAAATAAATATAGATATAAATACTTAGACATAAATGTTACTATGATACATATCGTATAAAACATCGATTTCATATCCTTTAACGGTTCATCAACTGAAACACTCACTGATTAATAAAATTATGAGAAGTTCTACATATACAAGTTTTTGAATGAAACATTTGTCAATTTATAGTTCGCAGTACATCGTAATAAAGTTCGGCAAATATTATCTATAATTACCTAAAATTTTGAAGGAATTGTATATAACATTTTTCTATATACATTCACCTGTATTCTATTTCATCCTAACAGATAGATATAAAACCTAAAATAAAACAAGTTTTTATATTTAAATATAACATGCAATTATAGATTATTAAGAATTCTCTATTTATAGTAGATAAAACACAGTCTTTATAATGTATGAGCTCACTATAATAAGAATCTGAAATAGTTAAAATGATATACATGTAATTAGGCTAAGAAATCCCTTAAAAAGTTATAAAAGAAATTGAAACTATAATGTTATATATAATTCCTTGAAAATGATCACGTATTTACAGACAATATTTTGTTGTTGAATACTTGACTTAAACTAGGAATTCGTTAAAACTTCAGTCAAAAATCTGTACATCTAGTGCTTCTCGCGAAAATTCGTTCGTACGATCGCTCATGTCTTTCTTTCCCTCCCACCCGCTCTATTTCTCTCTCTCTCTTCCTCTCTTTTTCTTTGAAGATAAAAGATAAGTCGATCGGTGTATCACAGGTACAAACGATGCAAAAAGAAATTAGGTGATCGGACCGAAAAGAGAGAAATTCCGGTTCGCGTAACTAGTGTGTTGATCGATGTATTCTAGTAGCCATAACATAGGCAGTGTTACAAGGAAAAATTGCTTGACTGATGAATTGGGTGACATTTCCATTCTCGTTGCACATTTTCTAGTTTTAAGTCATTGAATAAAAAAAGAAAAAAAAATCATGTAGAACTCCGGAAACTTTGCACGGAAGACTACTTAAAAAAAAGCAAATGTAATATTCTTAAACTAGTATCGTTATTAAAAATTTGCAAATTAAAAGAATAAAATTATAACATTATATTCAATTAAGGTTTAATAAATTAAAAGATTACCTAAAAACAAATTCTTTACAATGATAAATGCAATTTAAATTCGATTATTTATTTCTCGTTCATTCTTTGAATCGTAATGTAGACTTCAATTCATTCATGATCCGACGAATTAAAATGCAATCGTACTATAATACAGGATTGATAAATAAAAAGCAAAATAAATTACTAATTCACCACATTAATAATAATTTTACGATCAATAATTTCTATCGTTTTTTCTTTGTTTATTTCGTTAAGAAGTATCCGGAGTCCTGTGTTTTCTATTAGCGTTTTGTGGAAGAACATCCGCGTGATTTCACGGATTAAACAAAACGCTTCAGAATTTGATTAATTACACCCGCTGATTTACATAAATAATACAGTAAAACTTTGATACTCTTAAACCATGTATAAATCTGGCTTTTGATTATTGAAATATATGATCAAACTTTCGATTGATCAGATACTAATCATTCGTATTATAATTATCGTTCTAAGACGATAATTTTATCAGGGCGAGAGCACATGACTTTTAGCACACAGAATGTGCCAAAAACATCACGCAATTATACTCTATAAATAATGATTTTGGAAAATAAGAGACAAATTTAAGTATGTACCCTAATACTAATTCCTGTATCAAGTAGCAAATGATGATAAATATTAAAAAGAGAACATTATGAAGAAGACAATAGTTTAAATTGCTGCGGTATAAATAAGACAATTAAATTTGATTAATCGAAAAGTCGATCAATTAGAGTATTAATTTTTACGATCAAAGGTTTACTGTACCATTAAGCATACCTGTTATTCGACTTATTCTATACAAATACAAAAATTGTTACATTCTCTCACGCATTAAAATGGCGTATTCGCATAAAAGTTTCGCACTTACGATGTATAATCTAGCCTAAGACTGCGTACAATATTACGAAGCACGGCGCAAAAAGGTTCGATGAAAGAACACCGAAACATTTTATCTCGACAACTATAATCACCACATTTATCGTATAGCGGACGAGTATAATTCACGTATAACTTTACTTATACAGGATACATAGTGGATCGACGTAAAATTAACGATAATTAATTTAAAAAACCAAACGTTTAGTGTACAAAAACTATCTTTTGCAGTATATGTATACATGTATATATATAGAATTTGTTGTTTTGATAAATTGCGATTACTCGTCCCCTTCTCTACCCAGTTTAAAACTATCATTCAAAAAATTTAAGGAACCAGTATATTTAATCCTTAGTTACTTATCATACGTCTAGACTCATCTTGCTTTCGAGACTTAATAGTTCTTTTTTTCTTCTTTTTTTTGTAAAACTCAATTGATAAAAAATATAAGTGAATTACGCGCTATATGGTCTTTTTTCTCCATATCAAAAGAATAATACTTTTAGTACAACGATATCCCCTAAATTCGAACGAAAATAGCTAATCGCAGTCTATGATAAGAAATATATCAATGGAAATCGAAATATATTTTTATCCTTTAATTTAGTATCTTATTTTTTAGACTTCATTATTATTTCCCCATCAAACCGATATTAATTGAGGCCGTGCTCGGTTTGAGGCCTAATTTTCAAACACTCTTGGTTTCACGTATTCTCCATAAGCGAAATTTATCATCAGAGTCACCTTCAGAGAAAATATAGCAGCAGAATTATTAAAAATTGATTACGAAGACAAATATTATAAAAGAATCCCAAATGCAACAGGGGAAGAACTATAACGTCATACAGTACTCAAAAGAGAAATTAAAATGAATAAGTCTAACAAAGGATTTAAAAAATGTTCTTCGAAGAAGTTCAAAATATATTCGACCGAGTGTACAGACGAGTTTGATGAATTATCGGATGAAAATGAGGACGAGAACAAGGGTAAAGATGAAGAAAATGATCTTTTTAGTTTATCTTTGCACAGCATTAACAACATCCTTTATCGTGTTTTGAAGATCAGTGAGAAGCCTTGTATTCTCTGCAACGTTCCGAGTACCGGCTGCACGAAGCTGCCGTGCCTGAAGTTCTAATCTTGCAAGAAGTTCGCGAAATTGAAACCGCGCATGTGGTGCGATACCACTGTCTGCGAGATTCGTGCACATTCCGTGTAATAGCCCTACCTTGTCAGAGAGCTGAAGCCAGCTTGTCATTACGATTGTTGGACTACTTTTCAAGTTTAATATGCTGCTCTCGATCAACGTCGAAAGCTCCAATACTGCCTGTTTCGCAGTCTTTGAATCTGTATTTTGTTTGTTTAGGTCGTCCTCAGCATGCTGAGATTTCGTACAGTTTGGCGTTGCGTAAATCGAAGAACCAAAGTGCTTCGTTGATGAACACAGTGGTTTTAATGGCTTTGCTGGAACTGCCGGTTTTTCAGGTTCGGGCGGTGGCCATAGTCTAGCGTCACTTTTGCTACCGGAACTACAAACACGAATCTATAATTAGTAATCATTATTCATCTCTTACAGATCTCTTATCACCTCTTTCAGACAGATTCTAAGACTTCATCATTTTGAAACGGGGAATTGTAGGACTTCGGAATTCTGGAATTTGCAATGCTGCGACTTTGGGACTTTGGAGTTATGAAATTTTAGGACTTTGGAATAAAATATGACAAAAAAATAATAGAATGTAACAAAATAGAATAAAGATTGGTATTATTCACCTCTGACTACGTGTCGAAGCTCCACTATGATCCTCCGGTGAGTCTTCTGTCTGGTCTATCATCTCTTGTTTACCACCACTTCCTCTGACATTGAGTTTCGGACTATGAGGCTGACTGTCACAGGATTCTTTATTCTCCCAAAGCTTCTTTAAACTACTGATACTACCAGTGCTTCTACGTTTGTCATCTTGTTGCTCTTCTGATTCTGAAGACTGTTCAGTGACGGTACTTTTCTCTTCCAAGGATTTTTCTTTTTCCGCGTTCTCAACTTTTCGAAGTCTCGCTTTAAAATCAATTATTTGTCCATCGGATGTTTCTTCTTTTTGCGGATTATTCCGCTTGTCAACTCTTTTCAGCTTGAAACCAACATTTCCACTGGACAGTAGAGACTCGGTCACTGGAGAGGACACCGACGAATCCTTATGAGCGTTATGACTTTGTTGTTGTTGTTGTTCTTGATTTACATCATTGGTTTTTAAAGTTGATACAGCGTACTCGTTTTGGGCGTGTCTAATGCAGTCAGAAAAACGTGTGATACACACAAACTCATTATAATGTAAAATCAGAAAATAAATTATAATATAATACGTGAATATCAAAATATTTACCACTTTTTTAATTAACAGAAAGACTCAAATCTACCAATTAATATATAATCTACAAATGTACATATAAAATTCATTAAGTCAATAATTAGTCAATATTTCAATTTTTCATAACAAAATATAATATAAAATAGAATTGATTAACTTCAAGTACCTCTGTCCAGACTCCATATTAAAACTTGCACAAAGTTCCGAAAGTAGCTGCGACGCTGGATCTAAAGGTGCGGATGGAGTATTGCTTGTCGCTCCAGTCTTTTTCGTAGTCGTACCATGTTTTGTTTCCGCGCTTTGTTTAATTTCATTGATCAATTTTAATTCTAACATTTCTTTCATGCCTGGTTTACGTTCGAAGCTATCGGGGGGTGTATTCGTAGAAATTGGCGGTGGAGGTGGCGGTGGGGGAGGTGGTGCTTCCTCTGGCGGTGCAGCAGGCTCAATTGTCTCCATTCTGGATTTAAATCCCGTTCTTTTATTATCAGAGTTTCTACAAGAATTATCTTGAGTTTCTCTGCGCCTTAGATTAACTCCAAACCTCGAACAAGCTTCTTTGACGGAAGGCTCTATGTTACTAACGTCATTTCTGTCTTCCTGTTCATTATCTTCTTCTTTCGTACGCCAATCCGTGCTTTTTGCTTTTCTTATAGAAAGAGGAGAATTTCTTATCTGAGATAGCTCGGTACAAGAAACGGGAGGCGGAAGTTCGGCTTGTTCTTGACCAGAGAAAGTTTCGTCTGGGGGAGGAGGCAAATCTGCGGGTGGAGGCGGAAACTCTAGATCAGCTAAAGATGGTTGAACGGATCTTGATGGACTTGCAGTTCTGAAGTTCGAGTTACTTGAAACTCGAAATGTTCTCAGACCAACACCATCAGACTGATTGTTCTTTCTTACAGTAACTACTCGGCCACGAGGGGAATTCGGAGGTTGGTAGGTATTGACAACACCGCTCGAGGAATTACTGCGAGTCATTTGAGGTTGATTTCGTAGATTGCTTTGACGAGGAGAGAGGGATCTATGTTGTGAATTATCCATAGAAGTCTCATGTTGTTCTACCGAACTAGGTGCAATGGAAGAAACCACCGTTGTAGATTCTTGATTTGATGGCATACCACTTTGACGCAAAGATTCTAGGTATGCTCCGATCCTAGCACCTTTAGGTAGTGTACCATAACGATTAATGGCTCTTTTTACGTTCTGTACTTCTAATGCTCCCACTTGTACCAGCTAGAATACGTTAAGTTTATGAGTGTTTCAACAATACAAAAAGAAAAGTGGAGATAAATAAGGCTGTAGGTACCAAAATAAAATTTTTGAAGAAAAGATTTTTGTTCACCAAAATCAAATGGCACCTCCAAGTATTTTTTATTTCCACTCTTCAAATATGTAAATGCTCTATAAAAAGTACCTTTTGCGGTAACGGTTCCTTTGATGGATAAGGTCGTGGTTTAATTTGTTTCTGAGAACAGGCTAGTCCAGGTATAGGCTCCGGGGACGTCGAAGGTTGAGGGATAAAATTTGGTTCCGCCGTACCTTGAGAACCCTCTCCATCCTCCTCGACTTCGCAGCCTCCTGCAGCAATCGTTCCTTGAGCCATCGTCGCGAGATCTCGCGCAATACCTGAGTTCCCATTTAACAACAAACCGTACCGGTACATATTCTCTTTCTGCTTAGAGTCCCTTCGCTGAGAGCGAACAAGTTCCGTAAGCTCAAATAACGAAATACAAACAACATATTTTGAAAAATTAAAACTAGATCTTCGTATATGCTACGACATTAAATTGAAGAAAGGAAAGAAGAACACTGAATTTTGTTACGTTAATACGTTGTAAATGTTAAATGTATTCATTCAATTAATAAACGTAAATTAACGTCAAAATTAAGAACTTAAAATGTCAAAATAAATTTACATTAGAATTTATACAATTATTTAATCTTTCAAATAACTGAAAGAAGACAGGCTTAGATGCAGAAAGAATCGAGCATAAAAAGCCGTATACAGAGCTTACGGTAAGGAAACTGAAGCAGTACGTGCACGTATCAGTACGCTCGATTAATGTAGAATGAAAATACCTTCGAGAATCTTATCAATACCATTTAGATCCGTGGCATCGTCGAGAGTCATGGTGTTTGTTTCAGTATTTTGGGTATCTTGCTCTTGGTAGGCAGAATCGCGAAACGAACTGCACGACGACAGCAGGCTGTTACCCAATTGTTATGTTATCATATTACTCTATGAGCAATATTTATCGGTGCTCTAACAACTTGAAACCTCGATTACGGGAAGGCAATTTAATAATAAAAGAAAAATATATACAATGGATATGGTAATCGAGGTTTCGCTGCACCGACGGTAAAAAGACATACCTCGTTCTCTTTGGAGGTGCCGGAGCTTGTTTTCCTTTCTTATTTGTAGAACGCCTCATTTGGACAATATTGCTGTTATTTTTACTCGATAGACCACCCGTAAACGTACTCAGTTTTGTTACCGAGCTAGTAGTTTCTACGACAAATCGATCAAAGGAATATTATTTTCATTATCAAAAATTAAATTTAATGATGACAGTTGACGAGTTCCTTCGTGAAAGTTATAGTTATAAATTAATAATAATATTCTACAAATTCCCTACATGTGTACCTGAAGAGGGTAATGGCTCGGAGACTAGAACAAGCCCATGTATGTTTCCAGTACTACCAGTTTGAGATTTTTTATATGAAAGTAAAGGGATATCACCGCCACCTTGCAGTTGTTTTTCAACTTCTATAATAATAAATTTTTATATTATCGTTTACATTATACAAAACTGTATAGCTTAATATGAAAGCACTGGATGTTTATTTTACCCTCGGTAATACTGGATTCTTGGAACATATTTTCAAGAGAATGATGAATCTCTTTGAAGGTAGGCCGGTCAGCAGCAGCCCACTGCCAGCATTGACGCATCAGTTCATATACCTTCGGTGGACATCCAGGTGGACATTCCATTCGGTAGCCTTTCTCCAGCATGTGATACACATCCGTCAAATCAACACCAGGGTATGGGGACATGCCATAGGTTGCTATCTCCCAAAGTAAAATTCCAAATGCCCACACATCAGACTGTGAATATAATGTAACAAAATTAAGTCAACTAGAGATCTAATGATCTGAAGGTGTAGAGGTATAGGTCTGGGAATCTAGATATATGAGACTCTGGAAATTTTAAAGATGTGGGAATCTAATAACCTAGAGTATAGCATAAATATTACATTACCTTCGTAGAGAATTTATTGTAAGCTAATCCTTCTGGTGCAGTCCATTTTATTGGAAACTTTGCTCCAGCGTGAGCCGTGTACGTATCATCTCTCATCAACCGGGCCAAGCCAAAGTCTGCGACCTTCACCAGATGATTTTCACCCACTAGACAGTTTCGGGCCGCTAGATCTCTGTTTTGAAAGTCGCGATATTAATGTGAGCTCGTTTCATAACATTTCTCCTAAAATTGAATGTATTTTTTCTTGCAGAATATGCGTATCATTATCGTCACTATCGTCTGCCATTACATTTCTTTGATGATCCTTGTAACAATTACTTTCGAAACAGAATACACATCGCGTTAAAGCTAATTATTTACTGATCACGAAAATTATGTGTTATAAAAAGAGTAAGCGTTACATATTATATACTTTACTTATTATGTTTTGAAACCGCTTCCTTTGCAAAAGATATTTAAGTTACCACTAGTAAAACTTTAATTTTCTTGAATTTCTGAAATAAGTACGCATAACATTTTGTGATGATTGCAGCACATAATATTTTTACAGTGCACGGTCAATTTTATAATAAAAATATTTCTTAAAATATGCAGGAGCAAAATTACATGAAATAAATTTAATGGTTCACTGGTAAAATAACTCACAAATAAAGTCTAACTGCAATGATATTAATAAACAATATACTGCCAACAAAAAATACTTTTGTTTTTGTAGCTACATATAATGAAACATAATATTAACAATGAAACAAAATACTATCAATTTTTAGAATTTGTACCTGTGTATAAAATTTCTACTTTCCAGATAACTCATTCCACTAGCAATCTGTGTGGCCATGTGCATCAAAACGACAGCATTGATTTGATGTTTACTCTCGTTCCGTAAATAGTCTAGCAGATTTCCTTTGCTCATAAACTCTGTAATGATGTAGAAAGGTGGTTCTCGAGTACATACACCCAATAGCTGAACTAAATTCCTATGCTTCATCTCCTTCATGATTGCAGCTTCCTCCAAAAAGTCCTTTAGGGCCATTGTGTCTTCCTATAAAATATGTCATTTTTACAATATAAATTAATTAACGACTTTTATTCATATTTAGAAAAAAAAAACTGACTTTTAATGTTTTTACAGCGACAGTCATATTATATCTTTTCCACACTGCTTCATAGACATCTCCATATTGTCCTCCACCTAACTTATGCCTCATAACTATATCTGTCCTATTAATCTCCCATTCATCTGGTTCTGCAACACATCATCATGTTAGTATAAAATATCATTATAAATTTAAAGTTCATTGAATACTATATGATAAGTCTATTACATACCTGGACTAAGTGGAAAAACAGTTGGTTTGTTATGCTTTGGTGCAGGATAAAGTAGCTGTGTGATTAAACCATCAGCAAGCATAGAATGATGATGTACCAATTCTGCCAGAGTATTAAATTTGCTTTCTGTTGTGACAAACATCTAAAATATTAAATACTTTTAATTATATAATTACACTTTATTATATTACCACTAATATATGTACAGGTATACTATACCTTTCCTTCACTATCTTCATTAATCCTATAATGATAGACTCTACCCTCGTATCGCAAAGAAATACTACGTTGACCTGGACTGCTTTCTGATTCACGAACCAAAAAGCTACCATTTATACCAGAACTTAGCAGATACTCAGCAGCATTTCTGGATATCCTTCCATGATACCAAGAATGTTTTTCCAAAGAATTTACAGGGGTGACATAATTTGAAGGAACCCACCCCACTTGACCAGTACTTGAATGAGCTTCACACCATTCTCCACTTTTGTTATAACTTAGAATACGAACTTGCTCTCCTACATTCAAATTATTTACAATATATTTCATAATTCTATATCTAATATATCATATATATCATTATGTAAAAGCAGTTACCCTTTTTAAGACTAAGTTGATTTTCTCCACCTGCTTGAAAATCATATAGAGCCACAAATAGTTGTGGATCATCTTCCTCCTGTGCTAATAAGTTTTCTTTACTTGTCCACCTACATGCATTTAAATAATTTAAATTGTAGGTTGAATGAATTTTCAATTGCTTGCATATGAAATATATTCCTGTACTTTTTATTGTAAAGTTTTAAATAATAAATCACAAAATATTAACAAAGTTTTGTAATTATACAAAACCTTTTGTATAATATATAAAATATATTCAACATGATTTTTTACATTTATGTTTGAGTTGGAGAATAATATTAATAACTCAGAACTGTGGGTTTATCAATAATTAAACTTTAAACAAATTAGATTTGTCACGTATCATTCTCTCTCTTATTAAAAGATAAAGAGATGTATGTGCTGGTAAGTTCTTTTATTGTTTATAAAAGTCAGTGCATATATGAATAAGACATTGTGAATTAAATATTGTTTATGTAGTATTCAATGTATCAAGTATAAAACCTTGTATTAGATCATAGCATTGAGTCAATGATTTAATGTCAATGAAAACTAAATATAGTAAAACTTATAAACAGAACAACTGTGAATGACATAAATACAATGAAAATTAACCTGTTTGCAGCTTCCAAAAGCCCTGTAGATGAAACACCAGCATGTTGTTGAATATTCACTTGTTGTGAAATTGGTTGGATAGCAGAGCCACTAGGAGGATCGCCATCTGGTAATGCCGGAATGTGAGGTAGCGGTCTGCTTTGTAAGAGAGCTTCTGCACAATACCATAATACTACTGCATATATATGACTACAAATTCATATAAAAAAGTTAATGCCAGTATTTCAATATTTCATGCCTAATATTTTTTCCAATCTTTACTTATTTTGTTTTAACTAGTAACAGGTAATGTTAATATTATATTATTCGTACAAATTATTTGTAAGATATAAAAACTGATTCATATTCTGTATCATTAAACGATTAAATATTTTAAGCTAATATCTTTAATCTGGCAATTTTGCAATAGTTGTATAACTGATTTATTTCATTAACAATGTTATAACTGAAAGTTAATTACCATTCATTAGTTTAATAAAGAAGTACTATAAACACACATACATGCATGTACATAAATGCACTAATTATATAACCAAAGTATTGCTTTTAATTTAGCATTTTGTGCATGTCATTCCTTGTAATTCTTTTTTTTCATAAACATTTATATTTGAAATCTGCTTCAGGGAAAACAAATCGTATATGATTGCAAGAAAGGAATTGCAAGAGAGGGAAGGAAAGTGCGAGTGAGAGGATTGAAAAAAGGGGCGGAAGTAAGAAAGAAATAGAAGATAAAAAGGGAAAGAGTAGGAAAATAAGAGAAGGAAATTACCGCTGTGTTCTGTAAATATATTGGAACCAACAAGACGAGACTCCTTGAGGTTTCTTGGCTGTTTGCGAGTCTGTCGCGCAGTAGAGCCGGCAGGAACAATTCTTTCCTTAGTCTGTTGAGCACCCATAGTTCCTGAATTGGCATGCCCTTAGATTAATCCCGGCCGCAAAATTGCCGGGGCCGTTCACTCGGCACATTCACTTTCGGCCTGACAGTCTAACACCCGATCGCATCTCTCGCCGGCCTCTGCCGACGACGAGAATATCTGAGATTCACGAATCTCGCCGCAACGCGAACCTTCTATTCACATTTTTGACCACCACTCAAGATCGACATTCTCGCCATGTTTGACAGTTTCGACGTCGACGATAGCTCGATTCGTACCGTACTGTTTACTACTTTTACTTACCACCAAAGTCATTGCTATTTTCTCATTGGACAATCAACTTTTTGAATAAATATTTCATTGGTCAATAGCTTTATCGACTGATAATATTGTACATATTATGTAATTTTTATTGTTTGCTTCCTTTATTTTGCTTAATTGCAAATATTATTGTTTGTTATTAGAAAAAAAGCCATCTTCTGCACATAATTGCAATGCATATGAGTGAAGCAATAGAAGCAAAATAATTCGCGCATCTCTAGAAAGCTATTTATTACTAGTGTACTGCCAATCTACATGCCTATTTGTTACTTTGTGGTCATATACATGGTGACCAAAAATATGTAACTAGCTGAAACAATGGATCTAGAGATATAGGAATAAAGTGTTTTCAAATTGAAGTTATAGTAGCTAATCAAAATTAAGTATCGGTTTATCCCTTCGTTCCTCTTATTATGGCTTCATTCCATCGAGGATATGTTCTATTCCTATTGTATATTTATAAACTCACGAGAAGAAAATGGTAATGTATGTAAGTATCCTAAATAAAAGGTCACTAGGTGTATGTATTCAGCGTCATGAATATCGTTAGTGCGCGTGTGCGTTACCCCTGATTACAAAAGTGCGAAGAGCCATTCAAAACAGATGTGCGCAGAATGAACGAAAATACGTCATCCGGTATTACCATTCTCTTGTGAAATACACTATACATGAACTTACTATAATTTTTCAAATAATAGATTTTGTAATATTTTATAATATTAATATTCCTTCATTACCTTCGTAATCGTTAAATAATTAATTTCTAAAAAAAATACTATTTGTAAAACTTGGTAATATCTGTTAGTAACTTTATCATATTGCTGCAACTGAGAACTGCAACATGATTTTAGGATAATAATGATGCAATAAAGTTAAATGTTTATTAACAATTAGGCAGTTAAGTACATTATTATAAGTTTATTTACAATTTATATATGATTTAATATAAGTTGAAAATGCCATGGTTTTGGAACACAGCCAACCCTTACGAAATACGTCGATGACTGAAGCGACGGCAGCGCGATATCGGAAATCCGAACTTCTTACGAATAGTACGAGAGATCCCGAAAGCTACCGAAGCGATTTTGTGACGTCATGCTGAAGCAGAAGAGATAAGAAAGTCAAAAAAGTGAAGTTCTGTTTTCTAATATATTCGCAACTCTTATAGATACCTTTGTTCGCTACGTGATTTTGAAAATGTCGTACGCATACCTGTTTAAGTACATCATCATTGGAGATACAGGTAATTACGTGATGTTCCTTAAAAAGCGAATAGATGATTCTTACATTCTATACTACGTCGACCGTGACAGAACCCATTGTTTTCGTTCTTTTGCATGATAATATTTTTGATTCGTAAATCTTAAAGTTATTCTGAAGACTATAATGCACACATATTTCAGGGGCATTTTATATTGTCTTTTTAATATTTCTGAATGTTTCAATTGTGCACACCTTTCTTTATATCATATTTTTGTCAAATTGGAGGATGTCGTATTCGTTTATTTACGTTAAAGATAGGTTTTACAGCAAGTTTGTCAATTTCTTTGTTTGTTATTTTTTATAGAATGAGCATAATATAAATATGAATTGAGTTATTAGGTATGCTATTGTGAATTTTTTATACAAATATTATTGCAATATCTTTTTTTCTTTATTTGACAGTACATGTTAGTGCAACATATTTTGGAACTTTTTGTTTGTTAACATTAAGTTACGATTTCTTTAGAAATAGCATTTAACATTTTTTCATTATACAATTCAGAATTAAGTATTATTCAAATGAAAATTATTTGTTATTTGTAAACATGCCTGACACTAATGTAATTGCATAATAATTATAATTGTTACAAAAATAATTATCTGTTAAAATAGGGGTTGGGAAATCTTGTCTTCTTCTCCAATTTACGGATAAAAGATTCCAGCCTGTTCATGATTTAACTATAGGGGTAGAGTTTGGTGCTCGTATGATTACAATTGATGGAAAACAAATCAAGCTTCAAATTTGGGATACTGTAATTATTTATTTTTGGATTATAAACAATAAACAATTTAATATTTGAAACAATAACAATAATTGTATTAAATTCATAGGCAGGTCAAGAGGCATTCCGTTCTATTACAAGATCATATTATCGTGGAGCAGCAGGAGCTCTATTAGTATATGATATCACACGTAGGGAAACGTTCAATCATTTGACAACTTGGTTAGAAGATGCGAGACAGCATTCAAATTCTAATATGGTGATCATGTTAATCGGTAATAAAAGTGATTTGGATAATAGAAGGGAAGTCAAAAGAGAAGAAGGTGAGACTTTTGCGAGGGAACATGGGCTAGTTTTTATGGAAACCAGTGCAAAAACAGCAGCCAATGTAGAGGAAGCATTTATTGATACAGCAAAAGTAATTTATGAAAAAATTCAAGAAGGTGTATTTGATATAAACAATGAGGTAAAATGAAAGTTACAAAAATTAAGAAAGAATTATGATGTCATATCTCTTTTAAAAACAATAATTAATAAACAAACTGAAATATTTTTAGGCAAATGGTATCAAGATTGGACCACAACATTCACCTACAAGTCCTGGTGGTTTAGCAGGTACTGGTGGTCAAGGAAACACGCAAGGTGGTGGGTGCTGCTAGGGGCTGGGGGTTGCCTGTCCGCCGCTTCATCCTTCTCCAATTTAAATTAATCTTTCTACTCCTGCTCTTCATTTTATTCTCAATCAGTTACTTTGTATATTTTCTGCATTGCAAGGTAACAAGTGATTATTGGTGTATTTATTATTTAAAAAAGACGTATACACATACTGAATAGGAATATTATAAGGTAAAATGTTATATATTGCTTAAATCATGAAATCTAATAAAGTTTTAATTTACAGATAGTCAGTGATGTAATTTTATTATTTTTAAATAATATTTGTTATATCTTTTGTATATTTAATTCTTCTGCAACTTAATAACATTAGCTGATTTTATTAGATCCATAAAAATAGTTGAATCTTTTAATATATACATACATATATATATATATATATATATATATATATATATATATATATATATATATATAATCAATTTTATTTTTACATATGTAGTAAAAGGAAATAGAAGTTACGTTATTAACTCAGCACTATGTTTAACTTCCACTAATTTATATTTAAAATCATTGAATTTCTGTTTTAATACATTAAAAGTAAGAAAGAAAAATTAATTACATATTGGATACTGATCAAGCGGTAAAGGATAGGCAGTTCTATTCGATGTTTTGTATTTGTTCACATTGTATATTGTATGTATTGTGCACTGATCTTTCAAATTTGATTTAATTTAATACTAAATCATAGTTACTAACATATGAATCAAAGTCATTTGTCAAAGATATGATTTACTCTTGACTACCCAAGGCGACACCATGTATATGAATGTATCAATGTATGAAATTATGAATATATAATACATATAAATCAATTTTATCCTAAGGCCTATTTAACCAAATAATCGTAATTACTTAATTGTGTGATTGGTATTGTTATATCTGGTATACTACATTACAAAGATATCTTTATCAAGATCTTTACCAAAATGAATTTTTATCGTTTTTTTTTAAAAGGGAAAGAAAATTTATTAAATTTTATATTCGTAGCCAATAGTAGTGATACCAATCAAAAATATAGAAAATATTAATATTACCTGTACTATGTGAACTTCAATTTAAACAAAACTCATCCACATGTATATTTTTTAGTTTTATAATAAGTTTAATATTTTTGAATTTGTTTAGTATAAAAGGATCTGATTAAACGTAAAAAGTATGCTATCAAAGTAGTGTATTTCGGCATATTTATGGAAGTGATAGTTGGCGAACAATTATATATCAATACAAATATTTTATAAAGGGAAATAAAAGATCAAATTTGTTTAGTTAATGTAAATTAATTTTGTACTTATTGCAATTACAACATAGCGAAGATTAAGATGCATATTAATACAATGTCAAATGGATGTAAAAATTAAAACACTTTAATTATTTGTTTCCGAATAAATACGAAGTAGGGCAGATAATACGATATACGTTAATTTTTACATTCAAATGACACTGCACTTAGCGTGCTGTTTCATTGTAACAATAGGTGTAATTTGGTTTGCAAAGAAATGCGATACATTACAATTTATTAATTGTTATTATCAAGCGTTAAAAATGTGTGGTTTACTTTATATCTGTACATAAATATGACATACCTTTTTAATTGAAATATATACGTGCACATGATGTATCTTATTTATTTTCGAATGTATTTCCAAAACTTTTGTGTTTGTTTCAAATTATTTTTTAACGTGAAAATTTATAACTATGAAATACATTTATTTTGATTAACAAAATTATTGTCTTTAATAATATTACTATATACAGTGACATAAATAATATTTATTGAATCCGTTCATTACATTTTCTACGTAAATTTAAATTTAAACCACATAATTTATTTATTTGTTCGATAAATTTTGAAGTTATTCGCGGGAAGTTGAATTGAATTACGAACAAAAGATTAAAGTGTTATGAATTATTTGTACAAAATATATTGAGTTTTGAAAAATTATTATTAAATTCCATTTAAAGTAAGTGCGAAATTATATATGGATTTTTTATTCAAAATGAACAAATCATTTTATTAAAAACTCAGGAATATTAGGGGCGTCATACCGGAAGAAGATAAGTAATGCAGAAATAATGAAACGATAATTATAGTAGTTGAGAGATCTCGGAATTTGAAATTTGGAAGAATGAAAATTTGGGGATTCGGGTATTTGGAAATTTAGGAATTTGAAGAATTTGAAGATGAAACAATATTTAAATTTAGAAATTTAGAAATTCGTGGATTTGGAAACTTAGGTTTTCAATAATTTGAGGATTTTCTAGAGAAAGTAAAATAAAATAATAAAAGCAATGATGTTCAAGAAACCGTATGAGAACAAATGTGGGAATGTTAAAAGTTTGTATCTCTTTAAAAGCAAGTTTACGCGCCAGCAAGTTTCATAAGTCGGCTACGCCATTGGAAGAGCGCTCGAAATAGCGGTTTGATACTGAATGTATACGCTACTTCTATCGCTATATTCCAAGCGTTTCGCTGTATTCCGTTGTACGCGCGGACAGGAAGCACGTATTTATTTCGTATTTGGTACGAAATTTTGATTTGTGTATTAACAACGCTTATCTGTTGTTACTCGATTTTCTTATCATTATCTTCGACGTTTACTAGACGTATCTGATATCGTATCGTCGTATTCGTACAGTTATACATATCAAAGTAGTTTTTAATATCGTTTTTTAATTAAAAGCCGATCCCTTCGAAATAATCCATCTGTCATTTGCCGCACTTTCTATTAAGTCAAACGTGTGAATATTTAAAAAGGAACAGTAGTGCGCATTTATAAAGTTTCCGTCAACGATAGCCGGATCTATGCTACGTAATCTTCTGAAACAATTCGTGTATTGACGGAGGAATGAATTTAACGCAATCGCGTATTTTTTAACGAATCATGCGTTAATCTGGATTTCTTGTGTAAACAGTTGGAAGAATTTCAGGTATGTAACATGAATTTTAATATTCAACTATGCGTTCCACCCACGGAATAACTCTTTGAACGTCTAGATATCTCCTAGACGAACGTAAGGTTATATTCTTTCTCGGTACTTTAAGTATACAAGTGCTTGTAAAAGTATACAACGATTATAAACACATTTTGAACTATTATGTTTAAACGTGTGCGATGAAAATGCGATCCTTGACCTCGTTTCGACCTAATACATCGTTCAGATACCTTGTACAGGTTAGGAAATGTGTTTATTATTGTATTGAACATTTTTGATACGTTGAATTGTTGACAGTGCTCTATCATGTCGAAAGTTTATCGAATTTCCATTTACCGATGGCCTTTAATCGTATCATTCACGTTTAAAGTGAAAATTATTCATAGTATTCGTGCTTCTAAGAAAATCTGACATCACCTAACAGGAAACCTTGTTTCTTTTACATGTAAGTGCGTATGTGTATCTGATCGCATGCACTGATTCTTATAGGGATCGTTTGTAAAAGAAAATGATAAATTGTTCGAAGTGAATGTAATTTTCTTTATCGTGAACATTTAGGTAATGTTTACATATTTTAATTCTTATTCTATTATTCGACACTTTCGAATGAATATAGTCATAAAAGTATTAAAATTAAAACGAGATTATAAATTTCTACGCGCAGTTTAATATTATTCATATATTATTAATTTCATTTGTATTACAAATGTAATAAACGCTTTTTATTTTGTTCTATTTTCATAAACATGTTATATTTCGCTATCAATTATTCCATAACTATTTATCATTTATTGTTTATTATTTTTTAATAAAAATAAGTTTAGTGTCTTCTGCTGTCGGCTACGTTACAAATTCTTTCGTAATTATAAACAATTTCGTCTGACATTGATTAAGTACATAAATAATAGTATTACGAAGAAATAAACCGAAATATACTTTACTCAATGAGATAATAATAAACGCTAATATGTGCTTAAAAGATTCAACTCGAAATTTAATCGTCTTGTCAAATTGATAACAATCTTCGATAAAAATACTTGAGCTTTGATAATTCATTGATCAACAGAACTTATATCGCGTTTTCTTTAAAATTCTTATCCAAACTATTATTATCTTCTTAAAATATTGGACTGTTATCTTTTTTACACAGAATTTTTTTATTTAATTTTCGCGTCTTATCAAAGTTGTAAAACAAGTTGTTGATAATTGATTGTTAATGTCTGTGGTCGATTGTGTAAAATATACTCAGATTCCAGACTCGTGTTTCATCGTTGTGGTGTCTTTCTATTTTAGTAGTTATCTTTGTTTTCGTTGTAGCTGCGATATATACAGGTCTTTGACTCATACTATAATGAACTACATCTTGCCTATTCATCCATACGCGCGAGTGCAACCAGTGGAATACTTTCTGAATGAACGTAACCGTATAGCGGCACTCTTTCTGGCACAGGCATCGTTAACCGTACTGGTGCGCTGACACCACTCGGGAGGGTTAATGAACATAAAAGACCCATCATTTAGACTTCCGAGATTGCACATTTGTTATGTACATTAATTCTTTCATTTTTTTCCTAAAGAAATTTGTTGATTTGTCAATTTTTAGCGCGAAGGAGTTGTGGTTGTTACCCCTTTAACACTCAGACTATACTCAACTTTACAAATTCACTTTTGTACACATTTGTGTTTTACGTACAATGTAACACGTTCACTGTATTTGTAGTAGTGTAAGAAGTGCGTATAGTACAGAGAAACAAAGCTAGATTGGAATATAACAGTGATAGGCACACGAAGTGCCCCCTGAAGAACTCAACAGGCATTGCTGTGCACGGTGTATGCAGCGTGAGGTGCAGGAGATGCACGGAGATTCAAAATTTCACATTTAAAAATTTTGCAATTCGGGAATTTTTATATTTCGAGGTTTGAGGAATTTTGGGTACTTGGAGATTTGGACATTTTAGGATATGGAAAATTAGGCTTTTGCAAATTTTGGAAATTTAGAGAATTTGAAAATTTCAAAATTTGTGAATCTGGGGAATTTGAAAATTTGGAAATTTGTGAAATCTGATAAATTTGGGGAATCTAGGGAATCTGGAGAATCTAGGGAATCTAGGGAATTTGGGGAATCTAGGGAATCTGGAGAATCTAGGGAATCTAGGGAATTTGGGGAATCTAGAGAATCCGGAGACTCTAGGCAATTTGGGGAACCTAGGGAATTTGGAGAATCTAGGGAATTTGGGGAATCTAAGAAATCTAGGGAATTTGGGGAATCTAGAGAATCTAGAGAATTTGGGGACTCCAGGGAATCTGGAGAATCTTGGGAATTTGGAAATGAAAAATTTTGGGTAATGTAATCATTTTGAAATTTAGGTGTTGTCGATTTGATTATGTAGGTATCTGATTACTTAAAAATGAAAAATTTTATAAATCTAAAAATGTTTTTTGATTTTTCCAAAGGGCATTTAGAAAGTAGGAATTTAGGAATTCGAATATTTGTAAATTCAGAAACTTAATAATTAAAAATATACGAATCCATAAATTTGTAAATATTTTACGCAACCCGAAGTGAAACTTGAAATTTACGTTTCATTTTTTTTCGCAAAACGATTTCACCGGTCAACATTTCAGGCGATGCGGAACAACACAACAGCAACGATGCCGGCCGCGTTCGTTTAACACATCTCAGGGAAATTGATGAATTTGCGAACGAGGATGGTTTTTCACACGTACTGACCGCTAGGATTTCTATTTATACTTGTTTCGATTTCCACTGCAGCTGTTGCACGACTTTATCATAATGAGTGTCGTTCCACTCACCGATAAACAACTCCACCAGCTGGTAAATGAATCAGTTTTCTTGATGCGTTTCTTTTTTTCACCTTTCTCGATTCAAATCGTCGGTTGCTTTCCAAGAAACTATGTCACACTTTCTAGTCTTTATTGCTCATTGTTGTGTAACGTAAAAAAGAAGTAGAATAGAATTACAATTGTATGACTGCTTATTTTTCTAGAGTATCAGTATCGGGAAAGCTGTGAACCCTACGGAGACGCCGGTGAAAGAGAAACATGTGCGAAGTATCCTTTTACTTCAGAATTCAAAACGTTCCGGTTTGCACAATCTGCGAATTGAATTCTCCAAAATGTCGTGTATGAACCTTACAGAGATATAGGTGCGATTATAGGAACATATCAGGAGAAGAGTGGAATGATCTTTTGGATGTACATGTTAAGGCAGCCCCTTCAAGAGAATCAAATCGTAGCATGGAAATTTTGTCACGTTCTGCATAAAATTTTGCGAGAGGGTCATCCGAAAGTAATTCCAGATTCTCAACGTTATCGCGGTAAATTGGAGGATCTTAGGAAATTATGGCTACACCTTCGAGACGGTTACGGTCAATTGATTCAATTGTACATAAAGCTACTGATCACCAAGTTAGATTTTCATCAGCGAAATCCACGAATACCTGGAAATCTTCAAGTAACACCGGAGGAATTGAAATCCATCGGCGAAAACGATATCAATGTTTAGTAAGTTTCGGATCTCTTACGCCTATCTTTGTTAATTACTTGGGTGTTGACTAATTATACCGATTTCAATGATCTTGACACACAAGATAGCTCTACATATATTTCTGCCGCTTGAAATAATCGATACATGATACGAAGAAAATGTAAGCGAGCTTGTTTATGATTGTACAGAACATAATTATGTATATCAAATTCTTATATGTCGTTTACTTTACTCCAGTTTATAGTAACACTGCAAGAATGGTGAATTCAATTGTTTTCAAGTGGCCTTATAGTTGCAAATAAGAAAGATATATTATGTACATTGTTCTGCAGAATATGTTAAGAATTTCTACCTTCAACCACTCACCTTCAACACTGAGTCATTGTAATGCAGCTGAAACTAGGATAGAAGTTACAAACCAACTACAGTGGACTTTCGTTATATTGCGTATTGTATAGCGTTGTATTGCTCCATGTTGAATAACCACGTATTAAATTATTACTATTGCCACGAATTTTAGAGCATGTGGTCCATGTAGACTCTCAGTAGCCATAATATCAAAGTAGAGAACTTTTTATCCAATCTTATCTCATTAGTGGCAATATAACTGAATCTACTGTATTTAAATTTTAAGACCATTAAATTGCACGTAATCACCCTGTTACTTTGTATGTATGTACTTTTAAGACTACAACTGTGATTCAATTATATGTGTACATACAAGAAACTATTCAGAGCATTGATCTTTATAAGATGTGTTAAGGTCATTGAAGCGGGCAGAGTGTGCCTTACTCTGTGTAATTACGTTAACTTCTTTAGAATTTCCGTAGAATTTATCATGGCTTTCTTATTTTCAGTTTCCAAATGTCGGTCGAGATGTTCGATTACATGGACGATATTTTGGTGTTGCAACGTGTAGGTAGGTACGGAATGAATTGCTACTTATTTAATCGAAAATTTGGAAATTTAGGGTTTGAAGATTTTTACGTTTACGTATTAGGTCTTCTAAAATTAAAGGCAAGTGGTGGGCGGTTCTTCTTCCTACAGTTGTCCTTATTCAATTTGGAACCTACTTGTATAAGAATGTACGTTGTATAATCCTGTTAACTGATCTTGAAACGTTTCAGTTACCGCTTCTTTGAAGAACACACCTTCCAACTCTATGACTGTCAGCGGACAGTGTCGACTGGCTCCGTTAATCCCGTGCGTCCTAGATGCATCACAGTTGTATGATTATTGTGTAAAAATTCTCTTCAAACTCCATAGTGCTCTTCCGGCGGACACTTTAGCCGGTCACCGCGATAGATTTTCTAAACAGTTTCAAGAACTGAAGAAATTCTATAATACCGTTAAACAGAGACAGTATTTTAAGCATCTTATAACCATACCTGCGTTACCTGAGGTAAGTATTCTACTTTCTTTTTGTTTCATGACTGATTACATGTATTCATTCACATACTTAAATCTGATAATAAATTTTCTTTTAAACCTGAATAATGTATTACACGTGTTTCAGAATCCACCAAATTTTTTGATACAATCCGAACTACGAACTTACGTTACGCCGATAGTAGTATTACCGCCAGAAGAATCTTTCCAAGATTCTGAAACCGTTGTCGATAGTTTAATTGACACTTCTGATACAAGTTCATTGCCGGGCGATCAACTTGATTCCACGCGAAATGGCTCGATTTCACCTGATGCAATCGCGGAAAGGTGAGGATAAAAGTGATTCCAAAGAGGAATTTGTAATAATATAATTATCTGTGTTTCAGAGAAAGTCTTATCGATCATTTACAACAAGAGAACAATCGTCAGAGGCAAGAATTACATCGTGTTCTAACTGATCATCAACAAATTGTAGAGGAGCTTCAAAGTCGTGTCGCGCAGCTTGAATCGGATTTACTTTCTAAAGTGAGAATGATTAACAAACAGTACCATTCTAATATACTTTAGATTGATTGAAAATATCATTATTAACATACACTTATTTCGTGTAGTGTCATGAAATTGAACAAGAGAAGCAAATCAATCAAGATTCAGTTAAACAAAAAGCGGAAATGATGGTGAAGGTTCACGAAAGCGATGGTTAGCGCCTGTTCTTATTATTTCTATTAGGTACTATCTGTTAATAAACGAATTACTACCATTTGATTTCTGTTATTAGAAAAGTATAAGATCTTGGAGGAAAAGTTTCATAAATTGAAAGATGTCTATGCCAAATTGAGAGAAGAACATATCAGTTTAATTAGAAAGGTGGGGTCGACCTAAGTTTCAAAATATACAAATTAGAAATACTCGACAATTGAAATTCCTTTTGTATAACAGAAAGCCGAAGTTGACAAACAACTTGGAATATTAAAAATGTCTCATGAACAATCTGAACGACGAACGGTGGAAGCGGAACGTCGTCTTGATGAGTTGTTACAAGGCCAAGCTATAACTCAGCAGGAAGCAAAGAAAGCTGTCGAGGCTCAGCAAGATTTGGATGATATCAAACGGCAACTAAACGACGTGAAAACTGAAAACTTGGTTAATAACATTTTTTTCTTTTCCCATTTATTTGCACAATTTGTTGCTATTTTGTTCTGGTAACTATGTAATGCTTTAGGCGTTGGTTGCTAAAAATGATTTTATAACATCTGAGAAAACAGCATTGGAAGGAGATCTGCATGATTTACTAGCGCAGAAGGAAGAATTGGATTTGAAAATTGAAAAATTAGAAGTTGAAACTGAGCGATGTCGTAATGAAATGAACACTCATGCTGACACCGTATTGCATGAATTGTTGCGTAAGTGTTCCAATTAAATTGACAATATAATATGAGATGACATGCGTTCGCTTATTTAATAAGGGTAATGCACGACCTTCAGAATATAGATTTGATCGAAAAATAGCACAATTAGTTGCATTAACAGGGAGAATAAAATGAAACGTCTGTTTCAGTAAATTGTATTTGCGAAGCGGAACATATCATGCAGTATTCGTTGCAAGCCATTGATAATCCAGCAATGTCAGATCTAGCTTGTACACCTCAGTATCTAGAAAGATTGGAGGAACCAACGTTAAAATCGCTGGATGCCTTGGATGTAGCGTACACTGGTTTCGTATGCGATACAACGAAAGGAAAAGCGCTCATCACAAGTGCAATACAGGTTGCATACATGTTAGGTCTCTATGTAATCCATGCAAAGTCTACATCGAATACCTCTATCGATATTGCATTGGGCGATAGTAAGTTGTGAATATAATTAAAAGAGTCAGGAGAGATTATTAAAAAAGATAAAACCAATATCTGTACTATTTATAATTTTATCGTATCGCAGAATTGACTGACGAGTGCAAACAGTTAGGAACACAATCGTTAACGATGTTTAATCACGTGAAAGAAAAGTCACCCACAACCGTGGGTCAAATCAACGAGGTGAAGCAACAATTCAAAAAAATATGCGAACTTGCCGCAACATTGTCCAATGCCCAGGGGAATGTTGAAGTTATAGGAAATTTGGTAGAACAAGAACTGTTAGGTATGGATAAAGCAATAGAGGAAGCTGCTAATAGAATACGGGTGATTATCTCTTATATTATATTCCGATAATTGACGTATACTACCTTCCTGTGTAATTAATGTTTTCCTACAATTCACTAGGATATGTTAGAGAAATCTCGTGCGGCGGATTCAGGACTGAAATTAGAAGTGAATGAGAAGATTTTAGATTCATGTACAGAATTAATGAAATGTATTAGAAAGTTGGTCAAAAAATCACGACTACTACAAGCAGAAATTGTTGATCAAGGAAAGGTAACTTATATTTTTGGTTATTCTTCTTATTATTATTATATTATTAGATTGCAAAATATAAACGTAATACATATCTAATTGTAGGGTACAGCTTCTGCTACTGAATTCTATAAACGTAATCATCAATGGTCCGAAGGGCTGATATCAGCAGCGAAGGCGGTTGCGATGGGTGCTAATCTTCTATTGTAAGTAGGCTGCAGTGGTCAATATTTTTATTAATTCGCGGTAACGCATGCACATGTTTCGCTGTTATGAAATAAATACATCTCTAAAACTCATTTATGCTTATAGGGAAGCAGCAGATAAAGTTGTTTCCGGAAATGGTAAATTTGAACAATTAATGGTAGCATCACAGGGAATTGCTGCGACCACAGCGCAGCTGGTAGTCGCGAGCAGAGTAAAAGCAAACAGGAATAGCAGTAATTTAGCTGCACTTTCTGAAGCATCGAGGGATGTGACGCAAGCAACAGGAAGTGTTGTTGCAACTGCTAAAAATTGTAGTCAACTTGTTGAAGAAAATGGTAAGTATGACTGCTGTTTTAATGAAGGAATAATTGGATTTAATAATGAATTTTGAGTGAAACACAAATTAACTGCATTATATTTTTAATATTTCATAGATGATTTAGATGTTTCTGGATTGAGTCTTCATCAAGCTAAACGGCTGGAAATGGAGGCTCAAGTTCGCGTATTAGAACTGGAACAGGCTTTAGAGACTGAAAGATTACGCTTAGCTGCTCTACGTCGTTATCATTATCAACTGGAAGGAGACAAAGAATGATGGGTAAATAATATATACAAATTAATAAATCATCAACCATTTCGACTGTTAAATAATTGCATTCTTAATTGTTTATTTAGATTTTTATCAAAGTCTATGTGAAATTCACGTTAATCAAGAATTTCGCATCAGTATCAAACAGTATTGAACGAAACCGTTTACAAATGGAAAGTACATGATTAAATTTCATTATAAAATAATATATTACAGAAAAGAAAATCTATTTGGGTTGTCCAAACAGAATTATTGTAATATTTGCATGTTTAATGTTTAATAAAGACAATTTTATTCCTTTTTAATGATAATTGAAGATTATTATACTTGAGTGAAAATAAGATTAATATTATTTCTTTTGTTACTACAAGTTTCTGTGTTTTATTTCATGCATTCCCGATAATTACCATATCACGTAAATAAGTATTGGCGAGTATTTATACGTATATTACAAAGTCCACGCGCGATATCTTTCTTTTGGAACATAGTATTAGTACCATAGGGCGGCACACAAGACGCCATCTAGCGGTAATGTGTGGGAACTAATTAAACTGCAGTTTCAAAAGTGTGTAGTTCACCCTGTTCGCAGGAGAGATGGCGCCACTTGATTAATTTTTTAAAAATTCAATTAATATTGATTTTATTGGCTTAATTTACTATAATATGCATCAAATTACATCGGAGTGCAAGACGAAGTAACTTCGGAACTTATATACTTATATAAGTTATATACTTATTTGATCCATGCACGTTTAATGCACGATTCTTGGAACTCCAATAGGTGCATTTAGTGAGCACACATATCTTCAGTCCAAAACATTTTCGTTAAAGAAAATGTCGTGGAATAAATGAAATAATTTGACAGTAAATCGTAGCTCTCAGCTCGATATCGTTTTCTAAAGTTCATTTCGTGAAAAATGTTTAGAAAACGATATCGATTACCAGGTCACACCACGTGGAGGTGGCTACGGCAGTGACCCACCCTATCTCCAAATCCCGACCACCCTCCAATTGCAACTACCTCATTTATCGGAAGGATAAATGAGTTCTCACTCTACTTAGCCCGTAAGCTCGCATATACAAGTTCTTTACTATAAAATAGCAAAGAACTTGTACCGCACGCACGCACATTACACAACTTAAAATTTAAGGTGGGATCCCACGCATTCTGTTCTAAAATTGCACTCGCAGTATTTAAAATGAGACGCTAAACGAGAGAGAAAGGGAACTACAAGATTGATCTAACGCGGAAAAAGTTCACGAATTAAAATGAGTGCAATTTAAAACAGCAATCGCATACGCACATTAACATACTTATTCTAAACGCCGCACGCGTACCTCTCATTCTAAGATTGCACTCATATGATCTACTATAACGATGGAAAAAAGCAAGGGGAAGAGAAGAAAGTTAGAAGAACTTTCTACTAAAAGGACAGAAAGTTAGAAGAACTTTCTACTAAAAGGACAGAAAGTTAGAAGAACTTTCTACTAGAAGGACAGAAAGTTAGAAGAACTTTCTACTAAAAGGTGGATCAGCATTTTCTGCCAAGTGAACCTCGCCCTCATGGGTCAAAGGGTAGTCGAATAGTGGCTTACGTGAACCACGAGACCGAATTGAACCGAAAACACTGGCAAGAACGAGTGACACATCCGCGAAGGGTTTCCCATTTCTCCCCGCTCCCGTTGAAAGGGAGTCTAACAGCAGAGAGGAAACCCACGCCGTGAAGCGGCAGATCGAGATGGACCATCAATCAAAATGCCTCGCAGAGATGTGTCCCTGGCGCTACACCAGCATTTGCAGCTCAACCCTGCCGCGTGTTCACAGCGCTACCAACCCCCAATGATCCACTTGGGTTCGGACCAATTGACAAAAAATAACTGGGTATACTACAAACTAACGCGTGAAAGATTGACTAATTGTGAAAATGAGTGCAAGTTAGAAGTAGAGGTACTTACAGGAACCCACCCGCCCTCCCACGAGATTAAAATTAACTTAAAACTAACGCACGCATCCCTCGATGATCCCTCGATGCTCCCTCGATGATATCTTCAAGTTTCGTGTATACACATTTCACACATGCACTCATCCATACTTACAGTGTATTACAATATGTTGTACGCAACTTAAAATTAACATAAAATTAGCGGATCCATCGATGAAATCTCTCTGTGATAGTACTAGATGATTATCTATGCTGTAACAATCAGAAACAATATGCGAATGGGGAAAACAGTGAAATGAAATTCGAGTCGACTCGATAAAAATACGTAAATATAATAACAATGTATAACAATATAAAATAAGAATGAAATAACAATATAAGAAGGGGGAGTGTAAAACATTGATAAATAGAAAGCACAAGTAAAAATGTGGAATTAAGAAATGTGAAATATTTAATTACTTACTCAAAATAAAAACCTGAAACATACAAATGTAATTAAGACAAATATGAACCATTTACTTACTTACTTCAAATCAAAACCTGAAACATACAAATATAATTAAGACAAATATGAACCATTTACTTACTTACTTAAAATCAAAACCTGAAATATACAAATATAATTAAGACAAATATGAACCATTTACTTACTTACTTAAAATCAAAACCTGAAACATACAAATGTAATTAAGACAAATATGAACCACTTACTTACTTACTTAAAATCAAAACCTGAAATATACAAATATAATTAAGACAAATATGAACCATTTACTTACTTACTTAAAATCAAAACCTGGAACAAACAAATATAATTAAGACAAATATGAACCATTTACTTACTTACTTAAAATCAAAACCTGGAACAAACTAATGTAATTAAGACAAATATGAACCATTTACTTACTTACTTAAAATCAAAACCTGAAACATACAAATGTAATTAAGACAAATATGAACCATTTACTTACTTACTTAAAATCAAAACCTGGAACAAACTAATGTAATTAAGACAAATATGAACCATTTACTTACTTACTTAAAATCAAAACCTGAAATATACAAATATAATTAAGACAAATATGAACCATTTACTTACTTACTTAAAATCAAAACCTGGAACAAACAAATGTAATTAAGATACGAAATCGAAGGAGAATAAATGGAATCATCTTTAATTCGAAACAAAACTCTCAAAAAAATCGAAATCGTTTGAGTTTGAAAGCCTCAAATCTCGAAATAAAATCACGATGAGGTTCTGAAAACCTCAAAACCTGAAATAAAATCACGATGAGGTTTGAAACCTCAAAAGACGAATTAAAATCATGAAGAAATCCGAAAAGCTCGAAACTCGAACTAAAATCCTAAAAAGAATGATAAATTTCAAAACTCTAAATAAAATAATGATGAAGTTTGAAAACTTCAGAACCCGAAATAAAATTACGAAAGATTCAAGAACCAAAAAAACAGAAAATAAGATCTCGATTTTATCTGAAAACCTTGAAACTGAAAATAAAATCATTTAGACATTTAAGATATGCAATTGCAATTGCAATTACACTACATTCACGCAAATTACAATTTCTAAAGACTCTACATGTACCTCTTGTTCTAAAATTGCACTCGTATAATGTAAAATTATATGTATAAATGAAAAAATAAAAAAGTTGGGAAGAAAGTTGGAAGAACTTTCTTTTAACTTAGAAGCAATTGACAAGAATAAGCTACTGTGTAAAAAGTAAAAATCTAATGCACAAAAGTTGTGTAAATTTCTAATATGTAAAAAGTTGTGTAAATTTCTAATATGTAAAAAGTTGGCAAATTGTCGTGAAGATGAGTGCAAGTTAGAACAAGAGGCACTTACAATTCGCGTAAGCTTTTCGCCACAAATTGTGACGAAAAACTTACGCCCTGGCCCGCCCTTCCTCCCACAAATTTAGATCTTAAATCTTACAATTTTAAGAAGAATAAATAGTGAAATAAATTACTTACAATTGAACCCTGAAAATAAATGATAAAATTTACGTAAGGATTGAAGGAAGAAGGAAAGAAGTAGTACTTTATTTCAAATAAAACTCTTGAAAAATAGAAATCGCAATGAAAATTGCGGATTTAAAGAACCCGAAACATTTAATTACTTACATAAAATTGAAACCTGGAACAGAAAAATGTGATTAACATAGAAAATTGGGAGAGGAGATATGAAATTTTTCTTTCTTTAAAATGAAATTGTCGAAAAAGGGGAATCACACTGCAAATAAAATCTCGAAGGGATATAAAAATCTTTAAATTCGTAATAAAATCGCGAATCGATCGTGTGCTCGTCAAAATTCGAGCAAAACGCGTTCGACGATACTTTTCGTACCGTTCAAAAAAACACTTGTAAAACACAAAAAAATAATAGCGAGCATAGTGACAAAATGACTCTCCATCCTAAGATGGACAGCCATTAATAGTTCCCCTCTTCTTTGGCAACTTTTGCCGGGGCTCTTCGGCATATAGCCTCTTCTCTCTTCGGCACAGCCTCACAAAAATCACTCGCGAATTTTTACGGTAACTCGGATATTCTTTGCTTTCATATTACATATACTTTCAATTTTACTATCGATCTCAACAAATAGATAGCACTTTTATAGAAATAAAAATGAACTATCCATTTGTTTCGATCAGCAACTACAAAATTAAATTTTATAATATAAAAATTCATTACTTTTATAAGAAAAAGAATTCTCAAAATTGTACGACCAGCGATTCTTAGAATGCGCTGTCCGTAAAAGAATATCCGAGCAGAATTTTTATTTAAAGCACTTCACTTCACTTCACTGCACTGTATACTTCATTTTTGCAATCGGGTCTAGAACCACGACTGCGACTTACAAACTAAAAGGCCTGGCCTTACGAACAATCGAGTTCAAGAGAATATTAAATAGAATTAATTCATATTTAGATTTTCTCTTCTCGATTTTTCGTGTTTAACCCCCCAGATGCAAGCATCTCACGTGTGTTTTACGGAGGACAGAGAAACATGAAAGCTTGCTCTGGCCCTACCTACTTAAAACTAACTCAATCACACCAGAAGTATGCTACCTGCCTGCCTGACGCTATATTTAAAAAATTGCAAAGTCCATTCTCACAAAAACACACTCCACGATTCTCACACACTCCACCCGGGTGCAAAAAAGCCTACTCCTAGGGAGTACGTCCCGGGACGTCTCCGTCACCCGAGTTCAATACAACATTCACACTCTAATTTCATACCTTTTTCGCTGAAATCGATCGACAATCGACAGTGAATATCAATTGAACATTTACATATTTCATTTTCTAATTCTTTCGAATACTCAATGTAATATGTGCATGTTATAAATTTGTAATTCGTTCTAACTCAACTTTTATAAATTTGTAATTCAATCTAAATCATTTTGAATGCATCTTGCGATAACTTTTTGAAAAATTTTTATGATATTTATAATAAATTAATATGATTTGTAATCGACACAAGGTCCACGACCTAACCACACACACACGTGTAACTTGTGTCGATAATTCACTGTCAAATTGTCGATCGCCAAAACATCTTAAAACTAAACCGTGTCCACCTGCCCTAACTCATGCGAGTAGCATCTAAGCACGCGTATGAGTTTAGAGCATAAAAATGAACACGGCCAATTGTATTTTCACCTACCAGTTTTCTTCATGTGTGCTGAAAATCCTGAGCTAAGAAACATGATTAGTAACATGCTAATAAAGTGTCTCTTCCGTAAAAAAATTTACTCTAAAGTTTCAAAGAAGAAAATGGAAGAACACTTTGCAAAAATCTAAGTATATCGATTGTTTCATTTCTAACAGATTTTTAATATCAAAGTAAATTCACTAAATGACTCAAACATTCATAATTAACTTTGATATCAAAATCTGTTTCTCGCGATACTTTCTTGTACATATGTGTATTTAAAAAGACTTCACGCGTACGTAAAAATTGAAAGTGAATCTATAATTGAACTAGCACGAAATCGGAGGGTCATCCGACTTCTATGTACTAATTTTAATTTTAATTCGATTCGTAAGGAAGTTAAATCGCGATGTACAAGAAAACCCTATCCTGATCTAATAAATAAAATACATAAACAGTTTGTACGAATTTTGCACGATCGTACAGTCGTGTGTCACTATGCTCGCTCAAAAATATAAAAATACAACCAGTTCCCGTGCCGTTTCGGACCATTCGTCCTACGACATGATGGGAACCGGAGGAACCGTAAAGCATGCGACTCACCGATCGCTGACTCGCATCACTTAGCGCTTCAGATCGATCGGTTGCACTCGTATCGCATCGTTGGAGGTTGATTGACTGCGTCTCAGAGATTGACTCGTGATCGGCTGCTTTCGTATGATCAGGATTGGGCACTTCGGCTCGGCACAGAAACGTCCTTCTGAAAACAGAACAAGTCGAAGCACGTTAGCGAACTGTTTATCGATTCGTATTTCAGTTGATTCTTTCTTAATTCAAATTATAATAAACAAGCACATTTGCAAATAGGTAACGTGCAAACAAATACAAACACGCATGCAAAACTAGGCAGAAATATCCATAAACGCGTTCAAACATTTGCACAAAACGCGTAGGTAATTATAACGAAAACGCACTATATTTGTAAAACTACGTTGAAACACTTTGGTAAATATTCTTTAAAACCCAGTAAAAAATTTGAAAAAGTATGGAAAAGCACATAGGTAACCACACCATAAAACCGACTAAAACGTTCAGTAAAATATGTCAAAACACATAAGTAGTCACACCATAAAACCCATTAAATATTCACTTAAGTATGTCAAAACACATAGGTAACCACACCATAAAACCCGGTAAAAATTCAAAAATGTATGTAAAAACACATAGGTAACAGCACTATAAAACCGATTAAAACGTTTGGTAAAATATGTCAAAACACATAAGTAGTCACACCATAAAACCCACTAAATATTCACTGAAGTTTGTAAAAACACATAGGTAATCACACCATAAAGCCCGGTTAAAAATTAAAAAATGTACGTTAAAACACATAGGTACTAACACTATAGAACTAAAACATTCACTAAAATATGTCAAAACACATAAGTATTCACGCCACAAAATCCAGTAAAATTTGTGTAAAACACTGGTAAAACACTTAAATAACCACACCATAAAACACACTAATGTATCCGTATACACATGCACAATCACAAATTAAAACACACTAGTAAGCACGTAGGTACATGGGGAACCACACCATAAAACACGTTAATACACCCCCGTATATACACTAAAAAACTTGATAAAACACACTAGACACTTGCACTAAAACACTAGGTAACACAGCGATGAACACACGATCGGTTAATTAAAACTTTGACTCGTACCGGTAGGAGATGTCACGGTCGATCCGAACACTTGGGCAGCTTGAACAATACTGAACTCCTGTGACATTCATCGAGTTACCAACGATAGGAGAATCGCGAACCAATTATGTTCATGTACCAATACCAGGCAGCTTGAGCAATACTGAAGACCTATGATTTATCAAGTTATCAACGATAGGTGATCCCTGGACCAATCAGCTATCACGTAATTCACCAATACCGATTCGTACCTGTATTTGCAATATCGATATTCTTAATTTGTTTATTTAACAAATTATTATTACAACTATTAAAATTTATCATTTTTATTAACTTTTACGCGTGCATTGGTTATAAGATTTTGTTTTATTATTACATGTTTATATGATGTCAAAAGATAATTATAAATTATATATTCTTTTTAATATTATTTAAAATTTTTGAGTAAATGTTCGTTATGTTATTATCGTATGCATTGAAATTCATGTTTCTTTTTCAACTTTCATCCGTTTTCCTGTTGTAATTTTTTTATATATGAACGTAAACATCTCGTTTATTGTTACAAATAACAAATATCCACGAGTATTTTCATTTTTAATTTCAAACACTAAGGGTTCTGTGGTGTAAAATCAGATCCAGTCGATATGGTAGTTTTAGAATTCTCCTTTTCCTACAGATGCAATTTCAGTACAAAATCATGCATTCTGCGATATCGACCAATTAAAAAAATTTTCGAAAATAATGCAGTCTATTGTAAAGGATATTCTTTGTGCTCGTAGAATAATTTTTGAGTGTCGACAAAACAAAAACGTTTTACTTTACGAAAAATCTTTTACTTCGATAGTTCTGCGTATAACCGCTAAATGGCGTCAGCGGTACTCTTTTCAGACAGTGCGCGTGAAAATATAAATTAATAGAGTACGAATAAGACTTCCAAAATATAGCTGTGTTATGCATATAGTACAATTACGTACTGTATAGTTATATACATTATAATAATTATTGGTATTATACTTCCTTGCATTCGTCTAAACTATACCGTAAACAGATAATGTCCATTTGTATACATTGTACTCGAGGAGATCGCCAGGTAGGCATTTCTCAGAAATTTACAAACGTTATCTCGCTCTTCCCTCGCTCTCCGCTAGAAATAAACATTGCTACCTTCGCGATGACAATACAATCGCTCACAATTTACAGCACACGAATAACCACAGTTATTTTACAGTCATAACCCAAACTTATACAATTTTTATTTAAAACTCAATATACTAAAAAATTATTCTGGGAGTATTTAACAGTGAGAGTCTGCCATCATTAAATAAATATGTTATTTGTTCATTTATCAAACTCCACGTACGTATATTTAATCAATGAAATATTTAGAAGGCGAATGGAATTTATTTCACGAATATACACAGAATAAATATATCGGTTTAAAGCCACAGCGAGTTTGGAGAAACGCATTTGTCCAATTCCTCGTCAAAATCGACTACCGAGCGTCGGTATTTCACAACGTACGACACGAATTCACATAAAGTGGTTTGCCTATGTACGCACGTACTCTCGACCGTGATTAAACGTCCCCTTTGCCCCGAACTTTTTTTATATTTCCTTCAGCCGTTGTCTCGTGGATTTCATTTTACGAGCTGCTCTCAAACTGGCCCGATATCTCGTTGCCCGTGAAGCGGATAAAATCAAAACAATTTTCTTTTATTAAAGTATCAAATAAACGCGGGGGCGGAAAAACAACGGCGACGAAGTGTCCTCGGAAAAAAATTCATAATTTCTTACGGTGGAAAATAAAAAAAAAAGGACGGACAGGAACGTGCCTCTGCTAGAGGAGCTAAGAAACGGAAGCTAGCTGGTAATAACGGGTGAAGAAGGAACGAAGACCAGCGTAAAAAGTAAGAAAAGGATTACCGACAGGGTAGAAAACGTTAAGGGACGAACTCGTAAGGAAGAGAAAATCGTGGCTGAATAAAGACTGCGGGAGCATCTACGTAGCTCATCGTCGAAATGAAACATTCGCGTTATATTTTACGAAGGCGAAGATCTTTCGGAAATTAATTAGAAGTCTCCCCGTTCATCCTGACTAAGAGGTTAGGTAACGGCCATGAATTAAGTTTTATTCCCGTTTCTACGGCCATACCGATGCCGCGACTAACGAATGAGCCGGCGAGCTTAAAAAATTGTTCTTTCCCTGATAAACGAACACGGTGGATGAGCGCGAAATGCAGGGAAGAAAAGTGGGAAACGACAGCTTCCTCCTCCGCGACGAGGACGATTAATCAGGCCGGTAAACACGAGTCCCGTAGACGGAAATTAATTTGTATTCTTCTTCGATAGTATTACGCTATAATGGCGCTTTTTACGTGTCAGGGAATAAGCGGACCATTGACGAGATGAAATTGGGGGATGATGGATAATTGAAGGGCAGACAAAATATTAATATCAATTTCGCGGAAATGGGTAAATGAAATTAAAACGATCTTGAATTTCTCTGGAAATGTTTTAATTGTTGGATATTTGGCTGATTACGAGCACAGCGTGATAATTCGAACATTAAGACCTCTTCTTATGGTCTTCTCTTTGATAAGATAAATTTTATTACTGGATAGATAAGAATATCTTTCAAAGATATTTTGGTAATGTAATTAATTTTGCATATTTGATCAGGTATTTAAAACTGAAAGTTAACTAGTTTTCACGTGAAATGTTGAATAATTACAAAAAAAATTATTGATATATTTTGCAATGTTAAGTATAAATAAGGTCTTCTTATGAAATATGATATAATTTGAATATTGCAGTACATTTCCTCGAAATATCGTATTCACCGAAATTGTATTACGATCTGTTAAGGAAACTATTCCGCTGATGGTTCTCAAACCACATTGTTCCGAAAGCATCTTATGGAACATGAGTGAAAGACACTTCTAGACTAAAATTAATTGGATTACGTTAGATCAAATGGAAAATTCGACGACAATATCTGTGTTGAAAGTATAGAAATAAGAATTTAATTAGTAAAATAGGTTGAATTGTTCTTGCCTAGGTGTGTATACAATCGTGTCTTTATGACAAAAAGATTTTATCTAAATGTGATACATTTCACGTATATCATGCATTACGTAGAATTGGAATGCGTTTTTATTTTCCATTAGGCTTATTTTCTGTCCAGAATTTAGTTTTCATTAAGAACCGCTTAGAAATGCTGTCACCTAGCATATATGAAGGTCAAACATTATTATCGGATTTGACATAGTTCAGAATTTAACGAGTATGTCTAAAAATGTCGGACAAAAAATGATTTCGAAATGGGACGCAGTTTTTAACGTTCCGCTTTTTAAAACCACTTTACGAATGAGTTTTTTATTAACTTTTAATATTCGCTTACTGTGAAAGTGAGTCAAGGGTGTAATTAATATGTCAGACTATAAACTAAAATTTTTATTATGAATATGTAAAGTCAGAACTTTACGCAATTTTATTTATTCTATGATATATTGTTTCTTACTTTCCTTCAACTTTGTAGTATTTTATTATATGCAGTTCTTTTTGTATTGAAAATTAAATTATTGAACAGGAAAATCTACTTCGCTCTATTGTATTTGCGAAAGAATGCAATATTGATGACTCGACGGTGATAAAATATGGAAAATTATGGAAAATTTCCTCATGCGATGCTGGTGATTTCGCTTTCAGCATAATGCAATAGTTTCTTTCATTCTCTAGTTTCCATCACCGTTTTTCTTACAGTCTTTAAATCCACTATTCACGATCCTGTTCACAGTATTCATTGCGAATTCTTTTCTGACGGAAGATCATCGTTTCATGGTTTTGTATTCAACACTGACCCCTTTTTCATTAATAATCGACGACCAATGCATCTATAAACCAATTTACTGCAAATAAAAGTATCATTGATCAAGCGTGGTTAGTGAAACCTTTCTGCAGCTACAATTCAGACCATTGAAACGCGTATAAAACCTGTCGATATTGGTTTTAGACCATATTGGAAGTATGGGATACAAGTTTTTTAACTCTTAAAATACGAAGCGACATAAAAATCCACGCCTTTTGTATGGAAAATAACAATCATATTATAATAAAAATGATTTCTTGCAGATGAATTTCTACTATTCCTTTTATTTATAATTATAAAAGTTACAATATAGGATATAATCAATATGACAATCTGTTTTAATGATCCACATTTTTTTAACAAGTTCAACAAAAACTCTCAACATTTTTATTTTCTTGTTATCTGTGTAATTTAACAACAAAATTATACAATTTTTTTGCTCATAAAATCGTCATTTTCAAGTTTTCATTCAGTCATCTCAAAATGCACATGTAACAGAATAATCCCTAGTAGCGAAAGGATTAAAAACAGTTCGAATGAAGATAAACATATTTAAATATAGTTTTTAATTGCATCACAAGAAAAGCTCGACATCCAGGTTCTCTTCACTGGAATTACTGAAACGTTCATAACCTGTTTCGGTTGTTAAGTTTCCAAGCACTTTTTGAGATATATTAAAATCTTTACATTTGTTTGACAGTTCTGCCCTAATTCGCATAATAACGTCAAGAAACTGCCTATATTCTGTTTCAATAGTGAATGCAGGAGATTGTAAATAAAACTTTAAAAAGAAATAATTTCATAATAATATGTGGAAGTTGCAAAGTAGCTAAGTATATATTAACTTTATTCTTTTTATGTTACTAGTCAATATTCAATCTTTCTTTTTGTTTCTTTATTATTAATCTAAACAAAGAAAATATTTTAGACAAAGTATAGTACGTGTCAAATGGACAATATATTCTACCATTTTCATTGAAATAAAAGATTTATGAATTCTAAATTTTTGATGTGCAATAGGAAGGTATATGATTAAACGTTTGGTCTTAAAACCTATTGACACAATAAACTTTCCCATGAACTAATTTACTGTAGTTACATTGATGATATTTTAATGATAATAGTTTAAGGTAGAACTTATACGACTTAAACTTATCAGGGCACATAGTAAAGTGCATATAATTTCTTTGAACGTTTTGACATACTATTTTAATACATTCACTGTCCCACGTCATACTTTCGTTCTGTGCGAAAAATTTTTTATCGAATATCAGCTTACGCACTAAGCGGATATTTCCGCCATTTTGCGACTATTTGCATCGAAATAGGTATTATATAACCAAATCCTTGCAGGATAAACAGCATAAACCTCGAAAAAACGTACGGGGCTTACTTATCCACATCTTCTGAAATATGTTTACCTAAATATTATACAGAATATATTCACTATAAGTACGATATACTAACCTAAATGTTGTATGGAATGGTGTCTCAGCTTTGTACCGCAAACTTTACCATCTTTCATAAGAAACATTATTATTTCATACGAAAGCAAGCATAAGAAGATAACTCTTTAATAACCCTTTGCCTTATAATATCACACTCATACAGTTCATACGTGACGCACCACACTCGTATTTTCATCGCAATTGTACTTTGGGTTCACTTCTAATTATAATCATCACAACCAAGTATCGTCTAATACAAAACGTGCCTAACTTTTTAACCTTCTTTACTCGTCTTCACATTGTAGTAATAATTACTTATTTATGCATGACGCAACTGCATAGAAAATTGTAGGTTAAGGGGTTAAAGACTTATTACAAAACTACGAAATGACTTTAGATTGCTTTTGTCACATGCGTCCCAGTTTTGTACGAAAAACCTTACCAGCATGTTCTGTAAATAAAAATGTTATATAAACATAGACTGTTAAATGTTTTATCGAAAGATTAACTGTCGTCATATTTTTAATAACGTAAATTTGTAAACCTATGTTTATAATTTTTTCTTTTATTTATAGAATATGTTAGTAAAGTTATGTAGACAAAACTGAAGCTTGTATGTGATATTGAACAATGTCATTTCGTATTTTTGTTGTAACTGTTTAAAATCCCATGTTGATATAACATTCTTCACTTTTATGAGTAGAATATGTTAATAAAGTTTGGTAGTAAAAAACTGGGGCGTCCTGTATAAATATTCTGTAGAATACATTTCCCTAAATATCGTATAGAATATGTTTACTGTGTAGGATTTACTCATCGTACAAACTCTCTCAATAAAAACTGTCACAGTGAACTTAAATGCATAATCATCCGAGGTTTAACGGACTCGATAGACGTCTATTTAGTTGAGTCATCAGGTCGTCTAATGAATTCTATTCTCCTGAGAAAGTTTTACCAGTGCACAATTAACGTATACTTATGAAACAGAACTTCGACACAATTGCGACGTAGCAGTTATCATATTTTCCTCGTACCTTGTTTCGTTTTCACCGAAGTTAGTGTCACTGAGATATGCAAGCATTGGCGTAGGTAAGTAGGGGCTAAAATGAGTCGAACGTCAGTTAAATGTGGCTTAGGATCGATCTCAAATTGGACAACAATTTTAATTACGGGAGATTTATGTTTTGGAACATCTGTTATTTGCAATTTCGAAAAATTCAAGTCACGATAAATTTGGTAATGAAAAATTTCTACGGTATTCGCATTCTCTTGTGGTGGATAATACATGACATATGTATAGCATGACTCTGTATAAAACATTTCTTTATATGACCCTGGCCAGAGTTTCAGAGACTTGTCCTTAATCCTTTCATGAGCACAACTTAAATTTCAGATGGCAAAGACATACGAACAGTATTTAATATGACACATTCTGAATTTGTTATAGTTGTCAATGCAAGGCATTCTCAGATGTAAAAATATAACTCCGTATTATTCATACAAAACCTTAACTGGTAGGAAAAATTCTTCCCTAAGAATTAGAACATTCTTTTACACTTTCTGTACAGATTTACAAATTTCTCAAAACATAGCTTCTATTCCTTAAAGTCCTAAATCCTATATTTTATTTACCGTTCAACTCAACCCTGCGCCAATGCATCGATAAAATTCCCTCCGTAAAACTTTCTCAAGAAACAGTATCACCACCTGCAACATAACGAAAAAAATAAACCGCAAGACGAAAAAGAACGCCCTCAACAAACAGGTTCAACTAGTTTCCCCTAAAAAGAGTTCCGTTCCATGAAAACAGAAGAAATGTGTCCGTGACTAGCGGTATGGTCTCAGCGGGTAATTCAGTCTCGGTCTCACGATCGAACACGAGACACACGTACAGTCGATCGATTAACGGTCGTATTCACAGAAACACAAGGCATGAAAAAGGTTTGTGTTTCCGTAGAGGGGAATCCTGCGGCGGGGAGGTAGTCAGAAGAGGAGGAGGAGGAGACGAGGCGCCAACGGCAAGAGGCGCGTCGTGCATGGTCTTCTCATTCTCGTGCTAGGCTTAGTCGAATTTCGCTGTGATCTCTGCTCGTACGAGCTTACAGTCGCGTTTCTGCGTTCGTGTAGGTCGTGTCGTTGCGTGCCTTCAACGTGTCGTCTCGCAGATCGTCCTTCATCGGCAGCTAACCGAAGGCGATAGCCGGTGAGCGGCTCGGGGGACTGGTATCGTAAAGGTTGGCAAGTCTCATCCGGTTGTTCGATCAGTTCGCAGAATGTGATCGCGAATTTATGCCCGATTTCCATGGACTGAAGCTCGGGATCACCGAGAGGATCACGGTGTCTCCTAGGCAAACGTGAAATTGTAGTCGCGGTTTGGAGATCGTCGGAGCTGGGTAAACTGGGAGGATCGAGTTTGATGGGGTAACTTGGCTCGTTCGAGTCGGCAAGATCGATCTTCTCCAGGCGGGAAAATAGAACGAGACGAGGGTGGATCGTTGACGAGCGATGAACTCGAACGCTTCTTTCGGGACAAAGCCGAGTTACAATCTTCAGGCTACGCAGATATCCGTCTACCGAGACCGATGGGAAACCGACCGATAACTGCAATCAGCGCTTTTCTAGATCATTCCAGATTCTCAGATTCGACAATAAAATTCGTAGGAGTTTGGAGAACTCAAGGTATCGCATATTCATACTCTGAAGCGGGGATATTAAGATAGACCTATAGCTATGAGGATACTTCAGGGCTATAACAAGGATTTCAGGATAGTACTATAGTAAGGATAATACTTCAAAACTGAAACAGCGAGAAATAAAACTTCATAGCTGAAACAGTAAGGGGTAATTCATTCAAGGACAAAACAGTCAGCAACATCAGGTGTATTAATCTCGAGCTAAAATTATAAGAAACTTCGGAATTACAACAGCAAGAAATAAAACTTCATAGCGAAAACAGTAATCATTCAGAACAGTAAGGATAATATTGTCAGGTTAAAACAGCAGGAGACTTCAAGGATAGAACAGCAAGAAATTTAGGAATAAAACAATAAAGAATAGTTAAGGACAAAACAGCAAGGAGCTGTAGGGTACCAGTCCAGAAGCATAACAGCTCCTTGAAACAGTAAGGGCAAGGATCACTCAAGGACGAAATAGTAGGGTCTAATTCAAGTAAACTGAGGGTAACTTGAAGAGTTGAAGAAACCAATAAAAATTGCGAGATACCAGGGGGTAGCGAAGGTGGGGGTGCAAAAGGAGAGCCTGTAACATAAATTCAGGAGAAGAGGATTGGTCCGAGTGCGTGTCAAGGCGATACCGCAAATAACGCGACGGAATTAAGCCGGGCAGCTGGAAGAGCGGGCAGCAGGAGAAATTGGTCAACGACAAGGGCGCGAGGAAAGATAAATTAGACGGATAAAACAAGCGGAGCGTGAGTTGAAGAGAAAAGTGGAGTCCGTTGGAGTGGAAAACGCGTATCGAGAACGAATTGTGTGATACCGGGTCGAAACGGGGTGCCTCAACGGAGGCTGACAAGGCGAGCAACCTTGGAAATAGATGAATACTTTTTGCTGGTCGTCGCAGGAAATCGATCGCCTCGTTAACAAGTCCCGAAGCAACGTTCGGAAATTATTCGCGGAAGAGGAAGGTGGCCCGTGAGAATACGGAATCTGGAAAAGAGGGAGGTGGGCCGCAGATCGGCTACGTGATCGATAGACAAAGGCAGCAAGGAGAATAAAGAAGAAGTAACGAGATCCAGGTCGCGAAATCAATCAGAGGAGCCAGGCGAAGGAATAATAATAATTTCCGCGGAGGGTAGCTGACAGAGCTTTTGGTCAACGAACCGAGAACGTAAAGTTTCATCGGAACCCACGGACAAGATTACTTTCCTCAAAACGTGCCGGCTAATTTCGAGTAATAGCTCCTTTGTAATCGGCCGGGACGCCTCTCGAGATTACCAGGATGCAGCCGTGTGCGTGCAACGCGTTGCATTATGCAACGGAAGCTACGATCTAATCGACCACGAGGTGCTTTGTGTTCGACGACTGTGAGATTACCGTCGAGACCGGATAGCTGGAGTTTGTGTGGAACAATCGGCCGCTTCCAGTATTAATCGCATGTCTCCCGAAAGAGCCGACGCGATTTTCAACGATTCTTCGAACTTAGTATACCGGTTAGTTCTGCTGTTCAGTGTCTTGACACTCGCGTAATTAAAACAAGCAACCCAGCGACGTCCTTTAACGGCTACCGAACTGGAGATCAAAGCTCACGCTACTCACGATGGAATCTAATAAATCGATATAAAAATAGAGAAAGTGGAGCATTTCGTTGAACAAGTCTGGACACACCCACGGGTCAATTTTAGTTACCGTTTCCGAGAAGATCCACGTAGAGGGGCTGAAACTCAAATGAGTTAAGGTGCTGATCATTCAGAGGAGCGTGTTCGAGAGTGGATCTCGGTGGGATCGTTTCGGTGATCGACCGTAATATTTTAATCGATTTTTGTTATTTTATCTGGACACCTTTTGTTGTTTCGATTGGTCAGTTGTTTTTGAGTGGTGGACTTCGGAGGAAGGGATTTGATGTGAAGGTGATGTGATCAAAATTTTGAATCGTACAGTGCGGTGTTGGACGCTTCAGTGAAGCGTCTACAGATATTTGGATATATTGGAAAGTATCATTGTAAGTGAGCAGTTACCTTAAATATATATTAAATATTAAATATCACTGTTAGTCAGTGACTGTCTTAAATACCAAATATTAAAATATTAAAAATATCACTGGTTACCACTTGAAATATATATCTAATATTAAGATACTACAAAATATCACTGTAAGTGAGCGGTGACAAATATAAATTGAATATAAAAATATTACAAAAGTATCACTGTAAGTGAGCGATTATCACCTTAAACACATATTAAATATTGAAACACTGTAAAACATCGCTGTAAGTAATCATCTTAAATAAATATTAAATATTGAATCACTGTGAGTGGAACCATCTTAAAGAGTCGGCTGGAAGCGACAAGAATAACAAAATTTCAGTGAAACTTTAAAAGAATATAAATAGTGGAAATATTTTCAAAATTCAGTTCATCAATCTTGGACCATCCGTGTTTCACCATGAAGATGAGAATTTTAATTTCTTTGGTGTTAATTACGCTGTCAGTGGCTGACACGTCTTTGAAGACGCGATTCAAAAAGTGTTGTCCACCTGGTGAAGTCTTCACAGGTCTATCAAAGGTTGGATGTGCACCTGCACCTGTACACGCGATGGAGCTTTACAATTTCGATTATGTGGGCTACAATGTCAGTTTGAACGCGTCGGAAAATCAGTTTGAAATTCCGATTTGTGCAGATACGGCCGACATCGCTACGATACCTCTTTCCAACCTGACATCCACCGACTCCTTGCAGGTACATATTCTCAATCGTAAACGCGGTTCTTTCTCGAAAATGTTTTTTATCGTGTTACATAGAGCTAAACTGGTTTTTAATTTCTGAAATCAAGTTAATTTTAAAGTTCACCGATCTTTAAACAAAATGAAGTTTGATATTTGTTAAATAAAATTTAAACTTCATCCGTGGCCAAAATCGGGTAGAGAGGTACACAATATTTGTTACGAGTATAAAATCAATGTGCATTAAATTATACAATAATTTTCTTTTAGTACCCATTTTGTACCCTCTTCCTCTTTGTATATTTTATTTGTCTTTCACCAACATATGAAAGTTTGTGGACCTCTCTTGAAGCGATTAAGCTTTCTGATCTTCTAAGACAAGTTTACTTTCATAAAATTGAAGAAATGTTTGAATAAATTTTAGAATAAATGGTTCTTTGATGTATGATAGATTTGAACGATTACTGCAAGAATAAGTATGTAATATTTTTAAAATATTAAATTGCTACATAAATCGACGGTAAAACGGTGATTGAAAATTTTCATCGAATGGCGCAGTCAAATCGAGCGTGTTAAATTGCTTGAGACCGTGCTTGTTCCTTTCTTGGCACGTTTTAGTCCAAGCACGCTTGATTGATTCTCTTTAAATTCGTTAAATCTTGATCTTGTAATTTGCTACTTTTCGATAGTGATTTGTTACATTGGGAAATGGATCTGTCTCGAGAAAGATTGATGGTGCTGGTTGATGAAATTAATGATAGGGATAATTGTCGCTGATATGATTAGACACATTTCTACATTTTTAAATATCTAAATTCTTAAGTTCTAAATATTGGAAACTTATATAACAGAGAATGTAAAACCTTCGTGAATCTCCGCACATTACGATCGTAGAGAAGGCAGTGTACAATCCATGCAAAGATTATACAACGAGATTTTATCTCCCACTTTTTGACAAACGAAAAAACCCATTATCGAGCAAAATTGAGTCATCGGTAGAATAAGTATTATTCTTATGTAAGAATAAATTTTCAAATAACCTCCATTAATTTTCTGTTCCAGAAATCAAGCTGTGTAGAAGTCTTGCACGACGCCACTTCGGACAATAACTATCCGATAGTTGTTCACTGTCGATCGAACGAAGACAGAGACGAACAAAACAAAGAACCGAGTCTGTCTCTGCCACGACTTCTGGGCATCAGGAGATGTTGTCCGAAGAATACATTTTTCGACGAGCATCGTGGAATCTGCATTCCGCTATTCGAGGTCGTTCCTGACGGATACTTTTCGGATATCGATGAATTTTTATCCTTGTTACCGAAAGAATTGGACACGCTGGACTTCTTGAATGTGAGCAGAACATCAACGAAATGTTCAGGGGCGACATTCACATATGTGATCGACGCCGAGGACCTCGTTTACGTGAACGGAATCTTACAGGTAAGCATCTACTTCAATTTTACGATTTCGTGAATGACTTAACGCGAAGGTCCTCGAAAGGTACGAATTACAACGGAAGCTTCTTGGGGCTGAAACTTATGAACGAACTTCTCTGCTGAAATTCCTCGAATCGGGGATTAGATGCTTTTTGAATTTTTTGGGAGAAGTTGAAGATGAACTGTAGAGTTCTGTAGAATCGTTTGTTACTCGATCGAGTGATTCACTAAATTTCACGAAAATCCTATAAATAGGAACTGAATAATTCAAAAACAGACTTTTCAAACAAAAAAAATTATTATTCTTTGTATTATTACTGTTCTACTTCTAATTTACCTGAAAAGAAATGTTACTGTTTGCTTCAAAACACTGAACAAAATATATATTATTAATTTTACAATGTTCAAAAATTATGTAAAGATCTCTTCAAATAAGAGAGAGTTCAAGTAAGAGAGTAAGAGAGTTCAAGTATTAATTAATAAGCTAAATAATTAATATAGTAAAATAATTTGAAAATTCGTGGTTGGGACTCGAGGGAAACCGGAAGCGGAGGACGCCGTTTTACCGAGAATGGCGTTCGTGACTATAAATGTTAAACAACTGGTTAAAAAGAACGAAACGTTGAATTTGAAGCGTCAGTTTATGCAACACTTCATTTTTAATTTCCCGGAAGAGATACACCCTGAGCTTCCACATCGTTGAGCACATTTCGTGTTCCATTGTAGCAAAAAAGAAATAACGTCAGTAATGAGGTGTGTCCATTTACTTAGAAGTTTGCATTAATTTTTTCATTCGTATGCAGATATTTTACCACACCTACGGCGAAATTAATTACTCATCAAAATTATTGCATGTACAGTAATTAGTAGGGCGAAGGATATTTTGTATTAAACTTTTAGAAACAAGTTAAATTTTTCAAAAATCTGCATTTCAAATTGTCTGCGAAATGCAATTTAGGTATCTTTAAAATGCAAACTGGTTCCCCTAACATGCAGATTGGGTCCATCTCGCATTTGCCTTCAAATGCAGTTTGGGTCCACCTCTCTAAAATCAAGAGACCAGTCTATCATAAAATAACTATGGTTATCACTTTCCTCTGGGAATATAAATTAACCATCCACAATGATCGAAAACCAGATAATCTTTCTAAAAACTTGCTAATGTTCGCAAAACTTGATAATTTTCGTAAACTTAGGTGGGCCATCTTTAAAATTTTACTCACTCCAATGTTCCCGTAAAAAACATCTACCATTTAAAAAGTTGTATATCAGTAAAAAGTTTCGTCTTGGTCACACCCTATCAAATTATTCATGGTCACCACTCACGATAAGAAAATAAATTCGTCGAGGAAAAATGTGTATTCGTGAAAAGATAAACAAACCTTGCTGACAAGTAATTTATCGTGTTTATGACTTACATATCGCATCCTCGCAGTTTCCCGTTTGATTCAGATTCTAATTCATAAAAAAATGATATTGTCATTGGTCAGGAATGTAATAATTTTGATACGAGTGTTGTATCGTCTTGATAAAGATTACAATACATTTCCTGTCGATTCTTCAATGGACACTTTGTGATTCGACACTTAAAACACGTGTTTTGACATTGTTATAAATATGAATATTTCAAGTTCATTTGTTCTGTATGTTAGTTTCAATAATTTAGAAAAATAGTTTGCACAAAATTTATAATGCAATAATATTTTCAACAGTATGTTCTAACCTTAAATAATCAAACCGTGTAGAATTAAACTTAACTCAATTAATATAATTTAATCTAACTTAATTAGGTAACCTACTGTGGTTTTTAATACTTTAGTTAGCTAACAGAAGTTAGCTTAGTTAGTATTAACAGAAACGCAGAAATATAGTTAACTTGCCTATTAACTACTTGGTTACATAGAAATGTAGTTAACTTCGCCTATTTTGTATTTATTTTTTTACGAAATTTTTTATGCTCTGAAATAAGAAATTGTTAGGAAAGGAAAGAAATGATTTCAACAATTTCAATAATTATTAATGTAATTCATTTATATTTGACAAGTTACAGAACTTTGTAACTGTTATAATCTGTATTTTTGTTCAAAATACCATTTTTAATATATGCGACCAAAATTTTAGAACGAAATTCGTTCGTAGAATTCTAAAAACGAGAGATCCTCGCACAGGAACCGGAAGAACAGGTTTCATAATCGTCTCCTGTCAATTTGATTTAAGCTTACGAGAAATAGCAATGGGTGCCGAAACCTTTCGATTAAACGTACGCATTTTTTATCGTATTATATCATAAATTGGTTTTTCGATAAAAACTCGTTACATAAAATATTTGCAACATTATACAATAAATTATGTAACGTTATGAAACAATTTTTAAAATAATTTTCAATTTTATCTACAATTATATTGTATTGATTCTTATATTAATCGATTCAATTTAATAATAATTCAATGAATATATTGATTTTCAATGTTACGTAGCATGACAAGTTTGACCAAAATTTATCATTATCTCTAGTTATAGTATAATATAAAAATGCATGAACTGTAACAATAGAATTATTTTGATCATTTTTAATTCAAGAGCCAGGGATTGTATAGTACAGTATACTAATACTGCACTGTATAGTATTGTATAGTTATACAGTATGATTTATACGCAACATTTTTATTTACTGCTAGTTAGCATTAGTTAATTATCAGTTATATATCGGGTGTCTTGTTTGAAATGATCTAGTATCTTTGAAATTAATCAGCAACAGATATTTCGAATAAAAGTTACATGATTTCGAGTCGCACATCGTCCGATTGTAATTAGTTTCCTGCAGGAGGAAACGTAGAGGACATATGAAGGTCAATCTCATTTCATAAAACACATGTGTTTTAATATATCAATGTAGCTTCTCTCCAATCATTCATTTATTTGTATTAAATTTATTTATATTCACCTGTATGCATTAAACATATTTGTAATAAACGTATTTACATTAAACCTATTTATATTAAACCTACTTACATTAACCTATTAATTTTGAAAAATCATTAGCTTAGAGATATTTTAAAAGTAATATTACGAGATAGTACTCAATTCCAGCCCAGAAATCGATCCTGTTTACTTTGAAATTGAATTCTTAGTGGTCTCTCGAATATTTGCAAACCGGCGTTATTACACAAATTGATGGTTCTGTCACAATTACGTGAAACAATAGCTATTTTAAGATCTGATTACAACATTGTTAAAATAAGAATATCTGTGAAATTAATGGTTCTTCGATATAAATACGTTAGAAATTTTATAGAAAGAATAATTTATATTGATGTTCTTTAAGAAATTATGAAACTAGTACGAAGGTAATCTTTATTTGTCCTGTACATTAGAGTCCATCTTTAATTGCTAACATTTTGCATTCCATCGTAAATAATTTTGAAGATATTCGATGTCGCTCCAAAGGGAATTCTTCATGTATATTTTACATGCTATTTGTATAAAAATATGACAAAAGTTCGACCAGGAACTTTTGGTTGTTTTCTGACACTTTAACAACTGTATTCTTTGTACGAGATATTTCATATGTAAAAATGGAACTCTTGTTTGAAGAAAACAGCGGTACACGAGAAGAGGACCAAGAAGGAAAATATTTTGGTTGAAATGATACGCAAATTGTGCGTACATCGTAAATGGTCCCAGGGGAAGAGCGATCAAGGCCGCTGTAGATCTACACTGTAGCGACGTTGCATGTCATGCTGGTTTATTTTAGACTCTACCTTCGGAAATAATTAGGCAGATTAGTTTTGGTGTTTCCGTTGCAGCGTTAACTTGGTCTCATTTGAAATGAAATATTACAACTTGGTTTTATTTGAAACGAGATATTGCTTCAACACGGTTTTATATGAAGTGAAATATGCAAATGGAGTATCTTTAATTAATTTATTATAATCGATCATTGAAATACTGTTATTGCAGTATTATTTAAAGATGTAGGAAATTAAAGCTTTATTTGAAGTCTCAACCTTTTATGTATTGATATTTTAGAGAATATTCTTCTAGAATAATTACTGATAAAAATAAAATTGTAAATATTCGTGAGTGGTTTGTATGATAATTTCATATAAATTGAAAAGCCTGTGGTTTCATTTCAAGCGTTCTCCATTTTTTATGTTTATTTTCACTTTGAACGATGAATTTAACAGTTCCATAAAACGACTTCTAAATGTATACAGACAGTAATTACATAACATACAGCTGGATGCAGCGGAATGGTAGTTTCTGATACTTATTTGCTATGTTTAAGCTGCCAGACATGGTTCCAAATTTATGATCAATGTATCGTTTAGACATTGAGAAATTCAGATCGCAAATAGGAGTCATTTTATCGTTTATATTATTCTTATAAATTATATTATGATAAGCAAATGTTTGTGTTTCATTACTTAAAAGAAAGCTTCTATTAACCCCTTGGCTTATAACATCGAGTGACGCTTTGTCCTAAAATATGTCCTAACTGTGAGGTCTGATTTCAAACCGCCAGAGTAAATATTGGCACAAAAAATTCCGTGTCAAGTATTTTCCTGAGTGATCGGGTAAAATTGGGAAATTAGGTGATTGACACTCTGGTATATTCCTTCGAGGAAACGCAGAATTTTCCCAGAAAGTTTACAAACATGTATTCAGCATATTTTCCCTAACATTTGGAAGAGGACATATTCATTCGAACAGCAGTCGCATTCAACACGTATCATCGGCCAACAGGTGACTCGTGATGGTATTTTGTGTCTCGATGCATTTATACACATTCTTTCCTCGACAGATACACATACGAACATCAAACAAACCGGTTATCGTGTCGTTCTTTGCAAACTATTTGCATGGTCGCTATTCGCTCCTCGTAAACCTATGGTCAGTGAAAATTCTGTTATACGCCGTGAAAGCCATCAAGTGTTATATAAATATACTTGAAACGGTTAACTGATACGTGACAGGTTTTTCGATTAGAAAAGAGGTCTTTCCCCTTCATTTTATTGATTTTATTTTAGATCACAAGCATGGGTGTGCACGGTGCAGTGATGAATTGTTGCAGGTTTTTAATTCTTTTGATTAATTTGGAGAGTTAGGAGTTTGAGGATTTGGAGATTTGGGAATTTGGAGATTTGGGAGTTTGGAGATTTGGGAATTTGGAGATTTAGAGATTTGGAGATTTGGAGATTTGGAGATTTGGGAATTTGGAGATTTGGGAGTTTGGAGATTTGGGAATTTGGAGATTTAGAGATTTAGAGATTTGGAGATTTGGAGATTCGGAGATTTGGAGATTTGGAGATTTGGAGATTTGGAGATTTGGAGATTTGGAGATTTGGGCACTTGGAGATATGGGAATTTGGAGATTTGGGAGTTTGGAGATTTAGAGATTTGGAGGTTTGGAGATTTGGGCACTTGGAGATATGGGGATTTGGAGATTTGGGAGTTTGGAGATTTGGGAATTTGGAGATTTAGAGATTTGGAGATTTGGAGATTTGGAAATTTGGAGATTTGGGCACTTGGAGATATGGGAATTTGGAGATTTGGGAGTTTGGAGATTTAGAGATTTAGAGATTTGGAGGTTTGGAGATTTGGGCACTTGGAGATATGGGGATTTGGTAATTTAGGAATTTGGAAATTTGGGAGCTTGGAGATTTGGGAGTTTGGAGATTTAGAGATTTGGAGATTTAGGAACATGGGGATATGGAAATCTGGAGATTTTGGAACTTGGAGATATGGGAATTTGATAATTTAGGAAGTTAGGAATTTAGAGATTTGCGAGTTTGGAGATTTGAGAGATTGGAGACTTGGAGTCCTGGAGATTTGGGAGTTTGGAGACTTGGAGATTTAGGAGTTTGGAAACTAGGAGACTTACAGATCTGAAAGAGGGTTTGGGATTTTGGAAATTTGAAAATTTAACAATTATAAAATACGAAAATTGACAAATTACGAAATCTATACTTTGTATTTATCTCACTGCAAAATATGTATAAGAATAAACATGAACCTCGAAGAAATATCAGTGATGACTAAAAAAAAAAGGTGTAAATGAAAAGTACAAATTGCATTTACGATTACAGTAGCATACACCGCTTCTAGCGGCTAAACACTTTTCTTACAATGTTTATACTATTAACGGGGTATTTCCCCACCTAGCGGTCCTGTAAACGATGAAGTCATGTTCTCAAAGGCCGTGGGTGCCTTATAATAAACATATCGACGCCTTCATTACTGTTTTACACGTGACTAATCATATAACATTAACGATTTTTTTCTCATGTCGCGTCGATGCACGAATATGTTCCGTTTTCTTGTACGCATGTACACCACGTGCAGAGCTGCTTTGAATAGTTTTGTTTCCACGGAACAGTTTGTTTTTTCACCTCTTTATGTCCATTTTCTTTTTTATAGCGGTAACAAATTGGGGGAGAACAGACACGACGTCGAAATTGCTTCTGGTTTTTTAAATAGAACGTGATACTAGATACTATTATTAAATTTTGATATCGAATATCAGGTAGTATGTGTAGATCATGTATTAAATGTTAAATGCTATGGATATGTCCGATATTAAATATTAAATAGTATGGACAAAATAAATATTAGATATTGAATATTAAATTATTAAATAGTTAATTATAAATAGTAAACACCACATAATAAGTAATAATTTACTAACTGTGGTATTTACTGTAACATTGAAAGTGTTTTATATTTTATGTCATATACGTGGAGTTAATTGATTTTTAGATTTATATCATGATTGCTATTTTTCAATTTATATATAAAATATTTGTATTATTATTATATTATCATAAACTAGTATTGCGATTATATTACTAGACATTATATTACTATAACTAGTTTTATAGTATATAATATATAATAATAATACAATTGTAATTCCAATATAATGTAAGCATAATTATTATAATAATATAATATATTCTCGTTAACCTAATAATATTGTTTAATAATAATAATATGCTAATAATTAGTCATAAAATAATTATCACAATAATTATTAAACTAATTCCATTTCAACAAATATAATTTTTCATTTAACAATTTCTGTTTTCTATTTCTTCATAAACGTAATACGATTCATGAGATCCTTGGTGTCAATTAATGTCGCGGTTCTCATCTCGTGGCAAAAAACAGTGCCACCTTGTTCCAATAATTAACTGCAGAAGTTTGAACTGCAAGGAACGATCTCAGGAGTTATACAGTTTTTTCCGTAACATTAACTCGAATAATCGTTACTACTGCATTAAATATCAATTTGAAACGTTCCTCGTAATCTTCATCAACGAATGAGTGTAATCATTATTCAACGCATTAGATGAGTAATGTATTGTAATTATCCTCTTGAATTATGACTTTTACGAGCAGTTACACAGTTTCGAATTAATTATCCGTTGTTTCAGCATACAAAAAGTCGAGGAATAGTATATCAAACATAATATGACTTTGATAACTTATCTGTGACCCAGATGCGAAAATTGCTCGTACCATTTCAATTAATTAGGATAGAAAACTTTTTATGTTGATCATAATATACGTTGTCAAATAATGTAATATTGTAATAACCATCACTTTTGAAATGTCTTCTTCTGTTTTATGTGTCATTTCTTTCTCTGCAATATCATTCTGCTTTAAATAAACATTTTTAACAGAGAATAAATGTTTACTACTATTTTTACGTTAGCGAGTTAGAAAAGTTCGAGGATGCATTTTTTAAACAATCATACAACAAAATCATACTTTGTTCATAATATTAGTTTTCATAAATAATATTAGTTTTTAGTCTTTTGGAACATTAAAGAAGAAACAAATGTTCATTTTACACTGTAACAACAAACTTTTACAATCAACTGTATTCTAACTCGATTGCGAACTATTCGCAACTTTCCGGTTGTTTTTGCAGAGTGTAATTTTCACAGTCAGATTAGTCAGAGTTGTGACATATACCGCTTTTTTGTTCTATTCAGATTTGAAAAGGTTACGGTGGGTAAAACCGGAAAACTGAGTTATGGTCGTCACGACATTCATATGTGACACACATATGCACAATTTCAAAATATTATTATACAATGATGTAATACTAATGAATACTATATATAATACAATGAAAAGAACGCAGTATAACGATGAAGGTACATATAATAACAATAACACAATATAATAATGAATGTTATACAAGATATAATAACAATATACACAATACAATATAATAATGAATATTATGTAGAATGCAATGAAAAGAACGCAGTATGATGATGAATGTTATACAAAACATAATAACAATATACACAATACAATATAATAATGCATATTATATACAAATAAAAAAAATGCAGTATAATGATGAATGTTATATACAATATAATGAGTGTCATAAAAAATATAACAACAATATACACAATGAAGTAATGAATATAATCTGCAATGCAATATAATAGTCAATTAGAAGATTTTACGAGAATAGTACCATGAAGTTGTCCAATCAGAAATAATATGTTTAGAAGCAAATTGAAATTTGATAGTGGAGCTAGGATTCATTACATCTGATCCGTTGATTGAATTTTAATGACACGATGGGTGCAATAAGTGTTAACTGCTGAGTCATAGTAATTACCAGACAATTTGATAGTTCGTAAAAGTCTAACGATCGCATGCTGCCGGATGATATTTGCAATCTGTTACAAGTCTCACGACAGAAATTTTCCTGGTGTTACTTATTAATAAAACCTTACAGTAGATAGATAATTTAATAGTTGTTAGATAATCTAGTAGATAGATAATTTAGTAGTTGTTAGATAATCTAGTAGATAGATAATTTAGTAGTTTAGGATATTAATAATTAAAGTTACGACATTTTAAGGTATACACGTGTAGAAGATGGTCCTTCAAATTAGGATTTCATATCTGTTTTTTTAATTATACGAAAATGTTAATGTATGTTAAAGTAATAATTAGCTAATATGTAACAATTATATTATGCAGTTAATATTAAATTCCGTTACTAAATAGATTTTAAATAGCTTTTTCATACAACGCTCTAAACATCAGAATTTGAGGTTATGTGCACCTGGTTTGTTTAAATTATTTTTATTACCAACTACTCTTTTACAAGCTCATATTTAGAGACTTTCAAAAATGGAACTACTATAAATAATTGTGAACAATAAATAAATATTATAAAGCTTATATGTATGTAATATTGCAATTGACGTATGAATCCATAAAAGATTGAATATCCAATAAAGAATATCTTAATCCATAAAAGATCGAGAATAAAATTTGACCAAAAATACTTTGTATTGACACCGTTAAATTTAATTCAGATTGCAAATAATTATAAATATTCAGTATATTTTAGACTTCTTTCCCCATATTTTTTGTCGTTATTTATAATACGCAAAAATTTTGCAAAATCACCATTCCAGTCGCTTTTTCCTCGGGATTTTTTGATAATTAATATTTATAAATCCTTTTATCACAAATAACATATTATCATGTGTTTTTTCGAACTTATTTTATCGCATTTCTCGAATACAACATTCAAACAAAAACAAGTTTTTATAACGCGGCGACTTAATTTACGAACCCTTTGGGCAAATTAGTCTAGGAACTAATTTACGACGAATACTTTTATTAACTTTTAGGAGAACTATGTCTGCATTCTGTTCATTAAATTCCAAGTTAACAGGAAACAGGGCTCTGGAACGACCGTAAATCCAGCAACTTCAAAGCAACAATTTTCAACTTCTTAAGCTTTTCAACGCAAGCTTAACATTTTCTATGTTAATCGTTTCGTGGAAAATGTATTTTTCTCCTTTTTACCATGTCTAATTGCGTACGATTTCCGAAAATTTCAGGAAAGTTCAACGAATGCTAAAAATACGTGCTCTGATTTTTCTCTTCTAGTCTTCGTCTAGGGCCAAAGTACAACACCGCGAAATTGATCTACGTTAAATCAGTTCTGTTTTTATTTCTGATGTGATATACATGGTCCACAATTAATATACTTAGGCTTAAAATAATCTGTTTACTATTTAAGGTTTAACTATCTCAACTCTCTTTATATACAAGATAGTTCAATAAAATATACACCCTTCAATATTATGTAATTTAATAAAGAACATGAACAGGTTAGAGGAAGAGGGTAGGTTAATGTTGCTTATCTTTTTCTGTACAAATGTTGTACAAAGATTTATCTTAATAAAATATGATTATAAATAACTTCCTGAATTTTCCCAAACGTTGTTAATGAATTGTTAAAATTGTTTCAATAAATTTCAATAAACTTTTTCAAACGTTGATTTGTTAAAACGCTTGTATCGTAATAAGAAAGATATGTATACTTGAATTCTGTATCAAGCCTCTCTTTATTGAAAAGATTTCAACGAATTAACTTGAGAAAGTTTGATCAAAGTTTGCCGGGAGAAATTTTATGTAATATCCTAACGGAGTAAATTTCACTTTTATTCGAGGCTACACATGATACACGACGCTTGCTCAGCCATTTTGCAGTATATGCTTCGCTATCTTAACTCGATATCCAAAATAGAGGGAGAATGATTCAGGATTTGATATTCGAACTTTATGGTTCATGCCCCATAACATCCAAGCTTGGCACCGAGCTGCGAGTTTCCATAAAGAAACTGTTCTCTTCGTTCGCCATGATTTCGATTGCTTTTGAAGTGAAAATATATCTATTCTTTCCTTTTAACTCCACCGGAATTGTCGATCTTTTATTAAACTTATTATAGTTTACAATTACATGAAGCGGAAAAGAAATAGTTCTGTATTCAATGCTTGAAAACGGTTCTGGTATTGATTTCCATTCTTGAAACTGTTATGGAGGACTTTTATTATGGATAGTTTTCATGAAATTATACTTTATTCGTTCTACAACGTATCAAATATGTACACGTGGACATTTTTCAATTACCAAATTTTTTAGTACGACAAAGTTTTTCATTTTCAGATTCTTAAATCTTCGAATATTTAAATTCCTGAATTGCTGATATTTTGAATTTGTGGATTTTATAACTTTGAACTTCTGAATTTCTAAATTTCTGAATTTCTGAATTTTCAAACTTCTAAATCTACAAATTCCCAAATTTCATAAATTTCAAATTTTGAGTAGCACAAATTTTCAGGTTTCTATGGTTTCACGTTACTAAGTTCCTAAATTGTTAAATCTTTAGATTTATAAATCTCCAAATTCCTTAATTTTCAAATCCACAAATCTCAAAGATTCTAAATCTCCAAATTCTCAAATTTTCAAATACTGCAAATCAGCAAGTCCCCAAATTTGCAAATAATTCAAATCTCCAGGTCCCCAGAGCCCCAAATCCCCAAAATTTCCAAATAATTCAAATCCTCAAATCCCTAGATCTCCAAATCCTCAAATCCCCAAATCTCCAAATCCCTACATCCCCAAATCCCCAAATTTCCAAATAATTCAAATCCTCAAATCCCTAGATCTCCAAATCCTCAAATCCCCAAATTCCCAAATCTCCAAATCCCTACATCCTCAAATCCCCAAATCCCTAAATTCCTAAATCCCCAAATCCCCAAATACCCAAATTTCCAAATAATTCAAATCCTCAAATCCCTAGATCTCCAAATCCTCAAATCCCCAAATCCCCAAATCCCTAAATCCCTAAATCCCTAAATCCCCAAATCCCCAAATACCCAAATTTCCAAATAATTCAAATCCCCAGGTCCCCAGTTCTCCACATTCTCAGATCTCCAAATCCCCAAATCCCCAAATCTCCAAATCCCCAAATCCCCAGATCCCCAAATTTCCAAATAACTCAAATCCCCAAATCCCTAAATTTCTAAATAATCGAAATCCCCAAATTCTCAAACATTCAAATCTCAAATCTTTAAAATTTGTCAAATTTCTCGCTTATTAAAAAAATTCCTACAATTCATACGAATAACAATTTAACCAACATTTTCCTCTGACGAAAACAGCGAAGTGTTTACACGGGGCGAACGTGAGAACCAAAACACAACCTCGGGCGATTTTATAACAAAAAGCTTGTACGAAAATAAAGCGAGACTTGCACTATTCTGTTCTCTCTTTCCCTTGATTTCATCGAGAACGTGTGCGTGAGATTCATAGATGCAACGTCAATATTTGCGTTTGTTATTTTTTAAAAGAATATTTTATTGCTCACTTTGGTGTCCACGCAAATCCAGTATCGCGGAATTCAATATTTGTTGTACTAAACGCTCACTTCCATACGTTGGGGTAAACGAAGCGTGAAAAACTTTATGAAACAGAAGTATTTCGTTTGTCGTCTCTTGTTGCGGAGAAGCTTAACGTTTACCCATGAAAGAAAGGGACAAGCTTTGTCCCATAAATTACATTATGTTTTTCGTCTGCGTTTTCTTGGTAAAAGAAGAATTCTTCTTTGAATTATTTAGGACGATTTCGATGTCAATATTTGGTATTTATGGAATTATAGTTAGGACAGTAACACAATTATTGATAAATAAGATAATGTTTATAGAGTGTTTCATTTAACTTGAACATTTAAATCATTGTTGTTAAAAATGGAAGAAGATAGTAGTTAATTATTTCTTTCTATTTTATACAACAGAGAAGTAATTCATACTATGTTCAAGTTAACATTGAAGTTCACTTTAAATGACAGCCTGTATAGTAATATTTAGTTGTAAATAAACATTTAATTATAAAGTTCTTTGAAGTGTTTGAGATTTTATGACACAGTAGGTAATCAAGGTATTAGAGCTACAATTGTACAATACATATATTAGAGCACAATAATAATAACAGTATTATAAATAAAAATGGTAGAAATATTTGTTTCATGCAACGTGTATAGTGAACATTAATTATTGCTAATTTATTGCGTAAGTAATAAGTCACGTCGAAGGAACAAATTAAATGCAATCTTGTATTCTATGCGTACAATAGAAGCTATCCACTTAATGTCTGAAACAACCGATGATATGTACTGACGACAGCGTGATAAATGTCCGAGAAACTTGTACCATTTGTACTCAGGATTATTATCAATCTCTATACTCCTCCTCTTTCGTCAAATTTTGCACTATAATTTAATACCAAGCTAAATCTGCTGTCATATAATCCTGCGAACGTTTCAGGTGTTTTCTAAACTAATGCGATTATAGTTCTCTAAAACTTGATGCAATCATGATGATTATACTTAATATTCTATAATTAATAATTATAACAAGCTTCTACAATTATAGTCAAAAGGGTATATTGTGTATCTTTATTGTAGTATCTATTGTAAAGGGTAGTTATTTCTTAATTTCAAGGTTGAAAATTTGTAAATTTTTCATTTTGTGTACCTGTGTTTCTACTGTTCTAGGTATATAAATTTCTAAAGTTGGAAAGTTTGCAAATTTTAAATTTCTACATATTTAAATTTCTAAATTTCTAAATTTGAAAATGTCCCAATCTGGGCATAATATCAAATTTCCCCCAATCTCCATTTTCCCTATAAAAGCCTAACGTCTCAGTGCACCAAGGGCTGCCTATCGTTCGCCACAAGTTCTTTGCCTACCAAAAAAAATTGCGTCTACGCTAAAAGAATATTTGTAGGTTTACACAAACTTTTGACAGGAGAAAATTAAATACAGCCACACATCGGTTAGACGAAGTTTAACCCGTCTCCAGAGCTCATCTTGTGGCGTGAGCGCAGTGGTGGGAAGAAAGGAGGTTTCGAATGGCCGCAATTCTTGAAAACATCGAAAAGAAAAATTCATGGTTTGTAGAGGAATTATCGTTGTGATGAGGGAGAGAAGCGTTATTAGAACGCGACTATCGACTTCGGGAGGGCATGCTCGATTGAAAGCAGAGACCAGAGACCTTCTATCTGACACCCTCTGCAATGCGGTCCTTGGTTTCACCAACGGCGCATCGTTCCTACGCCATTGCACACCGGTGTGCTACCACCACGCCCTGTAAATTCTCTGGCGATGAGACGGATTTATTTACCCGCACCGCATCCTTTTGCCGTTCGAAATAAAGCTCCGCCATATAAGCTCATGCTTTGATAAAAATTTTGAATAAGGTTAATTTTCGAGTGATCTAACAATAGTCGCTGAAATAATTTCAAGTTACATAGGTAAAATAAATATATACCCGAAAGGTAAAATTATTATATTAGTAGTTAGAATTTCATCCCCTTGATCCTCGAAATCCGTCGGCTCTGATACAAATTTTGAATAAGCTAAATTTTTGAGTGACGAAACCAAGTAGTGGTTAAGATTTTAGACAAGGTAAAATAACTACATGCATTTATCTGAAAGGTAAAATTATTTGCACTAAATTATTATGTTATTAGTAGTTATAATTTCATCCCCTTGTAGCTCGAAATAAAGCCGACATATAGTCATGCTCTGATAAAAATTTTGAGTAAGGTCAATTTTCGAGTGACCAAACGATAGAAGTGCTTGAGATAATTTTAAACGAGGTAAAATTATAACTAATCACGTTTATCCGAATAGCTGAATTATTTATACTAAATTATTAGATTATTAGTAGTGATATTTTCAGATAAAATAATAAGAATTATTTGTGAAAGGGAAAGTTTTAAATTGACTATAAGTTATATTCGTATGGCTGATTGGACAATATTCATGACATGTGCTAGTCGTAAATTATTGCCAGATATTAAATATGTATTGATTTATTACTATTATTTAATACATTTAGAAAGCGAAGATTCTCATATGGCACAGAAATTAGGCTACTAATAATTATATTTATATTAAGCATTTACTAATTATAGATTTTAAAAATTACGCGACATCAAATGATAGAATAAAGAAAATCTTGATTCTCTTAAATTTCCTGAATCGTGATACAAACATGTTTTGGATTATTAATTCTGAGTTATGGAAAATACTGCAGGCATCAAGGTCTCTTGACAGCGTAAAACTGCAAGTGTATGTTGAAATGAACAGGAACTGAATCTAATTAAGATACTTCAATCTTCTTCCTGCGGTTTTCGAATTACCTAAGACCTTGTAGCTTTGTTTGATTTATACGCATCTGATATTAAATAAGGAAATGATATTCTTCATCTTTGTTTTTGAAGATAATTTAGACAATTTGATTTTGTAGACAGCGATTGACTTTACTGAAATCAGCCGTGAAATATGTTAAAACAACTTTAAAAAATTATTTATGATTTTTTTCAAGTTAAAATATTGAGTAGTTTCTTTGTAAGAAACACTTTTAATGGCTGGGGTCTTAAATGTTCCAAGTATGTTATTCCGATGGAATGTGACCGTTAAGGGCTAATTTCGCATGATTTCATAATTCAAGAAATGATTTAGCTGTCTCGATCGAATAATCGCATTACGATTTAATACTCAGCAATTGCGGGCAAGATAAGCTTAAATATAAAAGCAAATTGTACTCTAAAAAGATTACTCCGAGGAGAGAGAAAAGATTTACGAGGACATTTTACGTGAATCTGGTAATCCCCATGTCATTTTCTTCGAGACAGATTTTCTTTCCGTTTCACTGTTCTGTTAATACTTTGTCATCCATAATCCATAAATTTCAGAGGACTTTAATCTTCATTTTCTGGAATGAGACATTATGGTGTTGACTTACATATAATGTGTTCTAAAAGAAAACAACCTTTAATAGAATACTTGATTTCATTCAAAAACTTCATGTCTTTTGGGGATACACTGTAAGTGGTGTTTGGACGATTATTTAAATTACTAAATTTCTATGTATATAAACTTCCCAATTTTTTAATTATTATTCTTTTAAATTAAGAATTAAAATTATTCTTTCAACGTTTCCTTACCATATAGAACTTGTTTTACTTAATCGAATGTAGTCTTAAATTATTTCAGAGTCTTAAAATGGAGGTCAGAAAAGTTTGAAGAACACTGATGCAACGTAATCGAAATTTTATAATTAAGCATCGCGATAGAAGACTTAAACTTGCTCGCAAAGATAAAACCATTGCCTGATGGCGTTTTCAGTGACTTCAGCGTTGACAGTCACAGTGTTAACAGAGAAATCTCATTTCCGTAGTGTACGGTCTTCCGCTCGTTATCTCAGTTTCAATGGCGTTTCGTCTTCCTCGATCGTTCACCTTCGGCACTTGCGAAATAATGACATAGAAAACGAGCTACGCGTCGACCGTCGTGTAATGGCTTTCCAAGCCAAATCTCATGGTAAAAGTTGAAAGAAATTTCATGGTCACTTGGATTCCTCTACTGGTATGGCCGGCTGTCGTTATCCTCGCCGCCATCACGATTCGATGGACATTTTTTACGCTAAATTTACCCGATTCCAAGAATGATCGAACGTTCGACGCGGTTCTTATTGAATTACTGTTATACCCATAGAATAATAGCTGGAGAATGTTTCGGAAGTGGAAGATCGTTCGGTCTGATGTATCTTGCGACGAGAGTCATGAAATAACGGTATCGATTTTGATCGGTACCGTCCGTAAAATTTATATAAAAAAGTTTCATCTGTAAGTAGTGAGACGTAATAGCAATAACTGTGAGGTGGAAGTTATTTGATAAAATAAATTTGAACAATATGTTACTTTATGTGAATGACGTACTGTTTAATGGGATAGGGAAGTTTGAGGATTTGGATATTAATAAATGTAGAATTTTGGAACTTTTGCCAATGGGAGAATTTGAGTTTGGAACATTTGAATAGTTGAGAACTTTGGGAACTAGATTTGGTTTAATAATTTAGGAAGGAAGCAGAATAAAATGTTTGGGAGTTTGTGAAATTTAAAATGATACAAAGAAATAAAAGTTTGTACATTTTTTATTTAATCTAACATTACACACTGTGCGAAAACGCTTGTTCACGACTACGGTCAGTTCGAACCCATCACTCACGGTTCACGCGCGCTCATTGTTCAACGTTTTAATAACTCAGAAACAAAGGCTCAATCAAAATTTTGGCAAAGGAAAAAGTTGTTCAGAATCGTTCCACCTACCTTTCTGGTTCTTACAGTTTTGGAACGCTGTGTATAATATGGAACATATAAGATCATCAATATATTCGAGGGACCGGAAAGTAGTTTTCTTCATTAAATTCAAACAAATTTACATGCGTAACATTACTTTCCAGCCCCCGTAGTATGTAAAAACAATTTTGAAGATTTCGATAAAACTTAAAATATATTTTGAAGTGAAAATTGGAAGTATACATAACTTATACATATTCACAGACTTGGAATTCATTTGCAATTCTCACTTGCCCTCGATGCGAGTCACGTTCTTTCGCTTTAATCTGCTCACGATATTCGATCGCGCGACGAAATTTTTACGCGTCCGAGAAGTCTCGAGGACGATCGGAACTATTTGAAGACCTTTCGAGGAATTCGTGGAATTCATTGATACCGTCGATCGATCTGTCGTAAAAACAACCCAAACTTCTTGGCACTTCGAATTTCTCGAGCCTCGAACGAACTGCTCGTTCTGGATCTTCGCTACATTCTTGCTGATTCGATTTTATTGACCTTTCGAGTTATCTCGCGCGATTTTTCAGGTAGCAGTGACGTCCTCGGCGGGGAAAATTGAACGATTGAACATCACCAGCGAGAATGCTTGTCTGGAGCTGACGCCGGATTTCCGGGCAAAACGTCGCCTGGCGGTTCGCGTTTGCAGAAGCTCGGATCTTTGCCAGAACAACGCCTGCGTGAGGAAGTGTTGCAAAGAGAACGGGTCTCAAAGAAAGAAATGCATAAGAAATTACGTGCCCGATTCTCCCGACCGTTTTTACGAAACTGTCTCTGAACTCATGAAAGTAGACAGCGTTACAGGTACGTTCTCCCTTTCTTTTATTTTATTGCGCCTCGTGTACTGCGTTTTTCTGCATCGTTTATTCGACTCTCTTGTATGCGAGTTCTAAAGGTTTATAGTTTTTCGACATTTTGTCTGACACACCGAAAATATGCTTATTTTTATTTTGTGCAGAATTGTCTTTTTTGTCGCGTGTGCGGTCTTATATCATAAATATGATTGTGGTGTGACGAATGAATCAGAAACACCTGTCCAACTAAATTTCCCTAAGTATCATTCGCAGAATGCAATAATATTTTATGCAGACAAATTACTATCGGTAGATTTAAAATTCTGATATCAATCCAACATTCCGACGTTAAGCGAGTATAAAGAATATACACGGGATTCCCAAGATGTAACAGATAATGAAACGGATTTTTTACCAAGAACGAGATTGAATGATTATAATACACGTAACGACCAGTTCATTGTTAGAAGGACACAGAATATAGGTACTGTCGCGTAACGTAATCTTTTTCCGTTGTAACGAGCGCCTGCATGCTTAAATTGCGCAAATAACAGTTGTATCACCCATTTACGTAAGATTTATCCGTCTCCTTTGCCAGAAATGATGTAATGGACACTCGAATCCATTCATCATTATTGGGAAAGCAATTTTTGTTTCAAGGAAAGGTGAAAGTATGAATACTCATCTTTGTTCCCCGCCTGCTCGTTCGGCAAATTAGAAGGATCATCCTGCTTTAAAACATGTTCCTTATCTAGGACAATTTTATTTAAACGTCACCCTAGTATCTCCATAAGCTTGATAGCTTTCGGTGAAATTTAGGTTCGGAGGTAAATAATGATAAACTGAAGTACATACAAATCCCTAAATCGCTCAATCTTCGAATTCACACTTTTTCAAATTTCCAAATGTCCAAATCCTCAAATCTTCAAATCCATCACATCCAAATTTTCAATATTCCAAATTCCATCATATTCGAATGTCCAAATGTCCAAATCCCACCATATCCGAATGTTCAAATGTCCAAATCCCACCATGTCCAAATTCCACCACATCCAAATTTTCAATATTCCAAATCCCACCATATCCGAATGTCCAAATGTCCACATTCCACCATGTCCAAATTTAAAAAATTCCAAATTCTACCACATCCAAATTTTTAAAATTCCAAATCCCATCACATCCAAATTTCCAAAATTCCAAATTCCAAATCCCATCACATCCAAATTTCCAAAATTCCAAATTCCAAATCCCATCACATCCAAATTTCCAAAATTCCTAGGTTCCTAAACCTCCACAAATATAAAAATTCACAAGTTCCACTACATATCAATTTCAAAGTTTCATATTAGACCATACTTTCCCATTTCCATCTCGCAAGAAGTAAATATGAACGAACCTGTAGCTTCATCCAATGATTTAATACTTGACATTTGTCTACATAATTCTTGTGCTAACATTCACGTTTCCTTTTTAAAGAATTCGGTCTGCTGGTCGGATTGAGGTGCGAGTATCAAATGTACATGCTAACCGAGAACGATTCATGGACCATGTCACCAGAAGGATATATTAAGGTAGATCCAGACTTGGAGACATTTCAACACGACCGGTACTGTCTGGAAACGCGATACAACAGCACTGATGCGAAAACCCTAAACGTTTTCGCTTGCTTCGACAAACCACATCAGGAAATAAGTTCAACAAAGTGAGTCTCTTTTCTTTTTATAGTTCTACATATTAGAATTTTTTAAATTTCAATTAAGTTCTAAGTACAAACAATCGATTATTTGAGGAAATAAAACAGTTATACAACAGAATTGTCGAGAAAAGGTTAGGTTGAACTGATCGAACATTTGCTCTTTTCATATATGTAGCATTTGTTTGCACATTTTTATTCACCACCACAGAAGTATACATTATATTTACATCTACACATATCTTACAAGTACATGTATTTTCAAGTTACTGAAAGTTTTTAATAAATAAAAATATTTGAAGAAAAGTATTTTTACTTAATTCTCCATAAAATGATCAATGTCACTTTGGCCCTGGTGGATATAATTAACAATGACAGTAACTGCAGGAAAACGTCTTCGACTACTTAACACAGGAACGCAAACTTTCTTATAATTTCTATGCCTTTAAAAGATTGGCAAGTAGGCCGAATGTGAAAAAAGTTACATTCTCCCGTAACGCAGAGGCGTCGAATAACGACAAAAAGATAACAAGAATTATTTGACATTCTTTAATATGACAAATTACACCGTGATTACCTTGACCAAGAATAGGGCCATCTATTGCAGGGTGATAAATTGTAACCCAAATAAATCAGGGTGGCGACTGATACAACATTATCCTTTAAGCCGCCATAGTGTTCGATCACCTTAATTCAGGTATGATGTGGTTCATACACCACAAATGTACTTTGTATAAATACTTCAAACATATTACAAAGCATTGATTTTTTAACACTAGGTTTACGGGCCTTTGACTTATATTTAAATTTGAACTAAAGTAATAAATAAATTGGGGATGAACTGCCTGAGACATTCTTTAGCTTGACGAAAGTTGACATACATTTTTACCAAAATTTCTTGATAAGTTTTAAATAAGAGATCCGTCATTTCGACGGGTTCCGTAAATCTAGTATTGCATAATTCTTTTCGTAGAATATTTGAGGAAATCGATCTGCATAAGTTAGGGTGACTAAAAGGGTAACGCTACAAAATGATCTCTCTGCAAATTGTTAGATTAACTCATAGGAATTATTTGACGGTTTTCATTGGACCAATACAGTAGTTATAAAATAAGTATAACTCAAACTTTACTTCTTTTTCACGAAGGAAAGGTATACACATGGTTTTCTGAATCTGTAGAAGATGCTTTTGTAACAGCGAGTTTTTCGCCCGCGGCAATAAGATGGTGAATTAATATCCGTTATTCAAATAAAACAGCAATCGATTTAATAGGAGATATGAAGGAAAGAAAAATGAGGAGTAGGAAGATGGCTTTCTCTACTCGTATTCCCGCTTCATTGCTGCCCTGGAGCCTACCTCCGGGCAAACTACGATGACAGAACACAAAAGTCATACACGTAAAGTATTTTCTATCAATTCATGCACGTGAGTTTGATTGATTGCTTTTGTACGAGCAAACAATTTATAACAAATTCTTGTCATAAGACAATTTTCCATATATGACATGTTAAAGCCAGAAAAGTGTTAAAACGATAGATTTTATAATCCGAGCAGATTTTCCTAATTTATATAAATCTTGTTCAATATTTTACTTGAAACATTTTTACAAGTTATTTGGAACATTTCTTTTAAACTTTATTGAAAAACTTATCGGAAGTTACAAAGAAATAATTAACTATTTGAATATAATATAAATCCTTGCCTTGAAAATTTTGATAACTCTCATTGTCTGTTTAGAGAGAACACTGAAGTTGTATTAAAAATAACAGTACTGTTGCAATTTTTAGATGTAATTTTACGTCATACTTTTTGTGAATGCAAAAATATCCAGTTAGAATAATATTATTAGATAATAATAGAGTTTCAATTGAACGCGTAATTTTAGAATCACCAACGTCAATGCTAGTCGTTAAGAAGTGAAACCTCCTCGTTTCTTTCTGAATTACTCTTCGTAAACATGGATCTATACATATCTCCTGTATTTATTTACTCTTCTCCAAATTCTGTATATATATCACATTCCATTCTTTTAAAAAGTCATAAGAATGATTTTTGCTAAATTTTCAAATATTCTATGACAACAATTTGTGTAAAATAAAAACACAAATAACAAAATATTTCGTTGACTAGAATACGCGCTAAATATAAGTGCAGAAATATTCCCTCGAAATTAGTTCATTATTCCATTCAGTATAATCGCCATGCAACGAATACTTCCGTGACCGATATCGAAAAACCCGCCAAAACCATTCGAGCACTCTCGAAATTCAAGCTCAATGGCTCCTCTTTGCAACAATGCATGGTAATTCACCCTCAGGGTGTAAACAGAGAACAGTGAATTAAAAATAAAAGGAAAATAGAATTCATGTCCAATTTGAATACTAAAGACTAAAATTGAACTGATTAAAATTGGACAAATGAAAATCTACGCTTTGCTACATTTTCTGTTCGTATCAATTCGCTCGAGCTCGAAAGTTTTAAGCCGGCGGATGGCGACCATTTATTGTTTGAATCCGTTTGTTTGACTTCACAAAGTTTAAACAAGTAGAACCAGTCGAGTTCGCGAAATTCAATAGGAACTGGCTACGAAACTTTCACATTCGTTGTACTCTGTTTTACATTGAATGTGTGAACCACTGTACAGTCAATTAGCTATTTTACAACGAATGATGCATCAGAAATGATAACACGACTACGAACAATGAGAATTTATTTCGAAATTCAGCTTAGGTATCTTTAGGTTAGGTTTGTTAATTTTATTCATTGTAAAAAATTATATTTGAGAAATATTTCGAAATTCAGCTTGTCTCATAAAATTCGACTGAAACGAGTTACACAAAATGGAGGCACTTGGTGACCACGTCGTTTGGTTATGTTTATTAATTTTATACATTGCAGTAAATTATATTTGACGATACGTGTAAAATTACAAGATTTGTTTTAGCAAGCAATCTTCAATTATTTTCTGATTTTCTTACATCTTCGAAGCAAGTCAAATACATACTTAACCTAAAAATCTCAGTGTTTTCAATTGCAATTAATATTCAAGCACTAAGTTCCAAAACAGTGTTTTAATATTTAATATATTCAATATACCAAAGTAAATATATATATTTAATAAAATTAAAATATAGTACACTAAATGGTAATATAAAAAACTATTAAAAGAAACTTCCTAATTTTGTATTTATAATATCTAACATCTAACAAGTCAAATAGTTGACCTCAAAATCTGATCGCTTCTAATTGAATTACTGTTTAATCAGTTAAGACTGCATGGTCGAAGCTTAAGAGCGTTTTCCAAGATTTTTTAGAGCGATATAGTTATAAACTATGGATAGAAGTTGGTGGTGGTCAATCGTTCAAACTAGAGCACAGATTCTTTCACGACAGCCGTATATTGTGGCTGCATCAATGCCAGATAGCCAAGTTGTTTGCCAGTGATGCGGACAATGTGCACGGCCGTGCATCTTCAAACAGAAGAATAAATAACAATGGTACAAGTCCATTTGTCTGATGAATAGAAGAAGTGCCATTCATCGGGACAAGTCGTAACGAAGTGGCATCTGACCGTGCATTCGCCTTTCCCGCTATACATATATTTCTTTCTGTGTTCGTTATTTTTTACGATATTTCGTGCATTGTTCCTCATGGGAACGGTCTAGATAAGGACACGCTAAATTTAAATGAGGATCACCGAAACGTTTGAATAAGAATATAGAAAAATTGCTAAGCATTCATTGCCATTCAATTACATTTTTTGTTGCACTGTTCTTAAATTAAATTGCATTTTAGTCGCATTGTCCAAAAGCTAGTTAAGTTACATTTAAAAAAAAAATTATTTCACGATCACCATACTAATTATTACATGTCACATTGAAATGTAGTATAAGTTGTAATAATTCAGTTCACATACTCTGCAGCTTAACGTTTTGTATCGAAACACAGGTGTTAGAATTATTGAAATACGCAAAATTAGAAAATGATTTACGTAACTTTTGTGTAATATAAAAGCTAAATAACTATTGACTTCCCAATTTACAGAGAATTATGTGAATCCCTTCGTCCACACTTAACATCCGTAATCAAGAATTAAATATGTAATCGATTCCGTAACAGAAAAGTAGTAATAAAATTATGATCTATCTTTAGAAATGCAAATCATGTTCATCAATTGTCATGATTTACCATCGATTACGCAAGAACCGTCTTCAATTCGAACAACGTAGCATAACCGGCTCATTTTCACGCCCATACACATCGTTCTGTTAACCCAGAAATTAATCAACTCGATTCACTCGAACGCGCGGATTCCGCGAGCCCGAACGCGACGAAATTTCCTTAATTCTGACATAAATAAAGATCAAGCGATGTTAACGAGCTCGTTAATGACGAGGGAACGCCATCGCGTTCATTGTCAGAATAAATCGATTTATATTCAGGCTTCGCGATAATGAGAATATCTACGCGAAAACACTGTTTTCTTTGTGGTGGTCACGTCCCTCGTCGGTGGCTCGACGACGAGATAAAGTTCATTTAGCGAGAGGAAATTTCGTTTCCATGAGATTCCGCGTCGGAGTCGATTCGTTTTATCAAAGCTACTTCTTAGAAGGCCCTGTTTGTGGTCGCCTTGAAAATGAAGCATGAAATAATAACGAAGCCTCTCAATTAGCGAACGACATAGCGAGTTATTATTTATTATTAGCGAGTCGAAAAGTGACTGATTTCCACTATTTTTTTAGTTAACAACAAGGGAGCTCGCAACAGTTCTAATTCAATTACAATGTAAATGAATTGCGTATTGTGTTTGCAATTGTGTTTGAGCTTGTCAATTTGCACTGTTTACTGTAATTGTTAGTGTGGCTGAAATATGTAACTGATTTGCAGTAAATTTGAAACACAATTGCTGCTAGTTTTGTTCCATGCTGTAGAAATATATTTAATATATTCTAATAAATATATTTAGCACATTTAATGTATCAAAATAAATGTATTTTATACATTTAGTATTTTAAAATAAAATTTGTCTGATATATAAATTTTAATGTATTTAATATATCAAAGCAAATATACATATTCTTATACCTACATCAAAATAAAGATACTTTAAAATACTTAATATATAAAAATAAATATATTAGATTATCGTATCAAAACAAATATATCAAATTAAAATGAACAGTAATATTACAACAAACAGTAATATTAATATCGTTAAAAAATCTGTTTTAACAAGGAAGAATCTTCAACCAACGTCTTTAATGTATCTTCTCTTTGTTATGATTTCAGAATTGTGGTTTCCAATGTCTTAGAAGCAATCAGTTGCGTGTTTCTGTTGTTGACGTTGCTGGTTTACGCTTGTTTACCCACTCTTCAAAATCTGCACGGGAAAACCCTGATGTGCCATTCCGCGAGTCTTCTAGTGGCTTTTGCTTGTCTTGCTATAATACCGTCGGTGACACCGCCTATGATATTTGACGAAGATGCTGAGGAACGCTATGCAACCGCATTTTGTTTCACACTGGGTACGTCATCGTATTTTCGTATATAAATTTTCTAATTTATTGGTAAGATTTTAATTAATAATACCACCTTTCTTAGTTCCTTAGAATTTTATAGAACTCCACTCTTAATTTGGGATTTTCAGAATTTTCATTTAGAAATCTAGAAATATGACAAGTTTGGAGTTTGAAATTGTTGTAGTTTGGAATTTGGATTTTGGAGTTTTTAACCAGCTTAGAATTTTATAGAACTCCAATCTTAATTTAGGATTTTTAGAATTTTCATTTAGAAATCTAGAAATATGACAAGTTTGGAGTTTGAAATTGTTGTAGTTTGGAATTTGGATTTTGGTGTTTTTCACCTGCTTAGAATTTTATAGAACTCCAATCTTAATTTGGGATTTTGAGAATTTTCATTTAGAAATCTAGAAAAGTTTCAGTTAAGAGAGAATAGTAGAGAAATATTCAAGATAAATTATCAGCACCTAAATTACATAGATTCTAAAAAAAATCTCGTTCTTTTCAGGTTACATCATGCTTTTCGCATTTCTGTCCGCATTCTGCTGGTTAAACGTCATGTGCTTCGATATATGGCGGACTTTCGGGTAAGATTTCATTTTTAGTTTCATTTTTTTAATTTAAGGCGTTCCCAAGTTACTGAAAACAGTACTTGAAAATGCTACTTTCATTACATTTAATAAAAAAATTCTATTCAATTTTAGTAAATAAAAGATGGCACTTTTTAGAGGCAACGCATTATAAATATTACTTTCTTCAATAAAGACTACTGATTTTTAGCATGCTCATACTTTCCAAATAAAATTCTATTCTAAATAGAAGCTTAAAAAATTCTATAAATTCTATAAATTCTATAAATTCTATAAATTTTAAAAAATTCTATAAATTCTAAATAATTCTATGAATTCCAAATAAAAGTCTCCGATAAACAATTATGATTCACAAATACAATAATGATAATCATTGTATAAAAGATAAAAGAGTAGTACAATTTCAAGTTGCTACGGAACACCCTGTTCGTGAAAGATCAGTCGCGAGAAAATGGCGGATAATCGCGTTGAAATTGAGCGAAACAAAGAGGAAATTAGTTACGAAGTGACTTAAGTACAAGGTGACTAATGCAGCAGAAATCGAGCCCGTCAATGAGGCACGCGATCATGGCGGATCTTTATCTAAAAGTTTTCGAGGGGTAATGCGACAAGTACTTTATACGTGGCAATTTTTCAAGTGTCCCGACGTAATAGATTACCGGGATGATAGAGCTTGTAAGAATAGTTTTTCTTCGACTTAATTTATTCTCCTGCCGAGTCTCGCAACTTGTACCAGCGTCCCTCGAGATCGAGAAAAAAGTTCGATATCTAGAAACGAAATAATTAATTCTTTTCATTGAACGAGGAAATAATTGTCTGCGGTTAAATACTTATCGGATAATTGCAATCGAAGTATTCCGTGGAAGATTCTATTATCATTGATTGCCAGTTTATTAATTATCGGTGGAAGGTATTATAATTAATTCATTTGAATTCGTGATTATGCTACATTACGAAATTATTAATCGTCACAATTTCGTAGTGATTATAGTGATTTAATTATTACTTCATTAATGAACAATTATAACATTAAAATTATTAATTTGATAATAAAACATTGAAATCATTAATAAACGAACATTAAGAGTTTGAGAAGAATTTTCAAAATAATTTGATACCGATGCAAAAGAGTTGGATCGTTTAAAATTTTCAATCTGATTAATTGATTGGAAAATTAATCCTCAAATATTGTGCCAGATTTAAACGACTGGCGAAATTGTCAATCACTGATTAAAAACAATAAACGTTGATACGTTGAATGTTTGGAATTTTCATTACTTCCATTTTTGAAGTACAATAAAAGGACACGAGAGACATATTTTCACAGAAATATGTTTATATATAACACTTCATTGTTCACACATATATGTATGAATATTTATACATAATATTATCTCTACTGCATTATCTTGTATTATACATATAACAGTTTCAAGAAAATCAAAAACACGTTAAATTAAAAATTATTTTCTACGATAACATTTTAGAACACAGAAAAATTCATCTAACATTGCAGTATTTTTATTTTTCGTTCGCAAGCTCCACATTTTTAACCAGCTATTAATCATACTCTCAATCGATATTGTAACAATTAAAAAGGGAAGAATAAAACGTTTATCGAATATCGTGGGCTGCCAGTTATATTCGTTTCCATTCATAAACTTTTTATACGGTTTCATCAAAGACGTGAATTATACATCGTTAAATCTTTCGGCAGTCTCATAAAAAAGTACGTACACAGTTACGATGACAGATGAACGATTTTCCTTTCTCATCGAGAGGTTAATCGATTCTATCGATATTCACACGTGCAATAATCCGGGCTTGCGGATTCCTGCTGCGATAAATTTCATTCCGTTTCGCCGTTAGCGAATTAACCTCCTCCGTATGAGGGCTGGTAATTTGAGAAATACTCCAACTTTCGTTCGTCGGTTACTAATTTCAACGTATCACCGATTTTCTAGCCACGTAACAACGATAATCCGGGACCGGCATCTCATAGCGCACGGTGCAAACACGTTTACCGAAATTTCATTTCCAAATTACACCGGACGCTGTTAAAACTGGGATAATGTGTCAGTCGCGAAGCGTGATTCAATTCCAGTCGGATGTTTAACGTAAACTTTGCGCCCGTCAACGACGAATATCCGGTTTGCGGTAATTCCTCGCTGCTACGGATAACGATGTGCATTCGATCTCCTGTAATGGAGATTTCCAAAGATTTGGGATGTGGGAATTTGGGGATTTAGGGATTTGGGATTTAGGGATTTGGGATACAGGGATTTGGGATTTAGGAATTTGGGACTTAGGGATTTAGGGATTTAGGAATATAAGAATTTGGAAATTTAGAGATTTGGGATCTAGGGATTTGGGATCTAGGGATTTGGGATCTAGGGAGTTGGGAGCATAGGGATTTGGGATCTAGTGATTTGGGGATCTAGGGATTGGGGATCTAGGGAGTTGGGAGCGTAGAGATTTGGGGATCTAGGGATTTGGGATCTAGGGAGTTGGGAGCGCAGAGATTTGGGATCTAGTGATTTGGGGATCTAGGGATTGGGGATCTAGGGAGTTGGGAGCGTAGAGATTTGGGGATCTAGGGATTTGGGATCTAGGGAGTTGGGAGCGTAGAGATTTGGGGATCTAGGGATTTGGGATCTAGGGAGTTGGGAGCGTAGATATTTGGGATCTAGTGATTTGGGGATCTAGGGTTTGGGGATCTAGGGAGTTGGGAGCGTAGAGATTTGGGATCTAGTGGTTTGGGGATCTAGGGATTGGGGATCTAGGGATTTGGGATCTAGAGAGTTGGGAGCGTAGAGATTTGGGAATCTAGGGAGTTGGGAGCGTAGAGATTTGGAATCTAGGGAGTCGGAAGCGTTGAGATTTGGGATCTAGGGAGTTGGAAGCGTTGAGATTTGGGATCTAGGGAATCGGGATCGTTGAGATTTGGGATCTAGGGAGTTGGGAACGTAGAGATTTGGGATCTAGGGAGTTGGGAGCCTAGAAATTTGGGATCTAGGGAGTTGGGAGCCCAGAAATTTGGGATCTAGGGAGTCGGGAGCGTAGAGATTTGGGATCTAGGGATTTAGGAACTAGGAGTTTGGGATATAAGAATGTGGGATCTAAAAATTTGTGATCTAAGAATTTGGAATCAAGGGATTTTGTATCTAAAAATTGGTGATTTAGGGATTTGAGATCTTGGGAGTTTTTAAAATTAAAAGACCAGTACAAATGATCTAATTTATTAGCTACATGATACACTACTACTGCACATATCATTATCACATGTTAATATATTGTATTTCCACCCTTTGATAGCTTGTATCCTATCCAGCATACATTACTTGATCATATGCTTTATATCCTCATTATTTCCCAAATATCTGTAATTCTTTTCAACTCAGATAATATGCTTGGAGAATTGTAAACTATTATGGTGGTTATCACAGTAAAATTATTATGATAAGACACATTATAACGACGTTTATTAATTCTGCAGTTTAAGCTTGTAATTTGCAACCATTAAATTAGTACTGGCATAATCACTCGGAGATGTTCGGATATCTTGGATCTGGAACGCTTGTGAAACTAATTCGTGGGGATAAGTACCTATATAATTTAGAACTAAAATCAGTTTATTATTAAGTTCAGTGCTTTTGTTCTCTCATTACAGTAATCGTACCTTCTTTATGAACGTCTGGATTAGTCAGGATGGTTATAAGTTTCAGAATATAGACATTATAAATTTGCAACTCTCAAATTTTTCATTTAGAAACTTTCTAACTTTGAAATCTAGAAATTTAGAAATTTGCAAGTTCAGAAATTAAAAAATTAAAAAATTTAGCAATATAGAAATTTAGAAATTTGGATGCTTTGTTTTAGGTACAACTTAAATCCTTTTCAGCACTTGATCATTTCTACAAAATGACCCTAATAATTATTAATAATTATATACTGCTGTAATCTACACAAAATTGATTTCCTCGCAACAGTAGGTATAGCCACTATCAATTTCTCTATCATTCTAAAAATATTTTATTCGATTATAGTTACTTACGCAAGCAAGATAATAATTTTAAACTATTGACTTCTTCAGCATCGATCTAATCGACCCAGTTCAAGATATTATGGGAAACATTTTAAAAAGATTTCTATGGAAATATTCCTCACAAAGAACAACCTTGTTGTAATGTCGTTGCAAAGATAATTTTAGCTGATGATATGTTCTTTTTCTAACGATAAATTATAGCCTAATTATATGTAGTCTATAAGTAGGTGTCAAGCAATAATTACATACTTCAATATCTTGGTGTTTCGATATTAATATCAGCTACTGTCTTTTACTTCTCGTATAAATAAATTGATGAGTGTTTGATACATTTTATTTGTTATTATTTTTCATTTCTGTAATGTACACATTTTAGACAATGGGAGATTGAGAAATTTAGAAATTTAGAAATTTGATATTTGGAAATTGAGAAATTTGATATTTGGAAATTTAGAAATTTAGAAAATTAGCAAAATTAGAAATTGAGAAATTGAGAAATTTAGAAATTGAGAAATTTAGAAAATTAGAAAATTAGAAATTGAGAAATTGAGAAATTTAGAAAATTAGAAAATTAGAAATTGAGAAATTGAGAAATTTAGAAATTTAGAAATTTAGAAATTTAGAAATTTAGAAATTTAGAAATTTAGAAATTTAGAAATTTAGAAAATTAGAAATTGAGAAATTGAGAAATTGAGAAACTGAGAAATTTAGAAATTTAGAAAATTAGAAACTGAGAAATTTAGAAATTTAGAAACTGAGAAATTGAGAAATTTAGAAATTTAGAAAATTAGAAATTGAAAAATTGAGAAATTGAGAAATTGAGAAATTGAGAAATTGAGAAATTTAGACAAGTTATAAAATAACAGTTAACTGAAATAAAGGACGAAGGAAAAATTAGTGAATGTGGGAAAAATGTTCTTAATTCCGATGAAAGTTTCTTGAAAACTGACAAGAAACGCGAAGGACGATCAGGCGACGATTCTACGTCTACGATGTTCTATTTTCTCCGTATATTTACAAACCTAACAGCTAGAATAGCATGTTAGAAACATAAACTTTTACGACAAGAGTGAGCACACACGGAAACCTTCGATGAATCAAGATCGGTCACGAGGTAATCAAGAATTGTTTAAACGAGTCAAATTAATACAATTATAATACCATTAAAATATGTTGAATTAAAAGAATGGATAAATAAGATTCTGAATAACTGTACTCGACAAAATGATAGATTTAAAATATTTCATTATGAAAATTATAAGTCTGTAAATTTGAAAGCATCCCAAAACATTAAAAACAAATTAAAATCCTCAAACATCTTTCACCGAAAATAACTTCGTACTGTCTGAAATCTTTTAAACCCGTCCATAATCACGAATCGGTTACTTAAAAATAAAATCGAATGAATATATAAACTGTTTCTAAAACATAGATCCAACAAAGTAAAAAATTTCAGACAAAAGTATTATCGATCCACATTGAATTTTTCTTCTGAAGCAGCAAGAACGATAACAGCGATTCGACAGAAGATATTCTTCCAAATTTGATTTTCGAAGAATGGATACAATAACCCTGCAATTACATTTCACACCTGTTCCATTTCGATACGAACAAGTCAAGAGAACGAATTCTTCGATTTCCGTTTTACCGATAGAGAACCTATCGTCGATCCGACGAACCGTTTGAATATCAATCAAACAGTTTCCCTGAAAATAAACGTTCTCCTTCTTGTTCCCGGTTTCCGTTTAATCATCGTTAATTCATTCGTCGGCCACTACGGCAATTTTTCTAGAACGAGCATTTTTCATTCTGAGTCATCGTGGTGCTCGAAATAATTAGAGATTCTGCAGATGTAGAAAACTAAATATTAAGAAGGACAGGAGAAGAGAACGGAAAAAGTATTGTATATTTTAAAGAGGTATTTTTAGACGACCTGGCCATCGGATTACCACTATAAATTTTCACTTTCCACGTTTTTAAAATTAAAAGGAATGATATAATTTATTAGCTACTAACTTAACTAGTGGGGATTTGGGATCTGGGGATTTGGGGTATAGGGATTTGGGGTATAGGGATTTGGGGACCTAGGGATTGGGGATTTAGGGATTGGGGATTTAGGGATTGGGGATTTAGGGATTGGGGATATAGGGATTGGGGATTTAGGGATTGGGAATTTAGGGATTGGGGATTTAGGGATTGGGAATTTAGGGATTGGGAATTTAGGGATTGGGGATTTAGGGATTGGGGATTTAGGGATTGGGGATTTAGGGATTTGGAATCTAGGGATTTGGGGATCTAGGGATTTGGGGATCTAGGGATTTGGGGATCTAGGGATTTGGAGATCTAGGAATTGGAGATCTAGGGATTCGGGATTTAGGAATTCGGGATCTAGGAATTCGGGATCTAGGGAAGTTGGGATCTAGGAATTCGGGATCTAGGGAAGTTGGGATCTAAGAATTCGGGATCTAGAAATTGGGGGTCTAGGGATTCGGGATTTAAGAATTCGGGGTCTAGAAATTGGGGATCTAGGGATTTGGGGATTTAGGAATTCGGGGTCTAAAAATTGGGGATCTAGGGATTTGGGGATCTAGGAATTGGAAATCTAGGGATTCGGGATCTAGGAATTCGGGATCTAGGAATTCGGGATCTAGGGATTTTCGGGATCCAGGAATTAGAGATCTAGGGATTCGTGATTTAGGAATTGGGGATCTAGGAATTTGTAAACTAACGAGAGAACATTTTTGTTTTACAGAAGGCTACGTGGAACCGTTTCTAGAGGGCAGTCTCATCTCAAACAATTCTTATGGTATTGTCTGTATGCATGGGGCTTGTCACTGTTCATAACTGTGTTTGCGATTTTGAGCGACAAGATGCAGATTCTGCCAAATGAGCTGAGGCCGAATTTCGGAGCCGAGTCCTGCTGGTTCATCAGTAAGTGAAAATTTATGATTGAGTCGATAAACTTTCTAATTATAAAGTGTCTGATATTGATGTCCTAAAAGTATCGCAAAGAGAATTCATATTATGTACAGTTGAAGAGTAAAGTACAAATTTCTATTCAATTTTTAATTAAAATAAATGCAAAAGAACTAGTTATTATTTATAGCAATTGTTTCGAAATGAAATTCATGTACTATTTGCACGTGTGCTCGGAATAAATGAAATTAACCAAACAAACGTGCGATAGAGTACTATTAAATCAGAATATAACTTCAATATATAAAGCTATAAATTCAAATCAAATATCCAGTAAAATGTACACGATGCAATAAAACGGGTGATTTGTAGCTATTAACGGTACTGAAAAATAGAGACATTTCACAGTATGTTTTTAGCAATATACGATCATCGTTGCTGAAAATTTGATAAACATATCAGTCATTTTATTTGAAAACATTTAATATAGTAACACAATAAAACATTTTAAAACCACATTTCAATGAAATATACCGCGACAAAAATTTTAGAATGGAACAGAACAAGCATGTACGGACGTACATACTATGTATTGCAACTAAGAATACTTCCTAAAACACTAATATTTGATATTAGATTAAAGCTTCTAAGAAAAGGACGTTCGGAAGGGCACCTGATAGACACGATAAATCGCGTGTTCTTGATAGATTGTTCGACAGTTCGATCGAAAAGAGCAAAAACTTCACAAGCTTTTTATGCCTTGATTCCATTTCACGATAGTTTAACGCGATTTCAGAATCGTTTGTCTTCAAGGAGGATTAAATTAAAAAATTTTACAGATGAAGATGTAGATAACTGCACGAATATTAATTTATTTAAAATAGGGGGTTGATGAGGATAAACCGAGTTCATGATATAGAAAATATTGAATTGTCAGTAATTCAATGATAACCTATATAAGGTGTTTCATAAAAGAAACCTTTAATTTGAAACTTCTTTTTGACCACTGCAAATATTTGTAAGATAAAGTATTAAATACGTATATGCCTCTAAAGTTCTGCAATGTTACATTCATTTTTTCCATATTCGTTGAATAACAATCATAATAGTTAAGTAACAATCGTCAATAGTTGAGTAACAGCAAATAAATACAAAAAGTTTTGACCACGTAGGATTTAAACGCATTATTAGGGGATGTAAAGTCAAAATTGTTTCGCGGACTACAATTTAAGAACCTACGCAATAATCGAAGTTCGCGAATTGCCCTAATGGCCCTTAAAAGTAACTATCGCAGTCGTTACCGTTTTTTCCCGTTTCGCAGAGAATTTCTTTGGCTCACACTCCAATAGTCATTGATAAGTAAGCACCGCTTACAAAGTTTCTCGCCGTTACATTTCACTGCGAATTAGGAGCCGAACGGAAAATCGTGTGCTGCATAGGCCATTAGTCTTCCAATGGAAAGGAAATTAACTGAAGAATGATCCTCGATTTCCGATAAATTCTAATGACTTTTGTTTAACTTCGGAGCACAGCGATAAGAGTGTAAGGTGAACTTGTCGGTGTTCCACTTCTTTATGGATTTCCACGGGACTTTGCTGTGCAGAGTGTTTCCGAGATGGTAGAATAATCGACGAATGAACGTGGAAAAATAAAAAATTTTCTCGTTTTCAAGATTTCAACATTTTTGAGGTATTTGTAAAAAAGTTTGTTCACGATGAAAATGATAAACTTGTACCTGTACGTAAATAGTCATTTGAACGAACAAATGCGTCTATGAATAAGTTAATTTTAAAGTAAACAAAATATAAGAAATGTTGAATATTGTATAAAAAAGTACTTCATTTGCATAAAGTTTGTTCAGGCACATCGAGTAATTTAGTTGAGTAACGAGTCATTTAGTAATTTTCCGTAGACATTAAAATTTAATCGGGCTGATACATTTCATTAGATTTTTCTGGTTGAGTTCCCTAGGGTTGCATTTGTTCCTTTAGAGACCTTAGGCGCAACTTCATTAAGATATCCAAAGGACAAATGCATTACAGTTAATTAAATTCATATACCGGTTTTTAAGCTTATTGAAATTAAAAATTTCTGTAAAATATGCAGATGAATTAATGTAGAAATATTAATTGAAGAGGTAAATATAAGTTAGTGTAGAAATATTAAACATTAATTCAAGGTGCATCACTTTAGAATCATTCCTCTTTCAACATTTCTGAATCCTAAAAATTTCCAAATTTCCAAATTGTTAAGTTTAGAAATTTCTATACACTTTGCAAATTAATTCCAGATAAAATTGTCAAATTTCTAAATACTCAAATCATCGAATTATCAGATTTCCAGACTTTTACATCCCTGGCAGCTTTCTCTGAAATGATCCCCCAATTCTTAAATTTCAAAATATTGTTCAAATAAAAGATGTTTCAAAGCATCGATGACGCGTGTCCCAAACGTGACTACCCGTAATTGTTTTCAGTTACGAAAGTATTTGATGTGCAACAAATTTCGCCCTTTTGGAGGGTGCATGTTAATTACTCCCTCAAAAATTCGCGCAATGAGAATGTAACGAAAAGACGTATTTAGGCCATGATGAGCATCCGTTCTAAGCTTTTCTCGTCACGCAACGTTTCTTCGTCGTTACGCTAAACGAGTGTCGGCCATTCAGCTAATTACACTAATTAGTTCGTGTTGCTAGACGATGGTTTTGCACGAAATCCAACCTTAAGAGGCAAGGTCGTTAAAGCCGACCGGAGACCAAGTGTTTTATAATACAAATGTTCTCTTCCTCTTTCTTGCTTTCGCCATCTGAATAGTGAGATTTTATTATAACTAGCAAGCTCGTATTACTGCTCTTACCTCACCCTCGTACCCTTTATTTTCCCCTTAATTTATTGTGCAACGACCTAATTCAAATTCTATTGGCAATATTCTGTATTCGATTGGCGATTCGACCTTTCATATTTTTTAGGTTAACAGTCGCATACAAGGTACAATATAATAGGTCCTAAATTGCCAAAATAAATAATATATAATAAACCACTAAATACATTTCATATGTACATCATACTATAACTCAACACGATATCATTATTGAATATGTTCACTGCTACACATGTAGAAAAATGGACAATTTTATACATTTATTGAACTTGGTAATGTATTTGATGCACTTTGATGGGATCAAATTTTGACTTTCTCACACACTGCATATACATGTATATGCATATATACAGACAGAGACAGAGACATAGACAGAGACAGAGACATATATATGTACGTGCTTGGTCCCTTTGTCGTGTGAATGGGCTAGAGAGACGAGTTGATTTCATAAATTCGACTATGAGACTCGATGATTGCAAAAATGAAGTTTTTACGAGTACAGCACTCATCGGTAAACTTCACAGCGTGGTCAGGTATTTTTAGACAGCTATACCGCATGTTTAATAAAGTAGAATCGAAGGCGCAAGGTTGAGAGCGGATGTAAACAAACAAGATGGCCGCCGAGAAACAGATGCGATCACCTTAACCCTTACATGACGCTTAAACCATACGAATTTATCACTTTTTCAGAATTAATCTAACCTAACTCGAAATATTTAACTACTTGAAGCATATAACAAAATACTGTGAAATAAGATTTGTCAAAAATAAAAATAGTGCTCAATAAAATTTGCTTCAGAGTAACAGTCTTGAATGATAACAAAACTGTTATTTTTTAAGTTATTCGATTCAAAAGCGTACTTTCCCTAAAACCTAATATCGTATGAAATCAGAAATGTTAAAAATGTTAAACGAAGGTGGTTTAATGTACAAAACTGGCGCGGATGTTACAGGTCATCCAAACTTGTACGGTGACTTGATTTTCTTCCGAGGACCAATCGCAATTCAGCTGACGTTGAACGTGGCGTTCTTCATTCTCACGTCAGAGAGGTGTAGCAAAGTGAAAGCAGAGATAAGAAGGGTTGCCGACCCATCGGATCCCAGGAGCAAACGATTTCACGCTGACAAAACTAAGTGAGTTTATCGGCCTTCTTCAAAGCGAGACTCGTTGAATTCGATAGAGATACGGGAATATATCAGCTCTTGCGAATACTGTTGGAACTTTTGAATTCGGTTGATTTTCACTGAGACAGCTTCTATGTTTATCAATGGAATTCTGTAATTATTGTTCCACTATCGATTTTCCTTCTTAACTTTATCACCCACTTTAAAAACTTGATAACATAAATTTCAATTTAGGTTCATCATGAACGTGAAACTGTTCATCGTGATGGGAATATCTTGGATCGCGGAGATAATCTCCTCGTTCATAAACCAATACACCAATTATTCATGGCAGGAGCAATTATTCTACGCGACCGACGCGTTGAACTGTCTTCAGGGTGTATTGATATTTGTACTGTTCGTGATGAAGAAAAGGGTCTATCAGGCGTTGAAGAAACGTCTGAGCTTCGGCAAGCAGAAGAAAGGCTTCAGCCAAGGAACATCCACCTTGCAAGACCCGTACAAAGCGAAAATGAGCGCGAGTCAAAGCACGCTAACGTCTAGCTTCGGTGTTAGCGTAGCACCTTGAACAAACCGACTGTTTGCTGTATTTCAGCTTATACAGCAAGCGATATCGAATAAAAGTGATCACGTAATTCTCTATGGAGAAATCAGAAAAATTATACGACAGAATTTTTCAGCTTAGTTTTCGAGAAAGTCAAGTTTGAAAATTCGTTTGATTCACGTGCTGTAGTTTATACAGAATGTTTACGTTGCTGGACAGGAAATAACAAAGGGTCGCAACAAATCGGACTTTTTCGAAAATCACAGAAATGTATATTTTTCTTATTTTTCCATAAGATATAGGTATTTTAACTGCTGTGTGATTCAACTTTTTGACGAATTTTTACAAAGATATTTCTACGATACGACTTTTTAATACCAAATCGAATATAAACAGTTTTTTTGTTAAATACTTGAACGTTTGTTCAGTGGGAGAAGATAAATATTGTAAAAATAATATATTAGATTTATTGGATGTGAAAGCCAATTGGAAGAATTTTTTATGATTTCTTGATATTTGAAATGTTAAATACTTATTTTTGTGAAGTGAGGAAATATATTTTTTGTACTGTTTGATAATTCGTCTTTTATTTTCTTATACCTTCTCCGCAGTTTGCTACGTTTTTTCAATCTTCAAGAAACCTTCAAAAATTTTGTTAACTCATCGCACGCCCTGCGCACGAGCTCGTTTGCGGGCTTGATCATCACTAGATTTACATAACATATTAAAACATCTAATACCTTTTTTTAATGCTGCTGAAGAGCAGAGAAAAATCATGAGAACTTTCATATATTAAAATAATAATTTAAAAGAATTCGATACATGTATCTACATGTGCGACCACATACATTACAAATCGCACCCCTGAAGGGTTAATATATTTTTTGATTCATCAAATGCTATTTTTGCTTATATATTAATTAACAATTGTATTAGTTTTCATCGCAAACTAAAATATGAAATATAAACGATCGATATAAAATTTGATCGTTTATTTTTAAGAAATTCGTTGCATGCTCGTATAATCATTAATTAGAAGCAAGTATGTTTAAACAACAGTTCTTTTTTTGCCAGGGTCGAAAATTCGCGTGAACATTTTACGGAAACCGGTGTAGTACCAGAAAATTATGAAACTTAACGCGAGAAATAAAACGCTTTGCCATTTATGGCCTCTTCTATTCTCTGCTTAGCAAACGCTCAAGAATTACGCGCGCGATACGCTTGGAAATTTTAATGCTATGCGCCATTTATGACACTTCGTTTAATACTCTGAATGCATTTAATTGCTAAGGAATAATTAAGGAACTGGTGTTTTTAATTTCGTTAATTCAGAATGTTACGTGAAATCTCAGGGATGATAGAGATATTGAATTTGGTTGGACCGGAAGTCACGTTTTTATATTAAAAAATACATCGTTTTATTTAAAGGAAATAACTTTTAAAATTTTACTTAAAGAAATTAATTATAATTTTAAAATATTAATTTTCATCATTTTTATTGTGTTCGATCGAGTTGCTTTATTTATAATATTGAGTATATTACTGTTTATAATTTGTTCTGTATTTGATAGAATAAATATTCTTTTTAATATATTTTATTCTTGTATTTAACAGAACAAAGTTCTGCGTTTAACGATTATATTTTTCAACATATTCTATCGTTTTTCATGTATATTTATTTTGTGTTCAACAGAACAATTATAAACGAATGAAGTAAATAAAAAAAATAATGACAGTATCTTCCAATCAACCAAATTCTTATTTTATAAAATTTCAATTCTGCGTACTATCTTCAACTTCTTTTTATACAGATTTTACATAAATATATAGTTTTTATATTACAAGTATAGTTGTACATTTAATTTTAGTAACTATAATTTAACTATAATTTCAGTAACTATAGTTACCAACAATTGTGAGAATTTTATCATATGATTAATATTTTTTATAATATTCACTAATGTAGAAATAGAATCGAATTTGTATACCTCGAGAAAATAAACAAAGTTAAAAAACTTGTAATATTTATCGACTGATTAAATTGATATGTATTGTTATTTAAATAATACGTATAAGACCGATTATAACTTCAAACAATTTAAGTTCATTTAAATTGCAATTAAGAATTTGAAATGTGTACCAGTATACGTACTTAATAACATGTATAGCAAAAATAATTTGCTTTAAATGTTGATCAAATTTTATCGAATTTTATTTTATATAATTATTGTTGTACATCTAATCGTGAAATTTTATACTACATATTTTGATATTTGTATATGTGATAATGTTGTTGACACTGATTAAATAATGTGTTAATAAATAAATGTAACAGAGTGTATCATTGCGTCAATTATTTTCTAACTCAGCCAGAAATAATAATACAGTAATTATTCGATATAAGTAAATCTTTTGGCTCTGAACATTTATGTCGTACAAGACACTTTTCGCTTATAGCGAATGATTACTGTAATATTATACAAACAAGTTGAATTAATTGCTTTCTATTAACCTTACTAACTTTTCATCTTAGTTTTCAGATTTCTTCTTAAGACTTTTAATTCTCTGACTGAATGAATTACGAATATTAATGAATAAATGACATTTATGTGCAATATAAACGTATCGATGTGTAATAGATATCGTATCGATAGTATAATAGATATGTATTGGATTTAAGTGGAGAAATATTTGGAAATTTCGTGATTAGGAATTTGAGAATTTGCAACTTTTGGAAGTTTCGGAATTTGAGAGTTACAAATTTATAAAATTGCAATGTAGTTTCCTACAAATGTAGCAACGCGAACTGTGGTAGTTTATTACGCCTTCCGAGAAATTTCGAAATATCGACAGGTGTAAACCGTATTGTCTCAGTTAACGATCAATAAAACGATGATCTCAACGAATCCACCCGTCAAAGAGTAAATTACGACTCAGCAGAAATTATTGTAATTTCATATTCCTGGCAGCAATTGCGGCAAAAGTTTCAGCACCCTCTTTCGAAACGCGCGATGTTCGACTATCGAGCAATGCGCCATCCTAAAAAATACCGACACTTTTTAAGCCGGTTTTAAATCTCGCGGAGGCATGATAAACGGCTTTTTCGAAAGATTTGTATTCGTCTCGTAGCATCCGTGGAAACGTTGCATCGATTATTTATATTCCGAAGTAAAATAATCGTGGAAGACGACAGTCGAGATTTTGCAAGCTTGAAACGATTACTGAGAATCCTGCAATTTTACAAAACGTTCGATGAAATATTTTTGCAATAATTTCGGGGATATTCGTTTTAATCGAAATATTGTTAATATCGCACATTATGACAATTTACTGTAACTCCGATGCTAACGATTAAATATAAACGTTAAAAATTCCGAAAATTGATCAGACTTTTGTTTGAAAAATTTGATAAAGTAGTAAATAATTGGTACAATATTGTCTCTCAATATTCCATTCTGTTCTTTCCTTTTACAACTTCATTTCGTGGAAGCACCTGTAAAATTCTATGTATCGATATTTTTTCTGAAATTTTGTAAACTACAGTATTTTTTATGATATGCATGTTTTTCTGTTTAACATAACGTGGTGTATATAACAAATTCAACATTCAAGTTTAATAAAAGAAATTTGCTAAAATGGAAGTTCAACATTATATACTTTTTATAATCTATTGACGACTGTTTTATTATTAATTCTGATTATTAACAATTTTTAGTATTAATTTTTATTATCAGAAATATCTTCATCATTAATTTTTATTGCTAAAAATATTTTCTCCAGAGCAATGGTTAGTTAATAATTTCGATTAGGTTTAATTAGCTGATTAATTAAAGTCTTCGGTTACTTCGATTTCCTACATTCTCAGTAACCTTTACTATTTGGTAGAACATGCTCTTATCAAAGCAAATGGTATGTCTCGTAGTCAGATGGTGTTCTGCTACGACAAACTGTGACTACCCTAGTTCGGTGAATCTCTCGTGTTTCCTTGAAACGTGTGTTCGTGCTCCTTCCAATCCTTGATGTACAGTAAGGTAAAAAAATATTGGCAAATTCAATTTGCATCAGCTTTGAGTAAAGGTAAGGATTGGTACAATCCGATACACGTACCCTTCTTTTAGATAAGTACAAATATTTCAATTTGAACATTTTTCGATTCTCAGGCTTTCGAATCTTAAAATCTTTAATTTCAGGAATTTTGAAATTCTCCAAATTCTAAATTTATGAATACCAAATTCTCTAATTATTAAATTTATGAATTTTCAAAACCTCTAATTTAGAAATTTATGAAATCCTATAATTTACGAATCTATGAATTTCTAAGTTATCTGATTTATTAACCCTTTAACTGCGGGTGTGGTTTATAATCCACGTGCTAAAATTATAGCCAGAGGCGGGTGTGGTAAACAAGTTAATTTTCTCTAATATCAAATAGCAGTGGATTTTACCGCGCTAAAAATAAAATAAATACAGAAACATCTTTTAAAATGGAATATTAATTCAGTAATAAAATTAGATTAAATTAAAATTTATTGTAAAGGTACAAAAAGTACTCGCAGTTAAAGGGTTAATATATGAATTTTATAATAAGCTATAATAATTGAAAATCAATCGTAGCTAATTTACTAGGAGAATGTTTGCAATTCAACGAAGAATCGAAACGCATACACTTTGCACGCCATCAAATCGATTTAATTCGAAGCAATTAATTGGCCGTTTACAGGAATTGCGTGCTAGGTTATGGATAAAAATGCTCCCAGAGCCTTAGGTTAGCTTCACACAGAGAGACTTTTCTAGTATAAGATTTTATCGAACAGAATTACAAGAACGCTCTTTTGCAAAACTGGGACGAACTTCTGTAAAAACTTTCATATTTCCTTCTTGTAAAATCTTGTAAAATCTTGTTTAATAGTTTTCCACGCCTAGAATACAAAAATGCAAGTTTTAATATTAGAAATATAGATTAAAAAGTTACGCGAACGTCAATTTCAGCGCTTCTGGAGTATTTGAATGGTGCGACGCCATATTGGTTTCCATGCTCCGTTGGTCGGTCAGGTAGAGAATGACACTAAAATGGTAATGTTTCCGATCACTAGTTGTAAACAGACGTTAGTTTCTTTTTTAAATAAACATTATATCACTTTAACGCTCATAAACGTAGCCCAATGAAATTATAGATAGAAATCAATGTACATGTCAAATAAGCTAAAAATGCTCAGCTTTTTAACCTGTATTCCTAACATTAAAACTTGCATTTTTATATTTTAGGCATCAGAATGATAAGAAAAAGTCAAGTGTGCCCTAAAATATAGTTTATCCCTTTGTAATTATAATTTACGTGGTTATTTTTTTCCATTTATTCGAACAAATTATTTTTAAATAGAATTCTTGCGTCGCTTAAATACATATGAGAAGAGAACAACGATCACACAGTAAAGTTTAACCCCAGTTTTTTAGTAGAGGCTCAGAATCTTCTATAGCGTCGCTTGTGCTATAGGACTATCTTTTATACTTTTTATACCAATATAAGAGAAGCGGAATACGTGAATTCTAATTGTACGTGCAATCGAATCGTATTAAACAATTGAATCCGTGTGTGAACGGTGTCTCGTAAAACCGCAAAAAAATCGAATGGTCATCGTGTGAACCTGGCCTTAGCTCGTTCCCGTTTAATTGCCGAGAAGCGAAAATAAATATTGACGTCCGATAGATATCGGCTACGATGCCTCTAGGAATTAATAAACACCAGCCCTGAGTTTAATGCATTATTAATTGATGTACTTTCCAGCAAATATTGACGCTTCCGTTGAGGTGCACAATCGCAAACGGCATTGTTCCTCGCGCTGTTTAATTTGTTACTTGATAAGCACTTGGTAAATGGCGATTCAGATAACCACTGGTTCTTGATAAATCGCCGCTAATTAACCGCTCTTCGATGGAAGCATTGAAAGATGAAGGGAAACCGGAGAAAAATGCACACTGTGCAAAGGGAGAAAAATGTCGAAGCTTTCAGGATAAAAAGGATTCCTTTTTTGTTCCAGAATCGGAAGTTTAATTATGTTTGAATTTGTCTTTCTTTTTTGTGATTAATAGAATTGGTTATAGACGAGTATAATTATGTTTCAAATGAAAATCTTTTTTATGATTGATAGAAATAGATTAATTTATGGTTATAGTTAGAAGATAGCTATACTGATTTTAGACAATTTTAGAATACTGATTTTAGCAAAATTTTTAAATTTGCATTTTAAATAAACGTCTACGGTAAGCTAAATCTAAAATAAATTTTAATTAAAATGTTAAAATTGAAGTTCTGAAATTAATGTTGAATTTACTTGAAGAAAATTATCGAATAAGATAATTTATCTTCCATCTTTCATGATCGATATAAACTTTTACAATCGATGATTGTATTAAATTTCAAATTTATATATAAAGTTGTATTCATATTTATATTAAATTCATATAAGTTTAGATATGTATAAATATATGTATATATTTTTAGCGAAATTCTTTTTATATATCATACATTTATTATATGTATGTATTTCTTTCATTAATTCATTTCATGTATAAAGTAACAATAATAACTTTTATATACTCCCATGGTAATTATGCAAGGACAGATCAATAACAATTTTAAGTTTTCTAAAAATGAATAAATGATTTTCTGTTCTCGCCAATTCTTGTCGCTTTCCCAAAAATTTTTAATATCTGTAGTTTACTGTTATTCACGCGAGATAGATCGATATTATCCTTGTTGTTATTACCTTCATTCTTTTGCACAACCAAAGACTTCCGTGGCAGCTTCCGGTTCGAAGACCCGCAGTTTCGAAAACTCATTTTTCCTCACTAATTTTCCTGTTTCTTTACGACTTCTTCTTTCATCCACCTCTATGCACTGCCATGTTGTTATTTTCCCATCCATCGTATCAAATGAACGCATAATATACAGAGAGAAATAAAAATATGAAATAGCATCTGAACTCCAATATCACGTCACCGTATATTATTACGTTTCTGATATTTCCAATAAAACAAAAAGACCAATAATAATGAACGGAAACAGAGTTCCATCGAAAAAAGCATAAATATTAAATCCCGAACGAATTTGCATGCAAATTGGAGGAGAGCAAAATGTTTTTAAGATACGTTGAAATGACATGGAAATATATTTTATATTTTCACTGCTTTTCGGAGCAAATTAGAAATTCTCTTCCTTTAATATTACATTTTAAAATCAATACAGTTTATTCGTCTCGTAAAAACTCATACTTTTCAAGATTTTTTAATGTCGAAAAATGTACTCATTTAATATTTGATGTATAATTACTCTCTTTAAATTGATGGCAATTTGTCAAATTTCTATGTTTGCTTAAACGTCCTAGTAGGTATGTTATTCGTAGTGTGACCGTTAAAGAAATAATTTTGTAGGAAAATAAATAAAAACACATTAAAATTGTTAACTAATTAGTTTTTAATTCTAAGATAGTGGAATTGAATGTTTAATGTCTACCAGTAAGATTTTACTCGCACGTTGTCATTCCCCTTTCCCCTAGCAAATTAATCGCGGCGTGTTCTCGAGCTAATTAATTAATCGATTAGTACAAGCGAGCACCGTTTGCTCGAAGTCTCGGCCGATCGATTAATCAATTCGCTGACTATGTCGCATTTCTCTTTCACTCTCGTGTTCAAGGCTAATTATTTAGGCACAGAGTATGTACAAGCACACATGCACACATACGCACACACACACACGTGCACGGACACACGTTCATCAATTATATCTGTAAATTATAACATTACAGTTTTAGAAGAATTTTTCTAAACTCTCTACGTATATCAAGTTTATACTCCACGTATGCATACATCTTATTTATATTTTGTTAACATATTTCTTATCGTTGAGAATTTTATTAATATCATCCTTTTTAGTCGCTCAATTTCGAATTTTATTTCAATTATCTTAATTAAGTTTATACAAAAGACTGTCGAAGGGAGTCGTGTTTAAGTCCCCCTTATAAAATCACAAAAGTTCAAAAATCTTTTAGTTCTAAACGATCGAAAGTATCAAATGGCCAGTCTTTTCATTTTTAATTCATTTTATTTTTATGCTGAAATATGTACAGTCATGCGTTGTTTAACGGGGGTGTGATTTAAAAAATGTTTCGTGCAGATATCAAGTATTGTAGAACACATTTTTTTTACAAAATACAATAAAATGGATCATTACAAATATTAAAAATTAATTTTCTGTTATAGTTCGTCAGTCAGTTATTTTACAGAATCCTAACATTTTCACATTCTATTTAACAAATTTAATTTCAATGTCGGTTATTAATGAACAAAATGGCGAATGTGTTCCATCGTCATTTTAAGCAGCAGAAATTATTCACTTCCATTATAATATTTATAAGACCATTATTATCCGGGTGGTTCATCGTTCAACAAATCGTCATTATACAATGTATGACTGTACATATCAATGAATTTCGATAGCTACGTTTATCGAAATATTAATGAATATTTATAAAGAGATTAAAATAATTTTCCGTAACGATCTAACAACCCTCTCGAATTCCTTATTAATAATAATTATCTCTAATCATAAAAATAGCTTTCTTATTGCGTGAATTTTAGCGTCGTTTTAACCCTTAGACTGCGGACAAAAACGGTATACTTTCGTTATATTGCCATTTTTATACGAACTTTACCCTATCATAAAATTATCATCATCACAGTGAACTTATAAAATCTTTGCAACGTTAAAGAAAACTTTTCGACTAATTTAATTGTACGAAGATGGTAATTTTAGATAGAGTTTTATTCATAGACGCATTCGTGGCAATATAACGAATATAAGTATTATGAGTAGTTTACAATGATACGTTTATTATATCCTAACAACGGATCAGTAATTCTCATTTTAATTCGTTATCACATAAACGTATTCTTATACTTCTAACAATATAACAATTCTTTTAATTAACCCTCCATTCGTGCGTTTATCTACGCATGGCTGATTTTTTACAAGATAATTATGAATTTAATAATCCTAGAAAATGGAGATTTATAGTAGTTGCAGCAGATGTTTCCAGGAGCCTTACCTAGAAATGCCATCGGCACTTTTATAACTCTTAGACACCATAAAATTGCCTGACCACCGGGTACCTTGCTCCGTTTATGGTTAAAATTACATGCAATTATGATTTGTAATCAATGTTTTAATATAGAAATCAAAGCCGATTAATTTCATTCTGTAAAGTATTTTGAACAAACTTTTGACCTTAATTTTGTTCTTAAATGTATCAAAAATACATAAAGAACACATCTGAAAATTAATATAAAATTTTGTTGATAATGCTGCTAAGAAGCAGAGATGAGAACTTTCATATATTAAAATAATAATTTAAAAGACCACGTTACAAATCGCACCCCTAACGGAGGGTTAATTTTTTAAACAGGACTCCAAATTTCACTTAATAAATTATTTAATAATTTAGCAGTTAAATTATATAGTAATTTTTACTACATTATTCAAAGGGTTAAACGATACAAACATTTGCAGTTTTCAACGTAAGCAGATCTAGACTTCGAATTTCGAAAATAACATTCTTGCCCTTTTATCGCGCTGCTCATTCAAGAAACGTCAACCAGTATTAAATCAATCCATCTGAAATATTAAATTGAGGCAAGATTCTTCACCCACGTAGCTTATTTCTCCTTTTTACAAATGTTCAAAAAATAATTAAAACATCTCGTAACCAATAAACGTTAACATCTGAAAACTAAATAACACGCGGATAAACACATAATTTTGTTCAGATATGTATATTTTTCTCTCAATATTTCAGATCAAAGTAACTATCTGAAACACGAGAAAGATTGAAATTTATTGCAAGGTTACGTCGCCATGTTGAAATTTAGTGTTTTGTCAGAATCCGAAAATTAGGTTATGTAACGCTCTTGCAGTTAGACAAAAGAGTAAACAAAATTTCACTTGGACTAAAAAAATATTTTTTAATACTTGTGCTTTTACTGTGAATTCACAAGGTTTAAAAAATATTTGAAACAGAAAATCTTTAACCCTCTGTTGCATTTTTTTTGCCAAGTAATCCTAATAAGGAAAGAATAAATATTTTTCATCGAAGAAATCAAAGAAAAACTGATATAATACTGAAATATATCTACGTTTCATAAATTATTAAAATTTCAATTAATTAATATTTTAAAAAAATGCAAGAGTTCGATATTTGCAACGAGAGATTAATGTACGATAAAAATTTGATTTACACATTCCATTTCCAGTAACTATTAATAGGAACATTTATCGTGAGAGCTCCGACGCTTCACAACTTTGAAACAATAACAGTTTTTCAGCGAAAAACGACAAGCTTTTAATACCTAGACATCAAATCATATTAATCACCATTCTCGTAAACTGTAGCGGCAAAACACGAAAGTTACAAGAACAGCTCGCCAAGTGATGACCCCAGATTTTAATGAGCTTTTGTACGTTGATAGATCACGTTATTATGAATACAAGAGAAAACATGGTAAATACAAGCGGACACAAGCCCGTTAATCCTTTATACGCTCGTATAATTTTGAAGTAACACGTGAAATTCCTGTCGTAAATTCAAAACTAAGAGAGCTTGGGTTGTATACCTGAAAGTAAGATTCCGCGTGGAAAATGGTGGTACGAGAAAAAACTGGTTATAACATTTCTAGTAGGATTCCTGTATGCTGTATGAACGATCATTTTTAAATTTTTCATTCGCAAATCTACAAATTTTTTTATTTTCAACAAAATTTTCGAACTACGATATTACCAAGTTTCCAAATATAAATATTTTTGAACATTCAGAACGTTCAATTAGAACTTGTTCTAATGTTTTCGAGTTTCCGAATTTTCAATTTCCAATTTGTTAGTTTTTCCAAGTTTTCAATCTTGCAATCTTTTAATTCTTCAATTCTCTGGTTATTCAACTGTTTAATTGTTCAATTACTCAATTATTCAATTATTCAATTATTCAATTATTCAATTATTCAATTATTCAATTATTCAATTATTCAATTATTCAATTATTCAATTATTCAATTACTCAATTACTCAATTATTCAATTATTCAATTACTCAATTATTCAATTATTCAATTATTCAAGTTTTCAAATTTTTAAGTTTACATACTTTCAAATTGGTGAATATACAAATTCACACAAGTTTCCCCATGTCACGTCTGTAAAATCGAAAGCCCCTCCCTAATCAAAATAATTGTACGCATCTCCCAAATGCACACTACCAAACATAAATATACTCTAACTGAATAAGTTTAACTACCACATTAAGACTCCTTGCACATAGAAGTAGGAATAACGTGACCCATTATTGTACGCATACTCCTTAAATTCGAAGGCAGCATTTCGAAAGCTCTCGACGTTAACAATGAATATTCAGCACGAAAGAAAAGAGGTTCCGAATTAACCCGTGACGCAAGTATTACACAAGACCTACAGCGAAATAAGGAAAAACGGTCACGTTCGACGGAGCGCCATTTGCGCAGGCATTTCGCCTCAAGGTTTCCTCTCGTTTGCGGTCTCCTCGAGGTCCGGGTCCTCGTTGATGATGGAGATGTCTCGAATCGAGGGTCTACGAGCTTTCCAACCCTCGGCGGGCACCATAGGTGCTGTGGTCTTCGTCAGGAGTTTCGGTCCCAACAGGGTAATAAGAATCGCCCCTGAAGGAGCGGTGAGCAGGATCGAGAGCACGCACACGGTCATCACCGTTTCTGCATAGTACACCTGTTCCGGGTTGTTCGGGTCGATTTTGTCCAGCGTCGTTGGCGCCAGAGCGGCCTGCACCGTCGCCTTCGCCATACACGCTATCGCGATGAACACCTTTTCCTTCAGATTCAGTTGCGAACGGACTCCCACAACGATCGTCACGATTATTCGAATCACGAAGGCCGATAACAGGCATCCGAGTGACAGGTACAACGTTTTGCTGTCCAATTCGTCGATCTTGATTTGGGTGCCAGTCATGGCGAACAGGATCGGCTCGAAGATCATCCAGAAGATCTCGAACGCTGTAGCCACGGGATTCTGAAACAGATGGTTAGTCAGATTAGGTTGGAGACAAGTTTGTAAGATCACGAGCTGTTTTAGAGGACCGGTCGGAAAGGAGTGACGTTTGGAGTACTTAGGACTCGGAACAGTATCTTGTATAATTCGAGTAAAGTTAATTCGTGTGACTCGTTGAACTCCTACTGAACGTAGACAAGTGAGAGTGGGATCTTTTTAAGGAACATGCTAGTAACTGGTGTCTTAGTGTCTTGCAAGTAGTAGAATTTTTGTGTCTTTTAGATTTTAGAGAATTCCAGGTGTGGGGGTCCTCACCTCAATTTGGAGGTGTGGGAGTCTAGAGATTTGGGGATGTAAGGATTTCAGGATTTAGGAATTGGGGATCTAGGGATTTAGGATCTAGGGAGTTGGGATCTAGGGAGTTCGGATCTAGGGAGTTCGGATTTAGGGAGTTGGGATCTAGAGAGTTGGGATCTAGGGAGTTGGGATCTAGGGAGTTGGGATCTAGAAATTGGGGATTTAGGAATTTAGGGATTTGGGGATTTGTGGATTTGTGGATTTGGGGATTTGGGGATTTGGGGACTTGGGGATTTGGGGATATGGAGATTTAGGAATTTGAAAATTTGGGAAATTTGGAAATTTCGGAATTTGCGAACTTGGGAACTTGGGAACTTGGGAACTTAGGAATTTGGGAACTTGGGAATTTGGAAATTTGGGAACTTGGAAATTTGGGAATTTAGAAATTTGGAAATTTGGGAATTTGGAAATTTGGGAACTTGGAAATTTGGGATTTTGGAAATTGTAGAAATTTAAAATTTGGGAACTTGGAAATTTGTAAATTTGTAAACTTGGGATCTTGGAAGTTCGGAAATTTAGAAAATTAGAAATTTGGAAATTTGAAAATTTGAGAATTTATGAATTTCAAAATTTCAATTACAGCCCCTACCAATATATCGATCCCCACTCCCAACTTTCACCGTATCCGTCGATTGTACCCTCTATCATCTCTTCTTTCATCGAGCCAAGTCATCGAGATTTATTTTTGCTCCGTGGAAAACTTCCTGGCAAAATAATCTAAATGCACGGACACGCTGGTCGAGTTAGAGTTTGTTCAGGAACTCGCGATATCTCCGGTGTTATTCGAGTTTTCGTTACTCGATCGATGATACTTTACCATTTGTTTCCAAACAGATACACTACATGAACAGTTCACGGGGGACTAATCCTCTTATACGATAGTATTGCTACGTAACTGTGACACGGTCTAAGCGTTCGACGATCGTATCGTGAAAAATGGTAGGAACGAAAGTTCGTATTGAACGCGAAAAGCTTATAGGTGTATCCTTTTACAAAATTGCGTCCACCATTTGGTTGCGTCTGCGAAACTCTCGAAGACCGATTATTCCATTCGACAATTGCTTCTTCGTTGCGAATGCTGACAAAATAAAAGCACCGAGACGTGTTATCGATGGTCGACTCTTCAGAAGCTTCGTTAATCTTTTACGTATTTCAGTTTCGAACTGGTCGGTTCAATTTTTAAGCTGCGATCAATGCACAAAACTAAGTGTATTCGCAAGATTTAGATAAAATAACTTGGCTGTTCCATATAATCCTTGACAAATTTTTTTATTTGATGAAATTTATTTGGTTAGGTTTCTATATTGGACTTTTTATGTTATGTTAAGGTTAGGTTATGTTAATGTTAGGTTATGTTCAGGTTAGGTTATATTAAGGTTATGTTATATTATGGTTAGGTTATGTTAATGTTAGGTTATGTTCAGGTTAGGTTATATTAAGGTTATGTTATATTATGGTTAGGTTATGTTAATGTTAGGTTATGTTAAGGTTAGGTTATATTAAGGTTATGTTATATTATGGTTAGGTTATGTTAAGGTTAGGTTATATTAAGGTTATGTTATATTAAGGTTAGGTTATGTTAAGGTTAGGTTATGTTAAGGTTAGATTTTCTCATTCAAATTACGGTAGGTTAGTTTTTATCATTCGACTTTGTTAGGTTAGATTTTGTCGTTTGAAGATGAAGTTAAGAATATTTTTTCCTAAGTAAGATCAAGTTCAACCATTCAACTCTATTAGGTCAAATTTTTACCCTCGGAAGAGCTCATTTATCAATCACCTATTAATTGAAAAAATTGTGAATTTGAAAAAATATTTTCAGAAAGACATCCTCCTAAAAGAGTTGGTATAAATGTCGATTAAATTTGTGACAAATGTTGATTTATAAATAATTTGGTGTCGAAGCACTTATTATTTTTTGATTACATTAATATTCAGTGAGAAAATCGAATATTTCGTGGAGCGTGAAAACCGGTAAATTTCCGCATAACAAATTGCGGTGATTAAAGTTTATAATTAAAGTTTCATGTTGCAGCCATTTTCTGTGAGCAATGTCCGATTAAAATAGGCTTCGAATCCATTATGAATCGCGCTTCTCGCCATGACACGCGATACAATTACCTCACTCAGGGTGGCGTCGTTATTCTTCCACACCCCCGTACCGTTGTCTCCCTTTAACCACCCGCAAGAGATCGTCAATTTCATTAATATTTCGCCGTGGATATTATCGTGCTTAATAACCCCGAGTTAACGGCCTTACTCTTTCTCGCTGTAAATCAACGCCATTAATACCGCGACCAACGCGCTTGTCGCCTCTATCGTCTCGCCTCGAGTCATTAAAACGAGTAAATAATTCCTTCGCGTTGGATACCCTGAATGGAGGAGCCGAGTAAAACCGTTTTATTCTGCCGAATTATTCGAACAAAAATCATTAATGCATTACATCCTGTAAATTGCACTGACAATTATTGAAAATCGCGGTGTACAATTTTTAAATCCACTGGTTCAATCTTACTACTTTGGTTGTTGGAATAAAATATATGTTCGCGTTGATACACGTCTGTAGAAATGTAAATATTAACAAATTTTAGAGAGTTTTATCTTCTACATTTTTTTTATTTGGACATTTTTTAATATCTAAGGTTAAAAAATTTCTGAATTGTCAGATTTCTAAGTTCTTTTCCCTAATTTCTGAATTAGAGAATTAGAAAATTTCTAAATTTCTAATATCCACAATTTAAAATTCCTACATCCACAAAATCCCTACATCCTTGAATTCCTACATCCTCCAATCTATGTACCTCCAAATCCCTATATTTCCAAATCTCTATATTCCCAAATTCCTAAATTCTGAGGTTCCTATATCCTCAAAACCCTAGATCCCCAAATCCTAGATCCCCAATTCCTAGATCCCCTAATTCCTAGATCCCAACACCCTAGATTCCAACTCCCTAGATCCCAAATTCCTAGATCCCCAATTCCTAGATCCCCTAATTCCTAGATCCCAACACCCTAGATTCCAACTCCCTAGATCCCAAATTCCTAGATCCCCAAATCGCTACTTCCCCAAATCCCTAGATCCCCAATTCCTACATCCCCAATTCCTAGATTCCAAATTTCTAGATCCCAAATCCCTAGATCCCCAAATCGCTACTTCCCCAAATCCCTAGATCCCCAAATCGCTACTTCCCCAAATCCCTAGATCCCCAATTCCTACATCCCCAATTCCTAGATTCCAAATTTCTAGATCCCAAATCCCTAGATCCCCAAATCGCTACTTCCCCAAATCCCTAGATCCCCAATTCTTACATCCCCAATTCCTAGATTCCAAATTTCTAGATCCCAAATCCCTAGATCCCCAAATCGCTACTTCCCCAAATCCCTAGATCCCCAATTCTTACATCCCCAATTCCTAGATCCCAAATTTCTAGATCCCAAATCCCAAGATCCCCAAATCCCAAGATCCCCAATTCCTACATCCCCAATTCCTATATCCCCAATTCCTACATCCCAACTCCCTAGATCCCAAATTTCTAGATCCCAAATCCCTAGATCCCCAAATCGCTACATCCCAAATCCCTAGATCCCCAATTCCTAAATTCCTAAATCTCCAAATTCCAGAATCTACAAATTTCAACTCTTCAAAATTGCAAATTCTCAAATTTCCAAAGTTCCAGATTTCCAAACTCTCAAAAGCGGGATTGCATTATACTTTTCGTAAAGTAAATCATTCTAATTTTATAGGAGCAGTCGGAGAACACCATTGTCAAACGAATCAGAATTAGCGTCACGCTGCTAACAATAAGTTGGCACAAAAGAAAATCCTTTCTGTCTAAATTGGCTGGTTCTCGCGAATATAGCAGAACCCTCTGCCAAAAAGGAACACCGATAACGAGAGAAAAAGAGCATTCACGATTCGATTCAATTCAATTCGATACTCATTCCCAAATGAATAATATAAACACGTCTTCCAGGAAAGCCTCCATCAGCCAACCATTACTGCCAGCCAATAGATTATACGATTTAATATAAAAATATACAAAAAACTCCATTTAATAAGATATCCTAAAACAGTGGTTCTTAGCACTGTAATGGCCGCTCAGTCATGTGTATGATCGATGAAGGTGGTTGCTTTAATAATTATCACACAAAAGAAAATATTAAATTTGTCGTAATTGTTTTCGTTTGTTTTATGCGTATGTTCGCACACGTTGAATTATTTCGTGAATTTACATCAAGCTTTTTTAATTCTTCAAAAATATTGCCGACATTTGACTGCGTAGGCGGCCATTAAAGTGTTAAATATCTGCTTGAATTATTATTTAGTTGTGTTAATAAGTTAACGCAAAGTAACAACGAATACAAAAATCTTGACCATATAGGACTTTCACTGAATTATTTGAAGTCGGGGATGTAAAGTTAGTGTTAAAATTGTTTTGACCACAAGAACTTATGATATAAAATTTTCAAGGTTATGTACATTGAAGGAAGAGAAAGTGACACATGAATAAATATCAATCCCTGACAACCTTGTGACTAACTTACATACGTATTTACGTAATTTACGTACAATAAAATTACTATAATCATCATAAAAACTCATTTTGCATTTTTCTAAAGATATAACGTTCAAGGTCGTAATGGAAGAAAACGTATTGACAAAAAAATTGAATACCAAGTGAATATAAATTGAATAAATATCCACCGACAAAAGCGATAGAAATTCCATAGCCGACTATTATTCCGAAATTTTTGGCACGTGTAAGGTCTCGGTCTGGAGTAAATGACCAATTGAATTCGTAACCCTGGCAGGAGCGATGTGCTCGCGATATAATTCGAGCTGCACAATTCGTCCCGGCAGTTGATTTCGCGTAATTGAATTGCATCGCTTGTACGGCCGGCATGCATTAATTAACGCGGGCCGATCGAATAAGTTAATTAGGGGTTGCCGGTTCTTTTCATTTCCGCCGAATTGCACCGACTTTCCTTTTCTTCGGTTTCTTCGTTTTCCACCAGCCCGATATCACCCGCGACTTTCACCCTCTACTTTTTTCCCTGCCCCCCGTCTTACCAGCAGCATTTCCGAGAGGGCTTTCATTGCGACCTGTAACCAGAGCAACCCCCCCGGTATTTCGCATAATTAATGAAATCGATCGTCGTTCGAGGAAGGCGAACTTCATTATATAACCTCCAGTAGTTAATTACGAACCGCTTTCATTCTCTGTCGATCGCGTTGCTTCGCGGCTCCTCTCGTTTCTGTTCTACGGAGTTGCACTCTATCGTGCAAATTTACTAGTTGCAGGACTATTTACAGGATGTCTCGAGAAAAACGGAGGAGCTTGGAGTAATCTGGCCGGGATTTATGCCTCGGAAATGTTCAGGATGTTGCAGCAATTGGGATATGACGTTTAAAGATGAGAACTGTACGTGAGAACTTAGGTTGTAACTGTGCAAGTGCAAAATGTAATATTTTATTTTTTGACACCTTTGGGAACTTTTGATTTTGAGGTGTTATGTCGAAACTCTGTAATCTTCAGGTACAGGAATTTTAGGACGAAGTTAGGTATTTTGGTACTTTGTGACTTCTTTTTAGCCCTTTGCATTCGAAGATTTTACTGACAGCAGCTGTAAAACTTCATTTTGAAGTTATTTTTCTACTACCAATCGCCATATTGTCTGCATCGCTACGTTCATCATATATGAAAACTATTTCGTTAAAAAGTTTTCATTCGAAATTGTTATGTCAAATCGAGTGGTGAATATGAATCACCTATCGAGTACATAGGGTATTTTAGAATTTCGGGATTAGATTTTGCAAGCCACTAATTTTAAAACAGCGAAGAAAAAATATACGAAAGAAGCTGACAGTACACACAAAAGTGACTTGTTACCTAAACAAGAAAACTGAAATTCTGAATAGAACATTAATGAAACTAATTAGTAGTTGATGATCCTGATGAAGATTCGCTTGCTGCGAAGTTAATATCAAGTTCCAAAAACAGTATACCATAAAGGGGTTTTGTTCAAAGCAACCGTTGACGAAGGTCGATGATCGTCGTCTCCCTTTTAGCATCCATGTAAATGGAAGCAAACTTCGTTGCCGTTAGTTCTCGGAGAGCACGACCCCTTTAAGGAACGGTAAGAGGTACAGTCAAGAGCAAATCTGTCCTCTCTAGGGAAAATGTGGCAATTAAGGGTGAAGTGTCCTTCTAATCCATTTTTAGAGATGTCTAAGGAAAACTTGCGATTGTGTTGGGAATTGCGAATGCAGGAATTTGGCCATTTGGGAATTTCAGGATATAGGGGGTTGAGGATATACGAATTTTGGGATTATTTGGGTATTTACTGATATGAGAATGTGTGAAGTTAGCGGCGTGGAAATTGGGGGATTTTAGAATTTGGGAATTTTGGGATTTGAGGATATAGGAATTTAGGGTTATAGGGATTTGGGTATTTACTGATATCAGAATATATGAATTTAGGGGTGTAGGAATTGGAGGAACACAGAATTTGGGAATTTTGGGATTTGAGGATATACGAATTTAGGGATATAGGGATTTGGGTATCTACTGATATGAGAATATACATATGAATTTAGGGGTGTAGGAATTGGAGCAACACAGAATTTGGGAATTTTGGGATTTGAGGATGTAGGAATTTGGGGATGTAGCGATTTGGGATTCTAGGAATTTGGGATCTAGAAATTTAGGATCTAGGGATTTGGGGAAGTAGCGATTTGGGGATCTAGGGATTTGGGATCTAGGGATTTGGGGAAGTAGCGATTAGGGGATCTGGGTATTTGGGATCTAGAAATTGGGGATCTAGGAATTGGGGATCTAGGAATTGGGGATGTAGGAATTGGGGATCTAGGGATTTGGGGAAGTAGCGATTTGGGGATCTAGGGATTTGGGATCTAGAAATTTGGTATTTAGGGAGTTGGGATCTAGGAATTGGGGATGTAGGAATTGGGGATCTAGGGATTTGGGGAAGTAGCGATTTGGGGATCTAGGGATTTGGGATCTAGAAATTTGGGATCTAGGAATTGGGGATGTAGGAATTGGGGATCTAGGGATTTGGGGAAGTAGCGATTTGGGGATCTAGGGATTTGGGATCTAGAAATTTGGGATCTAGGAATTGGGGATGTAGGAATTGGGGATCTAGGGATTTGGGGAAGTAGCGATTTGGGGATCTAGGGATTTGGGATCTAGAAATTGGGGATCTAGGAATTGGGGATCTAGGAATTGGGGATCTAGGAATTGGGGATCTAGGAATTGGGGATCTAGGAATTGGGGATCTAGGAATTGGGGATCTAGGGATTTGGGAATATATAAATTTAGGAATATAGGGATTTGGGTATCTAATATGAGAATGTGTGAATTTAGCGGGGTAGGAATTCTAGAAACATAGAATTTGTGAATTTTGGGATTTGAGGATACAGGGAAATGGAGAGCTAGGAAGTTGGGGTTATAGGAATTTGAGGATCTGAGGATTTCTTATCTTGGGGATTTGGGGAATGGAGAAAAACGATCTAAGAATTTGAAGCTATATTAGGGACCATGAGATCTGTGAATCTTGAAAGTTACTAACTTTCAAACTTGAAGATGTCACTTGGTGACCTATGAATTGTGGACCTTTGGACTTGGTCCTGGAATTTCAGCTATATGCGAATCTAGTGATTTTCCAGAATATAAGAACTTAGAAAAGAAATATAAGAATTTGTGATCATTTGAGGATATAAATATCTGGAGACTGGTTTGAAAATTTTTTAATTTGAAACTTCACAAATTCAGGGATTCAGACATTTCCTTACAAAGTTAGAGATTCGTTCTAGTAAGGATTTGAACAGTCAAAGAATTCGAACATTCAAAATCTGAAAAGTTCACAAATATAAAAACCTAAATATGTGAAAATGAAAAACATCGAAATTTACGTATACAAGTATGTACATATTCAAGTATGTGTACTAAAAGTTACAGTCGAGTCTCGGATATAACTGTTCTGCGTTACTGCAACAACTAACACGCTCTTCCCTTCATTTCCGGTCTGACGTTCAGCAAGCTTGGCCAACGAGCAGGGCTATTTTTGCTCTGCAAATAGATGATTTATCTGGTTGCTCCTGGCCAGATTTCGAGCTGTTACCAACACTACCAGCCTTGTTTCACCTATAGGTCTTCGGAGTTTGCACTGGAGAAATGCTGGAGCATTTAGCACGACGGTTTGTTTATCAAAGACATCTGAACTGACGGAAAGAGAGACGTCTTCATTTGGAGACATATTTGATCTAGATATCTCGAGAATCCTTCGGTCGAAAGTTGCGATTTCCCTCGAATTTTTAATGCTACGTCTCGTATGTAAATACTTGCTGGCATAACTTCGTTCTGGATGTCTGCGGTGATGGTCTTCGTTCTGGATTTGTGGTCTTTTTGATCTTTTCGCCAAAATATTAAGCTGCGCAGTGTTTCGAATTGTCATGATTTCTCTGTTATGGAGACTTTGGGTTGTTTATCAAATTAAATTATTTGCAAATTGTTAAATATTTATATTCAAAATTTATTGAATTGTCAAAGTAGGAAATAACAAATGATGTTATTAGATTATCAAGTTTTCAAATTGTCATATTACCAAATCATCAATCATTAAATTTAACACTTTGACTGCCACATAGACCTTTAAATTTCGATACAGATCTAATAACTATATTATTAAAAATTCTTTCGCTTTCCTAACTGAAAATACTCGAACTACTTGGAACCACGGAAAATAAATATAACAAAATTTGATGAAAATATTCGGTAAGTTTTGTTAGAAGTAAAAACACTATCTAATAAAATTTTCAACATTCTGGTCAACGTCTTAATTCATTAAATCATCAAATTGTCAAATTAAGTCATCAAATCTTGAGATCAACAAATCATTATCAAGTTATCAAATGTATTTTCCAAATTTCCAAGTCGTCAAACTTCGAAATTTCATTTTGGAATTTTCATATCCCCAAATTACTAGATAAATTCCCTCCTTAAGTTCGAATATCTTTAAATGTCTGTCTCCATTTCCAAATTTATAAAAATATCTGGGGCACCCTACATCAGTAAATATTCCCAATTAATCCTCGACCAATCTCAATAATTATCGCGAGATTGAATTACCAAAACTGTTCCTCGAAATTCCGTTGCATAATTTCGCTTCGTTCCAAGGCTTTTAACGTAACCAACGCAACGCGACAAAAACATAATCCTATCCCTACATTTCTCTCTCCGTTTCCGCGTCACACGTAATCCGCGCAAATAAAATTTTCCCCTGCGAAGAAGCTTCTTTCCCTTCGATGCTCGCAACAAAGTTTCCCGTTGCATTTTTAACAAACATCGAGATATTCTCGCGGCGTCTCTCACTCGAGGGGAAGCCATCTTTGTCCGTCGTTCGCGCTAATTTTTCCCCCTGTTTTCTTTTTCGGCGAGACGCGAAAACGTCCAGGAGCATTTGTCCTTTCATCAGGGTTTACGGTTCCGCGATTCAACGGGTTGGATTTTTAAAAGCTGTTCCTTTGATCTACACGGTAGATTCTAATTAAATCAGGCGACTTCTCTGGCGGAATTCGAGCGCGCTGTTACGATTTTCGCCATTTTCTTTTCGCACAATCCGTGATCAACGGGAACACGGAGATGGAGGAAGTGTTTTGGGCGAAAATTTTATACGGCATAATCTGACTCTGCCGCGTGAACTGTCAAGACTTTTCATGAATTTTCCAAAAATTATGGCAACCGAATGTTCAACTGTATTTACGTCCCCGGACTGCGAATGTTTGCGCGAGTTAAATATGCAAGATGTGCATGACGTCTGTGCACATAAAATATGCATACGTGCACGAAAGTGTATGCAAAATATGTCATCAACGCGAAAAATATAAATTTAGTCTGCAGAATATTGTTGCAATATTCAAAAATGTATACATTTGTTTTGGTTTATTAAAGTTATTGTGGAAACGTGGAAAATAGAAATTTCGTCGGTAGTTTCCCGTGTTGCGGTATTCAAAAATACATATATATCAACGATGTTTTTAGATTTATTTTACGTTGTAGTCATTGTTGCAATGAAAACGTGAAAATGTAAATTTAGTCTGTTATGCCTTGTGATATTTAGAAATTCCAGAATTTGAAGATTTGGTATTTAAAAAATTTTAAAATTCGAGATTTTGGGAATTGGAAGATTTTAGGAAATGTTGAGAATTTTGGAGAAATTGAAAATTAAAAAATTGGTGAATTTTTGAACATTCACAAAATTAGATTTTCATATTCTTAGGATTTCATGTGTATATTTGAAGTTCCAAATTCTCAAATTTCTAAGTTCTCTAGTTTTCACGGTCCCAAGTTTCCAAATTCTCAAATTCTCAAATTTCCAAATTTCCAAATTCCCAAATTCCCAGATTCTCTAATTCCCTATTTCCCTAATTCCCTAATTCCTTAATTCCCTAATTTCCTAATTTCCTAATTCCCTAATTCCTTAATTCCCTAATTCCCTAATTCCCTAATTCCCTAATTCCCAAATTCCAAAATCCTCAAACTTCCAAATCCCAAATTCCTAAATTCCTAAATCCTTAAATCTCCAAATCCCTAAATCCCTAAATCCCTAAATCCCTAAATCCCCAAATTTCCAAATTCCAAATGTTCAAATCCCAAATTTCCAAATCCCAAATTCCTAAATTCCTAAATCCTTAAATCTCCAAATTCCTAAATCCCTAAATCCCTAGATCCCTAGATCCCTAAATCCCTAAATCCCTAAATCCCTAAATCCCTAAATCCCTAAATCCCTAAATCCCTAAATCCCCAAATTTCCAAATCCCAAATTCCTAAATTCCTAAATCCCTAAATCCCCAAATCCCTAAATCCCTAAATCCCTAAATCCCTAGATCCCTAAATCCCTAGATCCTTAAATCCCTAAATCCCTAAATCCCCAAATTCCAAAATCCTCAAATTTCCAAATCCCAAATTGCCAAATTCCTAAATCCCTAAATCCCTAAATCCCTAAATCCCCAAATTCCAAAATCCTCAAATTTCCAAATCCCAAATTGCCAAATTCCTAAATCCCTAAATCCCTAAATCCCTAAATCCCCAAATTCCAAAATCCGCAAATTTCCAAGTTCCGCATGATACTTCGTTACACCGGTAAATATTAAAAATCCCCCGCAAACAATGTATCATCCCCAGGATTGTTTCGGTAGATCACGTTCCCCTCATTAAAAGCAGCGTCATCGCGTCGTTGATCACTCATCGATCGTTAAATAGATGCACGCCTTCGACGATTCGATGCTCGCGTGCAATATCGGCAGGATAATCGTGCTCTGCCATATAAAGGATCACGTAGCTCATAATACAGGGATCGTGCGGAATTAAATTAAATAAATCAACATGCGGCAAGGTACGTTACGTAATCTGGATTGCAGGTAAACAGCGGCAGTAAATATCGGGCGGTGGCGTGCGAATTCCAGACACTTTGAACGTGCACCAGCCACCGAAATATTTCCATATTCCGATAGCACAACGGCGTAACCGGAAACGCGTAACAGGGAGTAACAGTGTTGCGGTTTACACGAACCTTGCAGTCACGTAGATCCTGCAAGATGCGCGACTGCGACCGGTTACCCGCTGCCAATTGTCATCCCTTTCAATTTCCACTGGTGCATCGTAAAACTGCGCTGCGACTCCAATAAAACCAACGGCCATCTTTGACGGCATGCAGTTAACGGCACGGTACTTTTCGCGAACACCGCCGTAAACAAAAAGGAAGGAATCAGGAAGTGCTTGGAAGGAAACACGCGATAGGAGAAAACGAAGTTACCGGGGATCATTCGGCGAATAAACAGACGAATGGCTACGTAGCTATAGAAATATCTAAATAAGTAGCACGATCGCACTTGGAACGATGACGAATAAATGTGTACGGGGAATTTCAGATAAGATTTCACTGATTTTTAGCAGCTGTTACCTTCCCTTAAACACGCAGTACTTTTACTTCCCTTAACACGTAGAAACGGAGTTACCGGGATCATTTGACAAATAAACAGACGAATGGCTATGTAGCCTTAGAAATATCTAAATAAGTAGCACGATTGCACTTGGCACAATAATAAATGAATGTGTATGGGAAATTTGAGACAAAGTTTCATTGATTTTGAGCAGCTATTACCTTCCCTTAAACACGTAATAGACGAAAATGAAGTTACCAGGATCATTCGATGAATGAACAGACGAATAGCAACGTAGCTTCAGAAATATCTAAATAAGTAGCACGACTGCAACTTGCACGACTTGGAACGATGATGAATGAACGTGTATAGGGAATTTGAGACCCTTCCCTTAAATTACCTTCCCTTAAACACGTGATAAAAGAAAACGAAGTTAACAGGATCATCAAAAGTTTCCTAATACTTTGAGCAATTAATAAATTTTGTAACGTGGATTTATGACAATTTGTACATTTAAGATTTTAGGACTAACAGGAGCAAAGTTAAATTGAAATTTATAATATTTAGAAAGAAATGAAAGCATGTAGAAAGAAGAGGAAATGTTTTCTGTAAAGATAAGCCCATGTACTGAACAGTGAACGTTTGAGAGCATTGAAAAATTAGGCTGGAAGGTTTTGTCACGTTCGCTTTGTAGCCCAGATCTCGTTCCATTAGGCTTCTTTTTGTTTGACCCCCTCTGAAGGAGCTACTCGTAAAGTCAAGTTTCACAGCAACGAAGAAGAAGCGAAAACAAATGTTCAAAAGTGGTTCAGACTTTGAGACAAAAAGTACTTGGTACTGATGTAAAAAGGGTAGTAGGTTTCACTAACTGGGGGGATGATTGGGTACAATGATTACGTTGGAATGTATACTGTTGTTAGATTCATTGAACTATTTAATTAAAGTGATAGAGTATCGTAATTCACTTAACATGACTTGACTGATGTAACTTATTTAATGTAGCTTCACTGTCTCTAACTTAATTAACTAATCTAACTAATCCACCCTAATTAACTTACCTAACTAAACTACCCTGATAAACTAACCTAACTAATCTAGCCTACTTAACTAACCTAACTAATCCACCCTAATTAACTTACCTAACTAAACTACCCTGATAAACTAACCTAACTAATCTAGCCTACTTAACTGACCTAACCAATCCACCCTAATTAACTTTCCTAACTAATCTACCCCAATTGACTAACCTAACTAATCTAACCTACTTAACTAACCTAACTAATCCATCCTAATTAACTTTCCTAATTAATCTACCCTGATTAACTAACCTAACTAATGTACCCTAATCAACTAACGTAACTAATCAAATCTAATTAACCTAACCTAACTCCTACACCCAAATAAAACTAAACATAAAATTTTGGTATTAACCCAATATTTTAATGGGAAAAACAAAATTTCACGATCAGAAGATTAATATTGATACAATAGCGAACGTAAACGGTGCATAAAGCTGGAATCGTGTTTCGATATCGGTTGCTGGCTCGAAGTCGAAGGATTTATGAGCAAAATGCGGAAAATATTAACACGTTCCCCGTTATGGTTCCGCCAGTGACCCGCGACGGATTTTTCTTTCGAAGTTATGGGGGTCAACGATAAGCGACGGCGTGCTTTCAACGTCATCGAACCGTGTGCAACCGGTTTATTGAAAATAAAATGCTACCGAGAAATTGTTCGAATTCGTCACGTGTCGTGTTATGACGACCACAGGGTGCAAAGAACCAATAAGTAATCGAAAGAACTTGACAGATTTATGCTTTCGTTGGCCAAATCGTTTTATGATATGAACATATAGAGGAGAACTGTTCAGATAGAAATGTGCAGGGTATTTTCGAAATTGTGGTTCAAATTTTATATGAAAAGAAAGGCTAAAATATACAATACAATTTTTTCATGTCATTTTCCGGAGAAACTGAGTTTGAACAGTTTCGAAGTATATATGTATATAACTTCTATCTGAATTCAATTTTCTGTACGTCATCACTACTGAATTTTTTTTCGTGAAATTTTGAACAGAGGTAGATGTGAAACCGTAGATGGTTTGTGGTGATCACAATTGAAAAAATACCACGAAACGTTAACCACAATTTCACGTCCATTTTGGCGACCAACAACTGACGTCATCAATATGATATACGACTTTAAAAATAAAGCTCTCTATGAATTTCCTAAAACGTTACACATGACACAAAATATTATCGATAAACTGTCGAGTACTAAAAAACGTTTTATAACATGCAGATGTTGCTTTGAAAATAATCTTATCTGCTTTATTTACGAAAAATAGAGATGTTTAAAACTAACATCTAACTAACAAGATATGTAAATGTTACCAGAAATATTACTTCTTCACTTGTAATGTACGTACAAGTTATAATATATGGTATGTACTTCAGTTTATCATTATTTACCTCCGAACCTAAGCTTCACCGGAAGCTATCAAGTTTATGGGGGTGGAAATAGGGTGACGTTTAAATAAATTTATTGTCGTAGATAAGGGACATGCTTTGGGTCGTAAAACAGGACGACTTATTCTACATTTGCACCTTTTACATAAATACTGGTGTTCAAAATGATTTAAAAGATTTGAAAAAATTAAAGAAAAATTGTTTCTAAGGAAACAAGATTAATAAATCTGAATAACTGAACTAAAATTTAAATGAATTTAATTAAAATTATACTAGTATCCTACATGCAGCAATACAGAAATTTAAATAATGTGAGATAAACGATTAAGAACAAAAGAATGTCTCACGAAAAGCATGATCAATGTGAAAAAGCAGGGTAATAATTCAAATAATAATACAGACGTCTGCTTTTGAAGATTGCTTTCAACTGAAAAACTCAAACAATATATTCACTTCGAAATCCTTTGAATTATACTCCTAACTATTGCTTTAGACATTTTCTGACCATAAATCTTCGTCGCAGCCAGATCCTAAGGCACTGTATTCTCTACAAAAATTGCATTCCATGAAAATGTCAAGTTCCTAACAAAGGACACACTTTTCTTAGGTGATACAATTTTTCAATCGGGGATAGTCATTTTTCATGGGACCAGCGGGATCAAATGAAAACGATAAAGAATTCTAAATTTACGAATTGTCAATTTGCCGAATTATTAAATTTCTGAATTCTCTAATTTCCGAACTTCTAAATTATCGAATTCCTAAATTTCCTAATTTTTTCATTTTCGAATTTCTAAATTTCTGAATTCCAATATTCCGAATTTCTAAATTGCCGAATTCCTAAATGTCCGAATTCCAAAATTCCGAATTTCTAAATTGCCGAATTCCTAAATTTCAGAATTCCAAAATTCCGAATTTCTAAATTTTCGAATTCCAAAATTCCGAATTTCTAAATTGCCGAATTCCTAAATTTCAGAATTCCAAAATTTCCGAATTCTCAATTTTCGAATTTCTAAATTCCTGAATTCCTAAATTTCCGAATTCCAAAATTCCGAATTTCTAAATTTCCGAATTCCAATATTCCGAATTCCTAAATTTCCAAATTTCCACATTTCCGAATCCTAAATATCCAGATTCTAAAATTTCCGAATTCCTAAATTTCTGAATCCTAAATTTCCCAATTCCTAAATTTCCAAATTTCCACATTTCCGAATCCTAAATATTCAGATTCTAAAATTTCCGAATTCCTAAATTTCCGAATCCTAAATTTCCCAATTCCAAAATTTCCGAATCCTAAACTTCCCAATTCCTAAATGTCCCAATTCCTAAATTTCCAAATTTCCAAATTTCCGAATCCTAAATTTCCAGATTCCAAAATTTCCATAAAGTCAGAAGTTTATGAAGATATAAATATTAGCAACCATAAAATTTCTCAAATATTAATAATTTACTCTTCCCAATAACATATATTTTCTTCACCTTCGACACTATAACTCTCACAAAACCCCAAAAAATCGGAAAATATCGTTCAATATTAAACGCGGTTGTAAAATAAATACTATTACTCAGAAAATAGAACGAGGAGAATCAGTTTTGTGGACAGCTCGTTCACCAGACTTAGCTCCGTTAGATTTCTTTCTCTTGGCAGCACTCAAAAATATTGTCTTTCAAGAAATACCGACTATACTGGAAAATATGGGACAACGGATTACTGCAGCATGTGCTGGAATACATTTCAGAGACGGTAAGACGTGCGCGTGATTCAGCAATATAAAGATTGTAACTTTACATTGACGGAAATGGTGAACGCATCAAATATTTTCTGTAATGTGAAAACATTTATTTCACCATGGTCTACTTGAAACGTTTCCTTGCGAGAGTTGCTTGAGTAACAACAATTTTATTAAACGTATAAGGAAATGTCTGTAAAGTAAGATTATTTCTCAAAGCTAAAGTCTGAAAGCCATTTGTAATTCAGTCTCATTTCATTTTTTTATTAATAATTATTGTAATGGGATTTTTAAATATGTCAGAAAAGGAATAATTAAGGTTTATAAAATTACTTCAATTTATGTTCTGTATCTTTTGACTTCTCCTATTATTTAATCGAAGTTAAACTGTAATTATTTTGAGGCTATTGTTTCATTAAAATTAAACATTGATTATTTTGCATCGTGTTTTGAATGATAAAAATGGGGTTGCAAAGTTGTATATGAAATTGTTTGTATTTTCCTTATAATTCATTTTACTGTATAATTTAAATGTAAAAACTGTAACTACAAAAGGCAAGAAATACTTTGGATAATTTAACAAATAATAAAATTTGCAATTCATATGTTTACCAAAAAACAAGAATTTCCCGGTATTGTTTCACGCGGTATATTTCCAGTCGATTGTAACGGAGGGATATTTTCATAAAACATTTTGTAATAATAAATATGTAGATGTACTCACGTCATCGACTTCCCAGCCTTGTTTTTGCCAAAAATAACAGCTGACAAAGGCAGCAGCAACCACAGCCAAGGGTCCAGCACCCCCTAGTTCGATCGCTTCGCTCCCAAATACTGCCACCAGTCCACCCCCTAATAACATCAGTACTCTCAGGGGGACCACGAACGGCTGAAACATTAACCGGTTGAAAGATCCATGAGAATGGTCTTCTGGGATAATCGTTTATATCCTACTATTAACACTTCCATTGCAACTCGTTTACTAATCATTTCTTTCATCCTTTAAATTAATTAAAATACAAGGTACCAACATATTTTCTGGATTTAAATAAGGAAAAACGTAAACATAGATTCATGAGTCAAAATGAGCAAAATTGTTGTATAAATATGGGGTTGTACATCGAAGAAGTGCTGTGAATAGGTTGTAAATAAGAAGAAATTTTATATGAACAAGTTGTAAGACAAAATAAGGAAAATTGTTGTGAACATAGGTTGTGAACAAGGGGTTGCAAGTCAGAATAAGGAAAATTGTTGTGAACATAGGTTGTGAACAAGGGGTTGCAAGTCAAAATAAGGAAAAATGTTGTGAACATAGGTTGAGAACAAGGGGTTGTAAGTCAAAATAAGGAAAATTATTGTGAACAAGGGGTTGTAAGTCAAAATAAGGAAAAATGTTGTGAACAAGGGGTTGTAAGTCAAAATAAGGAAAAATGTTGTGAACAAGGGGTTGCAAGTCAAAATAAGGAAAATTATTGTGAACAAGGGGTTGTAAGTCAAAATAAGGAAAAATGTTGTGAACAAGGGGTTGTAAGTCAAAATAAGGAAAAATGTTGTGAACAAGGGGTTGCAAGTCAAAATAAGGAAAATTATTGTGAACAAGGGGTTGCACGTCAAAATAAGGAAAAATGTTGTGAAGAAGGGGTTGCAAGTCAAAATAAGGAAAATCATTGCAAACATAGGTTTTGATCCAGGGTTTGTAGGTCAAAATAAGAAAAGTTGTGTGATAGGGTTCAAAGTAAAAATAAAATAGTTATGAAAATAAGAAATTATAAAGCTAGGTTCGTAAATAAAAGTAAGAAGAAAATTGCACAAAAAATGATTTAACATTTATAGACAGGTCTCAACAACAAAAGATGTATATACAAAAAATATTTCACGTCTGTTATAAATGTTTGATCCATTTCCGTTTTAACAATAATATACGAAGATTTTTCAGCGAATATTACACATCGAAGCTTGATCAATCTGCTGATGAATTAATTAGTCATACTTGGGTTAAGAGGTTAATCAATAGGTTGTCGAGTGTCATGTTCTGGAATTTGTCGATAATAGTAATTCCATGTAAGCCATGTGCACATAACTGTTTATCATATGCTACTTTCTATTGATATACATATCAATATTTTTCTGTAAGTATTTCTTTTCACAATAGTGCACTGTACATAACATTTCATATTCAATGAAATGATATGAGATTTTTTTCTCAAAAATGGACTTTTGTGATAGACTACTTCTAAAAAATAAATTTAAAAATTTTAATCAGACTTTTCTAATTTCCATAGGTAAAATAAAGTGGTTTTTGAATTTTTCTTGCAACACAGACACTATCACCGGATCTCTCTTACACTCAAGATATATTGAACTTTAAAATGAAAGTACAATCTAATAAGCTCCGACGTGGAAGATATTTTTATAAATAAGGAATGGAGCAAGAATTTGAGTCTCTACTAGTTCATAAACTAGTTTGAAATTTATAGAGTTTGTTATGGAAACTGTAAATAAGAGAAATAATGAAACACTATGGTGATAGGAATTTTATTGGAATATCCAGTGAAACTTTATATTGTAATAAATAATTCAATTTAGTTTATTGTAGTATAATTTGTTACAATTTATTACAATACATATTTATAAACATCTATTATAAAAAATATTTATTATAAATATCATTAAATTTCATTGCAGTTTAAAAAACAATTCCTGTGTCTGAAAATCCAATACTTGTATAACTTTCATAAATTTCTATAAATTATATTGCATGTATTATCATAAACGAACATCCTATATGAAGCACATATGAATTGATTTTTTTTAAAAAATAGAGTTTCCATAGTGAACCAGAATGACATAAACATAAAATTCGTTCTTCAGCATATACGAGATGAATGATAGTACTCCTGTCAATAGTATAATGCAAAAGGATTCGTGCGAAATAAAAACTAGATTACTTTAGAAGTTTCTGATAGGTTCTCTGCAGACGATGTTTCTTCCGGTCCTGTATCGAAGGAAACAAATAGCAATCTCTGATCCTTCACATACTGTATACCTGTACGTTCGAATCGGTTGAAATCGATGATGAACCCAGCAAATTTTCTAGCACATCATAGGCAGAACGTTATACCATTCTTTGACCATCACAAAATGAACAAACAGAGAAGAGAAACTTTTCCTTATACGTATTTTCTTCCTTCGTTGTTATTAAAATCTTCGTACTCATCGATTTCTCAAAGGTGAACGATAATGCTTTCTCTGTGATCATATATTAAATCTGACCTGGACATGGAGCTATTTGAAATATCATATGTGGGGACAATATGAAATATCATATGTGGGGACGTAATTTTGCAAGATTGCAGGGTGCAACTTTTGAAAATATCTTTGTTAGTTAAATACAATTAGTTAACTAGTAGTCAAGAAAAGTGTCAAGTTTATAAAACCTAGGTCCACGAGTTCGAGACTCCTAAGTTATTTAATCTTTTTTTATTTCAACTTGAATCTTTTAAATTTTTGAATTCTAATAATAATATTCATTTTACTGTTCAAGAGTTAGCTGAATGTTCATATGTTATTCCTGTCTCAACTTGAATACAAATTAACACTACTATACATATGTGAACTAATATTCATGTGTCGAATATGAACCTGCAAACCTTTGTCGAAATTTCCAGTGTTTAAAAAATTTGATCTTGAAAAGAAATGAAATTCTGATACTTAAAATTATCTAGTTGTATTTGATACAAAATTGTTCTATTAAAATTTTAGAATATAAATTTCCAGTACATGGTTAACGTACTGATATTTAATTAAAACGAATTCTCGAACAATGATGAAAGTAAGAATAGCATGTATCAATTTTTATGGACATAATCCAATTTATTTTGAAAACTGAAGCTCTAAAAGAAGATTCAATTGCAGTGCGCGATAGGAGAGGTGTTTTTTTCTTTTTTCCTCAAAGCATCATAGAAAATGGTTCTGTTTTCCATATAGAAATGGAATAGTTTGATAGAACGCGTAGAGCCAGCAGCGGTATTCATCGTTGCGACGATGAGTATTACTACTGTGTATTCTCTATCCCCTTTTAGAGCTTTGGATTTTAAAATAAATCGAAAAATATCCACAGAAATGGCCGCGTTCTATACGTCATTTCCACTTTGATAGCTGTTTAAACGTTTCTAATATAATAATAATTTATCACTTCATCCAGAGAGAGTTTGCAGAATAATTTCACGGGCAAAATAAACAGATAGCTGATTTTACTGAAATATATCAAGGTTGAAAAATCGTAGTCATTTTTATAATTTACTTCTTGCAAAGTAGGGGTGAAGAACACCCCGAAAATTTGTTAAATATGAGGGATTTTAAAAATTAAAATCTATTACCTGTGAGGGACTTTCAAAATTAAGATCTATTAAATATAAGAGATTTTAAAAATTAAACTCTATTCAAAATTAAGATCATTCATATTTGACAGACTTAATAGTCAATAAATTACAATATGAACACAGTAATTTCATTTGGAACAATTAAACATTATTTATCATTAAACATCCACAATCACAATAAACCAATAAACAAATTTAACGTTGATTTTACTGAAATGTCTTTCTGACTAACATCACTAATAATTTGATAAATTGTCCTGTTTATTAAAAAATCTTATCGAACAAAAAAATATATATAAAGATTAACATTAATGCACACTCATTTTAAAATTGAAAATGAAGTTGAGAATCAAAATGAATTTTGCAATTTAAAGAAACTTCAAAATGTAAGTAGAAATAATAATCTCATAAATTAATAGAGGATTCAGTAACTATTTTTATCGAAATCGAGGCTCGATCAATTAAGGGTAACGAAAGAAATCTGCGTCGACGATCAGATTATTCACCTTGACCTCGTCGAAACTGCACCCTGTTTCACCCCCTTTTCTATTCACTCTGAAATTCTTCTCGTCCTCGTCCTCACTTCATCTCCGGGCAATTTCGTCGGCAGCCACAGTAAATCCGGCCGCTTTTAACGAGCGAGTCGTTAAGGTTAAGCCACACTTTGTGAAACTGCACGGAATAAGACATGCCATTCTCCCTCGTCTTTTTTTTCGTACCCTCCACGAACGGATCGAAGATTCTCTTCCGTTTGAAATTTAATTCAATGATGTTCCTGAATTTCTCCGTCCTCCCTCTTTCCATCGTGTTCCCCTTTGCTATTTCCGATCGTTGTAAAGTTTGCTCGGGGACGGCTTGATTACCGGTAAGATTAAGAGGGTGAGTTAACCGTTACTCGCTAATGGCGAAATCAGTTCAATTTATATGATTTTTCTCCCTTCTTTTTTCCGTTTAATGCTTTTTCTTCGAACATTTGTATCGTTACCTGCTTCTCATTGAATACAAAAGAGAAACAGATTTATTTTATTCTGAAATTCTATAGCTGATAATGGCACGTAATTTTCTTGCATTTCTTTTTGTCTCCGAGTCGGCAAAATAAGCTGAACAATATTACATTTCGCTGCTGCATCGAGGTTGCAAATATCAAATAATGTAAGGCAAATGTATTATTGAGGACATAAAGAAACATTTTTTATTAACATATGCTTTTCTGAAATATCAAATATAAAATTCAATGTTTCTTTTCTAAATTAATTTTTTACCCGTTGCTCAACTTTTTGTGAAATAAGTCATTCTGTATACAATAAGTACTAGTGTCCGAATTAACTCAGGTGCGTCAGTTAGAACTATTCACAGTTAAAATATTAAAATAAAGACCGATGAAATGTTATGTCCATTGTTATCTCTATTGATTTACTTGTCAGGTGCGTCCGACAGAACTAACTCTTCACAACTATAATATTAAAACAAAGAAAGTTGAAATGTTTTGTGAATTGATGGCCATTGTTATCTCTATTGATTTGTCAGGTCGAACAGAACTAACTATTCACAACTACGATATTAAAACGAATGAAGGAAGGTAAAATATTATGTCTATTGACTATTTAACTATACAAATTATAAATGGTTTTAAATCTCTTTTGAAGTGTATTTAAAATTCGAATATTTATTATACTTGAACTGTAAGTGTGTCACGAGTTGGATTCATCAAAGCAAGGGGTTAAGTGTGACATATAATATTTATTATACATTGTCACATGTAATGTGACCTACACTAGTTGTGAGACACCCTGTATAATAAATATATGTCACATATAATGTGGCGATATACATATGATAAATATTATATGTCACATATAATGTAGCCATATATGATAAATATTATAGGTCACATATAATATGACAATATATGTCACAAATATATTTCACATATGTCACAAGACATGACATATTATATGTCTATATGTCACAATACTGTTAATGGACCCTAATGATATTTCATAATTACACAAATGAAAAAATGATTCTGTTATACTATCTTCAATTGCACTTTCTTTATTAACTAAGGCTATGATTTTTCAGAGAGCGTCAGTGAAAACTAATCACGCAAATGGGAGCTAGTTCAACCTTTCTAACAAAGTTTTTACACTAAAAGTTGTAAAGTATTAAAAATTCTATTTAAACTCGAAATTGTCAGTGAAGATCTATCTCCAGCCACAGTGTAATTACAATATGACCTAAGACCGTGCAATACCATCCATCACGTTCCCCTGAGAAACCCTAATCAGAGGAGCATAATCGAAACAAAGCAATTAGAAATTTGATACGGCGAAGAAGAACGAGGTTGTATAAGATTTCAGGTAGAGGAGTATTGTCTCCACTTTCCATTGATCCCTTTCGAGCGCTGTTATGAAATTTTCGTGCGTCCACAAATCAGCCAGACAGCCACGTAACCCGCACGTGTTCGCAGCGATCAGTTGGCTACACGTGATGATACGATCTCTCTTAAATGCGTTGCGATATTGCCATAAGTCGCTGAATATTGCGCCCTCATGTGCGGACCAACGTGTGTGCACGCGTGAATAAGTAAACGCGCAGCTAGACTTTCAATAGATGCGTGTCTCCTGGAATATTGCCCGGTAGTTGATTTTTAGGACTGGAAAGTAATCTCGAATCCACGTGCTGCTAGAATGATATTTGGATATGGCGATTGCTATGGGGACAGGGGCAAATTATGCTCCAGAGATTTCTTTTTGAAAAAGCGACGTTTCAGACATTTATTCATTACATTACTTATAACTTTGGGATAAACTTTGGGGCATGCAAAATTATTCACTTCTTTTACCATCTATTGTATACATGCGATATAATAAATATATAAATATTAATACATTTATTAAATAAATAAATATTGGTAGAAATGCTGGTTATTTTAATAAACTTGCACATTTATAATAACATAACAACATGAATTGTTTGATTTATTTTTCTGAACTTGCAGGTGAATAAAAATAATTTTTTCTAATTATTGTTTGTCATGTTAATAATTAGTTGAGTAACAGTGAATACAAAAGGTGCTGACCATGTAGGGATTTTATTAGATGAGTTATTTGAATAAAATTCTACATAACAACATGACACTGCATTGTTTGATTTATTTTTCTGAACTTGCAGGTGAATAAAAATAATTTTTACTAAATATTGTTTAGTCTTGTTAATAATTAGTTAAGACACTGCAAATATAAAAGGTGCTGACCATGTAGGGGTGTTATTAGATGAGTTATTTGAATAGAATTCTAAAATTCTAAAATTTCCAAATATTTTGAAGATCCGAAGTTTCAACTCGCCAGAGCTCCAGCCATTTTATTGCCTTCACTACCACGTCAATGAGTTTTACGATACGGAGCCGTGTCGTTTTTCTTCCCCTTTTTCTCGTTCGCAATCGATCTTCGGCAAGAAACGCAGTCAGGAGGATTCGATTCCAATATCTGCGAACTATGGTCTCAGTTTTTACATCATACGCGTTCTCTATGCAAACCATCTTTGACTGTTTTTGTTGCGTCACCTTTCTTTTCATGAGCACGTACGATTTATTGATATTGAAAGGGGTTAAGGATTGATATCTCCATATTGATGAAAAGTAAACATCACTGCAGAATAACGAATAGAAGGTCCTTCGATTGAATAAATAACTGCATGACAGTACTGCAGATCATTTTTATACTTAAGATTTCGCGATATTAGGAATATGTATCGATGAAGTCCATCAATAAATAAAATATTTTCATCTAGAATTACTATAAGATAAAAAAAAATAACACCAGAAAATAGCAAAAAGTCTACTAGTGATTTACTACTTATCTAGACCTATTCTCAAATTTACCGAAACCCTTAAATATCCTAAAAATGACCTTTCTTCAAAATAAAAAGCTCGTATCACCCTTTCAATTAATTTCGCGTACAGCTATTCTCGTGGCCCGTGCAAAATTCCTCGTATAATTTTTCGGAAGCCTTCGTTTTTTCGTTGCAAAGTAATTTTCATCGTTCGAGGCGAGAGAAAAGAAAAGCGTCGTTCATTTAGCCGACCGCTGGAACAAAAGGCAAGAATAACTGCTGGCTGAAATAAACCGGCGCGTTGAATTAATTAACATTCCGCAAACCATGAAGCAATTTCCCCTTCGACACTCTTCTCTCTTTCCGATTCGCCCGCCTCGCCGTTTAGACCCGCGGGAATCGCGATTCTCCGGCCAATAAAACCGCGGATGCTTCGTTTCTGCGGTTTCTCATTTTTCGAACAGCGAAACGAGTCGTCGGACGAAATGCCGGAATACAAAACACACGAAACAGGATATTGGACAGATTCAAACATTTTATTATTTTTGCTTGCACGGTATTTCGTAGATGTAAATCGAACCTGCAAGAATTCGTGCGACAAAAGTTAAGAGCGAACTGACGTTTAATTATTGCTAACCTATGAAAGATTTTAAAAGGAATTTATGCGAAGACAGAGGAAAATCTTATACGATTTCGTCGTCAATTTTGATTTGAGTGGTGCGACGCCATATTGGTTTCCATGCTCCGTTGGTCGGTCAAGTAGAGAATGTCACTAAAATGGTAATGTTTCTCCGATCACTAGTTGTAAACAGACGTTAGTTTCTTTTTTAAATAAACATTATATCACTTTAACGTTCATAAACGTAGCCCAATGAAATTATAGATAGAAATCAATGTACATGTCAAATAAGCTAAAAATGCTCAGCTTTTTAACCTGTATTCCTAACATTAAAACTTGCATTTTTATATTTTAGGCATCAGAATGATAAGAAAAAGTCAAGTGTGCCCTAAAATATAGTTTATCCGTTTGTAATTATAATTTACATGGTTATGTTTTTCCATTTATTCGAAACCCTAACAAATTTAACTAGACAGAATTCTTACATCGCGGTTTTCATTCGGTTAAATACATATGAGAAGAGATTTCTTCGCAACGACCGAGAACGTGTTGCAATCATAGACGAAACGATATTTCGTTTCCGACCAGCGCTTCTACCTTTTGAAGACAGAAGACACGAAAAAAGACAGAAAGCAAATCTATCGAGAAAGCTTTTGATATCCTACGAACAGAACGGCAGAGATACGAGGAAATACGAGACAAAAATCTTTTGCTACGCGAGCGTATCTCGAGCAAATATAATAAACGTCTTCAAAAATACGAGTAAATTTTGTTTGCAATGATTCAGCGGGATGGAAGTAAATTTTTCTGTCGACGTTATACGCAACAAACAACCGGAAGCGTAATTTTATCAACACGAGGCAGTTTTCTATTTTCATCCGGGAAATGATTTTCTAAAGACAGGATATTAACACATATAAAACGTTTTGTACACAAATATTGTTATTCGTGAACATTCGATGTAAAATGAAGAAAAATCTTTAGTATTTTTGTTACACGGAATTGTACTGTTGACGATAAATATTTATCTGTAAGAATTGTTAATATTTCATTAGTAGAGAAATAATGAATTCAAGTGCACCAATGTCCAAATTTTAAAATCTCTTTTCTACATTACCAAATGTGTAAGCAGACAGGTATAAAAATAATTTAATGGAAAATATTAATTTGGGGTGTGTTTGCACCCTTCTGTATAAAGAGATGAATGAAAAGATCATATCATGTAGATCTATTATAAATGCAGTAACAATGTTAACAATTTAAATTCAGGTACACCTTATTACACGTGACCATTATCACTGCAGCAACGAACACGTTAAAACAGTTGACAGACGTTTATGAAAATTCATATACGTATTATAATTCATAATGTCGTGTCAGATACAGGTAACATGGCACTGAAAGTGTTAATTAGCTGTTGGTTTAAGCACATGTTCATTCAGAGACTCAGTGGGCAAAAAGCAACTGATAATTTCAATCACGTCAATCAGAAAAACAAGCAGCTAGCCGGATGATCTAATGGTGATATTTAACTCGTTTGTAAAAGTACACGTACAGCCAAGAGTAAAGCTTCCGTAGAAAAGCAGGGAAAAATGTATTATTACAGTAGTCACGTTACAAGAAATTCTGCAATAAGTATTAAAATTGCAAATTTCCGTATCTACAAATTACCAAATTTCCAAATTCCCAAATACTCAAATTTTCAAATTTCCAAATTACCAAATTTCCAAGTTCCCAAGTTCCCAAGTTCCCAAATTCCCAAATTTCCAAATTTCTAAATCACCAATTTTCCAAATTTCCAAGTTCTCAAGTTCCCAAAATCCCAAAATCCCAAATTTCCACATTTCCAAATTTCCAAATTTCCTAATTCTCCATTTCCCAAATTCCTAAATTCCTAAATTCCTAAATCCCTAAATCCCTAAATCCCTAAACCCCCAAATCCCTAAACCCCCAAATCCCCAAATCCCCAAATCCCCAAATTCCTAAATCCCTAAATCCTTAAATCCTTAAATCCCTAGATCTCTAAATCCCTAGATCTCTAGATCCCTAGGTCCCTAGATCCCAAAATCCCTAGATCCCTAGATCCCAAAATCCCTAGATCCCTAAATCCCTAGACCCCTAGATCCCTAGATCCCTAGATCTCTAGATCCCTAGATCTCAAAATCCCGAGATCCCTAAATCCCTAAATCTCTAAATCCCTAGATCCCTACATCCCTACATCCCTAGATCCCTAGATCCCTAGGATCCTTAAATCCCCAAATTCCAAAATCTTCAAATTTCCAAATACCCAAATTTTCAAATTTCAAAATCTACAAATTATCAACTTAGCAAAGAATCAAATTACCAAATTACCAAATTACCAAATTATTAAATTTCCAAATCTCCAAATCTCCAAATCTCCAAATTCTCAAATTTCCAAATTTCCTTACCTGCAAACACCGAAATTACCAAACGAACAAAGTCGTAAATTTCCATATTTCCAATCTTCCTGCCAAATTCTTGAATCTAAAAATGGAAAATCTACTAAACGTCCGAAGGCCCACCGAAATTCAGCAACGAACGTAGTAACAGCGTCTCGGTGACATCGCAATTTTCTCTAAGGAAGCGAAATTTGCCGTCGATTGTACGCGCGACAGTCTGCGAGATATCGATTGCGAAAGATTTAAAATTCAATTGAAGAGAAATTCAGCCGGAGGGTCCTGGTCCTAGCTGCCTAGCGGCGTCTATCGATTTGCGCGAATTAAATGTTTGTGTACGGATTCGGTCGGAAAGCCGGCCAGCACTTGGTTGCCGCATCGGCACCTGCATTGCCTCTCGTGTTCATCCCCCAACCCTCTCTGCCACTTCACCGAGCCTCTTTTCTTTCTACGATTTATCTCGAATCGCATTCTTGCTGACCGTTGAAGTTCGACCCGAAAAATCTGCTAAACTCTTGACACCGTCAAAAGCAGCGAGGCCGCCGCAAATTGATACACTTTGCGGTCCTTCATTTTTACGTTTTCCTCCAATTTACCTACCCTCGATTCACACGGTTTATGTACACGATTTTTGCACCATAGTTTATGTGTTAATGCATATTGAATCGTGCAATTTGAATGATTACGAAAAGTACTTCTTGCAGCGAAGGAATCTTGTTTGCACTCTTTGCACTCCTATGTCGAATGTGGCTCGACGTCACATTTCTCTTGGATCTTACAAATAATTCAGATTGGTTGAATATGTATATTATCTATTTACTACTTGTAATGAAGGAAAAGTGTATTTGTCACATAACCCGCCTTGTTGCTATATATTTTATGGGGAACCCCTTTCTTCATCTATTAGGTAAATAATAAAGGAGTGCACAGGTTTAATACAATTAGTAATTGTACTGATAAAGTTGTTAGATATCATGGATATAATCACAGTTTTTTAATACAAATTATAATATAATTTTTTACTAAATCCAGTATAATCGACAATTATATTGAAATTGAAGACGAAGTTCAAAAATAAATAAATGATAAAACATAAATTATACTTGATCTATTATGGAGGTGATTTCAAAGAAGAAATTGTATAACCTAAAAAACTTGTAAAATGGTCGTTTGAGCGCTTTGGTTTAGTGATCTGTTAATGCAGAATTAAATTTGAGAGGTTTACAACGATGGACATTCAATTAACTGATCTGTGACCTGATAATAATCGAACAACGATGATCGTGCAAATGCATTCGATAAATTGCAAACAAAAAGGCAGAAAAAAGCTTGCATGCAAATAGCATGGTAGGCTGATTAAATCAGCGATAACATCGTGCACTGATCGGGAAATACGTAAAATTTATATCGAACCAAAAAAGTTATTTGTGCAACGCTGTTGTGGCCTGAAGAGAATTATATTTGTTTATTCGCGAGCAATACAGTTTGGAAATAAAACGTATGCGTTTGAAACAGTGTATGCAAAAATCATACAAATATTCTATTATAACGCAGCTGCAAACATTCATTTTTTTTCGCACATTGTGCACCTGACAATTAGCGCACTTTTTATGAAGCTTCTGAAATTATTTCAAACATTTTATTTCAGTAGCTAGAAATGATATGAACAATTTTTAGGAATTGAAATTAAAATCGATGTATAATTGAACAGTACGAAGACAAATTATAATTGATACTGGATTTGAAACAATTAATATTAAAATTAATGCAGACATAAAGAGATGAGAATTATCATTAAAATTGATACAAATCTAAAAAAATAGGAGTTAAAAAATTGACCAAAAAATTAAACGAGAATTGATATTAAAATTGGTACAATAAGAGTTGAAGTTAATATAAAATTTAAAAAAGAGTTAATGAGAAATTAAACAGGAATTAAAATGAAGAATAAAAAAAAAGTAAATCAGAATTAAAAAATGTCTTCGAGGTTTGATAAGATTTATCAGAACGATTTTTTGACCTAATATATTCTGTCTGTCTGTTAAGATGGCAGTTGAACCAATATCATTTGCATTGCTTTCGAATGCCAACTTATGAGAAACGCAGACCACAAAAATCACGTGAGTCTCAAGGATTTTCATCTCCATTTTTCAATAACGATAAAAAATATCTTTTATTTCTATGAAAAAATGTGTGTTAAAGAAATCGAGAGAAATGTGAAAATAAATTGAGCCAGTCGGTGCTTAGAGAGCTTGCGGCAAAAACAAAGACATTATTTTTAATGCTATTGGACGCTAGATCAGTGATAAACACCGATGAACGCAGTTGACTCTCGTTATATTGTTACGGATGGAGTGCACATAGACAATATATAAAGATACATATAGTAAAAGATAAAAGATGCAGCATATAGTCTGATAAAACAGACGTTCATTGAAAATATTGTTTCCGTGCAATATTGAAGTTTGAAAATTTCTGAATTTCTCAAATTAGGAATTTGTGACTTTAATGTTTTGCAATTCCTATTAATTCAATTCCCACATTTCTAAATTTGCAAAATCTAGAAGTTAATTTTCATAATTTGTGATTTTGAAAATCTGTAAATAATGAAATTAGAAAATTTGCAAATTCCGAATTCCTATAATTACACATGCTTTGACAATTTTTGGATATCTGTTTCTTTTGCAAGTATCTGAATTCTTGAATTAGAAAATCTCATCGCTACTTCTACATTTTCAAGTATCTGAATTCGAGAATTTGAAGATTTCCACGTTTCAAGAATTGATTTTGAAGAAATTTCAAAATTCCTAGATTTCCATATTTAGAAACGTGAAAATTTCTCTTCTTCGAGAACTTGTAAATTAAAAAGTTTCCAAATTTCTCAACTCGAAAGACTAAACTTTTTTAATTTGAAACTTTAAGCACGGTAACACAAAATTTTCGTTAAAAGAGCCATCTCGGCAAAGTACAAAGGTTTTCCTCCGAGAAAATACGGGGTAAGTCTAAAAATAACGAAGAACTCTAGCAGTACCCAGTACATATACAGGGGTAATCATCTCAACCTCATTTGGAACACCCTTCTTCAGTTTTTTAATTGATTAGCTGATCAATTAAAACCAATTAACTGATCAATGATCTGGAACATGAATGCGGGTACTTAGTCCATACTAGAGTGTACATTATACATCTTGACGTGTACCAGTTTCTGTCAAGGGTCTGCTCTAGTGACCGAATACTTGGAGTATTATTTTTGAGGATTTTTGGGGCCTCGGTTAAACTTGACTCTTAACTACACTGTTTTTTACCGTTTAATAACTTTTGATGCCTAGAAACCATTTTTATTGATCGGCCATTTGTACACTAGCTGACAAAATATTGTTGATTAAAAATGACTTGGTAAAAATTAGTTTGTATTTAACGTAAACGACATTACTTGTCGTCTAGTAATTTATCTTCTCTCGTAGTTTCATTTCAATCATTTCTACTTTGTACAAGTGAGAAACGTTTTACGCAAGCGGTCAGTTATCCAATTCATACTTTATGTACTCTGAGGATATAGTTTAGATCCTTAAGAGGCTACTCACCGCAAAGCTCAGTTCATCTCTCTCTGTCTCTCTCCAAGGTGATTTTGCTGGAACGTGCTTAAACCTAAGTAAACTTTGATCCTTGATTAAATTTGTACGTATTCCTTGGTCGAATAGCTCCCGAGGCTTAAGTAAACGTTTACCGGGATACGTAATTATATTTGTCTTTGTACGACGTCACGATTATCATTTCACCGGTAGAAAAGCAGAAGATTTGTTGGCCCGTTTCTTCCTTTGGAACGGATGTGACATTTTACGGATTAAACGGATGATTAAATGATTGTCCGTTGATTGTGCAAATTGATTAACACCAGATTTATGGAACTCAAATACGGATCTTAGATTACTTATTTTCGATAACGAAAATTAACACTAAGAAATTTATGATCAAGTGACACAAATATTAAAAGTACAAGTCTCTGACAAGAATGACCTAACCTATAATTATAGGTTAGAACTATTGTTACATTTTATTCGACAGTTCAGAAGATAATAGACTGTTAAATATTATTCATTATGAATTTATAATTAAATTTGATTATATTCATCAATTCAATGTAGCTTCCCTTCGGTAGAGATCCAAGGTGGGAATGAATTTTAGATGAAAACGTCCTGTTTGTTCACGAGAGGAAATTTAGGGGTGCACCAACCACCAAATTCGATTAATTTGCAAGTATAATACTTGATTGATTTAATTCAGAAGAAACACTTAGTAACCCGTTGGCAATCATCATTTATGAGGCAATCACGGTCACTTGAATCACTTCACAATCAATACTGCTATGAATTTGTATACTGTAAACTGTATAATTTCTTTTGAAGCTTTAATAAAGGACTATTGTGCTGGTGACTAGGAAACAATTGTATAGTGAACTGTGATGGTAAAATGTTAACGTTTATTTGACACATAGGAGGTTGCTGAAGTCATTTGAAGGGTTTATAGTATTGTAAATTTAGTAACTTCGATTCATCAAATTTCGGAATTTTTAAGTGTTTAAGATTCTACGTTTTTAACTTTCAAAATTTCCTAAACTATCTAATTTCCCTAAATGTCCTACATTTCTAAATTTCTACATTTCCAAAGTCCAATACACCAAAAAATTTGTGCGCCCTAAAATCCCGTCCCAAAATGTCGAATCCTTAAAACCACGGAACTGAAAGCTTTGAACTTCAAAAGCCCCGAGTGTTTGGAATGCAGGAAAATGGTAGATCTAGCGATGACACGGATCGCTCAACGTTCTCGCAACAATTTCTCGCTTCGAAGCGACACACATGCGGTTAAATAGAGGCTAAGGTACATCGCCGTGACGTGTAGATAGTGTGTTATGTGTAGATGGTAAGACATGGTTGACATGGCAGTGCAGGGCGATTCAGCGACAAAAGGAACGGCCGAAGACAATGAGCTTTTCCGCGAGCTTTTTCCACGGCGAGGATCTTGAATGAGCAACTCGCGGATTCAGCTCCGCTCGTGGATAAGAAGAGATGAAAGCTGGATGAAAACATCGACTTGGAGGTCGGAGAAATGAGCTTCTCGTCGAAACGCAACACGAACGACGAGGCTGTTCGCAAGAACCGCCGTCGTAAATTTCTTTTAGGAAGCAAAACGTGGCTGTGTTTTTTTTTTGTAAACCTATTTCGCAAGCTAAAATGTTCTTCTTTTGCGTTTATTTGTGTGTCGGACGTGATACTGTTTATGTTAGCGATGGCAAGATCGAGTGGCCGTTGAAGAAATTATGAGTTGTGAGTACGCGGAGAGGTAAATTAGAGTTTGTAATATTCAAATGTAGGAATTTGGATGTTTGGAAAGGTGTTTGGATGTTTGTATAACTGGATTAGTGGGTCAAAAGTGCCCTCAGACCAAATTAATCAATGAACATATCAGTTAGAACGTTCAAAGGAAATCGTTTTTGCTAAAGATCAAGCCATCCCTACTGAAGGGTAGTGGGCGAAACGCAATTTATAGTTTAAGATTATATATCTTTTGTTGTGCCGTGCGGAAAATTTGGAAAAAAATCAGGAATATTCTACTCTATAGCGTACAAGTTTGCGAATTTTTCCAGAATTTTTAAACGCAAAATGAATTTTGAATAAATTCTGAAAGTTTGAAAATATTTTTCTAATAGAAATTATCAAGTGACCACGTTCATATTTTGACAGTAGACGTGTTTCGTCATAATTAATCACTTAAATACTTGAAAACTTGAAAAATTGAATAAATGAAAAACTTGATAACTAGAAAACTCGAAGAATGCAAAATTGGTAAATTTGAAAATGAAAAAATATAAAACTCTGAAAGTTTCAAACTTTGCATCCCCAGTTTTGTGAATTAAAGAACTGCCAAGTGTACGTACGAATTCTCATCGAAAAGAAGTGAACGTGGTGTATACATATTAAAATATTCCATAATTCATCACCCACTCGTGCCCGTCTTTACAATTTCAGAATTCAATTATTCCTCCGGAAACAAATGGGAGTAATTTCAATAAGACTTTCATCGGCATCGATATTTCGTACGGTTTCAGGCTCCCCTTAATTCCCGTACAGAAACAGTTTCTTGACAAAATAAAGCGGGCTACAGTCGAAAAAGAATTATTGTCGCGTACATCGATTTCATCGCGCGTGGAGCTCTTTTATTTCAGTACGATAAAACGTTTCCCTTCGAACGCGTGATTTTAACCGAAGTATTGTTTTCAATTTTCGGTCTGCCGTTTCCCTCAGCCGTCTCCACGATGCCCGCTTTCATTTTTACCCTCCCGGCGTGTCTCTGTTTTTCACCTTTCGCTCGAAATGCGCCGTTGAATAGCTCTGAAGGAACAGCAAATCTACGGAGACGTCGATTCGTTTTATTTGGAAAGAAACGGGGACGTGTTTGCGCGGAGGAAATTTTATATAACACGATACGACTCGCGACGAGACGGGACTGTCTTTTTAGTTCGGCACCAATGTAACGGTAAATAATACAATTTCACGACGGAAATAGTATAATTTCGCTGCGATAGATCTTATAATTTCAACTTTATCAAGTCTTATATGTTTATTTGTCTTCTCATTCGTTTCTGTTAGTTGTTCTTTCTATCTGTACTCGTTTGCAACACATTGTTTGCCTCATTCATTCTTTCGATTACTCCCTAAAAATATTTATTGAATAGACTTACAAATTTGTAATTTAAATTTATAAATTTGAGGGGCTGAAAATTTAGGGAGATTGGAAAGATTAAAAGGCATTTTTAAATTTGTATACATTCTATTCCAACATTACAACATTGTAGCATTTCAGGATTTCAACATACTAACATTCCCACATTCCCACATTCCAACATTCCAACATTCTAACATTCCAACATTTTAACACTCTAATATTCCAACATTCCAACATTCCAACATTCCAACATTCCAACATTTCAACATTCCAAGATTCCAACATTCTAATATTCTAAGATTTCAACATTTCCACATTCCAACGTTCCAACATTCCAACATTCCGACATTCACACATTCCAACATTTCACCACTCTAATATTTTAAGATTCCAACATTCCTACATTCCCACATTCCAACATTACAACATTCTAATACTCTAACATTCCACCATTCCAACATTCCAACAACTCCATAATCCCACAAAGCCACAAATTTCAAAGTTACAACATTCCAATATTCAAAAACTTCAGAACAAACCAAATATCGAAAATTCCAACACACAAAGTTATTGGAATTTTTTTGAAAATCTCCACTGACGCATTTTGCGTTATTTTCGAACGGTTTCATCGCACAACTCGTCATCTCGTATTAAAGTATCAAAATTTCGTCTGTCTTCTCGTCCCTCTAATTCTTTTTTCAAGGTGCCAATCGGAATTTACTCCGACAGATTCCAATCCCGTGTCCTGTCGGAGGCAGGTGCCGTTGGCACCGGTTTTCATAAACTTTGTCACCGACATTATTGACACCAAATTCGACGACAAATGTTACTTTAATGCGGCCACCGTTTTGCATCGTGAATATTCACTTATCCGCGTCAACTTTCGTTAAATCCGCGCGCACGCTTGTAAATCGATTTCAAACTCGGACATCGATACTTCGGTTCTTTTCCTACCTCGTGCTGCGTGAATTTTTTATACTATTTCGTACTGGAATTTTTTCAAACCACGGGAAAAATACGGAGTTTATTCCTTCTTTTTGAGTCGTTCGGGCTCTGTTTGTCGAACACGTTAACGCGATGTGACAAGTACAGTTTCGATGTAGAAAATGAAATTAGTGGCTTCAATGTCGTTTCAGTAACGATTCGCGACTATTTTTTTCGTTCTTTTAGTTAAAAGTGTTGTGTTACAAGGATTTTTTCATTAAGAGAAGAGCTTTGATATGTAAACATAGTAACTTTTCATATTTGCCCTTGCTTTTGAGAAAATTCAATTTGAAAAATCGTGGAAATATCTGAAAATGTTATATAGTAAAAGAAATTAATTTCTTAAACAAATAATACGATAATCCATAGAAAAATCATTTCTGTGTTTAAATAAATAGTACACAATAATTATGTCATAATATTTTGGTACAGGGTTTCATGAATTCCAAGTCAAATATTTATCAGTTTGATCATTTAAGAATTTCGAAATTTTCTAATTTAGAAGCCTAGAAACATAGAAATTAAAAAATGTTGGTACTTTGGAAAAAATGAAATTGATGAAATTCAGAAATATAGAAACATCAAATCTTCAAACTGAGAAATTAATTTGTAAAACAAGCATTAATCATTATAGTGAATTACGTAGTCCTCGGCAAATATAACAGAATTAACGATTACCAAATGTCCGAAAAGAATTTTACGAATGCACGTGCAAAAAGTGGATTTCACAAAAACGCGAAGTAAATTAGCGTCGTACCATTCCGTACTATAACTCGGTAAACACAAATGTATGCAGTTTTAGTTTGTTCTCATTTCTACAAGAGAATCAGTTTGTATGCCTTCTGCAGCGAACAGTGTATACAAAATAAATCTCTGAAAATATTCGTTCCGCACACAGCCAGTAACCGCTGCCACCGCAGAGACATAAATTCGCGTGTTCATTCCCGAAAGTGTTAAATTACTCGAATAATCTCGACTCGGGCTCGAAGAATGTCTTCAAGATGCGAAAACGCACTTCAATAGAGAGAACCGTGCAATTGTTTCGCTGATCGACCTACTGGCCTGTTTCTAGCATTTCCCTCGCTACCTTCTTAACCGTTCGTTGCCTCGAAATCCCGTTGAAAATTCACTTTCTTGCCAGACAATTTGTCTTTAAAATAAGAGTTCTCGAATTTATTTCGATAATATTCTCGAGAAATAATTGTGCATTTGGAGCTGTAATTGAGTCACAACAATAGTTGCTACGAGGACTCAAAGGTAAATAAAAAATTAGTCTTTTCTTAATTCAAATTCATGGTTTGGTAATCTTAACCCGTTTTGGGTTAACAAATGATGTTATGCAGGTATTGACAATATAATTGAACAATGTAGGTATTTCATAAAACATGAAATGTACACATGTGTTCCCAGACCTCATATGAGTACTAAAGTATATGTAGATGTATTATTTTTATTATAACAAAAGGTTTTATTTTTTCAATAAAGTATTGAATATCAATTGCCCCTTTTTCCAACAAAAATGCTCGTGTGATCAAGTGAAAAATCTTATCGATTTTTACGACTTTGAGATATGTTAAAGGCAACATTCTGCATAAAAGGGTTGGGATCAAAGTGCTACGTATTACGCAAATATGAAAGAGAGTAAAAGGAGGAGAGTGAAAAGAAAATGAAAAGTATACTATAATGAAATGTTGAGGAATAAGAAATATTTTGCAACTTATTAGTTTTCTTGTGAGAAGAAATTAACATCTACTTTCGAGAATTAATAAATTGTATAATAATGTTACAAATAGTGCACGTGCGCAATAAAGAAGTTGAGACATTTTCAGACATAAAAATTTCGAAATTTTCCACCCTATTTGCACCGCACGAATATCACCCATAACGTGTTAAAAATCCTTCCTAATGTGTTAAATATCTTTCCGAAAACATGTTCCATTAAACTCGGTAAACTTGGAAAGTTGTCAATTATGAACCCCAGTTCTGCGGGAAAAAGTTAATCCTGAGAAAGTTTAACCGTTGATCTTGGAGCACGAAGGATTCTCAACACGTGCAATTTGCCGTTCGCTAAGTTCCACGTCCGCCTCGAATTATTAGCCAAAGTATGTTCGTCACGTAGTCCTTTTCGATGAATCGCTAAGACGCGTTGCCCGTGTGCATCAACCCGAACTCCCGAGCGAGCCAAACCGGAAATACGTTTTGATATTCGCACGTCCACGGGCAGGAACTCCCAGGCCACGTGCGATTTACGCTCGGTTCGCGGCGGATCTTCTCGTAGATTTTTCACGGTCTCTTTCTCGCCTGCCTAGAACGCCGCGATAAACGTGGATTTATCTCGCGAAAGTGGATTTATCTGACGGTGGTTCCGTATTCGTGAATGCGAGAAATGCACGAGCCACCGTGCGCAGGGATGAACGACCCCTTTCGTCGTGACATGCCACCACCTATTCGGTTTTTTTTCACTACGATCTCGACCTCGAACAGTAGAACCACGTCGGTATACTTACATAGACCTAGTTTTACATGCACCGATTTCGCGTGTATACTTCAGAGGTGTAAACTTCAGAGTATTCATACAGTACCTGGCCATCACTACGTACGAAGATTTCACTTTTATAGCCATAATTATGTCATATATGGAAAATTAGGTCATGCAAAATTATTACTAAATACGTTGATATATACAATTTGTTACTATCGTGATAATTGTGCGATGGGGCGTTTAGGTTAGGTTCGAGTATCGATAGATAGGGGTGAAATTCGAATGCCATAGAAAATGTCTGCTTAAAGACTAGTTTACAACTCTCCAACCACATTATCTGAGTTGAAAAGAATTATAGATATTTGGGAAAATAATGAAGATAGCATAAGATCGAGCAATGTATGCCGGAGAGAATACAAGATACCAAAGCTAAGGGTGGAACAGATATTAACATATGTTAATAATATGTATAGTAGTAGCGTATCATGTTAGTAGCTAATACATTATATCATTTGTACAGGCACTTTAATTTTAAAAACTCCCAAGATCTCAAATTGGTAGATCCCAAGTCCCTAGATCCCTAATTCCTACATCCCCAAATCCCTATATCTCCAAATTCCTGCATCCCCAAATTTCTACATCTCTAAATCCTTACATCCGCAAATCTCTACATTCCCAAATCGTTACATCCACAAATCTCTACATCTCCAAATCTCTATATCTCCAAATCCCTATATCTCCGAATTCCTGCATCCCCAAATTTCTACATTTCTAAATTCTTGCATCTCCAAATCTCTACATCCATAAATCTCTACATTCCCAAATCCTTACATCTCCAAATCTCTACATCCCCAAATCTCTACATCTCGAAATCCCAAATCTCAAATCCCAAATCCCAAATCCCTACATTTCAAATCCCTAAATCCTCAATTCCTAAATCCTCAATTCCTAAATCCCAAAATCCCTAAATCCCTAAATCCCCAATTCTTAAATCCCAAAATCCCAAAATCCCAAAATCCCAAAATCCCAAATCCCAAATCCCTAAATCCAAAATCCCAAGTCCCTAAATCCCAAATCCCTAGATCCCCAATCCATATGTTAATAATGCTAATAAATTGCAATTTGAATCGGCCTTTTAAAAGCAGATGGCAAAATTCTAAAATCCCATAATTTCAAAAGCACATTTCTATATGCAGGACGGAAATGAAGTTGTTAAAAAGGTTTCGGTTTCAACATAAATACAGATGCGACAGTGTTCCAGTATGTGGAGTGGTTAAAACTTTGGTCCATGATTTCCGTTTCAAAGTGCAATTTTTGTCAAATTCGCGGAGCAAACTTTTATTACGCGCAGTTCGCAAACAGCGATTTACATATACCATCAAATAATAGTTGTCAAGATTAGGATTTTTTTTCACGAATTACGTTGGGTTTTCATAACAGGAGCTATAATAATGTGACAATTTAAATAAAGTTGATGACATTGTATTTTTTTTATTTTTGATGTAAAACGCGTCGCTTTTTCAGTTCATTTATTATAACTAATTTAAAATTCATTACAATTCATTAAAATTCATTACATTTGGACTACAAAACAAAGGATTTGCAGCAGTGATTGAATGTATGTTACAAATGTTGCAGATTTAATTTATTGAATTCTGTCGAATATTAATTAGCAGAGTTTAATTGATCGAAAGTATCGAGAATCAATTTCCAACGAAATCATAGTTAATTAAAGTCAACGAATAGAATTAATTATTGGTATATTGGAATGCTTCGTTGTAAAACTTTCTCGACGTGCCCTGAATGCTACTTTTATTAATTATCCGTAACATTTACAGTTTCGAATATGTAATTATTCCTTGTTGGTAATTAACAAACTTTGGAGAACGTAACTTACAATTAGTTGGTATGCAGGTCACGAAGTTGTAACCTGTTACAGTAATGCAGAAATCAGATACCAGAAATTGCAAATTTCAAATATACTAAAATATAGAGAGTGTTCTCGAAATGGTAATACAACCAAGAAGAAGGTGAACGAAAACATTACACCAAAAAATAAGGCAAGAATATAATACACAATTTTGTAAAATAAATTTGTTCACGGTCTAATTTAAGTTTCACCTGACATAATTCGCGAAGTACATAAAGAATTGTAAAATTGTTTAAAAAATTCTACAGAAATTACAGTGGAAATATTTAACCGGAAGAATGGTAAAGGCATAATTTTTATTTAACGTTCATTGCATTTCATTTTATTTGATACAATATATATAATAACACGTCACAAACAACACCGTGAGTCGACGTAAACTTTCAATCGATTTCCACTTCGTCACATTTGCACTTAATACTTCGTTGAGCTTAAACGTTCAAACAATACCCACGATATTTCGATATCTCGATATTTCGATTCTCCGGAGAGATTTCACGACCCATTTTCCGTTCTATCCTCTTCCGGAAGTTTCACATGAACCTTGCGGCGTTGATAAATCATGCTGGGATATATTCGTTTCAGAAATTTCACGATTACACTAGCAGAATTAGTAATATCTAATAAAATTAATAACCCGAACGCCCTATTGTGAACTGTAGGTAACTTCAGCTAGAATTCACCGGTGGAATATTCTGTTTTATGTTATTGCCTAGATTTCAGTAGTGTGAGTTCATAATCATAGCGTGTAATATTACGTAGTAACGTTTTAAATAATGTACCTTTGACGGAAGCCATTAATAGAAGTTCAAGTCATAATATATTTAATAAAAATTATTTTAATAATTACAATTATTTGTATTTGCACTTTTTAATATAAATATACATTATATAAACATTAAATGCAAAAGTGAAGATAAACAAAACTGCACAAAAGTAGGTAGACAACTTTGTTTATGAAAATATTTACGCACAAAGTGTACAAAAACTTTCATACTTAACTTTCATGTAAATATTCGTGTTTCAGACAAAAAGTAATCTTTCAAAGAGTAACGCTTGCAGCCTTTCTTTCGTGTTTCTATTTTTACCAAGTTTTTAAAATCGGTTGTTCGATACTGGGTTACCCTAAATATTTATCGAATATTGGAAACAACGTTGGAGGGATTGGATCTTTAAAATTGTTAATAAATAGAAGTTCGAGGTAAAAGAAGAATTGAAGTGTGATTGAAGAGCGTTTATGACAGAGCTCGAGAACTTTTGGCGGAGATAAATGGTGTATGCAATGAATTGAAGAGAATGGTCTAAAATCGAGGAGAGATTGCGATTAAGAAATATAACAGAATCAATATTTAATTCGTATTAATATTTCTCAAATTACAAAACTTCAAATTGTTCGAAAGTTTTACTTTACAATTACAAATATCGATAATTTAAATAATTTTGTATAGTCAGTTTAAACATCTATTAAATATTAAAATGTAGTTTATACTTTTTGATCTATTAATTAAACCCACAGAATATTATTTAAAATAATTGTATCGTTTTCCTAACATTTCTAACGTTAATATAAAATGTTCAATAATGTTACAAATACTGTATCACATAATATTTGCAAAAGAACTTATGTCTGATATTAAAATTTTTCAAATTAAAAAATTTTGTAGACGGTGGACAGAAAACAATTACAAATAACAGTACATCTATTGAATATTAAAGTGAAGATACATAGAATAAAAGTGCTTGTATACAAATAAAAATACCTCCATATCCGCGTAAAATAAAAATCCATATATAAAACGAAGATTATCCGGTAACTCGTTTCGAAAAATCTGTTCGAGCGGCACCAATTAAGAAAATCCCCGACATACACGGTCGAAATCGAGCAAAATGGGTTTGACTGTATCCCTTTTGGACAAACCGTGATAAACTTTTCCACAATGGTAACCAGGGAAGGTGAATTGCCGGGATACAGAGAGAGAAGCAGACAAGAGAGAAATCGATTTCCCAACAATCGTTGAAATTCGCTTCCGGCCATGAGAAAGTGGCTCGTCCGCCGCGAATCCGTGAACCAAGATGGTGGATGATCGGAAACGGGAGGAGGGAAATATAAAAAGTGGGCCAGGCGGTCGATCAACGAGAGAGCAGATATTTCAAAGGGTTAATTTTGTCCTTTCGACAACGTCATAACCACTTCTTGCTTTATTCGCCTGTATACACTCGTCTCTGCGATTTTTACTTCCTTTCTATATGTTTGCAAGTGAATATACACTGGGTACTTTAATAACATCTAATTTAATAAAATTAATACTAGTTCACATTTAAACGTTTAATTGATAAATATTTTTTAAACGTGTCTAAATCATTTTTCTACACTGTTTGCGTTTAGTTTGCGAAGTTCGTGTATCAATTAAATATAGAAAGTAACGAGACAGGGTAAACTGGGTCGTAAATATTTTTCTTCAACATCGAGAATAGGAATCTTTTCGGTGCTTGATAGGATAAACTTCATTCGGGGCAGAAAGGGTAGGTTGCATTGAAATGTCTGTGCAAAAGGAAGCTTCATTAAGGATGGAAAGCAACGCTAGGAGTCTCTTTTTATTTGAACAGCAGTCACAGACAGTGGCGGTATATTCTTGGTTCTGATTTGCAATCTGATTTTGGTGGAATATCTGAAAGTAGGTGAGCCTGGGAAATTAGTTGATAACAAGAGCACACGATTCTCGTGGGTCGTGAAAATTTGTTGCTCACTCGAAAGCTTCCTTGAAGTCGGAATCTACTGTTTCTTTTTCGTTCTGTAGATAAATAGTGCGAATCTCAAAATTTTACTGTGTCCGAGTTGTACAATTGTCCATTAATGAAATGAACAAATTTTAAGGAAATTTGATGTCCAATATAATACAATACGTCAATATAAATGTATAAATTATTGTTTGTGACATTGTATAAATTATATATTGTATACATTATAAGTTGCGTTAAATAGTACTAACTACAAGTCTCGTTATATGCATATTAAATAAATTATAAGTTATAATGTAACTTAATGTAACAAGTTATAACTTGTGTCATATGATGTAAATTATAAATCGTATTATATACAAAATAATAATTTGTGTTACGTGATATGAATTATAAGTCGTATTATATATTATAAATTACAACTTGTATTACATAAAACAATAAGTTGTATAACTCATAATTATGTACCGAAAGTCCATAAGATAAATGATCTTATACCTCCATTTTAAATGTCCGTTTAACCTAACCTCTAAACCACGTCGCAACTTACAAGTTCTCCTAAATAGTCCGAAGATAATTTACCGACGTAAATGCACCATAGACGAATACGGACAAATAGCATGCAATAATTACCAAGAAACAATATAATAAGCAGCAGCTTCATCGTGTTGTATCTCTAAATTGATAATTCTGTCCCGCCATGGCAGACTAAGACGGATAATGCACAATTTGCATCAGGACGCGAGAGTCACCGGTGTAAATTACGTCGAAACACGAGGAGAATAATAAATTTCCGCTGTTTCTCGCACGATAGAGGATTCTGGGCGTTTAGATGACGCTGAGTAATACGCGGAGAACACAATTTTTCTCAGAAAATTCACCAAACAGTGGACTATTCGCTTCGAATAAATTATTCTCATTTGAAAGAAAAAATAATTCGTAATTTTTGTACATAAAATATATCTTCCTGTAAAAAATTCGGATCAGTTATTAAGTAAAAAAATAGTCATCGAGGAAAATAATAAATTCTAAAATATTTAATCATCAAATGATGTTTATTTATAGAAACAGAATTTAAAAACTGTATGAGATTTTTAGCTTCAAAACATTAAAGTTTATAAAAATGGAAATGCGGGACACTGAAAAGGACGGTCTGAACTGAAAGTATCCTCAGAATAGCCCTGAAGTTTCATCAAGGGCGTGAAAAATACACGTGTTTACTGGAATAAGAAAGATTAAAGTACATAAGGGAATGAAAGTTCGTGGAAGCTTAAATCTTGTTTAGAGTAATGGCTACTCGTTTAAAATAACTGCGTTATCTGTTAGTAAAATTTTTATTAGGATAGAATTTTCCCCTTGACGCCGTTTCTTCGACGTTAACAAAACTCCTTCGTGAAAATGGTCTCCTTTTCTCTTAATATAGTTGAGACACATATTCATTGTTGTAGAAACGACGACTTTGTGTATTCTTATTTTTTCTTAACCTTGATGCAGAATATTTTCTATAATTCAAGTTCAATAGTCAATTTCTCAATTAAAAAATTTGATGACTGTTTCAAAGTACTGACATTTTTAAAGTTGAGAAGTTATTTGGAAATTTTTAAATATGAAACATTGAAATTTTTGAAGTTGAGAATTAGTCATTTGGAAATTTTTAAATTTGCAACATAGAAATTTTTGGAAAATTTGTCAATTTTTGCAGTTAAATATCTCGTCTAAATTCTACTCTGTCACAATACTCTAAAAATTCTACACACAGAATATCCTATGTCTTATAATTTCCAAAAACTCATTAAAACGCGAATGGTTCATTTAAGAAACCCTTGTTAGTCCATTCCAGCTTGACCAATAACACAGTCCCTGTCCTCTTTATTCGGGTCACCTATCCACTAAAATCTGCTTTCTGACCCCTTCTAATATATTTTGCAGTTCTTCTCCCGCTTTTCAACCCCTCGCTCCAGGAAGAAATATATAATGGTTTGCGTTCAGCACATGGTTCCAATTTTTAAGCTACATTAAATTTTCTGTGTGAATACTCGGCCTGAACGTATTTCTAAAAAATATTTTTCTCATTGTCATTCATCATGTGCGCCGAAGCGTTGGATATATTTAAGGATTCAATGACGTGAGAAATTTCATTCCGTTCCAAATCCTAGGCGTTATTAGGTGTTATTTATTTGGTGTTATTTATTTTGGTGTTATTTATTTCTTATTAGATGTTATTGCTTTGAACTTATCGATTGAACCTTTGAACCAGTATTTGAATCTTTGAGTGTCCGAAAAAATGGTATATTGTAACTTGGATCTAATCTCAGTACTATTGTATTCTAACAGCTACCATTCATCAGTAAATCCATCGCGTGCCAAAGAGATATCTTTTATTGGCCAAGGATCAGGTCAAGCATTATGACGCGATGAATCATCGCGAATAGTCGGTAATTTGGCAAATGAGAAATAAACGAACAACGATAAACTTGTATGTAAGTCAGCGGATTTTCAGCAGCAGGATGTAATAAAATATTTGAGGAAACCCGTTGGTTTTGTTTGCACGGTCGCTGAATTTTACGGGGTCGTTAAAAGTTGGGAAAAACGGACGATGTTTTTCGAAAAAGTTGCGTCGTTATTAACACAAAGTCTCTGTGTTTACGAGGAGGATGACGTTGTATCCCGAGCGAGGGCTAAACTTTAATTATTCGTTAGCTGAGATCACCTTTTTCACGGATGTCTGATCAACCGTTGACTACTACTACTCGTATGGCAGGGATTTCGTTCGTTTTTCTACCTTTGTTGTCGCATTCGAAGTTTCCGGGATTGTAATTATTTCTGGTGGAGGTATTTTTTGGCGGTGACGTTTCGACAAAGTGAACGGTTTTCAAAGAACGTGGTAATTCATTATTTTGTACGTGTAAAAGGAAGTTTAAAACGAAAGTGGGGTATTATACGCGTGTGGGAAGTGGGAATGTTGTGTGTGGTTAAATATTTGCATATTTGCCAATGTAACAAATTTACAAATTTACAAAGTTACAAAGTTACAAAGTTACAAAGTTACAAAGTTACAAAGTTACCAATTTGCTAATTTACAAATTTTCCAATTTCCCAATTTCCCAATTTCCTAATTTCCTAATTTCCCAATTTCCCAACTTACCAATTTCCCAATTTCCCAATTTACAAATTCCCCAACTTACCAATTTCCCAATTCCCCAACTAACCAATTTCCCAATTTCCCAATATCTCAATTTCCCAATTCCCCAATTTCCCGATTTTCCAATTTCCCAATTCCCCAATTTCCCAATTCCCCAACTTACCAATTTCCCAATATCTCAATTTCCTAATTTTCCAATTTCCCAACTTACCAATTTCCCAATTTCCAAATTCCCCAACTTACCAATTTCCCAATTTCCCAATTTCCCAATTCCCCAACTAACCAATTTCCCAATTTCCCAATTTACAAATTTCCCAATTTCCCAATATCTCAATTTCCCAATTTCCCGATTTTCCAATTTCCCAATTCCCCAATTTCCCAATTTTCCACTATCCCAATTCCCCAATTCCTCAATTTCCCAATTTCCCAATATCCTAATTTCCTAATTTCCCAATTTATAAATATCAAATATTTAAAATACTAGGAAGTACCAAATTTTTCAAGTTTGTTCTAAATATTCCAACTCCCAATTTCTGACTCGTCAAATCTAACTTAGAACTTCGCATTAAAACCACATAAGGTTTAATTATTAGTCCAATGTGAGTAAATGTAACGTTGAAAGTACCAATATCAAAACAGACCCTCAATAAAGTACGATGCGTGGAAAATTTGTAGTGCGTCAAAATTTCTAGCAGACACATTCGAGTGGACCTCTCTTTTTTTACCAATAAATCAAAAACGATGAGAATCACACGCTCCGCCGAGCGTGTTTAACGCCGCGACGAACAACGCCAATGGCATTAAAAGAGCTATTACGTGGGTCACGGATGACACGAAACACTTTCGAGGATTTGGCAACGAATCTGCTTTCCATAATCGGACGAGATCGACGTGCAACCATAATTCGATCCGGTAGAGTTAGATAACGTTAACTACATATATCGTGAAGTGTCACGTTTCTTCGGTTCTTAAATCGCTGAGTTTTGGTTTTCCTGAGGTAGTTATATTTTTAAGGCATTTCTATTTATGTGTGAACTCATATGTATATGTCATATATGTATGTATTATGACACATATGTCTATGAACTCATGATCTATGTATGAGATTTGAAATACATATTTATGTTCACAATAGAACAGGTCTTCTATTTTAACACAAAATTCTAATACTTAAATATTCACATGAGGATACAAAGATTTGAAGTTTGAATATTTAAGTATTTTTATATTCCAGTATTCAAAAATTCGGAATTTTAGTATTTGTATAATCTTTGTCAAATTCATTAGTTTCCTATGTATGATAAATAGAATGTGATTTTGCATAAATTGCAAACTTTTATTGGTTATACGGGACAATTAAATTTTAATAGGAATAGAGTACTTACGTCACCCTTCTCAGGCACATATTTTGCTAGCCAACCCCATAATACTCCGAATCCAAGTCCTCCGATAATGGATATAGGTCCCTGGAGGATTTGATACCATAGTGCATCGTGGGAGAACATAATGCTTTTCATGATTCCGTGAATTGCGACTGAAGCTGCGTCGTCGATTCCGGATATAGCAATGATCAAAGTCGGGATACCCTGTAAAACAAATAAGAAATTTATGAAATGTCGTGTATCGTTGGTAAAAAGATATTACTTTCCCAGTTCAAGTTTCGATTGTGTATGTTCGCGTATTAAATTCTCTAGGAAGAATTGTTATTTATTATATAAATTAAAGATTTGGTTATTTTCAAATTTGGGAATATAATTTGCAATGGGGTGGAGTACAAATTTTCAAATTTAGGAATTTGGTAATTTGGTATATGGAAAGTTGCAAATTTGGTAATTTGGTAATATAGGAAGTTGGAAATTTGGTAATTTGGCAATATAGGAAGTTGCAAATTTGGTAATTTGGTATATGGGAAATTTGAAATTTGGTAATTTGGCAATATAGCAAGTTGGAAATTTGGTAATTTGGTAATATATGAAATTGGAAATTTGGTAATTTGGAAATTTGGTAATTTGGTAATATAAGAAATTGGAAATTTGGTAATTTGGCAATATAGCAAGTTGGAAATTTGGTAATTTGGCAATATATGAAATTGGAAATTTGGTAATTTGGTAATATAGGAAATTGGAAATTTGGTAATTTGGCAATATAGGAAATTGGAAATTTGGTAATTTGGCAATATAGCAAGTTGGAAATTTGGTAATTTGGTATATGGGAAATTTGAAATTTGGTAATTTGGCAATATAGCAAGTTGGAAATTTGGTAATTTGGTAATATAAGAAATTGGAAATTTGGTAATTTGGCAATATATGAAATTGGAAATTTGGTAATTTGGCAATATATGAAATTGGAAATTTGGTAATTTGGTAATATAAGAAATTGGAAATTTGTTAATTTGGCAATATAGGAAATTGGAAATTTGGTAATTTGGCAATATAGGAAATTAGAAATTTGGTAATTTGATAATATAGGAATATTAAAACAAAACATTTTTAAACTAATTTTCAGTCAATATAACGAGTAATTGTTCATCATTCACCACGTAAAAATAGAACGAAAAATTTGCCATAGAACGTATATTAATGCAAAAATAATACAGTCTATTTATTCTCAATATAATCATCTGACAACGAGAATTATTCGATAAAATGAAAAATGAATCAAGATTAAAACAATGAAATTTTCAGAACACCAAAAAAGTACACAAATATAGTACTATAGTAACAAAGTAATCACATAAACTAAGTAATAAAACTATCACATAAAAGAAGTAACAAATAAAACGTAAAATGAAAAGAAATCCACGTAACAAGTCCACTCGCAATTAAAGTCACGCGGATAGGAAAAGTTGACGTGAAAGAGTTAGTAGACATTTGTGGCTAACACGATCCGGGGCAACATTTTTCCGACAGGAATCGATGGTTTCCGTACTTTTCCTCGTTTCCCCGGTAACTTTTTTATTTTTGAGCAACGCTGGTTACAACATCCGTGATTTACGGAAACCTCGTTATCGAGTGCAATCAAATTCCTTCGAAACAACCTCGAAAACGTTGGAGAAACTCAACTGAGACTTTAACACCAACAAATTCTGACCATTCATCCTTCAGAAACAATTTCAAATATTTTAATATACACAAGTATATACAATTCACCCTTCAAAACAATTTCAAATATTTTATTAATATACACAAGTATATACAATTCACCTTTAAAAACAATTTTAAATATCTTATTAATGTACACAAGTTACAATTCACCCTTCAAAAATAATTTCAAATATTTTATTAATATACACAAGTATATGCACGTATACAATGTATACTGTCACTTAGGACTAGCTAAGTTAATTTATACTAAGAATTAATTTGTGCTTGAAAATTTACACTGGCTGACAAAATGTTGATAACGAGGATGATCGTCGTTAAAAATAAGAACAGTTTGCACTGCGTTCCGAGGGGATATTTTAAATAGAAAAACTTTCTGAGTGCAAAGGGTTAAAAATATGTTTGAATTTAACGTGAAAGAATACTATTCTGGTGTCTGATATATCAGCCATAATACGTCAGATGGGGGTAAGTAGTTACTGATCGTTATGGTCAGACGCCTGTGGTATTGAATTAGCCATTCATGGAAATTTCCCCGCGTCGTTCGAAAATTTGATGAATACGTCAATTTGTCAATAAGAACTGTTGCTGACAGGCCATCTAGAAGGGCACAGTGGAAGAACGGAGATGGGACGAGGGTGGCTACGCCTTGCGAATAAAAGCTGCTGTCTGAATATCGATTAGCCCGGCCATCGACAGACGATATTTTCGGCGGGTTTTACGTAACACCGTTTAAAGGATACGCGATCGATGTCCACTGTCTTTCTCCTTCGATTCCTACTCGTTCGATTCCTTTATTCGAGAGTAAATAAACAAACCGAGGAGAGTCTCGCTGATAAGAAGGATAAAGTTTGCCGGTAAACTCTCAGATAAAATCCAGCGACCGGTGTACTTCCGATAATTACGAAGCCACATCTGATCCTGGTCCGCTTAATTTCAAGAAAATTGAGAAAAATGGTGCTGTGTAATTTCGAGGATTTCACGACACAGTTGTTGACTCGAAAGCAACATTTCTCTAATTTTCTATTTGAAATTATGGTCACCATTATTTGTCTCTCTATTTACCAATAAATGTGATACAAACCGTTTTTGTTTATATAATTAGAATTTTAAGAAAATAGAAGAAAGATATTTCTGCAATCTGTATCAATTTTTTATAGGTATATTATATATTAGTTTTCTTAAATATACGAAATAATTGACGTAACATGGACATGTGTGTCAAGAGGATGTAGCTTTCAAGATTATATGAGAATGAAAAATAAAAAACAAATGAAATATTCAGTAATATTGTATTCACTGGTACGTTGCTACTACAGATTACACTAATGTAAGTACAAAAAATTGATACAGGTGTTCTTGACACGAAAAGAGTGCTATTTTACTTCAACTCTGACTTTCGATTCCATAATAATTAAAAGAATGCATAAAGAATGTGTTAAAAAGCGATAGAAAAATGATAACAATAAAGTAACGAACAATTTCGGCGCACTAATTCGATTCATTTTCCAATTCTTTAAATGGAACCTGATAGTCGTAAAAGTACAGCTAATTACTAGGTGGAACAAGCGGTATACAGTAAACTTCATCGATAAAGATCTGGTTAAATCCAGCCTCCGGTGTAATCTTCTGCAATTACGAAACATTGCTCAGGCGGTAATCCTATCTAATTCAAGCGAAATGAACAGAGATCCTTTTGAAATTCGTACAATTTCCGTTAAAACTACAACCAGATGCATGCGGAATGTTAATTCTGCAAAAATCTCTAGTTCCATCTAATCCGTGTTAATCACCGAAAATTTAAATGGGTTACGTGGACCGAGAATTGAACATTCAGCTTTCGCTATTAGTCATTTATATCTGAAAAACAGGGTACAAAATGATAACGCAGAGGATTTACAATTTTCATAATATTATATTGTGCCATTCTGTGGCACTGATGTGTAAGATGAATATTCATTGTATGGAGATTATATGGTAAGATTAATATCATGGTGAAAAGCAATCGAACTCGTGAAAGGGTTTGTAGTGAAATATTTGTTCATTTCTAGATCCTCAGGTCACTGAAATACGGAATTTCTAGATCTCTACATCTTTGCATAGATACATTCGTAGATACCTTAATTCATAGTTTCTTAACATTTTTAAATTCTTACATTTCCAGATTTCTAGGTATTCAAATTCCTAGATTCCTAGATCTTTCTCCAGATCTTTAGATTTCGACATCTTCTTTGTAGATTTATCTCCAGATCTTTAGATTTTCATATGTTCAGATATTTCGATTTCTATATTTCCACATCTTAGATTTCCAGAAATCTCCAGATCTCTAGACCTCAAAATATCTGTTCAGATCTCTAAACCTCCATTTCTTCGTTTCAGATCCTAGATTCCCAGAGGTTCCTATTTCCAGAAATACATTCCTAGAACTCTAGATCTTTACATCTCCAGATTTTCAGAGACTGCTACATATCCCTCGATGACTACTGTCATTTTAATTTGCAAAGTTGGAAATACTCCTATGAACAATTCTAGAAGACCTAGTCCATTCTAGAAGACCAAGTGATGAAAGACCTTGATAACTCTCACACAACAAAACTCCTATCCACACATTGCATAATAATCACATAAGAGTTGCAATCTCCTCCAAGCTCAAACCTTTTGTCCAACCCAATTTTCATAAATATGAAAATAAATTCCGTGAGGTCATCGGTAAAATCAGTAAGAATTTCACAGGTAATTAATAAAAGTGATGTCAACAATGATTTTCTGCGTCATCTTTCATATCGTTCGTTTGGTTTTCATAGTAGCAATGTTTCGAGGCAATTCATCGGAACTGAACACAATGTGCTTGGTCCACAAGAGATTTCAGCGAAACCAGGGACCACCGTAATTTACCGCAATTACAGAACGCTGTTTAAACCATGATCCCATCTAATTCGCTAGCCTGCCCTCCTCTGAATTTATCGTCATCGGGTTGTACCGGTTAGACCGTCGAGCATTTCCAGCCAGCCGTTCGTGGTTCTCGCGTTTTAAGCGAACCGTCCACGTGGACAAACCGCAGCCGATTCTCGTCTTATTTCGACCGTTCGACTGGAATAACGCTGGCCATTCTTCGGCTCTGTGTCCGCTTTTCCTGCATCGATTATACGAACGCGATGAAGCGGATCGAAGAAATAGAGATCCGACCAGACTTCCGCTGGCTACTGGAACTAATTCTCCTGACGAAAAATCGAATCGAGAATTCTTTCGTTTCAACTTACTGTCTTCTTTTTATTTTAGGTGTAGACTCTTCTCATATTGGTAGAATTGTATTGTAGTTGATATGTTAAAAAGCTTTCTTTTGATACTGACGAGCTTCTCTGTTTATCATGATACTAAATGAGCAATTACTACACTATACTACAGTCTTCTATACTGTATGCATAAGAAACGAAAGTGTATAGTACGAAAGTGGTAATATAATGGGAGTATACTTCGTTGAACTTGTTACAACTAGCAGTAGTGTGATAATTGTATACACATTTATTTTTAAAGATGTAGGTTTAGGAAAGATGTTTTTCAATCACATTTTGTAATTCTTCGTGAGAAGTTGTAGATGTACTGTAGATGAAGTCGTACTGTACATGGCTGGTAAGATGGCAGTCATCTGCCAATTTACCAAACGTGAACAGCATACATATGCTGTACATAATCAAATTTTCAACCGCTTCAGTTTACATGTTTTTTTACTTGGTGACTGTGAATAATAAATATAACAATATACTATGGAAATATTTGAACTACTCAACTAGACTACTCAACTCAGTCCACATGTTAATTATCTTTCTTCTAAAAAAGTCACCCAGTTGTCAACAGTAAATAATTTCATCATGAACCCCGCAAAGAAATTACCATGAAATCGGGAATGTGAAATATCGTAAGTGGAACGATTTAGACAACTCTCACCTACATATGACGGGCATGAAGTAATTAGCTCGATGTAAACGCGGCAAAAAAACGAGAAATAACCGTTGAAACATCAAGGTAAACATAATCAGCGAAAACACTTGCCCGTGGAAAGTCGCGTAACTAAACACTTAAGCCGAAAGCGCATTTGTTAAGAAGCTTCCTGTGCGGTCGCGTTAACAAACCGTCTAGCAACGCTTCACAAAGCAGCAGCCAGTAGCTCGACCTTGTTGCGAATTTTTCCCGCCCGGAGCGAACGTGAAATTACGCGAACAAAGCATACCGATGTTCAAAAGAAATTTAATTAGCGTCGAGTCGCTTTAGGGAAGTTCACAACGCGGTGTTCCGCGTGTCACGTTCGCGACGAACAGACGTTCAACTACGCGACGCTACTTGCAAATGCGTCCCCGAAGAGCAAAGCGTCGCGTATCAGCCGTGACTAATTTGACCCATGAAATTCTGCATCGAGAGAACTGTTACGAAGATTTTGGATCATTTGAATACTCGTGCTATTTGATACCGATGTTAATTCTCGATGTTACTTTAGAAATTTACTACGGGGGAGAAGATTGGAGTCGTGGCAGAAATTCATTATTTAGATTTAACAATTTTATACAGAAATTTTTGTTATTCAATTTTATTTTATTTATTAATAATGCATGTTAGGGCGATTCAAATATAAATTTTAAAATATTGTTTCGATATATTTTGTAGCCTGTGATGAGTAATGGGTTTGATCCTTTTACTGTACTTGTTTTAGAGGATATTAAATTTTGAAATCGATTTGGAAGTTTAATAAAATCGATATACATGAGGAAACAGTTGTGATTTTGACAGAAATTTTCACATTGAGGGATCAAGTTTCAAACTTCTAAATTTTCAAGTTATTAAAAAAATTACAAATCCCCTGCATCGGGAAATGCACCAACTACAATATAACCTAACCTAACCTAATACACACTATTAAGGTGTTATTTCCATTCGTTACAATTATACTAAAGTAACATAACTGTAAGCTTGAAGAAGTAAAATATTTAAAAGCAACTCGTCTTCAGTAATTCGACGACGTAACCTTGCCTTTAAAAATTTACCCTAAGTTCTAAACTATACTACAGAATTAGTGAGGCAAATTAGTAACTCGATACATGAGATCAATTTTACGTGGTACATTAACAGAAGCTTTCGAAACTATAATCCTATTGGCAGTTAAAGAAGGAAACACAATAAAAAGAAACGTAAAATTGGAAGATCGCGTAGATTCGGAGAACCATAGTGAAAGAGAGCGAAACGAGTTTTCAAACTGAATTTCTACGGAAAGGAAGTCCTGGAAGAAAGTCCTTATTCTACATTTCCAACCTATTTTCTTATTTATGTACTCTGGCTTCTAACATCATTTGCTAACTCTTATGTTGCCATAAAAGTAAAAAATAGAAAATAGTCGTTTATTGCACTGATACAAAATTAACACTTTGGGCCCTGCTCATTTTCTTTTTTAAAAATTAATGTAACTTTTTGCTATATTTAATTGTGTTAGGTTCCAAAGATATATTATATAATAGTTATATTAAAGATCTATTATGTAAGTAAATCAACAGGAAGAATATTGACCATTTTATAGGTAATTATTTATGTCAGTATTAACTAAAAATAACTAATATTAAGCAAGTAATTGATCAAGTTTTATTTCAGGCATTTGGATGTAAAAATTTAGTCTACATTTTTTAAACCAAATGCGATCATTGTGCCAATGACGTTATACTGTAATCTATTCCTTATCAAGTCTGTCAAATATTAAATAAAAATTACTTATATTGAAAGTGTTAATCTCACCTTGGCAACCCCATAGCCTTTAGCCCGTAACCTGAAGAGGCAAGGCACAACGACAGCCGGTGAAACAGCAGCCACCACGCTTCCCAGAAGAAAACCCCATATCAATGGCAAACCCAGGAGATGTGACGTTAATGTAGCAACTACGATCATTTCGACGGTCCATGGTATTAAACCAATTTTTGGTACGGTGATTCTCAACCTCTGCAAGGCGCCTGGGTCCAAATCCAGGCCGGCTCTGGTGAGGATAATGACTAGAGCAATTTTTCTGCAACAGAAAAGAGACACATCAGCGATTAATCCTCCTTCTCATTATTCTATGGAATTGTATGAAATTAAACACAAAATTGGGGTCGTTTTTTTGTTAGTTTTGTACAAAACTCAATTCTTCGTGGTATTTTTGTTATATTTGGACCTTTGTCATATTTTACATTTTTGTTATATTTGGACGATTGTCATATTTCACATTTTTGTTATATTTGGACCTTTGTCATATTTAAAATTTTTGTTATACTCGAAGGTTTGTCATATTTGACATTTTTGTTATATTTGGACCTTTGTCATATTTAAAATTTTTGTTATACTCGAACGTTTGTCATATTTGACATTTTTGTTATATTTGGACCTTTGTCATATTTCACATTTTTGTTATATTTGGGCCTTTGTCATATTTAAAATTTTTGTTATACTCGAAGGTTTGTCATATTTGACATTTTTGTTATACTTCAACGTTTGTCATATTTGACATTGTTATATTCAAAATTTTGTTTTATTGTGCAATTTTTGATCCTAGGTTTGTAAAACGTCTTTATGTTCCCATTCTACTATTTCAATGGTACTTATCTAGCCATAAGAATTGTACTAGTTTACCATTTATTTCCTATCAATTAATTTTGTAGAAACACATTTTTCAGTTCCCAAAAGTGATAACGGTAAGAGTAAAAATAAGCAAATCTGAGATAAACACGTTTAAAATCGTTCGACGTCAAATTTCGGAATTCACAGAATTCTTGTCGAAAATCAGCTCTAAAATAGCTAATTCACCTGAAACTCTGTAGCGTTCAAATTCAGGAGTATCTGCAGACTAGAAGATCTTCCTAGAAGACTCTAGAAATTCTGTCGAAAGTCATGCATCAATTCTGAAGGGTCACTTGTGCCCTAGGTCTTTGAAGACCCTTCTGTCTCGAAGCTACAGGGCTAGGTTATCGTTCGAGTTTACGTGTAAATTCAACGTGCCCTCCGTAGATTGCCGATGCCTTCCAGGAGGACTCGGTTACCCAACCGAGACGCACTCCCTCTTCTCCGGGAAACTCGTAATAGGATAAGTTTCGGACGGACCGACTCAGAATCAGTCTCGTGCAAACTTCCAACCCAGTCGTCTTTAACGATCTCGAGTTTTCATCGGGAACGCTTCACGTTTTCCAGATTCGAAGGACCAGTTTCGGCTTTGCGGATCTTCATTTGCATAGCTTAAGGCAGAGAGAGAGATTCTGGGTGCGTGTTTATCGGGAGCTAGTTTGGATTAGATTCGTTCGAAAACTTGGCTATCTTAATCATGCAACGTGCCATTTTTGGTCCAACTTGAAATTGCATTTGAAATCATTTTCAATCTACGTTCAACTTTCTATTAAGGCACTGTTACATAATCTGATACAGAATTTATTTGGAATTGTTGGTTTTGGAAAACTGGGGTTTAGTGTGACAACTAGGCTATTTAGTAAAATTGTGCCATTAAATGCCATTAGGCATTTAATTATGGCGAAATTTTCCATACAAGGTACCAGAATTTCCTGACTTTTTTATCATCGCTAGAATTTATTAAATTTCATTTAGATTCATCGTTTCGCCACGAAGTTGACATAGCGTTCGAACTGTGTACCTCAGACGCAATTTAAAAATTTATAAATATATCTATGTAAAATGGTCGAAGTCTAAAAACCTGGACGAAAAAAATAAAAAAGTGACGTAGCCTGGTTTCACGATTTGAACGATTTCTGCATCTAGTTTTCGAACATTTCTACATTCATAGTGGAAAAAGTTCTGACGTTCGAACGTCTAATTGAAATTCACCTAGATTTCTTGCTGGCCTTTTTCCCGTGGGTTCCTTTTCGAATCTGCACGGAATTCTCAGTCAGTTTTCGGATCCCGCAGCCTTACAACGGCCTCGTTGCTGATTGAAGAATAATATCGTTTTCGAGACGAACTTGCAGGAAGTTGGTGGAATGCGGACGGAACTTGGACGCCCACGATGCAGTTCAGCGAATGGGAACTTTGTTATTGCATAATGATGCGTTAAATGAAAGGAATTACCCGCTTACTGACACGATCGTTTCAACGCGTACGTGATAGGAACTTGCACTTGGTATCATTCAATTCGAACGATTAAAATGTTAACGTGATTCATACCTGGCTCAAACTGATTCGGAACTGATTTTCACGAGGACTTCGCTCCTATGAATTCGTAATATTTCGCTTTGTTCGAATAGCGGTTTGTCACGGAAGTTTTAATACCTAATCTAAATAAAGCACGAGATCTCGTAATTGATGATGGAAAGTTTCTACGTGACAGAATACATAAGAGGGAAAATAGTTAATATTTTTAAATAAACTGGATTTTTACAGGATGTTAAATAATGGACACACATGTTTGTACATTGGTTGTACTTTGAGACGATTATCGTTGAAAATATAAAATAATTTCTCATGATATTAATTAATGTGCATTATACAGTGTTACTCTATAAAAATAATGTAGATACTCTTTTATATTAGAATATAATTTTTAAATTAAGTGTTTGAAGTTGAGAGGAACAATTTGAAGGATATAAAGGTAAAAATTGTAGATGTTAATTCTCGAAATAATCTTTTATCGCAGGAACGGAATTCGTAAGTTGAATAGTAGAGGATAAAAAGAGGAGGATGTAAGCCGATGAAGGTACGAAGATTGAAATCGAACAAAACCGGAAACCGTAAAATTGTTGTTCAACGGAAACAACCGGCAATAAATAACTCTCGAACCGTATATCCGCAGGTGTGTCTACTAATAGTTTCTAGCTTCGAGTTTTGTGTAAAGTTGAACAGCGTACAAGTATTTTTAGCAATTACAAACAAGCCTCTTTTTTGTGGCTTCTCAGTCTTTCATTGATGAAAATTCATTTTTATAGGAACGGAAATGATTAAATTTAAAAAAATTGAAGAACTACATCTATGCCTTTAGTACCCCGTTTCCTTGAAAACAAATCGTTTTCCTACGACAAGATTTTAATTAAAATTCAAGATGTAACTTATAGCAGAGGTTCATAAAAAAGTTACCCAGTAATTTAGCTCTTTTCGCCATGCTTAGTACCAGGTAATGAGCTACAGAAAAATAGATAGCTAGAGAATAGAGGAAAGGTAGTAGAAAATTAGCTAGAGATATCATAACTTGAGAAATTGTAAAGCAGCATATTAATTTTTCGCTTAAGAATTTAATGTCAGTTAAAATAATACAACAATCTCAAAATCTTCAAGCATGTTTTATTTAGGTAGCTGGCAACAGATGTTGGAAAAGTTTCGAGACATTCAACAACCTACAGAATCTAAATACATGGTGACGCAAATTAAATTGAACTTCTTCAATGAAACAGAAAATATTCATTGTTTTATAGTGGAATGTATATTGATGATGCATTATTTTTGTAGTAATACCGTGACGATTATGCAGAACTAATGCTCATAGTCTTCTAATTTTCAATTTTTCAATTCTTCAATTTTTCAATTTTTCAATTTTTCAATTTTTCAATTTTTCAATTTTTCAATTTTTCAATTCTTCAATTCTTCAATTCTTCAATTCTTCAATTTTCCAATTTTTCAATTCCTAATTTTTTCAACATTCGATCTTTCGAATTCTCAATTCTCAATTCTCCAATTTCTTTATTTGCATTCTAAATTCGTGTAAAGTGGGCCAACCATATTGGCAATATTCAAGACGATTATTTTCAAAGATTTCGCGTATCATCAGTCGGTTTTCACATCAAAATCGTTTCACAAATGACTTGAATAATTTTCGAGAAACAGCTGAAATACCAGCGAGCTGTCGTATCGAGATAACCAATTAGATCATTTACGCGAGCGAAAATATTTATCCTTTCCGGAGTGCGAGCCGTTCATGATTATAATAAGTGATCGATGGTGATGCAACCGTGTCTCGTGACTCTCGTTATCGTTTTATCGATAAATATCGTACATTGCCATTTCTTTTCATATTGTATCAACATTCTTTACCTCTACACCTTCATGGATTTTTCAGACCTTATTTCAAGCCATAACTATTTTATTGATTAAAATAATAATTTTCTGAATATTTATAAATTTGTAGTTAACCAATTTTCAAATTACTGAACTTCGAGGTAATTTACCCGTAAAAACTGAAAATTGAGAAATTGAAAATTCGGAAATTTTATGATACTAAAAAATGTAGCACTTAATTTAAAAATTGCCAAGTTACTCAATTACCAAACTGTTCAATTTAAAACCATGAAAATAACGTCTCTATATTTTAATCTGAGCTCACAATGTTTGAACTCTCCGAAACAATAAAAAATGATACGATATTCTTTCTATTGAACTCCTACACACAGTTTGGCGGGCAATTTCGCCCATCGGCAAAATAACTCAACCACGATTTAAGTAGTTCTAAACATTTCACCGATAAAACATAGGGGAAATAAAGACACCCGAGTGATTTATGTTCTCAATCGGTTTTTCCCACGGGAAAGACATTACTTCTCTGTAAATGCAAAAAGCGTACCGAGCCTTAGCCGCGACGTGGAAATAAGTTATTTAAAAACCGTCCTGCTGGAAAATGTCCATTCCGGCTGCCAGCCACGCGATTATTTAAATAATTCAACCTCCATCCTCTTGGGAGGTATTTTCTTTTTCTAGAGACGTGCTTCAACGAGCTACGCGAAAGAAATATCACAAATTTACAATTCCATTTCGACATTCTTACCTTTCTTTCTGACTGCCCTTCGTTTCGCGCTTAATTTCATTTTTAGTTAAACGAATTACAATGCAGATGAACTAGACGCGTTTGTGCAGCAAATTCAGACAACTCGAGGGACGTTCACTCCAAAAACATAATTTTACAGAAGAACTACTTATTCTTTCACTCAGTTGTCAAGAGTTCAAGTTTTCAAATTAAAAATTTCTCACTGGTTTGTTTGTTAAGTTTCAACTAACATAAACTTTTTACCTCAACAAAATGACAGACAAGTTTTCAAATTAAAAATTTCTACACTGGTTTGTTAAGCTTCAACTAACATAAACAATTTTTACTTCAACAAAATGATAGACGTTTCCAATATTTTGTATTATAAAATGGGAAATCTGAAAGCAATTTTGTAATTCTAGTATTAATGCACCATAATTTCCTACCAGAATATTATTGAAAATATGAGGGGTTGATTTTCTATAAAATAGCGATGTATCTCTGAACGCAATATAAAATATCCGTGAACAATGGCGAATTCTTAGTAAAACGACCGGGCGAAAGTAGCGAAGAAAATGCATCTTAGAAGAAATTATCACCGTTTGGCGAGCGTTCGTTCGCACATTTCATTGTTTCCGCAAAATGTGTCGCGGACGGACACTTGACCTACATTTCGACCAGACCGCCACTAAACCAGTGAAATATACTCTAATTTGAATTAATGGTTCGCTGTAACACGCGGAAAATGATACAACACCCAGTGTTCATACATCGGTGAATTCGATCGGTCGACCTTCGATTGCATTCGTCCTCGATCTTGTTTCTATCACACAGAATTACGAATCTGTGTTGCATTTGATTTTTTCTTAACTTGGCGGAGGTCCCAGCTCTGAAAGTTCTTTATTAGGTCACTCGTGTTATACAGGGTGTTTTCGTTAAAAGAGGGTGAATTTTAAAAATAAGGCAAAAATGATGAATGCAACTTTTTATTACTTTGAGAATTAATGAATCAAATTTTAGTGAAATTGTCAAGTTATCACATGAGTAGTTAAATTCCCTGTAGCATCGGAAGATTACCAATAAGATAGTCGTGCTACGTGACGATTTGAAAAATATCGAATCATGTGATTCGTACAAATCGAGTTTACACAGCTTCTTTTGTTATTGACTGACAAAATGAATCAGAGTCACATGAATGTAATACATTAACAGATCTCGATAAGCTTTTAAGATTCTTTAATAAAATCATGTTGACAACGTGATTTCAAAGATAAATTGCCATTTGTTGGGAATCTTTTTCTGTTTCATGAAGATAAAATAACACTCGTTGCTGTCGCAATCATAACAGCTTCTATTATTGTATAATAACATTACACAATATTACGTATAACATTAGCCTTTTTATCTATGAAACATACATGAATTTTAACTTATCGCTGTAAGATAACGAATATTCATAAAAAGCTTATGTGGTCTGTTGCATATGTATATTTTATGATTTCAGATATGTAAGTGCTATTTGCTGATATGTACTTTCATGTTATCAAATTGTATCAGATTATTCTAAGATAAATCACATGTGACACTCTAATAATAAAAAATAAAATATTAGATTAATAGATTACAGATAGTGTACAGACTGCAGATTATTGATTATAAATGATAAATTATAGATTATACAATATTACAGATTATAAATTATACATTACAAATTACGATTTACAAAATGTAAATTATAAATTATGCATTATAAAATATGAATCATAAATTAAAGGAATTTAATTGAACAATATCCCAAGTCTCCCAACAAATAAATTCAATTCATTTAATTCCTTAATTACGATAATTCTGTACACACAATATTACTATAAAATTGTATATTCGATAAACTTTCATCAGAAGTTTTCCATTACAGAAATGATGTCTATCCAATTGAAGAATCGATCGTTCTTCGTAAACAGTTCTTTTAAAGCCACTTCATAATCTCCTGAAAGTATCAGTTTCTAAGCGAAACTTGAAGGAAAAAAAGGAGCAACGTCGAAGGTTAATGATAAACGAAACTTTAAATTACAAAGTCAAGCATCGGGTCACGGTTTAAAATCTACTTACTTTTCCTCTTTCATTGTTGATCGAACGCAAAGACAAGCGTTCGACGGGGCATCGATAGCCCCTGATTTACAGTCTTTTCGTTGCGGGTATAGAGAACGCAGCAACGAGAGCTCGTTTAACGAGCATTTTCGATGTGCCGATAGTTCTCGAAGGATCAAAGGAATCCTGTCTTAGGGAGATCTTCGAACGTGGTCTTCTAGAATTTCGCAATTCACGGCCTTCTCTCGTTTCACGCTTGTCTATGCACCGCTCCCCTAACATTCTTCTGCTCCTCGGAATTCTTGGATACCGATTGAACTCGGAATATTAACCCTTTATTTACCGAATTTCTTGGAAGTTTTTCGAATTTCTTATAACTTTTAGGTGCAAATGTAGCACTGTTTTCATTACGAGTCAAGGTTAATTACATGGAATTTGGTACTTCGAAGTCCAAGCAGTATTAGGCTTCAATGTATATGTATATCATGTGTATCATGTGTATCATGTGTATCATGTGTATCATGCATATCATGTGTATTAGGTATATCATATATATGTATATCATGTGCATCATGTATATCATGTGTATCATGTATATCATGTGTATTATGTATATCATGTGTGTCATGTATATCATGTGTATCATGTATATCATGTGTATTATGTATATCATGTATATGTATATCATGTGTGTCATGTATATCATGTGTATCATGTGTATCATGTATATCATGTGTACCATTCTAAGCGTCATCGTTTTGAAAAGGCTATATCTTCGCAAGTATTCCACATACACACATGTAAGATATATGAAAAGAACCTCAAACATATCAAGTTTATACACCCTCCACAAATGTTCAATATGTGCCCCTTTGGTGACACGACACATATCCAGACGATAATGGATAAATTTTTAGTAACACAATACTGAGAAAAATTGCAAATTGTATAATGTTGGTGACATAACCTCAATATGAGGATCTGTATGTCTGGTATCATTGCTCCTATCATCAGCTTGCACGTTCAAAACAATTTTACTACTTGAAAATTAATTACGAATGGAAAATTACAACTGATGCATTTGAAAGCGAAGTAATATTACAGACCTTACTTCTCGAATGTTGTAATTGACAGATGATATTCGTAATACCAATAATTTTAAACGAAATCAATTAAATCAGGATTTATTTTGATTGACGTATATTTCGAGCGATGGTAATTTTTGTACAAAAGAGTTTTCAGTGAATATTTGTGGAAGAAAGTTTTCAGGAGTTATTTTAAGAGTTACAATCATTTCTGTAAAGCGATGACACATGTTTGATAATTTCGGAACGTGCTAATATTCTTAACACATTGACTGTCACGGGGGTCGGTGATGATTCGGTTCACAAATATTAAATTTATTTACAAAAGAACAGTTACGGTATATTTCACTTCGTGTTACTCAGTATTCGGCTAATGGAAGATGACACATTAAAAAGTTAAAATAATTCTACAGATGATACAATGTGCATTAAGAAACACTTCGTTGTTTCTTAAATATCTAGAGAACATTTAGATCTAGAAATCTGAACATAAGATAAACTTTGGAAAAAGGTAAGTTAAAATTACCTGTATCATAGATCTGTTATATTAACCCCTTGTCTTACAAGATTTTCGGCACAGCTAATTATTACTGCGTTAAGGTAAATAAAGAGTGTTGAAATGTTAGGTATATCTTGAATTTAACCATCTTTAATTATACAAACTTTCATACTCAAATCTCGATTTGTATGCAAATAAGATTTACTTTTGTCAAATTTGAACTGTAACGTGCGTCACGATGACTCGTTTAAAGGGTTAAATATTGTAACATACTTATAATATATGTCACCTTGAACCGTGTAACAATGTCTGTAACAATCAACGTATTAAAAAAAAAGAAAAATGAAAAAACGAGGGTGTTTATAAATGCTGCTTGAATGGCGTATTTTTCATTTCACGACGAATGGAAGACCCGGAAGGCAATTGAATTATTCATTGAATAAATGGGAAAGAACTGGCATAAGCGTGCAGTGTTTGCCAGACCGGGATCAAAAGGATTCTCCACGTGATATCCACTCAAAGACACTGTTGTCGAGAGTGCGTATGCAAATTTCAACGAGATTTTTCAGCCCGTGAACCATGCTGGAAACCGCAAATTGCATCGACTTCAAAGGACATCCACGTAATGCGAACAAATACAGTAACATCGTAAAATCAAGGCCGAAGCGTATCTATTCGTTAAATAACGTAACCTGGCCACACGATACTTGTTTGCGCAATCTTTTTACGAAATATTTTCTTCCTTCTTTCTCAACGCTTTAATGGCCGCTCACACAACACCTATGTGACGATTGATGAACGTAGGTTTAATAATTATCACACAAAGAAAAATATTAAGTTGTATTGTTGTTATCGTTTGTTTTATGTGTATGTTCGCACATTGTTTCGTGAATTTACATAAAATTTTTGCAAATTAATTCTTCAAAAATATTGGCTCCTGACAGCGTAGGCGGCCATTAAAGTGTTAAACTTAAGCTTTCGAAGTTTTAGTATTTTAGAATAAAATAATATAAATGAGGAATGTTTGTTATTATATTGTAAATTCTCACAATTCCTAACCTTTCAAACTTTAAAATCCCCCCATTCCTAAACTTACAAGACAATTTGCAGATATTTCATATATATTTAATTTTGTTGTCACAAAAAAGAAACTTTCCTTTGTGTGATATAGTTCGACTAAAAATAATTGAAATAGAAATCTGTGTTACGTAATGATAATGAATAATGCTATAATAGTATAAATAATATTTGACAATAGTTCAACTACTTGTACCGTTCGCTGCGTCTATCCATCAACGACTAATTCAGTTTTACGTGCGCGAAAATTTTGGAAACGACAGGTGTCGCTTTTGCTGTAGTGTTACAATTTTTAAAAAGTGAAGTGTCCTTACAAAAAAGTTTCGTTTTTGTTATTCGAGCATTAGAGATAAAATCGGAGGATTTGTTTATATTTTTAAATCCCTATTCATTTTTTGGACGAAGACTTTTGTATAAATTTCATACAAAACGGGGAGTTGTAATAAAAAATATCCATAATCTTCATACTTCTGCAAATTAAATATGCATATGTAAAATTTGTATATGTCAATATGCATATAAATATAAATTGCAACCCACAATATTGGTATAAATATTTTATAACTTGCAACAAAGACTTGGGAACAAATATATCTCGGTGCAAACGTCTCGTTTGTTTCTCTATTTTTAACAATAAAAATTTGTTATTCCAATAACAGTTTGCTCGATTAATTTTTCAAATTATTTAGTTCATTTAGTTATGAAAGGAATCGTAACGTTTTACAATATTCTACTTCTCGGGAAAGGGCAGTCGCAACATGAAAAGACGTGCTATCAAATCGTGAGAAACGAAATTCCAGTTTACTTTGGAACTGGATACATCGTTTGCAAGTACTTGAGTTGAGAAGTTGAAAGGGTCGCAGTATGATAACATACTTCTGGATCCTTTTCATGGCTGTGATTATACATTTTCATTCAGAGAGACCAAAAGTGCAAAAGGTAGTTTAGAATGTCAACCGTAGCTTTTTAAAAAGGTGAAGCGATTGATGTGTGATCTCAAAATAGCAAGTCATACTGTGAGTAAATTTATAAGTGTAATATTAAAAATGTACTTTTTATATTTCTGGCAAATAGTGTTACCTATGTTGTCACCGCATATTTATTTATATTATGCAAATAACGATATTTTGTTAAAAAATAAGAAGTAAAAAATCAGACTGAAATGATTCCAATAATTTTATCACTTACTTACTGGAAGTTATATTTCATAACCTCTTCATTTTGAGTAAAATTCGAAAATATAGATTCAACGTTAACAGGATCTTTGACCCTACCTTAAGAAGTGAAAATCGATCAACAATATGGTCAATCAAAATTTGAACGACGACTTGATTTAAAACACATGCAAAATTCTCCCCTTTCGAATCAAAAAATTCTTTTCTTCGATAAAAAATATACAAATACCTCTTAAAATATTTATCCGCAGAGAAATTATGAAATTCAGCTGCAACCCAGCAGTTTCAAGTACATTTCATTTTCCTACCTGCCGTTACTTATAGCGAATCCACAACTGTGGCCAGCATGGTGAGATTGAAAAGTTAATTACTCCGATGCAGTCTATTGCAATCCGTCTAAGACAGTTTCTGAAGTCTGTTTCTAAAGTTACCCAATCCGTATTGCAGTAAATAAATGTTAGACGCGGTTACCGTTATTTCAAAAAGTTTCTCAGCACTGAAACTTGATTACTCGCCAACGTTCCTACGGTCTCAGCCAATGCTATATAAAATGGCGGACTTGCCATCTACTGCAATCCGATCAACTCTTATGCTTACCGCGACAAAAATTCGCTGCAAATGATTATGTGAGGGTTGATACATTGCTGACATTTATGACTAAATTATCATATAGCTGTTCATAATGATGTAGTTGATATTCGATTACAAGAATCTAGTTGATATATGTTTTTGAGTAAATATAATGACATAGTTAATGTTCGATTTCCATTAATCGTAATGATATAGTTCATATGTGATTTTGGTTAATTGTATTTACAATCAAAAAGCAGAATGTGTATGTGTAGCTGTATATGTATATCTATATGTATGTACACGTATGCATATGAATGTATATGTATGTCTATATGTATGCATATGAATGTATATGTATATATCTGTCTATGTATTTCTATATGTATATCTGTATATGTAGATCTGTATGTATGTATATGTGTACATATGTATGTATATGTATGTCTATATGCATATCCACATGTATGTATGTATAATGCATATGTGTGTACATGTATGTCTATACGAATATCGATTTGCACGATCAAAATGAACATGATGAACCGAAATATCAGCCAAAGTAGATTCCAGTTTTGTCAGAACAAAAGCGGAGCAGTTCGTTATGGAAACATTGGAGAATTTTCGCATGTGCTGGACCTGAGCTTAAACACGCTTGATCGATTTTACGGCTTGTCGAATGCATATTGGAGTTTAGGTTGTCTAAACGTGTTTTGACGTGGTATACCACGGTACTGAGCGTGGTTGCCTGGCTGTACCAAGCTTAAAGCGTTATTCGCTCCAGGTAAAGGCACATTGTAAGAGGACGTCGCCTATGTGGCACATCAACCATTTATTTGTTATTGACAAACTAGTCGGTGAAATGCAAAAAGACCTAACCCACTTTTTGGATGTCGAATTTCAAACTTTTTTTATGTTAAATACTACGTGATAGGTTATTGATCTAAAATTTTAAGATGAGCTGAAGATGAAAAGGGGTGAAAGTGATGGTTTCTCATAATTCAGGAAAGTACACGAAACTCTTCGAATATACATACCAAGGAATATAATATATATATAACGAAATGAAACATATCATTTTTTTATGGATTTTTTACGTCGGATTAAAACACGAGCTTTGTTTTCGTCTGGCATGAAAATTGCACGAGAGAAGGGGTTGAAGTGAAGCTTCAGTGATTAATAGGAAACTTATTTTCAGGATGCTTTATAAAGCACCACGCCCATAAATGAAATAGCGGTGAATAATAAATCGTCCATTCTCTGAACAATGAATCGTAGATGATCCATTCAGAAAATACCCTCAATATTACGCGAATTTCAGGCACGCATTCTTCGTTGTGCAATATATCCTGACTGGAAATCATCACTTTCATCCTCTTGTATCTCTGGAACCTCATCATGGAATTTTACTGGGATTGTTTCCGATAGTACTATTTGGCATGACAAGAAATTCGAGGTCCAAAGAATTGCCATCACTTTTTAATAATTTTGTAGACCTGTGTATAGGTATTTTTATACCTCTACGGGATTACAATTGTAACATGTGCTGCAAATTAAATTGCAAAGAAATTTCAAATTACGAATAAACGATACATGTAATGACCTGAAATAAATGAGCAATGAGACATAGTAAAATAATACAGTAGTAAAGTGGAAAAGTAATAAAGTAATAAAGTAGTAGAGTAGTAAAGTAGTAAAGTAATGAAATAGTAAAATAGTAAAGTAGTAAAGTAGTAAAGTAATAAAGTAGTAAAGTAGTAAGTAGTGAAGTAGTAAAGTAGTGAAGTAGTGAAGTAGTGAAGTAGTGAAGTAGTAACATAGTAAACTAGTAAAATAGTAAAATACCGAAATAGTGAAATCCCAGAATACCAAAATAACAACACTCCAAAATAGCAAAATATCAAAATACCAAAATACCAAAATACTAAAATACTAAAATGCTCAGGCACTAAGATACAAAAATATGAAGCTACTAAAATGCTGAAATGCCATAATATTAAAATACTGAAATCCCAAAATAGTAAAACAGTAACATAGCAGTATAATAATCGAAAGTTCGCATAAAAAATATGCTCGTCCTAAAAGTACACCGTTCGTACATCATCATCGACTTCCACATTAAATATAAAGAACATCTTAAGACTTCGTATCGGGTACGCTCGTCGATTACTCTACGGACTCGTTGAAAATCGATTGCGAAGATCGTGGCTGTCCATCATGTATCTCCGTTGTTTCAAACGTAGCCCGAAGCTTTAGAAAACGCACTTTGAGGAGGAACTCGTGACGAGGTCGGCAGAGATAAAGAGAGCCTCGAGTGCTCGTACCATCGGACAAGTGTGTGTACACATCACACGGTACGTACGGATCGAGTGGTTGAAATTTAAAATGGATTAATACGCTCTGGTTAAATGAGAACAAGTATTTCGCGACGTGCTCGACGCGAACCAACACATCGGGCCACGTGTTCAACCGGTTCAGTAGGTAAACCAAGTTTTCATCGTACGAAAATTACGACAATGTTGTAGTGGGTTCTCGACCCTGTTACTTGTATCAGCGACACGCCAGCTGGATTTCCCTCGAAAGACTTCTAAGATCAAACTGTGCACAACCTGTGTAATTACATCCCTGTGTAATGCTAATTTCGAACGAAAATTGCCATAGAGTGGCGAGCTGCTTCTGTGATCCACGCTCGAGGACTCTTGAAAATTCGCGAAATTAAGGATAGGTCGAGTGAATCTTTGTAAGATCGTCTCTTTATATCTTCAATCTTCAATTGTTCTGAAGAGTTTTAAACATCTTTAAAATAGTACTCTTTGATGTCGCACAAGTCTTCGAATTTTTAACATGTCTTGGACGATTAAGATCAATTTGTCAACAATACATTTATTTCGATTGCTGAATATGAAATAAATTTGAACTTCGTATTATAGATGTGAATAGAACCACCTGAGAAATAAAATTTGAACTTCGTCTGTATATTGTTAATAGTTCTGACTGCCGTACCCGACAAATCAGTAGATATAACATTTAAGTATCTCTGTGTTAATATTGCAGCTGCGAATAAGTTCTGACTGACACCTGACTAGTAAATCAATAGACGTAACATTTAAGTTCCTCTGTTTTAATATTGCAGCAGTGATTAGCTCTAAGTGTTCGACAAATAAATGTGACAAAAGATAAATTTGTACTCACTCGGTTTAACACAATTTGAAATGAAGACTTAGACAATATGGACTAGAAACTTGGAAAGAATTCAATGGATACTTTTCTATTACTCTTCGAAAATACAGAGTCATTAAAGTCATATCTAACTAGAGTTATTCTGTAAAAAATAAAAGACTGTTGAAAAAGTTGAACGATAATATTTCTCTACGACTTTAGTTTCATGCAGTAAAATAATTTTTTTTTAATTTCGTTCAGTTTCCTGAAATGTTTGATTTATTAATTTTGTATGCTTGTATCATCGATGATTATAAATTATTCTATTACTAATTATGTTCCACGTTAACACGAGTAATTGGAACGAATATGAAAATTATATCGATATTTCGCTCCTCCTAATTACAAAATAATTTTCAGTTCCCGGTGGTATCAATCACAATTAACTGGTACAGTAATGAGGACGAGCAATTATAATTCAACAATTTATATTTCTAAATTATTATGCAATTACTGAAATATTCGTAGGTTTTCCGTCGTTCGTATTCGATAAATAACATGGAAATCTATCTTGTTTTATGTACGTACATTAATTATCGAATATTCGAGGTGAAAGGATCTTCAATTATTGATTCTGAATAATTTCTGTCTTCCGTTTAATTTCTGGAATATTTATTTTCCTTCGGTAAACATGTATCAGAGGTTTGACACGAAAAATTGATTTTTAATAATTTCTATTTTTGTCCTTGTAATATTGCAGGTTTAATTTTAAAAAATAAATCCTGTGCAGAGTATGAAATGCAATTTTATTTCAGTATTTTTTGAAATTACTTATATTCATAAGAGAGACATGATTTGCTTTTTTAGATCTGTTTTTCAAAAATTATATTTTATTCTGATGATTAAGTACATGTTTATACAGACGTCTTATCGAATAGCGTTAATTGATAAAGATGAGATTGAAAATAAGATTTTGCAATTGATGACACGTCTAATTAAAGAACACTGCGATAAACTAATTATTAGTATCACAGGTTTTTAATTGATATTTGAACAATTAAGTAGCCATTCATGACGAGTATACTCGTCAACCGATTAAAGACTAGTTTACCAGAAATTAATAAAAGTTACATTGCCTATTATATTTCTAGCCACGTGAGAATCGAAATTCTGTGGTACATCTAAATGACTAGTAACCGTTGTAACTATGTAGTATAGCACCAGAGATAAGACTAACTTCGTACATTGCACGGTAAATCTAACACTGACCTAGCGTTACAAGTGAACGCAGCGACCCGTGTACATTACGTCAAGCACAGTTGACAAAACTGACTTTTGTTGCTATATAACAGACACGGTCTAGACTCTACGAGTATTTACGTCCATGCTAGTTGCATTGCGAGAAGGAAACAGAGAACAAGTATTAGCACTAAAACCATCTAACTGATCAAATTTTACAAATTTCTTAAGTTACAAAAGTAACTTAAGATTCTTTTAAGGTTTCTTGAGATTCACAACCTTTTATTACGAGCCTAGTTACGGGCCACCCTAGATTATAATTTACACATATGTTGTAAGACCGTCGTTTACTAAAGTTACAATAAAGTATGCGAGCTTTTATTACATATCTCTTTAACTATTGATTCTGGAAGAAAAAGATTACAACAAAACATGAAGCTCTTAAAAAACTCTATAAAAAAGGTTCTATACATTTTTCACGTAGACCTATTATTTTAACTGTTATGGGCTAAGAAGTTTCTTCTTTTCCTAGCTCTACTCAAACCCAACTCTTAGGAACCCTACACCTTTAACTTCCTCAAATGAACTTTTTCACGTCTCAAAAATTTATTAACGAGGATTTCGTCTATATCAAATGCAGTTGTGTTTGCGTTTTCACTTGTATCGAGGCTTTATAGTACGCTTTCCGTTGCATCCTATGTACGACCCACTCGGTGAAAGGGTTAAACATGATGTGAGCATTAAACGGATGTTTACGCCAGATAGAGGATAGCCAGCCGAACCTCGTCAAACACGGTCGATATCGTTGTGAACGATTGCACCTACATGCTCGTTTAGACAGACCAAACTGTAACGTATAGTTGCACGCAAACAATTCCAACAAAGTGGTCGAGCACTGACCAAACGCTTATTGACTTCTCGAGCATTGGCCAATATGAAACGGTGCCCTCTGTATGGTTCTGCATTTTCAAGTTGCAAAATGGAAGATCTGGTGATTGTTCGAAATACAGAATATCTTGACAATTTCGGTGATTGTCAAATTTCATGTTGTTATGTGGTAGAGTGGTAATTGCTCGAAATAGAGAGGTTATAGATTTCAATGATGGTGAAATTTTAAGTTGTGAAGATCGATTGGTGATTGGTCGAAATAGAGAAGATTTTATAGATCTCAATGATGGTGAAATTTCAAGTTGCAAAATGGAAGGTCAATTGGTAATTGGTCGAAATAGAGAGAATTTTACACATCTCAATGATGGTGAAATTTCAAGTTGCAAAATGGAAGATCGATTAGTGATTGGTCGAAATAGAGAAGATTTCATAGATCTCAATGATGGTGAAATTTCAAGTTGCAAAATGGAAGATCGACTGTTAATTGTTAGAAAGGAGGATTTTACAGATATCAATAATGGTGAAATATCTTGTGAAGGTTAATGTCTTCAGTAATTATGCAAGAGCAAACTGATATTCTAGAGTATAGGCAATAGCAAATTGCTGTCCTAAAGTGTAGGCGAGAGCAAATTGATACCCTAGAGTATAAGCAAGAACAAAATATTCTAACATCCCCAGAGAAAATATGGCAATACTCGTTCATCTTTGGTTAGGTTTACTTTATAAAAAATTTGAATATTTTGGAAATTCAGTAGTTACACGGTCTATCAATTAACACACCTGTTGACCACAAATCTCCGTCACATGATCAGAAGTGTTACAATCAGATTTCCAATTATTCTGAGTACTGATTTCGAGTCGATTATCTCCTTAACATGCGCGACAACAATAATTAATCGTTACAATCGATATCTCTAACCTAGATTATCTTTTATCGTTTTGCAAATATAGGTTTGCGTTGATATTATGAAAGAAGCAAATGATTTATGAATGATTTGAAACATGGGTTTAAGTAACATAGTTTACCTATCAGTACAAGGTAAAACATTTACAGTAATAGTTCTGATAAACGGTCGTTTGAACAATAGTAACAGCACAAGTGTCATCTCATGAAACTGCTTCGAATAAAAGAATTTTTTTTACATTGTACTTCTGAACATCTTGTAAAGGGTTGATGTTTGATAAAATGATTAGATTTCTGTATCTCGCAATAATTACATGTAAATTTCCAGGGAAGCAAAGTGGTAGAGGCAGCTGACAATCGAATTAGTTCTCTCACTACTTGCTAAGTGGCTACATAAATAATTAATTTGGCTAGACCATTGAAATTACATCTAACGACGTTGTTGAATCGAGGTTGAACACTTGTTGATTTCGATGTTTACTATCGGTTGAATGCCAAACACGAGACTCAGTTTAAACCAATTTGCAAGATGAGTAATTAAACGCTTCAACACGATACAGAGAGGATTCGAACTTTACAGGCTCAAAAATTTAATGAGTTTATATTTTTTTCTTCTCATAAAATTGTTCTTCTAGAAAATTGGCTCATGCAAAATTATTACTAAATATCATGTTAGTGGCTAATAAATTATATCATTTGTACAGGTACACTAAACGTACCGGTGTGCAATACACACTGACATTAAAAATGAAGTTGACAAATAAGCAAATGGTAACACATAAATTAATATATTCACCTTCATGAAGATTAGCAAAGATTGTAAAAAAATTGTCTTAATTTTTGTAAGTAAAAATGAGAAACTTGTGAGAGGGTCATTTTCTGTTAGTTTCAGTGTTAAAATTCTGAAAATTTCGTTGTAACTCGGACTGTTCACATTTTATTTACTAAACAAGCTCCAGCCCATTTCAGCAAAGTCACACTTCGAATCACCGTAAAATTGTTTTAAATTCGAGAGGACAGCAAGAGTAAGGAGAAGCTCGTCGGACCATGAGGTTACGAGATCCACGACACCATATAAATGTTTCAATAACACGTAGCGAGGGACAAGTGTCTCGTAGGTACAAGAATAAAATCGTGTGAAGCCAGACCGGAAGCCGTAGGTCGACGGCTCTGAATTCGTCCGTGACGACTTGTCGCCGTTTCCGTGCAAGGTCCACGGTAGAACGACGAGGATGGCTGTTCTCCCGAAGGAATTTTATAGACTACTCCCGGATGTCGCATTTTGTCCGCTCTGTTACCTACTGGCAAACTTCGGTGCTGCCTGTCGTCGATGAACTGCATTCCAGACACGCAAGCAGATTTCTTTCGAGCGAAATGGACTTCTGGTTGTGCGGGGATTAAGTGGCGAATTTTTCTTCCCAGACGATTTCGAATTTTCGGAATTCTAATACACTTTTTGGGAAATTTGGGAACTCGAGTGTGGGGATTTGCAAATATATAGGAATTTTCGAAATGCAAGATTGTAGAATAAATTCAAAAGGGTCATAGGATTGTGGAGTTAGATTTGTAAAATTTCAGAATTGCATGGTAAAATTTATTCGATATTTTTATATCATTAAAAACAATCGAAATCATTTATTTTCAATGAAAATTTAAATTAGTAACATCATTAGTAAATAAAAGTTTTCTAGTAAAGAAACCATAACAATTCGGAACACAATAAAAGAATATCCCTAACAGAATCCTAATAACTAATAACGCAATAAATATTAAACAACAGCTAAATAAAAAGCAACAAATAATAAAAGAATAGCATAAAAAGTGCCTAGAAAAAATAATTAAGAAGAGAATTTACGATATAAAATCCAATATCCGTTGAAGGTGTTAATAAAACTCGGTGTGATTTATGTTGCGGGCGAACCAGATAGGAAGTTTAAAGCCTTATTTTTATTTATGGAATTTAGTTATTTCTTATTCCATATTCATTGGACGAGATGCAAGGTGGAAGAGCGTATCGTCGCACGTTGCGGGGCACGTTCGCCGATATTAATTTCACGGGGAAACTCTCAGCAGGCAATTTCAATATATTTTTCCATGGACACCACGTGTTCCCGTGTAGCGGGGCTGCATCGCAAAGGAAGCCGTGTGTTGTGTCGCGTCTTGTCGGGCAACTGTCAGGGCACTCGGGACCTACAGGGAATTTTCTTACAGAATGTCCTGGAACGAGGTGAATTTAAAATATCGTCGTCAAATTGCTTTGCGAGGATGCAACATGTTCCTCCTAGGTGAAACACGTATCACGGTAAGCCAGTTAGAAGAATGTCTAACAAAATATGCTGAAGAAAATTATTAGAACTGTGATATGTTATATGTTGTGTTATATTTACACATGTGTTATATGTGTTCTATATTAATTGTTTATTATAAGGCTATAATGGAAATGGAAATAATAATTTTCTTCTAATAAGAAGTGTGATATGTTCTGATTTACACATACGTTACATGTGTTCTATATTAATTATCGTTTATTGTAAGGCTATAATGAAAGAAAACTTGAGTTGAGGTTAAATATAATTTACTCCTAGATGGAACTATTACAGTAAGCCAGTTAGAAGAATGTCTAACAAAATATGCTGAAGAAAATTATTAGAACTGTGATATGTTATATGTTGTGTTATATTTACACATGTGTTATATGTGTTCTATATTAATTGTTTATTATAAGGCTATAATGGAAATGGAAATAATAATTTTCTTCTAATAAGAAGTGTGATATGTTCTGATTTACACATATGTTACATATGTTCTATATTAATTATCGTTTGTTATAAGTCTATAATGAAAGAAAATTTGAGTTGAGGTATAATTTTAAATCTACCATTAAGATTATAAGTCCATCAACATTATAAGTACCATTAACATTATTAAACAAAAATCAGGACTTCGTACAGCTATGCAACTCCAAGAGCAAGAAAGAAGCGACGAGCAAAAAATCGCAACGGAAAATCAACGCAGACATTTTCTTCTAACTCAAACACATTATACGCAAGATACTATGTTGCGAATCTCGAATATCGCATCAAATTTCCGGATGTTTCGAGGAAGCAATATATTCTTGCGAAAACATACCAACAGAATTTTCTTTCCTTTATAATCGCGACCCCGATAAATATTACAAGAAAAAGAATCACGCGAAGGAACGTTCAGAATTGTACATTGAAATTTTCATTTCGGTCAGTATTGTACAAGTACAGGGAATCGGTGGGATAGGTATTTGTACTATCATAACGTTTCATTCCGATGCAGATGGAAAAATTAATAATTCGATCTCAATTAAGCGACATGGACGAGTTGTAACGTGTATTTTCAGCGAGCCTTTTCTTCGCCTGTTTCTTTCGATTCTTTGCCTTTCGTTAATAATTCTGGTTGTATACTTAAACAGTGTATTTCAGGATGAAAAGGAAGAAATTACAGTTGATGAGGATTATTTCAATTATTACACGATTTTAATTATGGTACGAAAAGTTGCCATTTTATATTTTTGTTATGTAATAACTTTATTGCCGATTTTAATTATGGAAATTTATTTTTAGAGAAGCACTTGTGGGTGTATGTTTACATGATACTTTGATCGTATTCCTATTTATAAGACATGTTATGTTGTGGATTTAGAAGGTGAACAATTGAGAATTTGGAGTTTTGAATATTTGGAAAATTGGGGACTTGCAAAGGTACTATAAAAATTTATCTAATTAGAAGTTTGATAACTTGAAAATTTGAGTACTTTAAAATTCGAAAACTTGAATACTGAAATACTTGAATACTTGAATAGTGGAAATATTAAATACTTGAATATTTGAATACTTGAATACTTGAATACTCGAATACTTAAAAACTTGAAAGTTTGAAAATTGGAAAGCTTGAAATCTTAAAAATTTGAAGACTTGAAATTGGAAAACCAGAAAGCTTGAAATCTTAAAATGGCGAAATCTTGAAAACTTAAAATTTGAAAATTTGAATTTGCATATAATGGCAAAAGTAGCTACAGAATGTGGAAAATTGAAATTGTCCTCAACTTCAAAAAAAAAAATAACACAGTTCTGATTCTGTGATATAATGAATTCTCATTATAATCAAAGTTATTAATGGTTAAAATCGATTAAGTGTAATTAGATATTATATCACCCGCGATTCTCTTTGATTTATTAAATGCCTCAAGCGTTCTTACATTTATCAGCTGATAGAATTGCAAAGAATGTGTTATATTATCTTGTGTCGTACAAACGGTTGATTAATCTGCCTGAATAATCAGTGCTCATTAGTATGTCATTTTTAAATGTACTTGTAATCGATGTATAAATGTTTTACCAGTAATTACTCTGTCATCGTGTCTATTACAGTTAAAATTATGTTAATTATAATTACTTTATTATCGCTCTCATTATACCAGATATAATTATCTGCTGTTATTCTACCATTTACATGCGTTATTAGGTTGTTCCAAACGATTCAATGGTTAGATAATAAATTCTGGACATACTTTTGTATGTAATGAAAAAACATAATCACTGCTTATTACTACAACCGTTTTCCTCTTATTTGTAAAGACATTATAACAATATAATGTCTTTAATGTAGTACTGATGTTTAACTTTTAGTAGCAACAGATTAATTACTCGAAAATAATGTTTGGATAATAACAAATTTCTGATCTTTAAATTTTTAAACAAATTTTTTAATTTCTAAACTCCTAATTTTCTAAATCACCAAATTGCTCAAGTTTTAAATTAGACAAATTTTGTAATCTTCAAATACGCAAATATCCAAATTTTTCCCTAAATTCTTAAACTTTTTCATTTCTAAATTTTGAAGTCCCCAAATCTCAAAATCCTCGAATTATCCAAATATCAAACTTTTCAAATACCAAAACTCGCAAATGTACCAATTCCCAAATTTCAAATATTACAAATTATATAAATTGAAAATTGTCAAGCCACAAATTCTCAATTTAAAAAATTCTAAAATGTTCAAATTTCCACTCTATCCAAATTCTGAACTCAAGTCCAAAAGGTTCCGAAATTGTCTTCCAAAAATTTCCAAATTTTCAAATTCCGTTATCTCTTATTTCCGGCCATGCAAACATTCAAATCCCCAAGTTCGCAAATCTCAGATCTGCACAGAAATGTTTGTCTCCCCGCAGCAATGCCTCATTTGTTACAATCGAACCCGTATCGATCGTCCATTGCATCTCGACGATCGACGTAGAAAACGTAGCATTTCTCGCGAATGTTAATGCACGAATATTAGGATACTGTATAGTCCTGCTGTTCGTGAAATATTAGCTGTCAAGAATAGGGAATTTATGTCTTTGATGCACCGTATTCGTATATCGCTTGCCATATGTGGATTCGATGCGCGAGCTTCGCATTACGCGACCTTATATGGCTGTATACGTGCATGTATAAGCACATACAACGTATATATCCGATTTCGTTGCGATGATATTCGCATCGATATTCGCAACGATTGTCGAAGTGTACGAGAGTTGCGAGTACTCGAGAGTTCAACAAGAATCTTGGAACGATGATAACAGGAACGGGCGTGGGCCAGATGGAAAGATCGAAATGATTCGTATCACTGGGGTTGGATATCAAATGATTATGTGAAAAGTATTATCGGGGCGGATGAAATTATACAAATATTCTATTCAATTACTATAATCTACAATCCACTAGAAATTTTTAACATTTTTCATTATTAGCTACTAGCATGATACACTACTACAAATTGAATAATTACAATAATTATAATTCTGTAATAAACTGTTTACTTTGTAAAATTTCAGAAAAAAAATAGGAGAAAGACAACTTAATTTTTGTAGAGATTTCTTCCAAGAACCTGTTTACATAGATTTATAGGACAAATATAATTTTGGTTTCAAACATTTATCTTCCAGGCTAAAACCACAAGATACTAAAAGTACTTGCATATTAACTTTTTAAGTAAGGTAACTTTTTGTTCAGAGTATTTCGCAATAACCAAGGTATCTATTATTGAACAGGAAACAAATGAATAGAATTTGAGTAAATGCATCATCGTTTTCTAGAAAAATTCTTCGCCTCCAGGGTCACAATCTCACAACACGGCTGGTACATATTAAAATTCTAACCCAGATAAATCGCAACGGTTTCGCATGAACCGCGGACGAAAAAATGAAAAAAAAACTGGCAAACAAAACACTTCAATCACTAGCAAACATACCTAACCACTGATTGATTACTGAACTGACAACCTGGCTTTTGAAAACTCTCAGAAAATTGTAAACGCAAGAGCATTGTTTCCTGCATTGTCACTTCATCGATCAGTTATTAGGTTGAATCTGTAGAAACAATTCGCCAATAAATCTCCATTAAAGTAACAATTCACTTTATTTCAATTTCTGAACTGCTCACACAAAGTTGGGTTAATAATAAGAAATATCGACATCGAGTTCAAATAAACAGATTATAGAACAGAGTTATAGTGTATCATCTACAGTTAGAGAATCTATAAGCAGGCATTCTGTTTCTATTAACTTGTGAACTTTTCAATTTGAACAAATATTGTATGGCTATTGAATCAGTTTTTTTATTGATATGCTACTTTATAGTGGAATAATAAATTACTGGGTTATTTGAAGTTACCTGAGTGCTCTATACATATAGTTAGAAATTATGGAAATGTCAAAGTTAGGCCAACTTCCACATAACTGTAAAATGCATCCACTACTTCTCAATTAAAAGATTAACGTGTTACAATCAGTATAATAAACATAATATCTACAGATCCTAAGACAGTACTACATTGTATATACATATACAATTATTGTAGGTAAGCAACATTAGTAAGCAACATTTTCTCACAGCAAAATTACAAATTTTCAAAGAATCATAATGATTATATCAACCTATCCATACTATAAGTATTTCATCGTACAAAAGATTTTCTTGCTGCAATATTACAGATTTTTAAAGATGCACATAGCTCTTCAAGCAAAATATGTTATTATGTTACAGTCAGTATGATTATATCAACACATCCACACCATAAGTATTTCATCGCACAAAAGATTTTCTTGCTGCAATATTACAAATTTTCAGCGATGCACAAAACTCCTCAAGCAAAATATGTTACTGCATTACAATAAGTGTGATTATTATATTAACCCATCCACACCATAAGTATTTCATCGTACAAAAGATTTTCTTGCTGCAATATTACAAATTTTCAACAGTGCACAGAACTCCTCAAGCAAAATATGTTACTGCGTTACAATCAGTATGATTATATCAACACATCCACATCATAAATATTTCATGGTACAAAACATTTCCTGCAAAATTACAAATTTTCAACGATGCACAGAACTCCTCAAGCAAAATATGTTACTGCGTTACAGTCAGTATGATTATTATATCAACACATCCACACCATAAGTATTTCATCATATAAAACATTTTCTTACTGCAAAATTACAAATTTTCAAAGATGCAACTCCTCAAGTAGAATATGTTACAGTGTTACAGTTAGTATGATTATATCAACACATCAACACCATATGTATTTCATCATACAAAACATTTTCCTATTGCAAAATTACAAATTTTCAAAGATGCAGCTCTTCAAGCAGAATATGTAACTGCATTACAATCAGTATGATTATTTGTCAACAGATGTACAACATAAATACCTCACCATACCTCACTGCAGAATTACAAATTAAGAATGTTACTTCTGAACTCAAAAGATTGTTAGCATATAACGATGAGCAAATTCGAATTCCTCTGTGAGTACAGTTCTAAAACAGATCTAAAGAGAAAAGAGTATTTGGTAAAATTTCAGCGATAACCCCGGATGAATACAAATTTTCTCCGAACAATGCAAATTCCAGGACACACAAATTTTGCAAACTGTACGCCGAGGGGAGTTCATAGAGGGCACAGGCACGTTTTTAAGCGCATTCGTGACTGGAAATTTCACTGAATGCTGAAGAAGAGACCTCCACGAAATGTTCGACCCACGGAACAAAGGATAACCTTTTCCGATAAACAGCTCAATTAAAAGCGACTACAGCCGAGGATGCGGCTTGAATTCTGTGCAGAGTGCACAGTATACTTTAACAGCCTAACCGTGATTACTATGCCGTGCATGTGTTGCCTACGAGGAATTCTTGTTGGTTGGCCTCGACATTAAAAACGGGACAATCTTACGATAACGATGAGTCGATTGTTGGCCAGGAACATTCTTGAAACTCGTCGTATTTTCGATGGGTAACGTGGATGGAAAGCATTATTATGTAATTGAAGTGTCACAATCTAAGATTGAATTTCTCCGACTCCATTTTCTTTAACACCGCCATGTTGAAGTTGTTGGAAATTCTATTATTTTGTTATATTTATTCATACTTTCAAATAGTATGAATATTTCAATTAGGTTAGTGGACAAATTCTTAATAATATAGATAATAGATCAATTTTAAAATTCAACTAGATACAAAATTAACAAACATTGCAGCATAATTCATGATTCAAAATGAAATTTGTAGATTGCTCCAAGATATAGTGGCTTAATTCGTCGACCATTATAAACTTACAGATAAAAGAATGTTCTTATGTAAATAATTATCGAAAACTACTTGTATAACCTATTTAAAGATAATGTAGTTAATCAACGAATATTTGGATGCAATTACTATAATTACACTAGCCGAAAATTGACATCAGAGATCGTTTGAAGATACAATAGTGGATGAACGAGTAATATCATTGCCAATTAATTGCACAAATTGCTGGCAGCTATGCTTATAGGTAAATGAAAATTATTCTCTAAAGCGGTGAATTAATGGCAATTAATATATTACGATGCTGAAAAGCAATTATACTGAGTGTTCAAAGACACGCAATACAGTTGCCTTTGTGCTGAAACAACCACGTGGGAAAAAATCAATATGTAAATGGAAAAAATAAAATTCTTAGATGAAGAAATTATTTAGATAGACTAAATTATATATTTAGATAGATAGACTAAATAATTTCCACAGATAAAATAATAAATATAGATAGATAGGATAACTTGAATGAAACATCCTGTACTATGTTCAACTTTGGCAATTAATGACAATTAATATATTATGATGCTGAAAAGCAATTATACTGAGTGTTCAAAGACACGCAATACAGTTGCCTTTGTGCTGAAACAACCACGTGGGAAAAAATCAATATGTAAATGGAAAAAATAAAATTCTTAGATGAAGAAATTATTTAGATAGACTAAATTATATATTTAGATAGATAGACTAAATAATTTCCACAGATAAAATAATAAATATAGATAGATAGGATAACTTAAATGAAACATCCTGTACTATGTTCAACTTTGCCAAAATCGGTGACAAAAAATTGTTAAGAAACAGTATGTAAATTATTGAAATAAATTTAAAACAGCAATACGTTAAAATTGTTCCATAAGGTAAAGAAAAAAATGTAAATAGTTATTAAAAAGAAGTTTCATTCACGGATCGGGATGAAAAAGAAATAATAATAATACCTTTTTCCCGCGGAAAAAGGATGAAGTAGCGTGCACAAAGCTGTGATTTAAAACTTCGATATCGTTCCCGCGTGATCTATCAATCCGAACGAAATAGCTGACGAATGAAAATCTCTCTATTATATCTTATCTCTGAATGCTGCGTGCTAGCGAATTTTATCCACTTTTCTTTTTGTTTTTATCCATCAGTCTCTCCCGTTCCGTACATCAATAGCTCTGATGGAATGATTCATGAATGTACCACGCAATTTCTTATTATTGCCCATAAAACACATCTAGCTTCGCTGCAACCATTTTTAGGTACAGTGTAAATAATGATGGCGACAATTGAAAAAGAGTTGCAAATATCGATCATGTTGGCGATTGTAATGAATGAGAAGAACTGACAATACGAATTATGTTTAATTCAGATACCTTTTACGGAGAGTACATACTCCGAGCTGAAACAGTTTTAACGTGTAAAATTGTTTATAACATTCTCGTAATTGATGTTCCGAAAAAATGATTAAAATAATAAAACGTTACGCAGGAAAATTTTTGTATTCTTTGAAGAGATAAAACATCTCCAATTCTTTAAGTAAAGAAGTTTTCGAAAAATCGTTGAACGGTGTTAAAAATGAATTTTGAACGTTGTTAAAAATGAATTTTGAAGAAGTTAAAAATGAAATTTGAAGAAGTTAAAAATGAATTTTATAACAAATCGAAAATAACGTGGAAATATGGGGAATCGTACGACGTACACTTCCGATGAGTGGATTAATAATCGTTTCCGGTGAAACTTGTCCGTCGACGAGAAGTAAATAGTATCACATGACGCGAAGGAATAAATTTCAATTACGAAATGATGAAGTTCCATTTACAAATTCAGACGAAGAAGCAATGTGTGCGTAACAGCACATGATTTTAATCACGTGCCCATTTAAGACTAACAGTAGTCACGCGCAACACCGTAATAATTAACCCCTTAGCTCACGCAGGTCAACGATGTCGTTCAACCAACTATAAACATTCCGCCTGGATGTCTCACACTTGGAAATTGGACATTTTTATGATACGCATAAATCCTTTTATTATCCATGACAGGATGTCTACATTTTCCGTGTTTAACATAGCCGTTACGGTGAAAATGGCTGTCTATTATAATAAAATGTTGAAGAGTACGTGCGATTCATTTTTCAATTTTACTGTTATGGTATGTGTATTCGCAAATTACTAAGACTATGAAGTTCTCAAACTCAAATGTATACATTTGAAAATATTGTCACTTTCTTGTTCGCAAATTTTCAAGATTTCAAATTCACAAACTTTTTAATTTCAAAAATCTCAAATTCGCACTTTCCGAGTTTTAAATTCCCAAATTGCAGTTATTGGCATTTTCAAATTCCTCTACTCTCGAATTTCTAAATTTCCAAATTTTGAATCTTAAATCTTCAAATGTTGATATTTCTAAATTTCCGAATTCCCAAATATCCGAATTCCCAAATTTTCGAACTCTCAAATTCCTGAATTCCCAAATTTCCGAATTCCCAAATTCCCGAATTCTCAATTTCTCCAATTCCTAAATTCCCGAATTCCCAAATTTCCGAACTCTCAAATTCCCGAATTCTCAAATACCCGAATTCCCAAATTTCCGAATTCCTGAATTTCCGAACTCTCAAATTCCCGAATTCCCAAATTCCCGAATTCCCAAATTTCCGAATTCCCAAATTCCCGAATTCCCAAATTCCCAAATTCACCAATTTCCCAAATTCCCAAATTCCCGAATTCTCAATTTCTCAAATTCCTAAACTCCCGAATTCCCAAATTTCTGAACTCTCAAATTCCCGAATTCTCAAATTCCCGAATTCCCAAATTCCCAAATTCCCGAATTCCCGAATTCCCAAATTCCCGAATTCTCAATTTCTCAAATTCCTAAACTCCCGAATTCCCAAATTTCCGAACTCTCAAATTCCCGAATTCTCAAATTCCCGAATTCCCAAATTTTTCAAATTTCTCGAATTTCTCAAATTTCTCAAAGTTCACAAATTCTTTAAATCTCCAAATATCCCAATTCTCAAATTACCGAACTTGCAACATTTCTAAATCCCCAATTTTAATTCTCAAATTCTCAAATCCCCAAATGTGCACTCAATTAATTTCCAAATTCACTTCGTTTGCTGCCACTTCAGGTAAAAGATGTTCTCCACAGTTCAAGTAATAAATTTCCATAATTTTTCGTAATTTTTCGAATATTTTTGGATGCATAACCAAAATACACTACCCAGATGTGACAAATAGATACGTGACGCTGGGCGAACGTGTTAATATTTTGCGTTATTACCATAATACGCTGTTTAAAGTTTATTTTCTCTTGCATCACTAATTATTTGATTATGCAAAATTCGAGTCTATTTTAAAATGTTTAGTATCGTCATGCAACGTTAAAAATATCTCTTACACGGGTCATTAACCAACTCCAATTTTTAAGAAATGTAACGAAACTAAAAAGACCAGTTTGAACTCATTCGGCAAATTTTTATAAAGTTTGTAAATTGCAAGGAAAAATGTTTCTTAAGAAGCCGTCGTTGAAAGCAGCGTAAACGTAAATAACAGAAAAACACGAAAGATCTTTAGTATTCTGAACCCAGACTTTGTTCTGCAAACAACCTACAGTTTGTCTTGAAAACTGGTACAAAACAGCTGATGTTTAATTTCGGTTGTCAAAGAAAATTACGATAATTGTTTTTGAAACAACATTTATGAATAATAGAGACACAATAAACAAAACAGTATTCAACTTCTTTAGTTGTTTTCAAGTTTAACTCGACTGACCGTTGTTTAAATATTCAGTGCTTCCTTTTCTTTGTAATTACTTGAAATATATTGTACTCTAAAGGTGTAAAAATCCTAAGTCTAAAGGTAGAAACCTAATCGACAAAGTTGAAAGCGCTGAAGACCTACCAGTACTGAAAGAACTGGATTATCAAATTTTATCATTTGAAACTATTGTGAAATTAATTATTGTTTGGAAATTTTTATTTCTTTTGTTGTGTATTGCAGTACATAATTATTGCAATTTTTCTATATACATTTACCCAGATTTTTGGATATTTTAAATTCTGTATTGATATTGTGGCAGCTCTATCGTGTACAATTAAATTTTAAGTTTAATTCAATCACACTCTTCATAGTTAAGTATCATTATTTATAAAGTATGAACGTATTTTAATAGTTATTCATATTTACATTGCACTAATAATTGATTGTTAAAATAACTAGAACCCAAGGTAGACTGCTTAGTTTAATATAATTTGACTGAATTATTTTCCTAAATCTATGTTTTGCATGTGACATAGTAGAGCAGATATAGTTAATAACACAAATACTTCATAAAAATTCATCGAACTTTTCAATCAGAAATTAGAGTTCAGACAGCAAAAATACCTTCAAGTGCAAAGTGTTTTTTTAACATAATTATTTGAGGATGTACAATCTTTTTGAAACACCCAGCATCCATACATCCACATGAATATCTGACGTAGACGAACAACATACCGTATTCATAAATATGAATCAAACGTATAGACTTGAAATATTGTAAATGTTACTGGCCATAGAGTACCCATTGTCAGAACACGCTACAAATATTGTAAACGAATAGGTGTTCTGTCACCAAACCACACTCTATTCGGATCGTTCAACTCAAAAATAGTTGCGCACTTTGTCATGCTGGTAGTATCCCTGGAAATAAACCACCTAACTTCACAGGGAATTTGTAGTGTTTTCAGTAATTCATTTAACGTCAACGAAAGTTATTCGATGACGAGTATAACGATAATTTTAATCAACTCTACCTGATTCATTTTCTCTAATATAGATTTTCAGAAGATATTTCACTTCATAAAATAATTGAATATACAACAATGAAACATTCTTCGCGTCGACGATAGTTGATTCAAAAAAAGAACAGTTTAAAATGTTTCAATTAACTGTATCTCATCAATCAATGAGTTCATTCAGAATCAATCACCGATAATCAAATTCTATACCACTACATTAGATAGTTTAACCAAAAGGGAATACTTGAAATAAATTGTTTTCATCAGTGGGATAATTTAAAATCAACAACCAATGATCAGACTTACGAACACAGTAATCAATTTAACTCTTATCTGTATGTAACGTGGATGAGCAATTAAAATTCATTACAATAAAAGAATATTGACACGTGATGCAGTTCAAGGATACAGAAAAAATTCTAAGTGAAAAACTATTGGATTAAATTCATGGTTTGACATTTTGAGTGGCGTGTATGGGTGACATTTAAATTTCCATACAAACATCTCTAGCATTAATAAACTTATTCACATTTCTTATTTGTTTATATTCACTCGCATAATTCAAAATACTCGAATTGTGAAAATATTTGGTAAGATTTGGAAAGACTGTTTCCACTGTCTTAGTGTGTTAACGAGTACTAAATTGATGCAGTATAAATTGTAGTAGAACAAATTGTTGCAATATAAATTGTAAGAGTATAAATTCTAGTAGTGTGTAGAAGTGTAGAAGTATAAGTTGCACCAAAGTATCAACAAAGAAAAATAATAATGCAAATTCGACGATAAGACAATACAATCTGTCATGATCTTCCAATTCGTACTGTATTCTACAAACTGTTTATAATTTGTCTTCTCACGAATTACATCTATTCTATTCATTTTCCCTGCCAATCGCACCTTCAAATCCACTATGTAGCCCATTCACAATTTTTCAATCAGTCTTATATTTACCCTAACAGCCAAAAATCCTTATATGTACTCTAACAGCCAAAAATCCTTATACCCTAATATATTTTACCCTAATAGACAAATATCGTCATGTTTACTAAATATTCATCGAATTCGCAAAGATCGTTAAAAAGGGCAATACAAGTGACTTACCTTAGATTGGAGACCACGATTGTGTAATCACCCTCAACGTGCACCAAACCGACGTTTTGAAATATAATCCCGGTAATCAGCATGCCGATCAGCGCAGGAAGGGTGGTTAACGAGAACAACCACCCGGCAAAGTGTGCCGCTAAACAAAGAACAGCAAGGCCAAAGAGTTGTCCACCAGGAGCAGCAGTCTCGCCCATTATCGTGTAGACAATGCCCCAGAGCAGTAGGCCCAACAAGAAGAGACACAAGACCCGAGCGAATTTTCTGTAGCTCGGACAAAATGGATGGGGACAGGCTTTTCTCCAGCCGGGTGGCTCCCAGGATGGTGTGTCGTCGCGTCCGTGGCATCGTGCACAGAACAGATACAACCACGACCTGCAACAGACATTTTCACATTTAATACTTTAACCCCTTGCCTTTCACTGTGATCAATTTTACTCGAATTCAATTTGGGGTTCAAACGATTGCCAGGTTGACATTTCTTTGTCTTTCTTAGGCTAAATTTCTGAATTGCATAGATACAAATATGTACAGTCCCTATGTTTGACAATTTCTAAGTCCTCGTATTCTGCAATTGCCAAGTTTCCACGTTCTTTCTTAATTTTTCACATTACAACATTCTTAAACTTCGAAACTCCTAAATTTCTAAATTTGCAAATATTCAGATTCTCGAATTCCCAGATATTCAAATTCACAAAGATAAAAATGTAGAACTTCTCAAACCTCCAATCTTCCAAATCCTTCAAACACCTACATACACAAATTTTTACATCGTCGAATAAATCATTAAATTTCCAAATCTTCAATTTCTAAAAGAAGAATCTCACAGTCAGAATCTGAGTAGGAATTCTGAGCAAAGTGATAAAAAAAAATAAAAAAAATATGTTGTAAAAAAAAGGACCAGTTTGAAAATAAATGGGATATAGTTTGAATGCAGAATCGCGAGGTGTGGATTTCTGAAATGCATGCGAACGGATGATCCGTAGGAAACCCGGCGCTGCGCTTGATTCAATCTCATTAGACTTTATGATCTTATCAAGGCGATTAGAAATGACAGGCTTTGTAACTGCGACTGTTACATCACGATCCGTACGAAGCTTCCTAGATCCGTTACAATCGGCTTGATTAGAATCGCCTGCTTCGAATAGTTTTCATTCATTGCTTCGGAATCGATTGCACGCGGATGTCGTTTTCAGAACGGAACAGTTTATATTTGCTTGGATAATTGGAAACGGCGATATTGCGGGATTCGTTGCGTACGTGTTGTCATTTGTAATTTGTATCTTAACAAGTATTTCTGGTACATTTCTGCGGTGATGGAATGCGTCGATGTGTGCTGCGGATGGATACGTGCGTTGTAACAATATGTACCTACGATAAGTGGATTAATCGGACCGTGTGACATTTTGTTTTACTGATAACTTACGCTGGGGTATGAAATGACCCCATTTACCTCTAATTTTATCCGGAAAACTTTAATATCTTTTTTGAAACCTCGGTACTTTTACTATTTTTTCTCTCAAGAAGGTTGCTAAAATTTTAGCTCTTCGTGTTAAAATTGACTACCAATATTTGAACCTACCATAAAAATGATTATGAAACTACCATAATTTGAAACGAATTAAATTTCAAACTAAACTTAATTTTAAATTAAAATTAAACTACCGTAATATATGCACGATAGAGCAAAAGGTTTTAATATAAAATATACATGTGGCTGATTAAAAATGGTCGGATTGTTTACCACGTAAAATGCAATCGCATTTTTGGTCGAATATTGAAATTCTTTTTGCCAACGGTGAAATTTACGTTTGAGATTACCGTTGCCTTTTAATCCGCAATTTATAGCTTTTATTTTAGAACCCTTTGACTTTATCATGCACCGATGTGTATTTTTATAATAAAAACTTGAAGAGGAGCTCAAAGGATGGCCGGAACGTTGAAAATTAAAAACGACGATAATTTAATTTATGAAAATTATCCAAAAAGCTCAAAAGGGTAAGCCATAAATATATGTACGATGAATTACTGATCGTATTTCTATAATTTTACACTCTTTTTTTAATTATGTTTCATAAATTTTTACATCACTCATATTCAACTCTCTTTCATTATCACATTATTATTTAATTATTTATTATTGAATTGATCGTTACATTAAAAATTATTCGTTTGCAATTTACCTATATTTTATTAAATTTAAAGTAGATCATTTCATTCAATTTCAAAACTATTCGTTTATTGTTTACCTATTTTTATTAAATTCGTATTAAATTAGTTTGATTGAAAATTAAGTTATTTAAAATTGTCCTTGTGTCGGTACACCATTATTTTCAGAGAAAAAAGTAGTGACACACATTCTCAACGATATTGTTTATTTTATCAATAAACATTGGATTATAGTGTACTTAAATGATAAATTGTATGATTTAGTATCTAGTAAAAAATGTAATTAAATCTCGATACCTGAAGCATTATTTTTATAGTACACATTCTATCACAATGTCACTTAATAAGTACTTCTGTATGTTATCTAATACATGTCTCAATACTTTTATCTCCTATTAAAATTATGTCTTTCATATAAATTTATGTGTTACTTTTAAAAGATTATTCAATTATTAATATTTTAAACAGTTCCAAGTTATCGCTGTTTAAAACATTTGTAATTTGTGAATATTTAAAACATTTTTAAATTATTATCACATTTTTAAACATTTCAAAATTATTTCTATGTAAACAAGTTTTAAATTATCGTCATTTTAAACATTTTAAAATTATCATTTGTTGATGGAACGTTTGTAATGGTTACCTTGTTCTTAAATCCCAGTTGAATAGATTTAAATTCAAGTTTAATACATTTAAAATCAAGGTAAATTAATTAATTGAATTGTGCTACTTATGCTTATTGAATTGTGCTGCATGCTACAGAAAATTATGATTTGACAGTGTTCAGTAACATTTTCATCTCTGGAGAACAATAAATTTTTCAAGAACGTAATTGCAAATACAAATGAATTTGCCGTGCAACAAAAACTAGATGCAGTAATACATATTTACTCAAGTTTTTAAATAATTACATGCATTAAAACATGCAGTTAATCACGCAAACGTTAAAAGCGACCATGCATAATTCAAACATCAGTTCATAATTCAAAAGAGGATTAATTTTTCACCCGTCAAAACAATTTCCCAGCTTCAACCACCCCAAACTCATCCCTCTAAAACACATTTATAAATTTACACATTTTCATCAACAAATCCTCGCGCAAAACAAGAAAAAATATCAACACCGATAATTACACGTCTATCAAATCGCGAAAAGAACGATTATTTCCAGCATCGTTTCTAAACTCATCACTTTGCACCAGTAATTACCCTTCATTCGCAACGACTAACGAGCAAAAATCGAGCGTACCCCGAAAGAAGGCGTCTCACCGTTTCAACTCGTCCGAATACTGGATTTTGTCCCTGATGGAACTCGTCAGGCTATACGTCGACTTCTTTCGGGTCCCGTTTATCCTTCCATTTTCCAAATCGAACTTATGCTGCGGTATATTCTCCGTGCTACCACCGTGTTGCATTATCGATTTACCACGATCGGAATTGTGCTCCGAGCTGGCGCTTATGCGTCGATGATGATCGAAGCTAGGATTATCCATGCCCAGAATCTGATCGCTGATGGAGACGCGTCTTTTGGTCAATTCTTCGGTCGATTTGTTCGTTTTGCCGACCATCTCGCTCTCCATATCCGCCCAGTGAAAAACAGCTCAGTGTCTATGGCGCATGCAAAGGAGCGAACCCTAATCGATTCGTCGGACGATTTAATTTACTTTCGAAGCTATGTTTACGTCAGCTTGGCGATTTTTCGGAGCACCGACGCGAAAATGTCCAGCTTGGCGACGGGGATCCAAGAGTCCTCCAAGTTAGTTAACAGATATTTCCAGCTTCCAAGATCGTCGACTCTGTCGGAGCAACGCGAATCCATGTACTCGTTCGATCTAGTTCGTTTGAAATGTTCGTACTCGGTTCACCACCGCACAGATCACAAAACGTTCGAATTACCAAGACTCGATTCGAAGAGAAGCGAAAAGGCGCGTTCGAAAATGACGGAGCTTCGCGGAGCGGAACAAGCGAGCGACGACTTTCCGCGATTGACTGCCGATAAAGATGGCTCGGTTCACCATCACAGCTCGCCCTCCGCTTGACGATCGTTGACAGTAGTGGAGTCGCGTGACGATGAGTCCCGAGAAAGTCCAAACACGATGATCCCCGATCGTTGATTAACGATCACGCGGCTGATATCCAGCCGGCGATCGTTAACAGAGTCGCGTGACTCTTTGTTTTCCCGGGGGACTCGCTTCGCTAACACCTTACGCCGATATCTCGACGACCGCTTGACGTCTTTGACACCTTGATCCACTTTTTCCTGCGGCCTCCTCCGCTCGGAGCTTTGTTCACCTCGTTAGCGTGAAATTCAAGGTTCCGTCGCAGGCTCTAACTCGCTTCCTTCGTTACTATTCATCTGCCGCTAACCGATCTCTACCTGTCCTCTTCGAACTGTCTTCCACCAGATGGCCCTTTGACCTTGCAGAGTGCAGGATCTCAGGAAAAAGCAAACAGTAAGAGGTGGTAGGGTAATGCTAGAGTTCTCATTTCGAGAAGTGTATCAAATTCGGGAGGTTCGAAGGACAGTCGATTTCACGATGCGAACGGGCCGAAGGTCGCGGATGGAAAATAGAACGAGCTTGCTTCATCAAGCTCCTTCGGTCGAAATGTCAGTGGCACGCACGCACATACATGTGAGCAGCGCGGAAACGTACGGTGTCGAACGAGCTCGGTTAAACGGCGACTAAACGGCTGCAAAGTGTGCACCGCCGGTCCGCAAACTGTGTTTTTGCGAATGGTGGGGCTGGTAAAAAAGTGCTGGAACGCGGGCAAGGAGGGACCTGTTCATCGCCGCGATAATTGTTACCGAGTTGCACAGGATGGGCACAGCTGGACATCTCATTGACAGTCTGTTCGAGACTAACCCACCGACCTGGCTTGCCCCTGATCACACCGATTCTCTAGGTCGACGCGTCCATTTAACCAACGATCCGCGAGAAACGCGACGGAGAATGACCTCGAAATAGGAGACGAGCTCGGAGACTATAAATTTGATGAGCTCTATAGGATTTCCTCCGTGGTATTTCAACGCTCTGATTTAGTCGAGCCGAGCATTATTTTATTAACAATTCTTACGATTTGTCTATGTGCGAAGAGAGCGAAGGAAGAGGATTAAACTTTTTATAGTTATTAGGTTATTGCAGATGAAATGAATTTCGAAAATAAAAGAGCAGATGACGTAGAAGTAAAATAGCGCTTATGGAAGCTTGAGGAATAATAAAAATGTATAGTATATAAATCTTTTGTAATAAACCCTATATGAACTTGATAACATTCTTTTAACTGGTTGTCGATTTCGAATTAGAAAGTCTGACGCATATAATATAAAAATGAAAGTAGGAATTATTCTATGTCGATTGGAAGCACAAATAATAAGTTCAATGAAAACCACGTAATACATTAATATGTGCCATATGTTCCACGTCAGATTGTAGCATATGTGATTTTGAAACATCGAAAGTCTGACAGGATTTGATGACATAAATTAATTTGAAGGTTAAGGTTGACCACGGTTTAATAATAATTTTTAAATAATATTCCAACTTTTGAATAATATTTTAAATACAAAATGGCTGACTATGAGTTGTAGCAAATAGATTTCGGAATATCTAAAATGTGATGACATAAAACTGTCGTAAAGTAGCATTACATCAGTTTAGAGCTTAATGTCGAAAATGACTATCTAACCCTTTCGTTAATGTACTTGGTATCAAATTGTTATTCGTTAGATAACCATCTTACTACGCATGAAATCTACCGTTAAATCCTAACGATGTCGAGGGACATCGCTTATATTTCCTATTGTTAACGTATTATCTCGTGGAACGTGTAATTTTAGTTATTCTAGAAAGATAGAGCCGTAGATTCTAGAATTCATTATAATAAATTATTTTTTAAATTTTAATAGAACAAAGTAAATTCAGTAACACTTTCCTCCAACTTCCTTTGCAGCAAACAAGTCACTTTTCAATAATTTTCTTACGAAATTATTTTTAAATTATTGTATTAACGAGAATTATTATATTAACGAGTAAGATTATTATATTATTGTATCGACGGACTAGTAAATGAAACATTAACGTAATTTAGTGAGACCCTGTAACTGAGTGCAAACAGTAAATGGAATTAGTTATCGATTCGATCTCATGTTCATGATGCGTAATCGCACTACCATTGAATACCTAATGAATACTTACACAATCGGTATGCCAACAGAAAGTTCTCTTTTCATTAAATTTCGAGACGTAATGTTTTCTTCTTTCTTTTTAATCATTCAAGGTCAAATGCACTTTCTAAGGTTAGTGTCAATGGATAATCAGTAAATTATTATCGAGACACTCTTTTGATTTTTTATTACAATAACAATTTAATGTCATATTATAAACATTACGTTCATTGTTGTACGATCTGAAATTGAAAAAATGTTACAAATTATATGTGTAAAAGTGATACAAATCACGTATGCAAGAATGTTACAAATTATGTGCTGGTCAAAATTTTTAATCGTTACATGAAGTAGGATGCTTTTAAAGGATGGACTCGACGTCTAACTTCGTTAGAATGTTTTTAAGTAAAAGATGAGAAAAGTTTTAGTGGTCGAAAATCTAATAAGCAACGTATTTCACATTTTTCACAATATTACTTTAGAATTAGTTGACTGATGATAGTTTAATATATTCTGCACTTACATTTTACATTTTAAACGCGTTCTATGTATTCTAATAGAGTATTCTACATAATTTTTTAACAAAATATCCTGATAGGAAATTATATATAATTTCATGCAAATGAACGAAATTATACAATTTCATACAAAATAAAATAAACGAAATTTTATATAATTTCATAGAAATAAAATGAACGAAATTTCATATATAAAATCTCAGTAATAATGAAAAGTAAAAAATATTTGAACTTTGGTCAAATTGAAAAATGCCATATGATAACGATTTTATTGATTTCCAGGTCATAGCGTGCTCTTTTCATGTACTTAGGACAGGTGATCAGTATATGATTGATAGAAGCTTGTCCGTCGCAAATGTTACACATATTTAGTTCATTTCTTGATGATAAGGTACAAATGTGTCCAATTCGTGTGGTCTATTTCTCACACGTGTTAGTACAATCTGGTATTTCCAGTTCAGAAGGTATGCGATGTTTGATTTATGCGTTGACAAGACACGTCACGACATTTAAAAATGATTTTCTGATCAACTTATCGACAAAATTAATCCTTTTATCTGATATCTCCAAATTTCTTTCGATATTATCTACAATAGCGTTCTTCAACCTTTTTACCGCGTGACCCAATATGTTTGTAACGATATCAAGTGTTTATTTAACATTTGTGATTTTGTATGATATTTTGTAATTTATTTTGTGGTACACGATATAATATTTTATGGCGTGGTATTTCATGTTTATAATATTTAATATTTATATGATGAATTGTATGGAATATTTTATGATATAATATTTCCTCAAATAACATTTTATGATATTTTGTTATTATAATGTTCTGTGGTATAATATTTCATAGTATAATATTTTGTGTTATAATATTTTATGACATATTTAAAAAGAAATGTAATATACTAGAATTCGTGTTACATAAATATAATTATGCAAAGTTGACAAAAACTTCTACATTACTAATTTTGTAGCAACGCAATTTTTTCCCTAAATACTCAGATACAAAAGAATGTTTTTTTCTAAAATCCGAGTCAACCAATACACGACTGACTGATAAACATTTACGATGTGCGTCAATACTGTTCAACCTTAAATAATTAACATTAAAATTGTTCTCCAACAGAGTAATTACCTGAAAGATTTAGTACGAAGCTTCCTATGTTTCTCCATTCAACTCACGCTTCTTTCTTCATTTCATTAACACATCTAATTAACTTCGAATAAATTTAACAAGCTAGTAATAACAAGTAATTTCAGAACACTTTTTTAAGTCCACTAAAATCCATTATACTCTTAATATTTCACATAACTCCACGTGTTTACACTTCATATTTAATCTACCTGTTTCCACTAATTAGCTATCAATTAATATCATCGTGTATCTACATTTTGTTTTCATCCCGCGGAACTTTCTTTAATCTCGTAATCTGCACATTCGCGTCAATTTGTACGTTCTGGCTGAACTGCGCGAAACAATTATGTTTGCGAATTCATCGAACACTTGTTGAGTCTGTTCTTATCGTTAGATAAGCGAGATGGAATGCTTTTCACATTTCGTTTCCGCGTTTCTTCCGGGATTTTTGTTAATTTAGCATCGCGTGTTTCCTACAATCTGCTTGAAATCCGAATTATCGTCACTTGTTGCGCGTGTCAGAAAGGCTTTTCAATAGCAAAACTAATTTTTAATTCCAACCGTATCGAAAACGTTTCGCCATGTAAACCGTTCAACTCGAATTTCCACCATTACCTTCTTCGGTCTGTTCGATTTTCTGTCGTTTTTCTACCGTTCGAGAGTATTCTTCTTACATTGTTTTTATTTCTCTCTTCGACGTTCAATTATATTTTGATTAATAGTATTTCGTGGAGGTCTCGGATCATTAATACGTGTCGATGAAATGTGTAAACATTTTGTTATTATGTTCTTTAATATTTAGTATTTTGGCAAGTTGTTATGGAACTTAAGATTTAATATGATATAGATAACATGTTTAATATAAAATTCCTCTTCAATTAAAATTCATACAAAAACATTACCATTGACATTACTGCTAACAGTCACCATTTTAAACATTTTTAATGTTCAAATAGTAAATGTATCAACTTAATCTCCGTTCATTTTATTCATAAAATTGTACAATTATATTAAACATTATATTATATATAGTAGTATAATAATAAAGTATATGTACATTTTATAAAAATTATATTTCATGAAGTTATGTTATTTCAAGGAGTATGTACATTTCATAAGAATTATATCACAATAAAATGCATATAAATTTCATGAGATATCTCATATTTTTATCCAACCACATTTATAGATCCATAGAATCATTTATAAAATTGCATACCTAATCAATGATTAAAATTTACTACAATTATTTACTAAATCTACTAAAACTAAATCTGAACTTTTGCTAAAAGACAATGTAATCTGTTGGTTCGACGTAAAATAGTACAAAAACCCATACGTAAATAATTACCAAAAAGTAATTCTTGCCAAACAGAAATTTTGACCAAAAGGAATAAAATCTTCGATTTAAACAGCCGTAGAAACAGTAAAACACCGACAATGAATTCGAGTTACGAAATCGAGCCATTCTATTGACACTAACTCGTAGTATCCTTGTAAGTGGCAGAAAAGATCGAACCGCCCATATACTACATAGTTACCAACAATTATATCGTAAGTGCAAAACCGCGTTCACGTGGTATTTATATTCGATTCTCTCACCAAGCACGTGTTCACCTCGTTAGATCACACAAGCAACAAGCTGCGAGGCAATTTTGTTGGAGTTTGAACTCTACGCATATTCTAACTTTTTCATTGTCATTATTACGTTTCTTTTGTCATATTTTCAATCTTGTTAACCTGTTAAATACCAAATTTTAGGAATCGATAGATAATTTCATGGGTTGTTAATTTACTGATATTTCAAATATTTTTACGAGAACATTGAGAAAGTAATTTTGAAAAGTAGAATATAAGGACACATTTTTATTAAATAAAAAGAAAGAAAAGTACCCATTTGGGGATTACAATAGCAAATGAATAGCAATTAAACAGTTAATGTATGCATTTTTTAAATAAGATTGTACAGTACTAAAATAACCGATACTGAATACATTATTGATTACGTGTGAAATATTGGTTACACGTGAAACATCGAGAAGGTGTAAATTTTGAAAAATGGACAACCAAAAACGCTGAATGAGCTGTCAATTTTAATTCTAAAATTTATTTAATAATTTTATTCATTATTTTAACCTTTGACTCTGAAATGAAATTGTAATTGTTTTACTAGTAGAACTTTAATCTGTGGAGCAGTGAATACTTAACCTTCACAAATCAAACGATCTGATTCTAATAGATTAGTTTCTAGCAATAAATCTTGCGTGTCGACACGAATAACTAGTGTCGAGTAATTAATCATTGTATGATAATAATTACAAGTTAAAAAAGGTTCAACTATAAGAGGAAATATGTCAGGGAATAACAATAACGTATCAAAATACTTGTTTTTCTGGGGAATTCACTTTTTAGTCGATGGTGCAATATCTGCGATAGTTAGATAATTTATATCAGTTTGTTACGTCACATATCACTTTCTGTATTGCACAATAGGCTGCCTATCGTAATAAATAGCGAAAGATTTACTAATTGCTGCCAATTCATAGTCACTATTATATTTTAGAAAGGAGGTATATTAATTTATTTAAAAAAAAAAACAATATATATATTAATAAAAAAATACGTTCTGAACTTAAAAATTTAGTAGTAGAACTGCTAGTGTTAAATGCACTTGCTTTGAAATTAAAAAAGTTGAGAAAGTAATTAATGAAATGATAAAAAGAATTGCATCTGTAAATTTTGTAATTTCTGAAAATTATGAACTTCTCATCTCACCTAAACTTTTTCAAGCTTTTAAACTAACTTAGACTTTTAGACATTTAGACATCTAAACTTTGAAACTTCCAAACTAACCTAGACGTCTAGATGTCTGAACTTCTAACCTAACCTAGACATCTAGGTGTCTAAATTTCTAACCTAACCTAAATGTCTAGATATCTAAACTTCTAACCTAACCTAGACATATAGATATTTAAACTTGTAACCTAACCTAGATATCTATATATTTAAACTTCTAAACTAACCTAGACGTCTAGATGTCTGAACTTCGAACCTAACTTAGACATCTAGGTGTCTAAACTTGTAACCTAACCTAAATGTCTAGATATCTAAACTTCTAACCTAACCTAGACATATAGATATTTAAACTTGTAACCTAACCTAGATATCTATATATTTAAACTTGTAACCTAACCTAGATATCTATATATTTAAACTTCTAAACTAACCTAGACGTCTAGATGTCTGAACTTCTAACCTAACCTAGACATATAGATATTTAAACTTCTAAACTAACCTAGACGTCTACACATCTAAACTTCTAACCTCACCTAACCTTCTAAACTTCTGCACTTCTAAATTCTAAACTACTAAACATCTGAATTTGTAAACATCAAAATTTCTAAACGTCTAAACATCGAAATTTCCAAATCCCCAAAATTCTATATACCCTTCTAAAGTTGAAAAATTTGAAATCTCCATGGCACATACCAATGTCCATTCGTCTCAGCGAGCAGTGAATCAGACCATCACCGAATGCTGCCTTAATTGAACGTAGCGCCGTGTCAAAGGGTACAAAATCGGCCATAATTGCCAAAATTCCACGTGTAATTGCTTTCGGTCAATATTAACTAGTGGTAGATGATACCATAATGTCTGCGAGTGGCACGAAACGAAGGGGTGTAAAGCAGTAAGTTGAAAGCAACGGTTCGTCACACTTCTGATTACGCTGATATCCACACATACGACCGCAGCACGTGAACATCGTCCAAAGAGAAACACGAAGAAAATTTTCAATGGAAAACATTTTACTTTTTCGATTACAAAATTACTGAAGTTGTTGTTCGGCTTTTGGGTGCATAGCCTATCGTGTTTCGACTTTTCACTTCCTTAACCCCTTGCACTATTTTGACTCGTGACGCACTTCAGTTGGGATCAATTTTACTCAAATTTTGAATATGCTTCAATTTGGAGTTCAAGTCCAATTATAATTTGGATAGTCAACGATTGTATAATACCATGTTGTCATAACATTTCAACGTTCTTTGTCTGTTTCAATATTGTAGCTGTGTTTAGTTCTGACTGACGCACCTGACAGATAGGTCATAGTGCAAGGGGTTAAACGCTTGCAGTAATTGTTCCTCACTTTCGACACCTGTATACTTTTTCTTCGATGAATTCCCATAAATAAAGAGCTGTGGACCTTGGAGTCGATCCACGTCCCATCCAATAATCATAATTATCGTCTAAAAATCTTACATTTCGAGAAGTTGGAAATACTCTAAGTCGCTCGACAGAAAATATTGCCGTAACAGCGCGGGAACTTTCAAGCGTGATTTCCTCGAAAACCAAGCCGAAAGTCAGCAAATTCTGTTCTACTTTTTCTTATATTTCCGCGAGGAATTTCGCGACGTTCCCTGTAACATTTTATTTCGCCGGACCCTGTACATCCGGACATCGCCGTACACGGTGACGCGATTCATCTTCCTGCCAAGCTGGAACGCGATGGATGTTCGCGGCTCGATTGCACGGTATTACGGTCAGTGTTCAGAATTAATTACTAGTCTTCAACGTGGCGAGTGTCTACGATGAGTCACGAAAGTATCCACGAACGCTCGCAATTAAAACTTTGCATCCATTCCCTCCGATATTTCATTTCATACGGTACACGAGCGCATCTGGGTCAAAACGGTCTTGCCGTAACTTGCGCCGGATAAAGAAACTTGGATAAAGCTCTCCCCTTATGATTATTTTATTCGCGCCTCGACTCGTCGACAAAGGAAAACGTGTACACACTGTTGAACATCGAGTGGCTGATTTTAAAACCTGCAGAATCTGACACCGTTTTATTGCTTAATGTTCTGTAGCCATCGGACTTACACAAATAGTTAATAAACTCGTTTATACAATGTTTAGTGATGTTCACATTTTTGTTTGAATTTAAATGTACCTGTCAACGACCATGTTTTCATTAATTATTCGTTGCTCTTTTTAAACATTTGTTTAAACATGACAATTTTTTTATCCTGACATGTCAACAAAAATTGAAGTTGACAGTATTTTATTAGGCGCTTCAGAAATTGTTCTTTTGTTAGTGTTAATAAATATAATTGCAGATTTTAAGAAAATTTATTTGATTTAGTGTGATTTAGAAATTAGAAGCCTTGGAAATCTCGAGATCTACGGACATGAATTTTTAGGAAGACATTTATATCTGTGGGTTGAAATTTGTAGCCGTGGACGTAAATATACGTCTCTGTTTTAATCCCCAGAAAACGAATGCTCTAACGTTGTAGTTGCATGTAGGGATGTTAGTCCACTACAATCCATTATAATTGTATACAAGATTAAACAATTTTCACTTGTAACTATAAATGAGTACCGTAAGGCAAATGTATATATACATATATATTTTTATATACATATGTATAAATATATAATATACGTGCACGAACATGTAACATACAGATTAAAGTGACTTTGCACAGGACAATTAATATGATCTTGTATAATCATTGTAACAAATAATTAAATCTAAACAAACAAACAAATAAATAAATATAAATGTAAATGTAAATGTAAATGTAAATGTAAATGTGAATGTGAATATAAATGTGAATGTAAATGTGAATGTAAATATAAATATGAATGTCTAATAAATTTATTCCAGAGACAAATAATTCATTTGAAAATAATAATTAAGGATTGACTTCAATTACGTCTCGATTAGTTTTCTGGTATGTTGCATCGATCACTCGATAGTTGAAGGAAAATATTGAAACAAGATAATTCGAATCATATGACTGTAATAATCATTTCTTTATCGATATAAATTCTTTCCTCTGATATAGTACTTTATGGATCTCTAGTGGACTTATAATTATGTAGATGGCTATCGGATTTGTATTTGATGAATCAAAGATAAATGATGACGATACGTGACATAGTATTTTGACAAAAATATAGTCAATCATCGTTACAGAAGATGAATAATAAATGATATTAAATAATAAATGATGATAAATAATTAATAATAACAAATAATAAACGACAAGAAATAATGAATAATGACAAATATTGAATGATAATAAATAATGAATATGGCGAATAATAAATGATAACATATAAAAAATAATGACAAATAATAAATGCAATGAACTTCGAAATAATGACAAACTAAATAATGAAATATCACGCGAAACATATCGATAACTCTCATAAAACAGGAATGAACATCTCCTAAATAAACACAGAACGTATAATTAACAATCACGCGAAACGAAAATGGTATAAAAGTAAAAACAAGCATTACAAGTATCCACTTACATATTTATGTACTTCATGATTTTTGAATCTGCCGTGATTTCGCGCGTTTATCCGAAGGAACACGGTACCCTGCCTCAAATCATATTTTCGCGTATCACTGTCACGGAATACGATCGTTTTTCATCGCGCGAACAGCTTACACGTCGCGAATATTGTCGTTCCGCTAATCATGATATTTCGCGTGCTTGTACGGACACGAGCTGTACGGAAGTCGCGAATTTTCATTCTTCATTAGCCGCGAATTCGCGAACGCGCATGCGCGTTGGAGCGTATTTTTCAGCGATCGAATGTTTCGAACGGGCAAACAGAGCATGCACATTTTTTATGAGCCTGTCAGCAATGAGATATTCACAATTTTTCACCGTTCGAATATTAAAATCGGATTTGCGCCGATTCACTGAGCCGGAGATTGATTTTCGAGTAATTAATCTGTTTTAATGAACGAGATTTAAGACGGGTGACTACGTTTCGGAAACCGCAGATGGATTTCGTCACATCTTTTATCTTATTATGTAGAGGATAGGTAGGTACTTATTATGTATAGGTAGGTATTATAGATACTATAATGTAAAGTATATGCAGATATTATATTACAAATATATTGCAAATGTTACAATGTAATATATTTGTATACTTTAGAATGTAAAGATCACTTATCAAGCCTAGTAAACATATTTAATAAATAAAGATATTAATACTGATCAATATCTCTAATTAGCTAAATTCTAATTGACCATTATCATTATAAGTCTAAAAATTGTCGGAATTAGTACAAAATACTAAATTATTTTCCAATTAACCAATCATGTAAAATGATGGTATCCTTTGCAGTACGCCTAATTTCTTAATTACTCTATACACAAAAACAGAATAGAATTCAATGGCGCAAAATTTTTAGTCATTTTGTCACGATTATGTATAATTACTAAAATCGTTCTCTTATGTTTCGTTAAAAACATACTTTTCAATCTTTTCCCGTCTTGCATGTATGTGTATGTACAAGAATATGGCAGCTGAGTTTGACTACAGAAGAGTTTTGGTTAAATTGCTGAAGAACGAAACGCCATTGTTGTTAAACGAATCCTTTGAGAAACTGAAATAGAAACCTCTAAAAACTGGACTTCACCTTCAAATGAAACATTCAAGAACATTCAGAAAATTGTCTAAAAGAAACATTTCAAACGTGTCGTCTTTTAACTCGATAAAAATAAAAACTACCACTGACAGAGATATTTGTATAATACCTAACTTAAATGCAAAACCCCCAAAATTCATCACTCTCGCCTAAAAGGTAACATTCAAAAAGATCCGCAGTCTAGGAGAAACATTTGGAATTTTCAAACGTATCGTACTTTCAACGTAGATAGAAAACATATCTACGACCACAGAGGAATATTTGTGTAATGCCTAACTTAAACCCAAAACCCCCAAAATTCATCACTCTCCCCTAAAACGTAACATTCAAAAAGATCCGCAAAGCCTACTAGAAACATTTGGAATTTTCAAACGTATCGTACTTTCAACGTAGATAGAAAACATATCTACGACCACAGAGGAATATTTGTGTAATGCCTAACTTAAACCCAAAACCCCCAAAATTCATCAGTCTCGCCTGAAACGTAACATTCAAAAAGATCCGCAGTCTAGGAGAAACATTTGGAATTTTCAAACGTATCGTACTTTCATCGTAGATAGAAAACATATCCAGCAATGACCACAGAGAAATATTTGTATAGAATTCGGAAACGTAACACCGTCTCGGGATAAATAGAAGGAGGGGCGCAAAAAGCAGAGAGCTTCGGATACGCTTTTCAATTTTCGCGCAACGAATTTCGACGATAAAACCGCAATCTTCTGTCGATTCACGTCGCCTGAAAACGGAGCTTCGGTACCAGGGACGTGAGCAAAGCTGGAAATTCCCTATGGCCGCAAAGAAACGTAGTTGGTAACAGTCTGGCCGCGATCTTCCGCGTTACGCTTTGGCTCGCGAGGAGCACGCGAATTTCCGTCCTTCATCGAGCATTCCGCTCGGCAGTCACGCGAGAAGCGTCCGTGTTCATCATACACGGATGAATATGATGACTTGGACGAACAGAGACGGAAAGAGGCAGACGAACGAGGTCGAAGATGGGATTGGAATTGCAAATATTCCTCTCCCACGTTTCTCTGATCCATCTTTCAGCTTCTCGTCCGATCGCGTGGCTGACCCCTACGCTAACTGAGCGCTCACATAACGCGCTCCGAACGATTAATCCTCCGTAACACTTCTCCCATCTTTCGATAACTCGGAGGGTTGAAAATATCGCTTGCAAGATAGAATAAGATATTCATGAAATTCGGCTTTTATTTTTCAGGAGATAATATCAATAATCTGTAGTAATAGGAATATGTTTGCCTATCTTCAGATGCGATGTTCAGGTTTCTTTTAGTAAATTGAAACTATAATTTCGAAGGTGGAAACTTTAACAAGTGTTATGGAATAGCACTGTTTAAATTGTTTAAGTGATCAAGGGGAAAATTTAGAGAAATTCCACTTACATTGTGATACGCGATTTTGACGAAACTTTGTTCATTAGATTTAATCGTAATTCAGTGGTGTTCTACTTTAAGAGAAAAGTCCCTCATCCGAGGTTTATGTAACTGCTTATAAATCGTAAACAAATTTTTCATGAATATTTAAACTAGCCATCTACCCTCTTCGCAGAGTTAAAAATAAATCAAATATATTAGAAATAAATGTACATAGTCCACATGTAAATTCTAGCAGAAGATGCTTTGCTAGATGCTTTGCAAACAAATGTACTCTGTACGAAAAATGCACAAATTCAGAATAATTGAAATATAAAAGTTCGAAATCGCTCCGAAATCATCCATCAGAACTCGGTAGCGAAATTCAGGTATTAGGAGTTCAGCGAGTTTATATCGTACAATTTCGTCCGGATAAAAGAGTTGAAGTAAGCGAAGATCTACACGTGTCTCACAAATGTGTAGTTCTCAAGGTAGCATTACGCGTGATATATATTTCCCATCGGTTTTAATGAAAGGATTTCTTCCATCTTATCAGCTTCCCGGAAATTGACAGTTCAATTTCAGTTCATAGATATTATTTGAAACAATGAAAACCTTTTCTAATATTATAGATAAACTGCGAATATTTGTACAAATACGTGAACCGTTCATTTTGAAAATGGGACATGTTTCATGCTATTGCGAGACAAATGTTTGCGTTTCAATAAAAACCCTCTGCATTTGTTCTCTCTGAGGGGACATTTTAAGTGGCAAAATAAATCGGAGGGGTAAAAACATTGGTATTGATAGACAACTTTGCTGCAAATTATATAATTTTTTGTTAAATGGACCACCTTCAACATAAGCCCATACCAGACGACTAAGTTAAGTACTTCTTACCTTATAATCATGCTTTCAATTGAATATTCAGAGTACTCTTTTCATAGATAAAACGCGTTCTCCGCGATCCACATGCGGATCGCATATTATTATTTCCTGAACTGCAATCTAAAATGCAATCCAGGTACACATGACCTGTGAGTTGTAAATCAGTTTCACCATTTCTTATATAAAGCGTGCGTTCAACACTTTTTCCTTTTCCAGCAGCGAGACCTCTGGCAAGGGAAAAAGAGCATATTTCAAGAAACCAGTTATCGTGTTTCATGACGTGTACCTTCAGAAACATTTTCCGAGTTGGTCGCCTGTCCTGCTTTCCGAGGAAGATCAAATTCCTCTCTCTTTTTCGCTCTCTCTTTCCCGATTTCGTTCAACGCAGTCCCGTCACGTATCAAGACTTAGCACAGAAGCCAGTTAAATTGAAATAATTCGTTGAAGCTCCTTGAATCGTGTATTCAAAAGACTTACGTGTAGAGATTATCTTCGGGGATCAAAATGTTTGGGGATTCGAGTCTTGGCAGATAAGACCGCTTCCGGAAACACGATGGCTTCGTCAAAGATCTCTTGATTTACGACATACATTTGTACGGTCATTTTTCATGCCTGTCCTATACAGAGTGATAGGAAGATAAGTGGCCATGCTTATATAACACATTATACTATTTCTTAAGATACACCCTTTCAAGAAAAGTCGTATAAATGCAAATTTCCGTATGTTCCCTTTTCGAGATATGGCAGGATTTTTGTTTACATCAAATTCTGATTGTTTCGCGATACCAGTTGCAAGCGTAGAATTGTAATCAGTGCTGGGATTTGTTTGTTGCGAGAAGTCGATGTGGTAAAGTGTAGTTATATTGATGGTTATACGTGTTTCGGTGTAATTAAGAATTTTGGGAACTTGGGAATTTGAGAATTTGGAGATTTAGGGATTTGGGGATTTGGGGATTTGGTGATTCGGGAATTTGAGAATTTGGAGATTTGGGAATTCGGGAATTTGAGAATTTGGAGACTTGGGGATTTGGAAATTTGAGAAATTGGAGATTTGAGGATTCGGGAATTTGAGAATTTGGAAATTTGGGAATTCGGGAATTTGAGAATTTGGAGATTTGGGGATTCGGAAATTTGAGAAATTGGAGATTTGAGGATTCGGGAATTTGAGAATTTGGAAATTTGGGAATTCGGGAATTTGAGAATTTAGAGATTTGGGGATTTGGAAATTTGAGAAATTAGAGATTTGAGGATTCGGGAATTTGAGAATTTGGAGATTTAGGGATTTGGGGATTTGGTGATTCGGGAATTTGAGAATTTGGAGATTTGAGAATTTGGAGATTTGGGGATTCGGGAATTTGAGAATTTGGAGATTTAGGGATTCGGGGATTTAGGAGTGGCAGAATTTGGAAATTTGGGAATTTAGTAATTTGGAATTTTCGGATATTAGAAATTTGGGTATCTAGGAATCTAGTAATCTAGTGATCTAGTAACCTATTAATCTAGTAACCTAATAACCTAGGAATGTAGTAACCTAGGAATCTAGTAACCTATGAATCTAGTAAAAAAACAACGACTATGTGTCTTCTGTCGGTACATGAATCGTTAACTCTAGTATGTAATTTCGTTCTCGTAAAAGTGAGTCTACAGAATTTGAATATAATAGCGACAGGACAATTACACGTTTCAGCAAACGTTAAAGAAGCCATGAAACCATAAGATGTTCTAAATGGCAAATAAACACGAGACAGAGCACGAGACTCATTAATATGCGGTGTTAAGTGGCTGATGTAGAAGGTTTATTTTCGAGTCACCGTCATCGGAAGCGTTTTAATGGGACATGTGACTGAATATTTTATCGTAACATCGTTACTCTTTAAGATGGTCATTGTCTTTGTGCCGAAGGAAGTCGGACAAGTGCACTGAAAGAAGTCTTGTTAGCGGATCTTTTAATCCCGCCTCTACTTCGAGTCGAGTACAATCATGATTCTCGTTTGCATCGGGGAATTTAACGGGGAAAAGAAATAACTTTATTAACGCTCTACGTTCATTCATTCGTCGATACACGGACAACTTTTTCGGAAAATAAGTCACTGAAGTATTAACTTGCATTTATTGTCGATATAAATGTATGGTAATCACTGATATAATAGTAATTGCTAATTACAAGTTACTAGTTTTAATAACTGCTAATTACAGTAATAATGAATAATTATAAAATCAATAACTAGTATCGGATAATAATTATCAATTATATTAATTGCTAATAAAGACAATAGTAACCATTTTTATTAATTACTAATGTCATAATCAATACTCAAAAATAATTAACTGATATTCATAGATGTTTTTGTGATAATTATTAATATCATTAAATACCAATCGATATAATAATTATTAATTTTTTTAATTGTTTGCTAATATTTATTGCTATTGTAAATAACGTATAATTGCTAAAATAATGTATACTAAAATAAATTACAAGATTAAATTTCAGAAATATTTATTATTCACTACGGATGTTTATACTGGTTCATTTCATCCCGCCATTTTAAAAATCCGCTAAAATTATTGTTGAACATTTTTCTCTACCAAAAAGGAATGAAATTTTCAATCACCGTATAATTACCGAAACTTATCGATTTCTCTCAAAAGTTTCATTTAGCTAGTGAAATTTCAATTTACGCTTTTTGAAACGACCCATAATTGTCAACGGAAGCAACAGCTGTTTCGAACATAAACTCGCACGCGACCAATCTCGATTGATCGAATTTCCCCCCAAAAAAACAAAGAAACCTCTCGTATATCGCGAAAACCCGTTTTCCGGAGTGCTCGAAACGAAACCATCAATTTCACTGGTAGATGATCAATTAGAAACGGCTTAGGACATTTTCCACGGGAAACGGAGCGAGTTTATTTCGATGAATAAAATAGCATGCAGGATGATCGGGAACGAAATATTGCACAATTATTGCTTTTATAACAAGTTCGTCGGCAGAGCTGGAAAATTGACGACTATATCGGTGAGGGTCGCTAACTTCGTTAAAAGGTGAACACCTCGACATCGTGCAGTTGTTGCTAACAAGTTTTAACACCGACTAACTCATCTGTGAGATTGAAATTGCAGTGAAACGGCGGACGAAGTGAAGCTCTGATAAATCGAAGTTATTTTTTTTTTTCAACGGCAACTGCACTAACGTACGAAAGTATCGTCCCATTCTGTATCTCGGATCGAATGTTATTACCACAGTGCCTGGCCATTGCATTACGATCACGTACGAAAATTTCACTTTTATGCTTATAACGCAAAAATGTTAGAATATGGACAAATATATAAAAATTAAGCGCGATATTGTGTCAATTTTCTGACTTAGAAAAATTTCAAATTCGAAGATCTCTAAATTCTGATTTTCCCAAATTTTTATTCTTGGGAAGATTCTAAATACGAAGATCACAAATCCCTAGATCCCCAATTCCTTGATCTCAAATCCCTTGATTTCAAATCCCTAGATCCCCAATTCCTAGAGCCGAAATCGCTATGATCCGGCATCTCTATGACCCGAAATCCCTAGACGCCAATTTCCTAGATCCCAAATTCCCTAGACCCCAAATCCCTAGATCCCCAATTCCCCAGATCCCAAATTCCCTAGACCCCAAATCCCTAGAACCCCAATTCCCTAGATCCAAAATTCCCTAGTCCCCAAATCCCTACACCTCCAGATCTCTAGACCCCAATTCCCTAAACCCCCAATTCCCTAGATCCAAAATTCCCTAGTCCCCAAATCCCTAGACCTCGAAATCTCTAGACCCCAATTCCCTAAACCCCCAATTCCCTAGATCCAAAATTCCCTAGTCCCCAAATCCCTAGACCCCCAATTCCCTAGACCCCCAATTCCCTAGACCCCCAATTCCCTAGATTCCAAATTCCCAAGATCCCCAATTCCCTAAATCCCCAAACTCCCCAGATCCCCAACTCTCAAGATCCCCAAATCCCTAGATTTCCAATTCCTAGATCCCCAAATCCCTAGATTCCCAATTCCTATATCCCAAATCCCTTGATTCGAAATTCATATATCCGAAAACTCTAGATTTTCAAATTTCCAGCCCCAAAGGTGCTTGAATTTCCAACTTCAGGTGTTCCCGAATTTCCAGATCTCCAAGTGCATGGATTGAAGGAACACCAGTGGATGGGGTATCTGGAGCACAGAAAAAGACATAAGCGAAGTGACGACGAGAAGGTAGGTGCAGGATGGTGCAGTTGCAGCTGGTGCGCCTCGAATTAGCTTAAAAGCCCGGGCCAACGAGCAGTGTAACGCTTGAAAAAAGCGTGGATCGTTCTCGTATATCACCGGGAGATAAAGGACTGCCAGACGGCCATGGAACGAATAGCGGTTTTGGCGACAAGCTCCAAATATGTGCCACTTCGTACAACAGTTTCTATATGTGTACGTCATAACTGTACAGGGTGTTAAGGAAGCGAGGAGTTTGTTGAGATGTCTGTATACTACGTTCTGCAATATGGTGAATGAATATTCGCTCTACGTAAAGTTCAAGTGAAATGTAACAGGGAACGTCGCGAAAATAGCAACCGATTAGTTACAGCTACTTTTTACAGACACCTTGTACACGTTCTACTGGTTAACAGCAGTAGAAGTTTTTAAAAGGTTCTGGAAGTTGAGGTCGAGGACTTTGTAGAACGATTGAAAAATTTTGTAGAGGTTAAATGACCATTAAGTACAAAGTGGTCTTATTGCAAGTAGTGTAGATGAGTGATTGAAAAATCTCCACATTTCTAAATTTAAATCTTTGTATGTCTGACTCTTAAATTTGTAAATTCTTACATTTCCAAATTTTGAACGAAATTAATTTAAAAATTCCTAATTTCCAAATTCGTACATTTTTCAATTTTCAAATTCCTCAGTTCCTAATTTCTTAAATTTCCATATTCACTTTAGTCTCTTAAACATTCAATTGTCTATGGTTAAAAATTTTCAAATTATTCGTAAGTTTGCACATTTACAAATTTTCAAATTCTCAAAATGCTCAAATCACTTCTCAATATAAAAATTATAATTTCCTTAATTCTTCTAACATCAAAATTCACCAATCTGTAAGGGTTAACAAATTTTTTAGGATTTATCTACGTTGTGGAAAAAAAAGTATGTTTAGAAGAGAAGCAATATGTACGCGTTTCTCCATTTGTATCAGTGATTGAATTTATTGTTAATTGAAGTTACGTATTTAACTGTTCCGATTCAATACTGACTTGAAATTGCTTTCCGTCACTGCAATCAACGTGCATGTTTAATGCAATTAATAACAACGCTAGTGAAATATTGTTTGCGGATAGGGGAAATTGCAGAAATTCTAGTTTTCGGGAAATTTGCAAGAAATATCCTGCTTTTCGCGTTTTCAATTAAAATTCTTTCGCTTTATTGCTCTTTTTCTTTGCATTACCGCAACTCTTATCAAATGCTTGTATTACCCCTTGTTTAATACTTTCATTAATATCATGGGATAGAAGTCTTTTATTAATTTGATTGCATCTGAAATGCCTTTCGAAACAATTTCATTTTTAACTTCGAAGCTGAGATTAACTTTGCAACAAGTACTTTTAATAAAACTTGAGAAGAGTAGGATTGTTTATGGAGAGCAAAACACATTTTGTATTTTCCGTAGACAACGTGCAATTATATAAAGATGCATACCTTCAGAAGAAGGTATAATTAATAAATAGTTTTTATGAATTAATTAACCAAGTTTTCATTAGTTAGAAAGTTAATATTCTTGTTGAAGGCGAATTATTTAAAATAACAGAAAAAGTTTGATCATTGGAAATAATTCTTGTATTATGAGTTAGGTTTTTTTTCGAAAAATCACAAGTTTAATAAACTAATGAAAAACCGAGACAGCGAAAATATAAAACATCTACTCTATTTCTCCCTCGAACAGATAAAACTCTTCTTCATAACATGTTTTCTAATAATGAAATTATTTGAAGTGAACATCACGTGATTGTTTGTGAAAATAGTTTGTTCCAAATTGAAAAATCAAACTTCAAATATTTCTAATACGATCTGACGTGTTTCTAACCAAGAAAGACGTCAATATCTGGTTGTTTCCAGCATCCGCTGATAATTTTTCCAATTTTCATAATTTTAGAGTTCACCGCTAATTTGCTTTGTACATTCACGTATCTACGTGTTTCCTCGATTTTTCTATTCTGAATTCTAATTAATACTTCGTGCATTATTCTGCCAATAATGTACACTATCAATTTACGTTGCATATTGTATATTATTGACTTTGTGCTTAAAAATAACTATTTCTTCGATGTACCTAGTTCTTGTAGCGTACTCACATGCTGAGGGCGCCGCCATTTTGATGCACGATCAGAGTATATTGCTTTTTCGCACGTTTATTCTTTTCTTTATACGTACAGATGTACATATGCATATACATATCCATACGTATACATATTATATCATACATGTATCATATGTGTATTCATATGTGTATTCATATGTGTATTCATATGTGTATTCATATGTATATATACATACACACATGTAGAGATATATCTATACATATGTATATATGGTGTTTTCAAAATGGTGGTACACCCGCAAACTTCATGTTTCATCAACAAAATAAGCAAAAAATGTGAAATAAAATTTGTTCATACGTGTATTTTCAAGCAAATTTGAACATTTTTGAAGTATTCGTAAAAAAGTTTGTTCCCCGAAAATAAAATCAATAAATTGCATATTACAAACAGAGAAACATTTATTTATTAGCATTTCGTTAATAAATAATATTTTTCCGTTATTTCCCAAGATTTCATTACGGTATACTTTTCATTTTCTTTTTACTCCGCTCTGTTGTTCCCGCGTTTCATATTTGCCCGCCACACGTTGCGCTCACGCTTCAACAAATAAATTGCCGGTATATTTTTCCGTGCCATTATCGCGAAGAAAAATATATATACAGGTTATTACCGCGAGAAACAGGTCCGTAAGTGTGTGTATCGCGTACTGTTCGGATTCGATCGAGCAAAAAAACACCGGTCGTCGAAACAATTTTCATAGTAGCGATAACGAGGGCTAATAATTGGTAGTAATGGTTAGAGGAAGTCTGCAACAGAACGCGAAGAGGAATAATTTTCCGACGTGATTATTGGTGGGCTGCTGCTAACAATCTAGCTTGTTAACTTGCAATTTCACTTTCGTCTTCCATTCGCGAAAACGTTGAAAAACAAATTCTAGAAGAATCAAAATTTACTAACTTCTTTCTCTGTCGTCGCTAAAATATTAAATACGTAATATAATTAAAAATGTTGAATTCCAATATAGATGAGATCATTTCTAAATATTTCATAATAAACTACTGTTAATAACCTAACGATACAATTTTACTATAAAGAAAATCGTCCATCTTGACATTCTACAATTCCATTTGCAGGAATAATTGCATCTCGCAGAAGTTGCATCGTGAAGTGTCTAATTATCTTGCAGTAAGTTAACGCAGCATTAAGTTAACAGTCCAGTGAACATCACAAAGTTAATTGACAATTATCGTAGCAGTAAATAATTTAAGCATCTTGAAGTCCAACACAGATCACAGTGAAGCATACAAAGTTTGAAATTTTCCGTAAAAGATGAAATTTTAAGGGAAAATTTAATTAACGTGCAGCTGTGTGCAACAAATAACCGGCTTAAGGTTGAAGCTTTTATCTCTTAAATTCTGGCAAACGACCATGAAATGGTTGCCAGTTTCCGCAATGCATCTTGCACAAAAATTTTTTCCGCTTCGACTTACTGAAATAATCGACTATCAGTTGAATAACTGTTTTTTATTTCTGGCTCGTTGCGATCTATTCTTTATCTCCCGATTTTTACTGAGCATTTGTGGCGGAAATTTCCTGCGGTTTTTTTCGAAATCGTATCGCAGAAGATAAAGTCCTGCTATTATCGTTAACTAGCGACCACGTAAAAAGTTTATGTTAAAAAGTGGATAAAAGAAAAGCTACTTAAGTGTACCAGTGATTTCTCCATCCACTCAGGAATACTTTCGGTCAATTTAATACTATATATTTTATAAATATTTTATCGATAGATTTATTCGTGTGAATTTAATGTGAAAAGATCACTTTACTTTCTAACCCCCTACTGTACCGTTTATTACATTTTTAGTTTCATGAGTGCTATTTTACGATATTGTTAGGCTTTAGAATTTCATATGCTCCTAACCTAGTGTGTATAACACACAGAAGGTGACAATATCGATTAACTCGAGATGCGCTTAACAGCAACATACTTTTATGGCGATTGCAAGGTAGATGTAATTTATAGCCGGTTTAATCACGATCTTGAGACACGATAGGGAACAATAGGGTGAAACCCGATGTTTTTCAGTGATAAATGTTGACATACTCAGTCTTCCCAAGAAAATTTCACGCTGTACAAAATTAATTGTATCGAATAAATATTTATGCAGGATTTCGAAACGTTCGGTCAATCGAAATTTGCAGTAAAATATTGCATTCTACAGACAGTTTCCTCGCATTCTGTACGTTACTTTTTGGCTTACAAACATTTCGATGAAAATTCCTCCACAGAACACAACGCGATATTCAACTTGATAACATACCTCCAACGATGCTTTGCACGAGAAATATTTTTTATTAGCGTGAAACCGCGTCGCGTTTTCCAGTAAAATGGCAACCAGACTCGTGGAAAATGTTCCGTAAAATATTCGATAATGTACACAATTCTAACCAGCCGAGTTTCGTATTCCATACTTATTTCGGCAATGAAAAGCCCGCTGAAAATCTCGGTTTCATCGAGTTACACGCGAAACGATACATCACAAAAGCATGATTCAATTAAGTTCGATGAACTACAAAATGTCCATAGGTCACTGATCACGCGGTTTCGGGCTCGTGTTAATGGTACCGACAAGCACTTTCGACAAACCCATTTCAACTTCAATGACCATTAATCTATATAAAATGGAATGCCTGTCCGTTGCTTCCCAATTAAACCCTTTGAACGGGCTTGATTTGGAACTCTGCGTAGCTGCCATCGAGGACACCACAGGAAGTGGGGGCTAAATGTACGAAAATTCTTGATTTTTTTACTCAAACTGTTCTGATGCGAAATATTTTTATCGGAGATAATTCTGGCTTCTGAATATTCTCGTTTGCAGCAACTCAAATTATCTAATTACCTATCTATTTTTTTTTCATGTTTCAAATTTCTTCATTTCTGTATTCTGTATACAATTAGGTACTATTTAAGACGACGAACATTTGCAGTCTGGAAGTAGCCTAACTCCAAGTGAACAGTATTTCGAAATAAACTAAAGATCTAGGATTCTTGTGGAATATGACGTAGAGAATCTCAGTTACACATGTCTCTTCCTCTTTTCAATCGTCAGTGTTATGTTTTCTTCTTCCTGCGAGTCACGTTCAACCGCGATAATGATGACTAATTGACACTGACGGAAGCTACATACAAACGAAACCAAGATCGTGCGAAATCTCTAAACGCGAACAGTATTCCACTTTCAGCAAAACGATACCCGGTTTTAATTCATCGTAATTAAAATTCATATTCAGTGAAACGAATAAACTGAAGGTTGTTCATTCTACATTGCGTTCAGATTGCATCTTAATGAACAAAGTACCTGTAATTTGATGGTTTGTTTATTTGTATCTCTGCTTGTTTTACGTAAGACACTTTAAGGATCTGCGAATTGAATGTTAGTAGGAATTTTTTCTAAAGTTCTGGCAGTTCTATTTATACTAGATTATCACTTGCCTTCTATTGTACTGTTGCGCAATTGGAGAATGGAAACTTTTTCTACCGAAAAAGTAGGATGCATTTAAAGATTGAACAAAGGTATATAAATATTTTTGCACGAAATTTTGTGGAGGCCTACTCTAGATTTAGGTATGGTTTCATGGTGATCAAAATTGAAGAAGTACCATAACCACAGTTTCACACGCAGTTTGGCAGTAAAAATATATCACGTCACGTTCTCTTGTAAATTTTTATTTCTATAAATTTCCCCCTTAATTACTTAAAGAATTTAAACAGCGTTACACATTCCATACTTGTTAAAGTTTCCTCCACCTTCGAAACTAATTATATTTTCAATTTACTAGAAGAAACCGTGTTAACAGGGTATCGCGGCAATATATTCTGAAGATGCATAGGCAAACAGTTATAAATTACATAAGTTCAGGATGCAAAAAAAGGGCAGATAAATTATTGAAAGCATTTTCCTCGCGGGTTTCTTCCCTATCAGACGTGCTTTAGTTAAAGTTGCCTACGAAAATGCAAACACGCACCATTAATTTTAATTTTCGGATAATCTTCCACGCACTTTCATTGAGATTTACGTGGCGGCAAAGGCCAGGTCGAAATGAATAATTACACTTTACCAAATGCAATGGGTAGCATTTCTGAATTTCGACCAGCAAATATACTATCAAAATTCATGCACGTGACAATATATAGGCGGCTATAACGTCGATTAATGTACAAGAGATAGCATGAAATATTAAATGAACGAAGCACATAACTTTTACGACGCGACTCCCACACAATTTATTATCGAAAGAATGAAATTTTTGCAATAATAGGATCGTTCGATACAACGTCCCTCCCATTTTTATTTATCTCCGGATCTATAATATTTCATTTAATTTATTCATTAAAATTTGATGTGCTGTAGTGTTTTTAGCTTTGTCAAATCTATATCATTCATGAGGACTCAGAATGCAGATCTTAAACAATAAACAATTATTATTTAAGGTTCGTAATGATACACATATATTTATACACATATGTTTAATACAGTATGTTTGTATGTATGTATGTACTATATGTATGTATGTATGTGCGTATGTATGTTCTATATGTATGTATGCATGTATGCATGTATGTATTATATGTACGTATGTTTGCATGTATGTATGTATGTATGTGCGTATGTATGTTCTATATGTATGTATGCATGTATGTATGTATGTATTATATGTACGTATGTTTGCATGTATGTATGTATGTATGTATGTATGTATGTCTGTACGTATGTACTATATGTATGTATGTTTGCACGTATGTATGTATGTATGTCTGTACGTATGTACTATATGTATGTATGTTTGCACGTATGATGTATGTCTGCACGTATATACTATATGTATGTCTGTATGTATGTTGTGTACATACAACAATGTACGTGTTTCAGTATTTATAACAAATATTGAAAAATTCTGAAATATTGAAAATTACTGATGACATCAAACAACAGAAAAGAACGATAATTGAAGAAAATTTGAAATAGCACTAATTTTATAATAATTACACAAGGTACCAAATACCACTTGAATTGAAAAACAATACAATCGCATCCTGAATAATCGCAACTGCAAGGATGTTGTAGCGTACACAAACGTAATATACGCGGTTCGTTATACATTTATGACAAACACTTGATGAAAACCATTGCTCCTGTTTACTAAATAACACGTAGCATTAGCTGAGAGCTGCGAGCAATTAAACCATTGAGGAAACCTGTACAAAACCGCGTATTCAAGTATAATTAAGTATAATTTCAGGTTTATAATTCCTCAAATTATGAAACAGTTTAGGTAATTAGAATTATGTGCAATTAGTTTTAGCGATGAAATTATAAAATGTATAACTTTTTCTTTGTGTATGTATACGTCGGTAATATTTAACATTTTGACTGCCACGTCACCCACATATGTGTGACCCATGTACGTGGCAGGTACTCCCCAAAAAGTGACCTAAGCAAGTAAAACCAAGAAATACGTCGACACGAGGAAATTGCAAATAAAGAACTCTACCACTAAAATCAAGTGTTCTGATAACAATGATAAACTAAAAATACTCGATAGAATGTAACTCCTCGGTTATTATTGCTCCTAGGAACCTAAGGAACCTGTAGCGTCCGAAGAAATGAAAAAAGTTATATTATTGCATCGACAGAAACTTGCGTCTAAAGCTTTGTATTCTAAGACCTAACAGTTTGAATATAATTATTTGCCACTATACTCGAAATGGCGAAAATTCGTGAGTATTTGCGTGTGGGTGAACCGTGTGTTGATATTGGCAGAGTGTAACAGCAGTCGAGGTGACAGAGAGAGGGTGAAGCGAAGCAGTCAGGAGGGTTGGTTGCCATTTGTCACCCTAATACTTGGGTGACGGGGTGCCAGCAGCGGACAGGACACACGAAGGGGGGTGACCCTGTCGCAAGAGCATTTCATGCGATATATCCGGGTTTCCGATATATAGGTCTATGGGTATTCGTGTCGCATGAACTTCCAGCCCGCATGTATATTGTCGCCGTTCCGATAGAACAGGCTCTGCGGGTTCCAACGGATGAAAAATCTACCCCGTAAAGTGCCACATGGGGATCGCAGGATAAATGGTCACGGTATTCTTATGGGAATGAAAATTAAATGTCGTATTCGTGCCGGGGAGTCGATTTGAACGACGTGTCATTGAAAAAAATATGTGGATCTGTCGGTGCTAATTGTTCGTGTTTTACGACTTTCGTGTGGATACACGTATCCCAATTTGCAACACGATACAGCAAATTGACAATTTTGCCGGTACCGGTATAAAACTTTGGTAAAAGTGGTATTTTTGCAAAAATATTTGTGCATATTTATTTGCACATTTACGAAGCTGTGGAACGGAGAATCATAAAGAGAAATTATGGTTCGTAATGACACCTGAAGAGACATTATTAAATAAATATAATTAAAATAGCAGTGTGATAATGCGTGAGAACTAAGGATATGAATTACAGTGCGCACTGGGAGGAAAATCTGGATTACTTTGGGGAAAATTCAAGAAAATCCACTGCAGAGGAAGAACAATGAGCAACAGTAGAACGAATGAAGTACATTTTCAAATTTACTTAAATATGGTACTTCAGAAATGTTCAAATTATTAAATTTCAAGTTAGAAAAATTCTTATTGTTAGTCGAAAGAGGCTTACACAGCACACAAACAAAAATTGCCAGTTACATATAATATTTATTAACCAAATACGAAATAATTCAACACCGTACATTTTCATTTTAATTAAAAGTTTTTCAATATCGACGACCAAGATATCTTCGTATTCTACAATTGTGTACAATTTTTACGTTCTACCTGTTACATGTGGTTGTGAAATGCGAGTACGTTTCCCGGATTTTTAATTTCAGAGAACCAAACGGTCCACCTGTTTCGCACTCAACTTTATTGGAATTGCGATACGTCAATCATAAACTAGAAACTAGAAAACAATTTTGAAGTTTGATGTAATTATTACAAAACCGATCCAATCAACCAAAAAACAAGAGCGGAATTAAATACTCTATAAAACATGAAATTTGTACATACATATGATACAATAGTTAAAAACAATTGATACTGTAGCATCGTAAAGGAGCGTAGTGAAGGTTGAGGTCCACGGAGGACCCCACGTGAGGACCACGTACGAAAATTTCACTTTTAAGGCACATTATGTCATATATGGAAAATTAGGTTATGCAAAATTATTACTACAATAGTTTACAACTCCCCAACATTATCTGAGTGTAAAAGAATTACAGATATTTGGGAAAATAATGAAGATATAAATTATATGATCATATAAGCTACCAAAGCAAAGGGTGGAAATACAAGATATTAACATGTTACTAATGTTATGTGCAGTAGTAGTATCATGTTAGTAGCTCATAAATTATATCATTTGTACAGGCCTTCTAATTGTAAAAAAATCCTAAGATCCCAAATTCTTAGATCCCCGAATCCCTAGATCCCAAATCCCTAGATATCAAATCCCGAAATTTCAAATTCTTACATCACAAATCCCTAGATATCCAATTTCTAGATTCCAAATCCCTAGATACAAAAATCCCTGGATCCAAAAATCCCTAGATCCTAAAATTCCTAAATCCCGAAATTCCTAGATCGCAAAATCCCTAGATCCTAAAATTCCTAGATCCCAAAATCCCTAGATTCCATAAATCCCTAGATCCCAAAATTCCTAGATCTCAAAATCCCTAGATCCTAAAATTCCTAGATCCCAAAATCCCTAGATTCCATAAATCCCTAGATCCCAAAATTCCTAGATCTCAAAATCCCTAGATCTCAACTTCTTAGATCCGGAATCCCTAGATCCCGAATCCCTAGATCCCGAATCCCTAGATCTCGAATCCCTAGATCCCGAATCCCTAGATCCCAAATCCCTAGATCCCGAATCCCTAGATTCCGAATCCCTAGATCCCGAATCCCTAGATCCCGAATCCCTAGATCCCGAATCCCTAGATCCCGAATCCCTAGATCCCGAATCCCTAGATTCCAAGTCCCTTGATTTCAAATTCCTAGATCCTCAATTCCTAGATACCAAATCCCTTGATTTCAAATTCCTAGATTCCAACTCCCCAGGTCCAATTCCTAGATTCTAACTCCCTACATCCCCAATTCCTAGATCCCAACTCCCTACATCCCCAATTCCTAGATCCCAAACACCTAGATCCGGAATTCCATGCTTCTAACACGAAACCACAACATTTTATGTTCGTTTTGATTTTAATTTTACGATGATTAGCTGCAGCAGGAGGAAACGTATTATACCGAGATATTACTGGCTAAGGATGTTACACCAATGCAATTGTTTGTAGTAAACTTAGTATACTCGTGCGGACTGTGCAGTACGAAAACAAGCACTGCAGTTTATCATTCGCTCATGGGACTTACGAAGCTGCAATGCAATAAACTCAGCTCCCAGCACCGAGCTCTTTGCGCCTCCCACGCGAGGAAAAACAGAATTTCCACTAGTTGATGATCTGAACGATACTACTGCGGTTGAGATGTTCTTCAGAAAAAATTCTTTATATCCTCTATTCGACTTTATACCGCCGACTGCAAGAATTGTTCGGCGTGGAATGAAAAGGCGGAGGATTGCGGATTATAATAATTTTCGAAATAGAGTAGCTAGGATTATATGATAATCGTACCGAATATATTTAATGGCAGCAGTAGTTATGAAAAATCTTCCATATGAACAATAGCGAAATTTAATATCTGAAGACATTTTTTAAACCTTCCAAATTATGTACTCAGACCACTTTTCAAAAGAAGTTCTACTTTGAAAAGTATATTTAAAAATTCGATAACTGTTTCACAAGTACACCACTCTAACTTTATTGTTTTCTAAAAACTGGTCAATTGGTACATGATCAGCAATCGGTATCTTCACCTTCATTATTTTATATTGTCTAAATATAAAACAAATTGCAGTCATCATCCCTCGACCGTTTAACTGGGACGTTCACCTTACAGGAATTTTCCAGTGCGTATTTCGATTTTGATCGTTCTGAATTTGCAATATACATGTCTCGAACAGAAAATGTTCCACCGTGGCCACATGATTGAAATGTTATTTCACGCAGTCGCTTGTATTTCTGCTATGACCGCATTTTGTTCGTGACATAGGCGGGGAAAGATTGCACAGTCTGGAACGATAAACGGAAAATTGCAGTCTGGTTGAATAAGCTGAAAAGGATTTCGAAGCTTGTATCCAGAATATATTTCATGTCCTGAAAAGGAAGAGTGAAAAATATTTAAATGAGAATCTTGATTCGCGGTAAATCGTGTGCCGCCGGGAAAACCCGTGGAAATGAAAGCCCGTTTTTCTTTTGTGCTTTTCTTTCGCTAATAATCTCTTCAAAATTGATCTTCGCTGAATCGTTCAAGGATTCGTACAAAAATTTGCAATTCCAAAAATTGCTCCGCTTTCCAAAATCATTAACGGGAGATACGAAAAACATGAATACTTCAGAATAACTTCAATCTCAGATTTATTTCAATCCGTGAAGATATTTCAATTTCATGGCAAAGTTAATGTCCTCTTAATGAAACAAAAAGTTCTCATTTTTGCAGAACACGTAAAATATTCGAACCCGTTTCGAATTAACAGTGATTGTGAAGAATCATTCAATTTCAGTGTAGTGTATCAATGTTCTCCAGATGGTTTTTTCTTTTTAGTTATTTTATATAACAGCTATAGAAAAGCAGCCGGCGTGAAAGGGGGTTGCAGGGGAGGGGTTAAGCGACGCTTAAAAATTTAAATTACAAATTTTACTGTACGCGGAATTTTCTGTAAAAAGCCGATTAGCGCAAAAGCACGAAGCGAAAAGTGTATGGAATCGAAGCGATTACTCGTTCTTATTAACATTCATATTTTTTGCTGCTTCGAAACTCGATGTAGTTAATCGATCGTGATGATCTTGTATCGAAGCACGAAAATGGGTGATAATTTATGGGCCGGCTGATCGGGCAACGTTTAAAATTTCCGAGAAATATATATCATTGAGTTAGTATAAAATGCGAGCGTTGCGTAGAATTTTTATGAACTTCGAGGGACTGATATTAATGATCGATGATGGTCGAGCAGATTTAAATCGACGGAACCGCGCAGTAACATTTGATCGATATGCGAGAGAGATTGGTTGCAATCGTTTGAATTAATCTTTTTTAGACAGCGATGAACGGTGTATTTTAGTTGTAATTATGTGCATAAAGTGATTACTTAGTAGTGTTTATAACTGGAATTGTGTAGGTAAAGTAGGTGATATGCAAGCGCAATAATTTACCTTTTTAGGTACACTTTTTTATGCCTTATCCTCAATCCAGTAATACCTGTAGTCTCAGATCTGTACATCCTTAAATTTTTATTCGGGGAGGTTGGTAAATTCTAAAATACCTATATCCTCAAATCCATATATCCCTAAATCCTTGCTTGCCCAAATGCCTATATGTGTAAATCCTTGCATCCTCAAATCCCTATATCTCTGAATACTTACATCCCAAAGTATGTACATCTGCAAATCTCTACATTACCCAAACACCTACATCTCTAAATTCCTACATCCCCAAATCTCTATATCTCTAAATTTCTGCATCCCCAAATCTCTATATCCCCAAATCCCTATATCTCCAAATTGCTGCATCCCCAAATCCTTACATCCCCAAATCCCTACATCCCCAAATCCTTATATTCTGATATACCTACATCCCCAAATCTCTACATTCCCAAACCCCAACATCTCTAAATCCCTACATCCCCAAATCCCTATATCTCCAAATTCCTGCATCCCCAAATTTCTACATCCCCCAATCTTTACATCCCCAAATCCCTACATCCCCAAATCCCTATATTCTCTAATACCTACATCCCCAAATCTCTACATCCCCAAATCTCTACATTCCCAAATCCCTACATCCCCAAATCCCTATATCTCCAAATTGCTACATCCCCAAATCCTTACATCCCCAAATCCCTATATTCTGAAATACTTTCGTGTTAGAATGTCAATTTGCTATCTACACGTTTATGAAGCACGAATATGAGTGAATGAAACGAATATGCATTTTAACCAACGTTAAAAGAATGCAATTAGAGCGATGAGACATTTGTTGTGGACACGTTACAGTTAATTCTTAACTGCCTGTAATTATAACTGGAACCCGAAATACATCAAACGTTTATATTATTAATTGGAGCAGCTTTAATTGATATCAGTCAAAGGAACCGAGAACCGTCTGTGCTCCATTAATATGAAGCAGAGGGAAACCAGCGAGACGAAAATCAAATATTCATTTCACTCCCTATGTGCTTCCATGCTTCTATTAAATACATATTATGTTATTACATTTTACAGACGATATGTTAATTGTGTAGAAGATTGTTCAATTGGATATTTATCGTACGCAAGAAAAATTTATATATTTTCTTCATTTTATTATTCTTTAATAATGAAAACTGATTAATAATGATAATGCGAAATATATGACACACGAAATATATATATATTCTTTTAATGGAAAATATCGGATTGATACAGTCTTTGTCGTGTTACGTAAATATTAAATTTTAGAATTTGAATATTTGTCAAATTGTCAAAAACGACAAAATATTTCAAATTTTAATCAAACGAATTTGTGCACGTTGAAAAATCGAGATTTTACATATTTACTGTGCTTTGCAGTATAATTTTTGGATGAGCATAATAAATAGAAATCGTATTCGTTAAAATTTCTAACATGTTTAGATACATGATAATAATTATTCGATTATTGTGCGTTCATTAAATATTAATTGTCATGGAATGATAATAGGAATAATAGATATGTCTTTCTCGTAATTTTATAACAGTACGCGGTATTATCATTATTCTGCAATTTTAATTCCGGCGTGTAACGAGTGGAACACCGTTTCGTAGTTAATTAATATCTTCCATTTGCTGTGTTTATTTTCAATCATTTTCCCTGATTCGGGCATTAATTTCTGAACGTAATTATCAATTCTAGCGCAAACAAATAATGAGCATCGGAAGCTTTGCACACAGTAATTCTGTTCTTGGAATTCTTATTTAATCCGTATTCTATCATTATTTATCATAATTTTAAAATTACAAAATTTCCAATTTCCCCACTTACAAATTTCAAATTAATTATACAGCTAAAAGTTCTTAGTATTCAGAATTTTATTAATTCCAGAACCAAATGCTATTCATATTCTCAAACATGAAATTCAACATCAGAAATAATTCACACGTACCACCCTGAAGGTACAGAAATTGTAATTTTAAAATGAAAAAATTTCCACTTTCCTCGCTTAAAATTTACAAGTTAACCAACAAACTGGAAGTCCCTAATAATCAGAAATTTATTAATTCTAGAACCACATACCATTCAAATTCCAAGCCACGAAATGCAACGTCAGAAATAAAAAATAATTCATATGTACAACTCTGAAGGTACCGAAATCATAATTTAAAAATTCACAAATTTCCATTTTTCCCATTAAAAATTTTCAAAGCACCTAACAAACTAAAAGTCCTTAATTTTATTAATTCTCTAACCAAATACAATTAAAATTCCCAACCACGAAATGCAACGTCAGAAATAAAATAATTCAGACGCACAACCCTGAAGGTACCGAAATCATAATTTAAAAATTCACAAATTTCCATTTTTCCCATTAAAAATTTTCAAAGCACCTAACAAACTAAAAGTCCTTAATTTTATTAATTCTCTAACCAAATACCATTAAAATTCCCAACCACGAAATGCAACGTCAGAAATAAAATAATTCAGATGCACAACCCTGAAGGTACCGAAATCATAATTTAAAAATTCACAAATTTCCATTTTTCCCATTAAAAATTTTCAAAGCACCTAACAAACTAAAAGTCCTTAATTTTATTAACTCTCTAACCAAATACAATTAAAATTCCCAACCACGAAATGCAACGTCAGAAATAAAAAAATTCAGACGCACAACCCTGAAGGTACCGAAATCATAATTTAAAAATTCACAAATTTCCATTTTTCCCATTAAAAATTTTCAAAGCACCTAACAAACTAAAAATCCCTAATTTTATTAACTCTCGAACCAAATACCATTAAAATTCCCAGCCACGAAATGCAACGTCAGAAATAAAATAATTCAGACGCACAACCCTGAAGGTACCGAAATCATAATTTAAAAATTCACAAATTTCCATTTTTCCCATTAAAAATTTTCAAAGCACCTAACAAACTAAAAATCCCTAATTTTATTAACTCTCGAACCAAATACCATTAAAATTCCCAGCCACGAAATGCAACGTCAGAAATAAAATAATTCAGACGCACAACCCTGAAGGCACCAAAGTGTACCCTTATTCCCACAAATATTGGAATGGAATAAGGATTCGATTATCTCGCGCGGAAATATAGGTGAAATAAATATGAAGGATAAACGAAATAACGAAACGCGTATTATCGTTCGTAAATACAGCGTCGACGTATCGAAGTCTCGGCTGTGAAACGGAACCGTTGTAAATCAGTGATTTATCTCTGACCTATTTGAAGTTTATAATCATGGGCTGCCGGTTGCAGACGATGTGTTGCACTTTAATTCAAATACGTTATCAGGTGCAACGTCAGCGACGCGTGCGATCCTGTACAATTCGAACGTATCTGTGGTTCATCTCATAATATTGGGATTGCGTTTCGAAGGCAACTTCGAATCACGGACATAACAGCGGCCGGATATAATGATAGTTTTAATGTAATTGGATTCTTTTTACGTCCGGCCTGGATCTGTTCTATGAACGTTACCGTTGAATCGGTAGCTTCGTTGTTGAAAGGGTACGTTCTCTATAGAAAAATGGGGAAAAATGATCGGAGAAAATAACAGGACGTGGCAAACTTTTCTACTTATTCTCTATTCTTGTATATTTTTTTTTAATAAAATTTTCAATCGACGTATGCAAAATTAATGTATTAAATGTGTACATAAATATGTATAATTCATTCGGATGGTAACACATTCTAGGATCCTTTTTAATAATCGTTCGTTAAATTGGGCTCACCGACAGATGGTTTCAGCCGGAAATCTATTTTTCATTTATTCATATCGCTGGATGCATACAGATTGAACTTTTACAAAGTTCCGTTGATAACGCACGTATTCCACATATGACACGATACCATAAACCTGTGTTATGTGTACGACTGGATTTTTACTATGAAACTTTATCAATATTCCGCACACAAAAATAAGATAAAGATGTCGAATACGAGGTTTTGCACGGGGTTCCTCAATGATTTAATTGCTTGCAGTTCTCAGCTAATGCTGAACAGGAGCAAAGCAACGCCATATACAATAAAGCATATATACATATGCTTATAAATTGCATATACAACTTATTATGTGTTGGTCATTTTCATTCGTATAAGTAGTAATAAATAGTATGCATGTATAAAGCATACTAATAATTTATTGCATTTGTATTTTGGCAATATTCACTTCGTACTGATTTATCAATATAAAGTGTAGTTTGTCCTTGTCATTCTTATTCTTGTCTTGACAGGCTTACAATCGTTCAACGTATTGAAAATGTTGAATATTGCAGATTTCTTTTTAAGAGCATTCTATGTTGTGTATTCTTTTCGATGAAGGCTATTCCGTCGTGAAATATTGCAAATAGATCGAAGATATCGAAGAGCAATGTGTAGAATATTACCAGGAAGAAAAGGACCAGTGGCAGTATAATAAATAGAAAGAAGTCTGAAAGAGCTTTTATATTGTGCTGGCTACAACGCGTTATTCAAGTACAAAGTTATTTTTTCTGCAAGTAATTTACGTCTATCGAGTTAGATCATTGTGGAAGCACGAATGGAAGCAATGAAATAAAGTTTTATTAATAGCATTATAATAATTCGTTAATCGTTAATATTCGTACGTATTCAATTTCGGTGCACAATCCAATTATTATGGGTGTAAATTAATTTGTGGTAAATGTGCATACGTTTTAGCTACGTTTCTAGATATTTTTTAAGATTTTAATATAAATAATAATCGTGCTAGAAGAAATACAACGAAATTACATTTGTATTTATAATAATAGATATTGTGCAGGCTTGAAAATTTATAAAAAAATAACATCGAATGTAATAAAAGACGCAAATTAAAAAAGTATTAATTAACAAGAAAATATAAAACTCAAGTTAATAATAAAATATAAAATATCAAACAAACTCACCATATGGACAGTAAGCTCGAGATCACACGACTACGAACAGCTCGTCGGAAATTTAAGAAATTGCTATCTAATTTTGTCGGACCACTTCCAACCGGGGATAGGACGGTTGCACTGTACAAATGTTAAACTCGGTAAGATAACCAAAGTATTGACCAGAAGGAACAGAATATATTATTAAATTAAATAACTAAATGTAAATTTAAAAAGAATTTTAAAAAATGACTACAAAAGAGTGCTAGATGTTCTTTATAGTTCCGCCATTACGTGGATTTATTTTCTGTACGATAACGTGATCTAGTGATATTTTCTAGATGTCTCATTCCATTTTTACGAGCAAATCATTTAAGGTCAACTCTGGTGACTGAATAGTCCGATTTTTAGGGATTTTTGGGGTCTAGGAATTTGGGATCTAGGGATTCGGGGATCTAGGGATTCGGGGATCTAGGGATTCGGGGATCTAGGGATTTGGGGATCTAGGGATTTGGGATTTATGGAATTTGGGGATCTAGGGATTCGGGGATCTAGGGATTCGGGGATCTAGGGATTCGGGGATCTAGGGATTCGGGGATCTAGGGATTTGGGGATCTAGGGATTTGGGATTTATGGAATTTGGGGATCTAGGGATTCGGGGATCTAGGGATTCGGGGATCTAGGAATTTGGGGATCTAGGGATTTGGAATCTAGGGATTTGGGATCTAGGGATTTTGGGGATCTTGGGAGTTTGTAAAATTAAAAGTCCTATACAAATGTTATAATTTATCGATACTCGAGCCTAACCTAAATGCACGGCCCTTAATCAGTCATTAAACAATTTATCACGATGGTAACAAATTGCTGCGTATTTAATAATAATTTTGCATGACCTAATTTTCCATATATGACATAATGTCATAGGTATAAAAGTGAAATTTTTGTATATGGTTCTTCGATGATCAGGACTTGTATATCGATTAGAAATCATAGGATGATTTTTTTCAGTAGGGTGAAAAGCGCAACAGTGGATATCGTGAAATTTTCTTAATAAATAATTTGACCGTTTCAAGAACTGTTCGCATGAAATGGCTATTGAAACGGTACGAAATTCTATGGTGATAGAATTGCCTGGACATTTGCAAGAGAGGGTATTGAATGGCCATCAGCAGATATAGCCGGTCTGGCGTCCCAACGGTAATGGGAACGCCGTCGAATCGAATATTAAGTGTTATTTACCACGGAAAGGGCGATTTGGGGCTCGTTGCGGAATTGCGTGCGGTTTTGATTGTGACCGCGTGAACAGACGATCGGAAAAACAGCTGGAGGAAAATTGACGACTGAAATAAGTCGAATAATTGCCGTATAACTCGAGTGTTTGCGACGCGAATGCCTATAACGACTCAGCGATATTGAGGCTACTATTTTAACCACGCTTTGTGCAGTGTGATGAAATTGCAGAAAACAAGCAGTCTGTTTCATGGGGTTTGACTCCTTAACGATCACGCTGAGGTATGAAACGACCCCAACCGAGTTAGCTTCAATTTTAGCCACTTTATATCCTGAAAATCCGAATACCTTTTTTGATACTCTGGAATTTTTATCATTTTTTTCCCTCGGACGAGTGTTCAGCTAAAATTTTAGCTCTTCAAATTAAAATCGACAAAAATTATGGACTTTTCTGTGAAAATCATTTTTTCACGTTTCTGAATTTTATTCATTTTCGTAATTTACTGAAATCAGCTGGGAAATATGTTGAAGCAACTTTCAAAGATTATTTATAATTTTTTTCAAGTTAAAATGAGCTTCTTTGTGGGAAACAGTTTTAGTGGGGTCTTAAACGTGCCAGGTATGTTATTCTGATTATGTTATTTTGATGTTATTAAGGTTAAAACTTTGGTTCGCGGAAATAATTTTGACATTAACTTTATATCCCCAACTTTTCTCCAAGTACTTTACTAATAAAATATCATTTAAATTAATTATTAAAGAATTTACTAAAGAATTCATCAATTTCTACAATAACTGTAGCGTATTATGTTTATAATTTCTGTGATCATTTTTATAAGAATAGCAGAGCGAATCTAGTTTTTAAAGGCAAGTTCGATGAATAGCCTTTCTCCAACTTTATACAATATCTACTCGATACGACGAAGTCACTGAAAGTTCATCAAATTCTGCAAATAAACTCGCAGTTAGGTCTATAAGCTTCGTAAGATCAATACTAAGTTGAATACTAGCAGTTGAAGCGAAATATTTTCCATTGGAAGAAACGCCGTTCGAATCGAACCTAGCTTATTTTTAAACTCCTTGTGCGATAATGAAACGCTCGCTAATTTTACCAGAAAACTTTATATAGCTATTTTTTTTATAATTAACAGTTTACGGGGTAATCATAAATTATAAAAAATGAAACAAATCAATTCAAAACGCAGAAATCAGAATTTGAAACTTGAAACGTGCGAAGGAGAAAAATTTGATCATTTTCATTTTATATATAAATTATTTAAAAATAAATGAACGCGTGTATCAAAATTTTAAAAAATCGCATAAATGTATATTGATAAAAAGTGATTAAAAAATGAATAAATGTATATATCGAAATTTTTAAAAATCACATAAATGTATACAAAAGTTTATTAAAAAATGAATAAATGTATGTATCGAAATTTAAAAAAATCGCATAAATGTATATAAAAATTGATTAAAAAATGAATAAATATATACATGAAAATTATTTAAAAGCGCATAAATGTATGTATGAAAATTATTTAAAAATGTATCGACGTGTAACCTGAAAATGATTGAAAAATGCATAAACGTATAATATCGAAATATCTCACATTGTATTTCATAATGAAGTCGTACTGCAAACTTCATGCAGGAATTAACAATATTTAAAATTGAATCGAATAAATTTTCTTCGGTACGACTGCGAACCGTCTACGGCTTTTTACGTCGATTAAATTGATTATTGAAAAAGCGTGCGATATTTCATTGGTGTGGCAATATCGCGAAATAAAACGACGATATTGCATTAATCATCGCTACCCAGATAATAAGGTATCACGTGTGACGGTGAAAATGGTATTGGCACTGGTTTGTTCACAAAAAGCTTTAGGTTCTCTTCATTATTTCGATTTTATGGGGGACGTCGAACGAGCACAGGTGTTTCTCTTCCGCGTGAAACGAATTTCAATCTCTAATTTGATCGGGCACCTGAATCGCCGACGGGAGATTCCATTAGCGACGATTAACGTTTACAAAAAAATGCAGGTTGGAAATAGTTTTCAGCGGAACGACGGCAATCCACGGAAAAATGGATAGCTGGGAATTTACGAGGAACAGAAATTCCGGAAATTTCCGACAGTTTCGGGAATAATCGCTTCCGGTAACTACCGTGCGTTAGCAATAATACAATTACGGCAAACGGTATTAAATTTTAATCGCATCAAATTAAGTTCGCTTAGCTGTCAATTTTCGAAAATAATTATCCGATTTTTTACAATCTTCCTTCGTTCGTTGAATCTTTGTTGGTAGAACAATTTTTTTGCAAAATTGAGGTGAAGACATTTATTGATTATATGGATATTTTAAAGTAATTTTACGAACCAAGTTATTTGACTTTTTGTTCTGGCTTTGACGCGTTCGTTGTCACATGCAACGCTTTTATAATGTCGTAGTAATACAATATTTGATCATTGGCAAGTATTTTATAATAGTTAACTGTTTTATGTTTTGAAATAAATAACAGTGAAATGTGATCGTGTTAAAAATGGTATAATATAAACCGTAGACCAATTTTTAATTGTTTAAAATTACAACATTGTACCGCATGCGAATTCATGGTACGCAAATGAACGAAATTGCAATTAAATTTTAATAGCGAACACGTTAATTTGGTATCTAATGATTTATTACTATTATTATTGCTCCACAGTTATCATTATTGTTATTGCATTGCATACTATTGTTATTATTATTGCAATAAAATCATTACTGTTATAACATTTATGTTAGCAAAATATCTTTGACTTCGTATACCAAATCGAAAATTTATTTTCCTACGTTTCGGTATTGAATTTATTTTTAAAATCGCTTTACGTGTAAAGCATAACATGAAAATGTAGAAAATATCGTGTTAAAATTGCGGGGTCGAAATTTGTGAGTCAAACTGCATTGAATTTGTCGATAAATTATCGATTCGGTTGCGATGTTGCGTACTGGCGTGTTAAAATCAATAATTGTTCAGCAGTTATGTAAACTACAGCGTTTTAGAGTTAGATTTCCCGAAATTTACGCGTTATTGGTATTCCCGATAGATCGAGCGACAGAAAGAACAGATGGAGAACAGAATTTTTATTTCGTCCCGTTAAATTGTTAAACTGCTCGGAAAAATTGCTAGGGATTTTTTAGTTATCGATTCAACGATTGTATAACGCGCATAAATCAATCAGAATACACAAACAATTCATGGACGATTTAATATAAAATATAAACTTAATCTTTTTAAAACATCGAATTTCTATCCCATTCTAAGTATATTGAATTGCTGAATATATTGAATTATATCGAACTGTATCGAATTGTATCGAATTATATCGAACAGCATCGAATTATATCGAATTATATCAAATTATATCGAATTGTATCGAACTGTATTAAATTGTATCGAATTATATCGAATTATTTTGAATTATTAAATCACATTGAATTATCGACTTATATTTAATTATTCTATTATACCGAATTGTATAATTATACTGAATTATTCACTATTTTATATATAATTATATATAATTTATAATTATTCATATCTTTAATTATAAATTAAAGATAGAAATTTTAATTATTAGTTTCTGCGAAATCATTTACATACCTAATAAAACGATGTCAAATTCAATTAAATTTAATTAAAAGATAGCAAAGATTTAATCATAAAGTAATATAACGTTGAATAGCCACTGAAAAATTGAGATCTACAATAACAAGTACAAAACGTCTTTTAAAATTCAATCCTAATCTTGTCTTAATTAAAACTGATAAAAGCAACGTCATAATTATCATAAACAATCAGAATAATAAAAACATAGAAGTATGTAAAAACATGTACAAAAGAAGATAGACAGAACAGCTACAACAGATGAAGAACTTTCATATTACCTTTATAATAAAAAGACCTAATAGAGTAACCTAACCTCACAAAATGTATAACACCTCTTACACCCAGAATTAATTAACAGAGAAGGGAGAAGAAAATAGGAGTTGCATTTTTCCTTAAATACTTTACATACTTTACTTTACACTGTAGAGGATGTTCCTAACAAGATTACTAATCAAAAAAATGTGTAACATTTGAATTTCAAATTTAATGTAGTAAACAGAAAGCATTTATTCATCCACAAGAAATAATTCAATTAGTATTTTGCATTAATAAATTTCTGTTTCTCTTTTGCATAAGGATATTACTTTTTATGGACATCAAACTCTTTAGACTAATGTACTATAAAAGTTCGAAATTAGTTATAAAATCGGTCCAATGCCAAAACATCAAATTTTTATGTGTCAACTTTTGTTCCGAAGCTAAGAGAAGAATATTACTACTAATTTAATAAAATGTTGCACCCTTGAATATCCTATTACCTCTCGAGGTTCACAAGGATAAACCAGCAGATTTCCCCGGAACAACAAGAAATTCTATTAAACTTTATGCAGGTCAGGTGTCCCGACAAACTTTACTCTTTTCAAAGACACGTTCCTATCAACCTTATCATTTTGCATTTTCATATTACGTTCCACAAGCTGAACTTCTAAACAACGTCTGTTTCGTTAAGTAATTTCATTAACGATCCTTGTTCCGGTGCGGAAGTTACCTCATCGCTGATTTTCACCGATAGGAATTTCCTAAGACACCAAATTCCTAGATACCAAATCCCTTCATTCCAAATCAATAGATCACAAATTCCATAAATCCCAAATCCGTAGATCCCAATTCCCTTGATCTCAAATCTCTAGATCCCCAGATCTCTAGATCCCCAAATCCCTAGATCCCCAAATCCCTAGATCCCCAAATCCCTAGATCCCAAATCCCTAGATCCCCGAATCCCTAGATCCCCAAATCCCTAGATCCCAAATTCCATAAATCCCAAATCCCTAGATCCCCGAATCCTTAGATCCCCGAAACCCTAGATCCCCGAATCCCTACATCCCCGAATCCCTAGATCCAAAATCCCTAGATACCGAATTCCTAAATCCCCAATTCGTAGATCCCAAATCTCTAAATTTCCTAAATCACTAAATTCGTAAATCCCTAAATTCCCAAATCCCCAGATCCCCAATTCCTAGATCCCAAATCTCTAAATTTCCTAAATCCCTTAAATACCCAAATTCCTAAATTCTCAAATTCCTATATTCCCAAATCCCTATATTCCTAAATCCCTAAATTCTCAATTCTTAGATCCCAACTCCCTATATCCCCAATTCCTAGATCCCAACTCCCTAAATCCCCAATCCCTAAATCCCCAATTCCTAAATCCCCAATCCCTAAATCCCCAATCCCTAAATCCCCAATTCCTAGATCCCAACTCCCTATATCCCCAATTCCTAGATCCCAACTCCCTATATCCACAATTCCTAGATCTCAACTCCTAAATCCCTAATTCCCCAAATCCCTAGATCCCAAATTCCGAGTACTTACGTTAGTAGCTAATAAATTATATCATTTGCCTTCTAATTTTAAAAACATGAAAAATGCTGAAAATTGATAATAGTAATTCGATGACCAGAGACTGTAAATACCACATGAAGATTTCATATATATGTTTTGCAAGCATCAGATAGAAAAAAGCATATTAGAACCCGTTTTTCTTTCTCTTCACGTTCAGAGTATGGAATAAACCCGAAATTCCGAGTAGACGCAACACCGCATATACGAGAAAACTTACTATTGTACCTGTGATTAATTCCTGGCAAATAAATCATAAGGCAAGGGGTTAATATCACTTCTATTTGCGATCTCACATGGCGAAGACTAACAATAAGGACTCGAGCCTTCTCAAGTCCATTCTCTACTGACCGCCACTTGTCCCCCGTAATTCTGTTTCCCCATAACCCTCGTATGCCCCAGAAGTAGTGTGTAGTAGCAAGGGGATCAAGAGAGGAGATTGCCGAAGGGTGGAAAAGGCTGTTGCATAAAGAAAAGAAACGTTCGAAGCCGGCGTGGAATATTGCGATAGGAAATCGGATGTTAGGTATCAGCGGGCTGATAAAATGGAAATGCCGTAGATGAGGGTGAGCATTATATCCTGAAAAGAGCACGGTAACATAAGTATCTTTTCTGTTTTTTTCGAAATCTCTCGTTAAACGGATTATTTCTTTGAAATAGGTTGGGGTTAGGTTAGGTTCGACGAAATGGGTGGTTGATCGCCTTTTAGATATGGTTGGCAGATGTAGAATGTTTCTCGGATATAGATAAACCTTTATATTTCCTTTTTTGTTACATTTGTTTAGTGTATCAATAAATTTGATTGTTTCTATATGTATCTATAATAATTGACTGTATCTATAATTATCATAATTATTATTAACGTGTAATTTAATATACAGAATTGAAAACTAAACATTAAATATTCAATTAGATGTAAATAAAATATCTGACAAGGATTATAATAGTATTTCAGTCAATTAATATTCGATCAATATTAATGAATAAGCTTTATTTGATATTGAATGGATCACTAAAATGTAGGAGAAAATGGTCTGCGATTATAGTATTTTATTTTTCGGTCTTTTTTATCGATCACTTGTAGTAAGTCATTCGTCATGCACCGTGGGTCGCGTATCGTAAATCATAATATCGTTTATGATATTATGTATAATCGTAATAATTGAGATTAATTGTTATTCGGACTTGATGTCTTTCAACACCACGCGACCTCTTCGATTAATCTCCTCGATACGTTAACATTGAACTAAGTTTATAATATTATAACATTGTGTATTATACTATATGTGTATACTATTACTATATGTGTATGTGTATACATTGTGTATTATACTATTATATTGTAATATAATATTTATAATATAATATATTATACATTGTAACACTATTAATACTATTATTATTATTTCATTATTTAATTACATTTATATAAAATTAAATTTTTACTCGAATATTTTATAAATCAAAATTTGATATAATATTGCAACGCATAACAATACCGTCCCCACATAATAGTTTCAGAATACATGGTCTATCTCTGCGACTAATATTATTATTAGCTATAGTGCTTTATCTCGGTACTATTATCCAATTAATCTATTAGATTATAACGCACACGTGCTTTTGTGGCAATTAGTATTACAACTGTTGATGCAAACATGCATTAAATTGCAATTAACACGTATCACATTATTTCGAAACATTTGACATAAAATGCACAAAATCCCTTTACAAAATTTTAATTTATTGTACAATCTATGAAACAATATTCACATTTTTTATTTGTACTGATCTCTTGAAAGCCTCAATTTTTGTTTAATTATCGAGCAAAAATAAAACGAATTTTCCTCGTTATAGGTAAAATTAAAAATTCATCCCTGAAGATGTTAAAACAATACTTGCTGAGTAGTAAACGTCTACATTTTTCTTAAAATCCTGAATTTTGAACTTTTGTCTATTTAAGTTTTATTGTCTATTAAGTAAAATTTGTCTATTAAGTAAAATTTAAATTAATTTTCTTCCATGTAGCTAAAATTAAAAATTCATCCCTGAAGAGGATGTTACTTGCCGAAGAAGGAAAAGTGGAACGATAGTTGCATTTCCAATTCCGTATTAAATTCGATTTTATATACAACACAGAGACAGTAATAAATCTACGGAAATAAGGAAGCACAAAACTTGGTGAAATTATGTGACGAGATATACCCGCCTACGTGATCATGTTGCGTCAAAGGATACTAGTGTTCATACTAGCAGAATTTATTGGAAGTGAAGTGGTAGTCGATACAGCACAAACTTGGAGTATCGCTTCTAGAACTGTAAACGTGATACGATTGAGATAGCAAGCTTTTGCTGCATAACGTATATAGTATACGGTAGCACAAGCGCACAGAACAGATTCGGATCCCTTTGAACATTCTATTCCAAATGTGTGACTGTTTACCAAGAACCAAGCGTACCGATTGAAATTTCACGAAATAATGTTTCGTTCGAAAATATCCGTTTTTCTGCAACTATACAAATATACAGAGCGTTTAATCTTAGTTTAATCACAGTGAAACTCTTTCACATAAAAAAAAAATATAAAAGTATCAAATAATTTTAAACCATTTGCACTTTACAATTTTATCTCTCTGAATTTATAACATTCAGCAATTAACAGTCTGAAATATAATATTTAAACTGTTTGTACAATAATTTCTTCCTTAAATAAGTTTTAATTAAAAATACCGTTCAAACCATTTCTTCTGTTACTAATTTTCTCAAAACTTTCTCAAATATACCTTCCTAAACCTGTTACTAATAGCTCTAATTTGTATTTTGACTGAACGTGTTATCGATTAACATTGAAATATAGTACTTCACGGGTAATCATACGTGAAAGTCAAAGTGAGTGCTAAGGAACTCATGAAACATTAAAAATGTTCGATACCGTTCCACCACGTTGTCCTATCGCCGTCCAAACGATTTAAAATTCAGCGCCGTTATCGACGCGCCATCTATCACCGCGTCAGTTCGAATAAACGAAATTTTAAATTCCCTCCGGAACAAACGACGTGCGATAAATATCGTCTTCCTAACGACCTACCACCCCGACCGATATTACACATTTTAGGAACCGTCAGAGAACCGTATTTATACGAAATAAATACGTGTTAAGTTCGCGCCGGGGTATAAATCATCGATCGCCAAATGTCATCGCTTCTGACAGAGAAATTTATTCGTTCACCTATTCTAAATAACATTTTCTAAGCGTTAGAGCGATGCCAAGTAATGAATAAAAGATATCGAGTACTCACTGTTCTGTTGGCCAAACAAAGACCATAACCTTATCCGTGCTCGCCTCGCTGAGACGTCTTCACTGAACACGCGATTTCTGCGGTTTCCGTCGAATTTCCCGGAAACCAGTGTCAAAATCCGAACGAGGAAAACATTACGCATTATTTCGACCGAGTTGTCGACGGACGGAGTGAAATACTTGCGTTCAAACGCGACATGCGACCGATCGACATAATGTCATGATTTACACTGACGCGCGCTGCACGTCCCGTAACGCTTCAACCTGCGCTGTGTATCGATTCCCACGGTCAATGAAATATTTCTTCGGATGTACTTCCGTGTAGGTCGAACCCCGTATTTTTTGGAACTTACGCATTCTAGCGCTATTGGTAGCGAAAATTGGCGCATAGATTTCCATGGTGGAAATGATACACCACAAAAATGACATCTTTCCCAATTATTTTCATAAATAATGAGAATTTCGAGAAATAGTTGAAACGAAAGTTATAGATCTCGTTCATGTACACTTTTTTTGTTCTATTGGTTTTTCTCGTAAAAACAACCGTTTTTGAGAAAAATGATCAAGTATACTGTCATGTTGAAATCAAATTGTCGTTAGGTTAGGTTAGGTTAGGTTAGGTACTTAGGTGTAAGTTAGGTTAAGTGGTAGGTATCCTCTTTGCCCCCAGTGTATGGTCACAGCAAGTGTATTAACTAATTAAATTAAATAAAACTCAAACTGTGTTAAAGAGGTATACGAAATTTTGAATATTAATCATTTTTCTCGAAAACCGTGGTCTTTATGGCAAAAATTAACAGAACATAAAACGTGTACCTTGACGAGATCTACAAATTTCATTGCAAGTATTTTGCGAAATTCTCATTATTTAAAGAAAAAAAAAAACGATTTTTGTGGTTTCAACCATAAAAATCTAATTTGCGCCAATTTTTATGGAACACTTGTAGTTTCCCATCTCTTCGTGTTACACCGAGTATACAGAAGAGCAAATATTCGCTGGTGTTTACCGCAGTTCGAACACGTTCGTCAATGTTTCATTGAGTTCGCTCGTATTTGCTACCCTTTGCTGGATTTGTGCCAACAGCAAAAATCTGTACACAGTATAAATCGCATCGATAGTGCTAAATTCGGTTCGCTGTATTAAACGTTAGAATAAATTTAACATTTACTCTTCTAAAATTTATATGCACTATTTGTTTCTCATTTTGGGTGTATAAGCATGAAAAGTTTCTAACCAAGTTCTACAATGTGTGACAATGCTGTTCTTAATGTCAGTACATTGGAATGAAGCTTTTGATGATTAAATTATTTTTCCCAAAAATACGATATACTTTGATAATTTACTTTTTTCGAAAATTCACAAAATATTTCCAAATGTTTCCAATATCGTATTAGTGCAAATGGTGCTCAAGCTTGGCGTTATCTTTTATTGACATGTAATGTACTTTTCTGGGATATATGTACTTTTCTTTGTAATATTCTTATAAAACGTGGCGAAGGCAAAGTGCGAATCAAAACATATGATCGTTCAATTGAAACGGTGAGTGCGCCAGTAGAGTGAGCCACTATGGCGCTATGTAACCTACCTTGACATTCGTGAAAGCCATTATAGTGGCGCATCGTGCCTAAGAGGTCACACTAGTTGAACTTGAGAGAGTGAATAGTTCTGAGAATAGTATGCAAAAGAAATCACGGCGAAATATTACTTTCTCACAAAATTCCATTGGCGTTTTGAATTTGTTTTACACATTTTTGAAAAATAGATATCTATCCTTGTCTCTCCTAACCAAACATAAGATAGACAAAGGTCTAACTTCTGCAAGACACCGCATGATGTCACTCACACCCGGGACTTTTTTGTCACTTTAAAATTCGGTTCCATTTTCTACTGAAGAAGAAACAAAAGATGTCTACCGATCGATCGGTTTATCGTCAGCAACGTGAACTCATTCCAAGTTTATATCAAAACACCCGCGCAATTTCAATCAATACTCTGTTTACGCTTTTAGCTGTTGAAATAACGAATAAAAACGTCCATTTTACTGTCTCGTGAATTAACCCTCAGAACCAGCACACGCAGCTACCACCTACACACTCGCTGTCGCCATTAACTTCGCTATATTCCACGGAACAACGAAAGAACCAGATAAAACTGTCGGAAAGTTCGTATTCCGTGAAATTTATCACTTTATTCAGTGGCTTCGAAGCTGAAGCGAGCCGACCCTCCTTTTCTTGGCTGGCATTCATCTGCTCGTAAGGAGCCTCGATCGATGTCCTAATTCAACAGGTGCAGGCACGTCGAAGATGCAGGCCATTCTGTGTTCAGCGCGAATTTCCGGAAATCATGTTGCTGACACCAGTTTGGAGTATCGATTAGACTCGCGAAATTCCGTCCCAACACCCTCGATACGTTTCCGAGATAACCGAACGTGATGTCACTGTGAAAAGATTCACTGCTCAGATACTTGCTCGGCCGGAAAGAAACAAATGGAGGAAAGGGATCAGAGAAAATTTTTTACACTCTCGAATCCGATTTGCGGTTTACGGAATACAGAATGTTTAATCAAATATATGTTGTTAAATTAAACTGATGAAATGGGAAAATATTTGTTCTTTCTGTGTATTATTCTTCTACTATTTGTTTGCATATTTCTGCATTCCATTATTTCATTTCAATATTCCGTTATTTGTTGCAAATGTTTACTTTGTTGTTTTCAGTATTTTCATTGTCATGTTTCATTATTTATTATATTTTGTTACTTCACTATTTATTGTAATATTTTATTATTTAGGTCTGAGAAGACCTGGAAAAATGACGGTTCGATTACCAGTCCCGAAAATATATTAACTGTTCATGAGAACTAAAATATATGAATTAAATATAGTTTGAATAAGTAAGTGGAACGTGATTTTGCAAGCTGAATGAATAAAGTGGCGAGGAAGAAAAACGAGCAGAAGTGGCAGGGAGGAATCCAGCGATTTAACGTAAAATAGATATGTTGTCGGAAGTTTTATCGGCACCGATGACTCGTGAATTCTGTGGTAAACCAAAATCGATTTTGAGAACCGCCTATCTCCTAAGAACATCTTCCACAAATGGGGTTCCTTAAGGAGAATAAACTCTTGTTCGTTGATAAGATTAAATACTCTTCGAGACGCAATTAAACTAGATAAGTTATAAGATACTTAACAAACAAATGTTAGGGTGCATCGAATGCTAATAAGGGAGAGATTCACAAATGTATTTTATGAACACGTTAAGTTATCGACAGATTTTATTGACTTATTTGTTTATATACGTACTTATTTATTAATTTATTTATTAATGTACTCAACTAAGTGTTTGTTATTTATTTGTTTAGTTACTTATCCTCATTTGCGACCTCATTAATATAAACACTAAACGTCCACATATCTTCATATGAAGTGCTTGAAATACATGTATTGTATATTTTCAGTTGTTTGTCGTTTACATTCAAAGGAAATTAATTAATCAATTTGACAATTAATAATATTAATTAATTGGTTTAGTAATTAATTTGTATAGTAAATAATTTGATTGCTTCAGTAGATGGATGTTGTTTACAACAAACACAAAGTACGTGTTTTGTTTTTAATGAAAATATACCGTTACATTTAAACGCAAAGATTTATTGGCAACAATATTAATTACTGAAACTTGATCAATCGAATTAATTCGACATGTTCATTTGATGATGTTAATATTTTACCTTTCATTCTGACTGCTCATAAAATCACATCAAAATTAATGTATTTTACAAATTTAAAATTTGCATTTATTTCTTTTTCTTTTAATCGAAGCTTTTTCTGCTGTTGTTGATTATTAAATATAAAAGTATAAAAGTAAAAATATAAATTATTAATATGAAAGTAATGTCTTTTACATTAAATTCAAATTTTAAGAAGTTTTTATTTTTAATCAATGATGCAATCACCCTCGTTATCAGCAACCTTTCGTCATTCAGTGTGCAAATTTTCAATGGCTGATCAATAAACATCGATTGGTTTTTGAGCAAAATGGATGGCATTATTATACGATAAAAATTATCAAAGTTGTCACTTGTAAAGGGTTGTAGCGATCGAAATAAATGGAAAACAGTCTAACAAGTCATTTACGAACATCTAATGCACTTGGATAAACATCGCAAATATTTTTTATAGCAACTGCGTTACCCTTGTGAAGTGTCGTATATGTACCTCTTCTTCTATTTAGTTATTTCACATAAAATTGCAAGGAAAAATTTAGGATTTAATTATTTACCCGTAAATAAGTCACTGTAACCATAAAATGTCTTTGACACTAAAGTACACAATCAGCTGATAACCACATATAATCAAATATTGATATACGCAGAAACGACATTGCTGTCTCTCTAATGTTAATACATAACGTCTAAATAAGCGAACCACAAATAATTACCGTTCCAAAAAGCACGTTCCGATTCGTAAAAGTTCCGGAAGCCCCGCAGTAAATCATCGTCGCGTCAAAAATTCCTACCTATCCCGCAATTATTTTTCCGTACAATTAATGAAATCGTAAATCAGTAACCCAGAAGCACCTGCTTCGAGTGTTTCACAAACTTCCACCCTTTCGAAGCCAGGATTTATGTGGTATTTAAACTCTAATCTGTGACACGAATGTGACCTTGTATGCCAGGAAGTTGAAGCAATTATAACGCGAAGAGGTCGAGCAAAGTTCTTCGTGTTCCGTTGAAAGAAACGGAGTTAGACGCAAGTCTAACTAAAACGAATAAAAAGCGAGTCTTTTCTAAAATGTGACAACAAAGTAAAAGTTTGATCGATAGTAAACATAAGTTATCTCTGCGGTAATTGGGACTCAATAAACTAGAGCGCTGATCGAATCGTGTTTGAAAACAGTTTCTGCCATCGATAACGAACAAAATGGAAGGCCGGACAAAAGGAACCAAAAAAAAAAAAGAAGAAAAAAACGTCAATCCGTTCAACCGTTCTGTAGCGGAACGAGATCGATATTTTCTCGTGATTTATATCATGCAAAAATGAAAATTCTCTTTCGGTTACATCTTTCACGGGCCGTCGAATCGAATTCAACGATAGCCATTTAAATCGCTTGAACATCGATTTTCCGCGAACCGTTCATTGGAGGAAATGAGTGATTACTAGAAATATATCAGATGCGTTCCTCGAATGGTTCCATTCGTCAAACGGAAGCAATATCATTTTGAATATGGAGGTTATACATTTGGACGTAGGTATCTTTCAGGTAAGGGTCCCGTGAAATTAAATCTCTGTATTACCCAATCTTCAAATTTTAACATTTTGAAGTAGTTACAATTTTTCGAATACTCGAATTATTTGCAAATTTCGTCTAGCACGATCAAGAAAATTTTTAGTAAATGAATTCGAGAATAACTTGAATACCTTGAGAGTATCTTGAATAACTTGAATAGGGAAATAACATCTGAGTTAGAAGAATAGTTAATAATAAGAACTTAGAAGAATAATTGTACGTTGTTTTACGTGTGAGTCCACTTAAAAATCCCGACAGCTAAAATCCCGACAGTTAAAGTCCCGACAGCTAAAATCCTGACAGCCAAAGTCCCGTCAGCTAAAATCCTGACAATCTAAAATTCCGACACGTGAAAATCCAGACGTTATTTTAATATTTCATTGACCTTTTTAATATTTACAAAAGTGAATAAAGTTTGAAACCTAAACAAGTACTTTATTTTTGAAAGAATATATTTAACATGACTAACCTAACTATCGCAAAAAGTATTGAAATATCGAAATTATACACAATACTTCAGTAAATTATTTTTAATCTGCGGACAGCATAATAGTTGTATATATCTTCGAAATCGCTGCGGTTTTATTAAAATTTACAATTTCTTTATGAAAGTCAATAAACATGTTTACATGCAAGCGGCGGAAGCACGAAAACACCGATGTACAACTAAATATGCAGCTATTTACCATAACAGTTGAATACATGTTATTGTTGCATAACAAGTGGTCATAAAGCAAGAGAATAATTGCATACATTTTAAAAAAATAATATTATTCTTGATAAACACATTCATTGTAGGTCCACCATTTGAAAGGACAAAATGATTTAGAGCTTGTTGAATAACTTATAGACATCAAAATTTTAATTGTTGTTTAACATTTTTCTTTCTCGTTTCATTCAAATAAAAGTTTCTTTATCCTCAAGTATTTATGCATTAAGTATTTACGTCAAATATTTTTACTTCTAAAGGGTAAACTTTCAAAATAATTGTTGAGGACACATTTTAAAGATTTACAATTTTTTACGAATTTATAATTGACATTTTTCTAAAAACCTTTCATGCAAATTTTAAGCACCCCTTATTCATTTACATTTTAAACAGAATTATGATTCAAATATGATTAGCGAAAAATATTTAAAATGTTTTATTCGTGTATTTGTACAATGATCAGCATAAAATGTGTAAAATATTCGTGTACACGAATAAGAAAGTGAAATATTTAAAAGTGAAATAAATTAATTACAAACGAAATGACATGTTCAAGATCTGTATCTGTAAAAAATATTTTATTCGGATGAACTCCGTATGAACATAAACATTCGCAATATATCGATTACTTCCTGTCCGTTCACTTTATCAAGATAAAACCACCCCTATTTTAAACGGACAGTGTTCACCTCCAGATTCGAAGTACAACCCGATGCATTTTACGGTAAGCAGAAAATTAGATAATAGCAAAGTGGTTGGTAAATGCGAAGGAGGCTCATTGCTAGAGCTTGGTCGATTCGATAAAAGCCGAGGGTATAAACCACGCCCGTCGTTAGAGCTAACAGAGTGGATTAACACGGCCGATGGCGCTCTTGACTCTCGACCGAGCCCGTTTCATCCCCTATGAATTTTCAAGCTTTCCTTCCGAAATTGCTTAAAATTATGTTGCTTTTCATGTATTTCAAAAATAATCACAAGTATATTTCATTTAAAGTATGCGTTTGCAATTCCAGTACAAAATTACTACCCTTATCAATTCTTTATGCCACATCCACATTTGAGGTACTACAAATTGCTTACAATTCTTTTTATGTATTTAAAAAATAGTGAAGAGTACATTTGACTTAAATTTGTATGCGTTTGTACTACGAGTGCAAAATTACTATCCTTATCAATTCTTTATGCCACATCCTCATTTGAGATACTACCTCTTCAAATTGCTTACAATTCTTTTTATGTATTTAAAAAATAGCGAAGAGTACATTTGACTTAAATTTGTATGCGTTTGTACTACGAGTGCAAAATTACTACCCTTATCAATTCTTTATGCCACATCCTCATTTGAGATACTGCCTCTGCAAATTGCTTACAATTCTTTTTATGTATTTAAAAAATAGTGAAGAGTATATTTGACTTAAATTTGTATGCGTTTGTACTTCAAGTACAAAATTACTACCCTTATCAATTCTTTATGCCACATCCTCATTTGAGATACTGCCTCTGCAAATTGCTTACAATTCTTTTTATGTATTTAAAAAATAGTGAAGAGTATATTTGACTTAAATTTGTATGCGTTTGTACTACGAGTGCAAAATTACTACCCTTATCAATTCTTTATGCCACATCCTCATTTGAGATACTACCTCTGCAAATTGCTTACAATTCTTTTTATGTATTTAAAAAATAGTGAAGAGTATATTTGACTTAAATTTGTATGCGTTTGTACTACGAGTGCAAAATTACTACCCTTATCAATTCTTTATGCCACATCCTCATTTGAGATACTAGCTCTGCAAATTGCTTAAAATTCTTTTTATGTATTTAAAAAATAATAAAAAATACATTGGAATGAAATTTGTGCGCGTTCAGAACTCACGTACAGAATTACTACCCTTAATTTCATACGCCACGTCCTAGTAAATTTCAAGTACTACCTTTCCGAAATTCCTTAAACTTGTTTTGCTTTTTATGTATTTCAGAAATATTAAAAGTGGGTTTTAATGAAATTTATATACGCCTCACGTACAAAATTCCTACCCTCGTCAATTTTTTACGCCACATATTAATACATTTCACGTACTACCTTTTCAAATTGCTTAATATTTTTTTACTTTGCAAAATTTAAGTATTTGAAACTTTTACAATTTATGAATTTGAGAGTGTGAGAACTTGAGAATTTAAAGTTTAGAAATTTGTGAATCGAGATTTAGAAATGTTGGATTTTATACATACAAAAATATGAAAATTGCAAATTAAAAAATTTTGAAATTAGTTAGAAATGTTGAAATTTAGTAATTATAGATCAACCAATTTAAAAGTTTAAGAGTGTAAATTCGAAAACTTAAAACTTCGATCTACTCTTCTCTATCGTCCATATTCTTAACTGTGTCAGTCTCCATCTAATCAAAACCCAAATATATTCAAAGTAAAAAACACTGATATTCTTCAACACAAGAGCTTCCTGTTCGTTAACCAAGGCACGTCTAATAGAATTTCTGAAACAAATCTGTTTTATGCAGTTGTCACGCCTTGCGTTTCTCTTTATTTTGAAGACATTCGGTCGTAGCGACCTCCCCGAAGCAAGATTCTTTCCCGTAGATCTTATTTGCTATTGCGTTAGAATTTTTCGTCAACCCAAGACGAAACGGAGAATCATGTCACGAAAACTTCGTTGTTCTCGCCATCTCCACTCTTTTTCCGTCTATTTTTCAGGAATAAAAAGAATTGTGGAGACGTGTCGGATGCAGTTAATTCTTGAACGTTGAGTAAAGAGGAAGCTCTGTACGAAAGTCCAGTTGATTTTTAACCGTCGTTAAAAGGAATCTTTGTTCCAGTAGGCTTTCTAACACCAAGGAATCTTTGTCGTTTCAAGTCTACTTTTAGCAGTACGTTTTACTGTTGGGCATTATTTCAATTACGCTTGCGTTCCCGTTTGTTTGTTTTTCATTACAATTACAATTGACACTTGTCTTACGTTATTTTATACGCTCGAGACCGTCAAAATCTGGTTACGAGAACTATTAATAACATTTCCTGTGACACCTGGCGTTAGCCATACGTCGTCTAGTTCACATATCACTTCCTGAGGCAGCCGGTGTTAGCCATACGTCAGCTAGTCCCCGCGTCTTGACCTTTTCTGTGCCACCCGGCGTTCGCCATACGTCAGCTAGTTTCCACGTCCAAATCCTTTGGTGCTCGTTTGTGTCTGATCATCTGAATCCTGCTGATATCCGAAACGAGACCGTGATTCAAACTGTAACTGCCAACTTTTAAGCATCGAAAGATAATTTTACCGCATAGTTAATTTACAAATATGCTGAGGGTCAATCATCGGGATCGGCAGATAACTAGTGCAAGGAATTCTGTTATCAAAGCACTCAAGAGTTTTAAATATTTTATTTCTTCAAGGTTACAAGTTTCGAATCAAAGAGGCAAAGAGGCTGTAGATTGGAGAGTTATGTAGATGGTTTTGACTGTAAAAATTAGAGTGAAGATACTGGGAACGGAATTTTAGGGTTGTGATTAGAGAAGTACACCTAATACATAAGTATCTGGAAAATAGGAGTAAGGGTACTAAGAATTTAGGGTTGCGATTAGGAAAGTGTTGATGCATCTGGAAAATAGGAAGATGCAGATGTGCTCCAGATTGCCTGAAAATAGGGTCCGGATACACAAATATTGGGATATAATCAGGAACTTGAAGGCAATCTGGTTTATATGATGATAAGTGCAGTGGACATCTGAAGTCATGGTGCTGCGCCCGCAGAGAGATAAGGGTTCCCGAAAGACATAGGAAGTGGCGAAGACGATGCATCTTCCGGTAAGAGGACCACGAGGAGCAGTGTGGAACCTTGACTGAGAGAACATCATAGCGAATTAAGGAAATTTATTTGTATAACCCTCATGCAGTTATTATTCGGCTCGTAACACAGTCATACTGAACGTCGATACTTCACAGATGCTTAATTCGTAAATCGTGGTTTGCTGTCGGCTGATTTTAGAATGCAAGGGAGTTACGTTCGGAGGATCGATTGCGCCGCCATTAGCAGTGCAGTTTGGGAATAATTAGACAATACGTATACATATCACGTACTGTTAAGCGATAAAATATCCACGACCGATATGCAATGATAATATTTTAGTCCATGCTTTCTGTATGAGTGAAATTTTGTTGGTACTTTATTCGCGTTAATCGTGTTAGCGAACTAGGTAGAAGCTAAGATTGATTATTAAAGTAGTAAGATGTAGAGATTATATGAATTATGGTTTGTATTTAATTATAGAGAGAAATGAATATTAATTATGAAATAATTGTTAAATATATTTATGTATATTTCTAGGCTAATAAAGTAAAACTAATTTAAAAAGCCCTAATTCCTAGTCGATATATATCTAAATTTCCAATCGTGCAAATGTCCAAATCCTCAATGTTGCATATATGAAAATTTGCAAGTTTTCAAATGACCTTCCAAACGTACAAATTCCTAAACTTCCAATCTTCCAAATTTCCAACCTTTCCAGATTTCGCATCTTTCAACTGTGGAAATTTCCAACCATTCAAACGTTCAAATATCCAAATTTCCAAATCCCAAATCCCCAATCGGTAAATTCGTAATATCTCCGAATTCCCAAACGCCCAACTGCCGTTATACCATCCCTCGCATGTGTCATCATATCCAATGAACGTTGCGTACCTAACCTCATTTCAGACAAAAATCCTAGTTATATCATTGAAGTCCTCATTACTCCCGAATTTAAAATATTACCTATTAAATTCGTGTACCCATCCTCCATTTTTAATTTCACGTATAGTAATATTGATTACAGTAAACCTTAATAAATTTCAATCGTAATAACTATATAAATTAAGAATATTAATTTTGGTTAACATAGAAGCTACCTAACTTTACTGTGTCACTCATTATATTCTTGACATCTTAATCCGAGTAAAAATAAAATTTCAAATTATTAATTTGATTAACATAGAAGGGACCTAACTTAACTACTGTGTCAGTCATTATCATGACATCTTAATCCGAGTAAAAATAAAATTTAAAAATATTAATTTGATTAACATAGAAGGGACCTAACTTAACTACTGTGTCAGTCATTATTATGACATCTTAATCCGAGTAAAAATAAAATTTCAAAATATTAATTTGATTAACATAGAAGCGACCTAATTTAGTCAACAGTGTCCATCATCATCTTCTTCAACTATTTAATACACCAAAGAAAGTTGAACTTGCCAAACCACGAAAGTCAAAGTTTCCTCGAAATCTTAAATAAAGTGACCTTATGGGCCACATATTATACTCCCTGATACTCTGCAAGGTGTAAAAAGTTCTTGTCAAAAGTGTTTTTTACACCATCGTAAACAGAGGGTACGACCTTAGTAGAGTGTTATGGCTGCACGGCTCTCTCTCGGCGCAGTTCATAAAGAAGGAATACTTTCAAGGAAATATTTGCTCAACCTTTTAAACTACGAGCAACCAGGCTCGTCTGCGTTTATCTATAGATCGTTCACTGAGAGGACTGTTAAAAGCACGCAAACGCGACTTTCCATCAAAGGATCTGCAAAATTTTCCGACACTGCTTCAATATTTTCCTTCCATACAAATCGTTTACAGAGATACCATTTGAAATGAATTGAAAATGAAAGCTACTTGTACGGCAGCCATCTTGTTCTTGAATTCGGTGAACGATAGACAATACACCTGATGGGTTTCGGCGAAGCTGGATGTTAAGAAAAGTAGAAATCGCAAGATATAATTTTGGTAGAAATGCGTAGGAACATTTCTCTCGGTGACCTTGATCTTCACAGATCATAACAATATCAACCTAACAAATATTTCACAAATATTAGCGAAATTTTCTAAAGATACGTATATTTCATACATGATCCAACCATTTCAAATTGCCCCTAATTTTCAAAATTCCACGTTGACACATCATCAAACGTTAGCATAAAAATCACAATGCAGTCCTTAACGGCCATAAAGCACGGGGATTTTTATTTCGAAAAATGTTTTTCATGTGATCATAAAATGGCGTGATACCCATAGCGGAACGTTATCGCTGCACGTTCAGTATGTTGCTCGTAAACGACCGTCAAATACTTCATGTTGGTAGTTGCGCGCTCGTGCATGAAGCAAATACCATTGTAAAAATGCTTCTCTTTGCGCGGTTTTTCTTTTTTTTTTCAAGTCTGACTTTTCAATTCCCTTCGCCAACGAGATCGAAACGAGTGTATGGTTGCCCGGGGAAAAAGTTTAATTGAAATTGAGGCATAGTTTCGGGAGCTCTCATTTTGTACGGAGTTTTTTATTCCGCTGAAATTGTTTGGAAACTGAGACTGAAGAGTTGATCGTATATTTTTTTTTTATGTAACTGTTGCGTCTTGTTTGTGCTGATTGTTAGTCGCGTTCAAACTTGACTTCGACGTTATTGTTACGTGTGCAATTGATTTTATGTGAGCTGTGTTTTAAAATGTATTGCATTTTCTGGAGATCTTGGAAATGTTCCTTGAAATATGTTTGAAATTTTTGTATCTGTTAATTTATTTAATTTAATGTATCAGTTCTGAATTTTGTAGTAAGAATGATGTAATCTACGATTAAAAATTTTAATTAAAATTATTAGTTGTATGTATCAGTGTTTTAGCTCGGAGTTCGATTGTCGCAACCACTTCGATGTTGGGTTAATAATTAAAACTCTATCTCTCGATTACCTCATGAACTTGTGAAGCAAATTTCAATTTTTAATGCTCGGTACCTGTCACATTTCCCGATAATGGTAATTATTCGTGTGTCGATAATGAAAGACATCCCCAATCGATAATGCTTTACAGTGAACACGTGAGCTGTTTATTCATCGTTTATCTTGCGACGCTACTTAACGTCAGCAATTAATTAGTACAAATGAGGCCATTAGTCAGTCCCAGCAAAACTCGAATGTTCTACTTTGTTCCTCGCAAATGCGAATCTTGCAAAATGAATCGAACTGCAACGTGAAAAACGAAATGGACTCGTTCATCTTCATCCTTTACGCGTGTAATGTATCGACTAAATGAGAAAAAGGCAACATAGAAAAATTCTCTGTGCACGAACGTTCTGAACATAAATTAGTCCATCTAGAAAATCAACAATAGTACTACAAACTGTACATTTTCATTTGATAATTATTGTAACATATGAGACACGTGTGTCTTTTACCTCGAAATTTTTCGACTGAATGAAATATTCAACGTTGTTTCGAAAGCGAACAGAGATACATCGTGTAGAGTACTTTTGGGTGACAGTGAATAGATAATAATTTCTAGGAAAATATAATATAGACAAATCTCATATGTGATAAAGTCCACCCATCAGTTATTCAATTTATATACAAATTTATATATATGGAGAATATTCAAATTTATTCTTGATTTTGTATAATTTATTACGTATGTTATGAAAGCTCTGTATACATGTTGCTATACGTATTATATGTACACATTGCTTGAGTGTAAGGCCCGGCTAGAAAGACCCTAACTGTTAAGTCATGGTCTTACATCGTTGCATCGTTCCCAATTGTAATTGCTTGAATTTCGAGCTGATCTAAAATTGTATATAACCCCGTGCAACATCACACTCGTGACACTACAGTTCGAATGTGATAAAAAGTATGTACTGTATTTTCAATTTCAATCCTAATTATAATATGCACAAGGATTGCTGAAATGTGCCTAAAATGTTACCTTTAGCAACTGTGAATGATGCATAGAAAATTGTAGTTTAAGGGGTCAAACCTTTCAATCTCTCCACCCGACCGGCCATAATTTTCGAAAGATGAATAAAAGCAAAGAGGAACATTAATGCGAGTCGCCGTAGTTTATTTGCATAATGCCCAAACCTTTTTGGTATATTTCAGTTTGTATCAGCCGTACACTCTGTATATCGTAGGTACACTCGGTCTATGCCATGGACTGTATGGCATGACTAATTATACTTGAGCCCGCGGCGGGTCTCGTTGGTTCGGCCCTGAAGAGGCGGGAAGCACCCCATTAAACCTCGAGCTTCGACCACCCTCCGCAAGGAAGACCACGAGACGTCAATACGAGCCCACCAGCTGCGAGGACGAAGAGCACGTCGGGCCAGAAGCAGCGTAGAAAAGCAAGAGAACCAAGAAAACCGGAAGATAGAGCATACGTTACTCTTATTTCTTCCGGTACGCTACCTGGCCGGGTGCTCGACTGCCTTGATGTACGATCTCTTCTTTCTGTTTCCTCCTTTCGCGTTCTCTCTATTTTTGCCTTCCACCTTTAATGCTGAATATCTTCGAGCTTTTTCAAGGAGATTCAGAGCAAGTTTAACTTACTGCCGTTCTGCACATCTTTGTGCAATGTTTACTTTACTTTTTACGGTTGCTATTGATGGCGAGCTCGAATGTTGAAAACCGGGCCAAGATACTGGGCCAGGTTGATGCAGCCTTTCTGGACACGTATGCACTAGCGCTACGTCAGATTTAAATGCTCTATGATCAAATTTTATACAAGTATATTTTAGTAAAAACAGAACAGTTAACAAGTGTGTTATAATTATTTCAATATGAATGTAAGTTGACATGTATGTAAAAATTGGGGATAGAAACTACTTTTAGGCTTGATCCTGTTATTTGACGAAATGAATTATGATACGATTTTGAATACAATAGTGAAAATGGTTTTCGAAAGTGGATGAGCATAAAAGTTTGAAACACTGATTTGGAAGATCCTATATTTACCTGCGATATTAAGAAATTCGCTGTTTACATTATGGTGTTTAGCAATAAATACCGCATCATGTCCTGGAAGTGCTTGTAACATCTTCGCGACTAGTAGTGATAGCTTGAATGACCGTGACGTCGCATTTAAATGAAGCAGGCCATTAAAATGTATCTTCTGGTACAAATAGTTGCAACTTTTAATGATTAAAAATCACGGATAGAATTATTAAACGAATGTTAAGTTCTACCTAAAAATACTCTTACGTTAATATTAATAAGAAACTATATTATAAAAATGCATTGTGCGTAATAAATCTATACCAACAGAATGCACATCGCTGCTAGTGACTAATATACGTGGTTTCATCGTAATGTTTCCGTGTTGTGATCACGCCTGCAAGCAATTTCTAAACTGCTTACCCACGGTACTCCATGCATTATATAAACGTAATGTCTGATATGCATAAACGCGGTAAAATATAATGACAACGGATATTACTTTTTTGCGAGGCCTAAACATAAACTGCGGTGTATAACTATAGCACCACACATATTTCTAAAAGTTTCTAATTTTAAATTAAAATTTGAAGCGGTTGCATAACGTGAAACGGCTGTGGATCCGTAGCGACGATGTAATGAGAATAAAAGATTTATTCAAGAAAAAGAATGCGGTATTACACGTGCTTCGCTACAACGAAGAAGAAATGGGAATTCGAGAAATTGCAATTGTAAACTTAGGCGGTCTCATAAAGTAGTGTCGCACTTTTTAAGTAATCCGATACGACAAAAATAAAAGACGAGGACCTAAAAACAAAATGTCCCCGAGAGATTATTAAAATTAAAATACTTTGAAATGTTGTCAAGAAATTGCACAGAAGTGTGCTCTTAACGTGTCATGTTGCACGATTCAGCGTCTTTGAACGCAATTCTGACACTGTAAGAAAAAAATTAATTTCTGTATCTATACTTAGAATCTCGCGTTGGTCTTGAATTGCCACAAAATTCTTGTGCGATACTAAATAAGATCGGTGGGAAAGCTAGACGTACTCTTGCTTCGCGGAGGTCTCGGACTGCACTCGAACCAGCTCCAAAATAGAAAAATAGTGTACGTAACAGTGCTATAGTTATGCACCTCTCTAATATTACTGTTATATTTCATATTAAATAAATATTATTTTTGTTGTATTTATATTTCCTTTCATTACTGTTTATATATTTTAAATATCAGAAAGAAAGTATCCCAAACATTAACGTGAAACGAGAAGAAAAGATTTTAAAGACTTTTTGTAATGAATTTTTATTATGCAATATTAAGCTTTTCAATATTTTGCAATACTCAATGTATAAAACTGGTAAAACTAGGATATGAATATTTAAATAAAAATTAAATGTTACATGTGGGAATAGTTTATGTAAAAATGGGTGATATTAAACTATATGTTATTATATCGGTAAATCTTAAACGTATAAAAGTGTATCATTGTTACATAATTTCAAATGAACACACAGTATTAAATCGTGTAATGAAACTTTATGTTTCAAGCACACTTATTAATTACAATGCATACACCAACGGCTTATCCTCCAATCCATTCAGAATATTTTGTGCTGCAGCAATTGCCATATTATTCCTAGTTTTCACGGTAGCGCTGCCCAAATGTGGTATGATCACTGCATTATACATGTATAAATAAAATTAACGTACGTACAATTTTGCTAAATGTTTGATTAAATAATATAAAGTTATAGAATATAATTTCTAATAAGAAGATATTGATCGAAGTTAAAATTATGTACTCATTCATCGTTACCTGTTTCGATAAAGAAGTTAAAAATGTAAAAATATGAGAATACAGAGAACTAGAAATTTACGAACAAAGCATACATGTTTCCCTTTTATGGTACGCAATTATTACAATTAATGATACTGACCAGCATTAGGAAGTTTAAGAAGTTCGTGGTCAGGAGGCAATGGTTCTGGGTCAGTGACATCAAGTCCCGCCGCAAAAATACGCTTATCACGAAGCGCTTTAACCAAAGCTTCCGTATTTACAACTTTTCCACGGCCAATGTTTACGAATACTGCTGTTTTCTTCATTTTACTAAACGTATTGTCGTTAAACATTCCTCTGGTCTCATTCGTTAGCGGTGTAGCAACGATTACAAAGTCACTTTGTTCGAGGAGCTCGTCAAGTGATACAAAATGGGCGCCAAGTTCATCTCCTAAAGCATTTAATCAAATTTGTGGAACTATTGACGTGTTTTACTTTTGCGTTTAACAGAGTTTGACTAGATGACCCTACATGTAATTTTTAGTTATGTAAATAAACTTTTCATTGTTAATAGTCTTTCTTACTTTCCCGCCAATACGCGCATGCGCAGAAAGGCACACGGTGCGCATGCTTAATGCAAACGTTCACATTACGTTCTTTCGATTCTTGTGAATAGTCTGTTTAGGATGTCTCTATTGTACTTATAATCATAAATACGTGTGATATATACCTGCTTTCTTACGAGAATGACCAGTATAAACAAAACGACCCACGTCGAATCCTTTCAATCGTTTGACAATAGCTTGTCCGATATTGCCTAAACCAACAATGCCAACTGTCGATCCTTGTAAATCTTGACCTAACATCCATTGCAAATTATGTTCCACTTGACTTCTGCATTTATGGAAAATTTATACGCATTAAAATGTGAACTATCGTATTATAGTCGTATTCTTGCTATATGGCCTTAAAACGACTTGTCCGAAGACAGATTGGAAAAAAGGACCATACGTGGGTACATGAGCGATAGCTAATATAAAAGAGTGCTGTCTAACAATACTACACTATAGTTACTTGTTAATATTAAATAAAAATTGTCTAATGTCTTTACAGAAGAAAAAAATGTAAGTGATTTCGAATTACTGTTCGAGTTTTAAACGTCCTTCATGAGCCCGTCTCGCTGCATTTAACGTCAAGAGTACTGCAATTTCTGCAACTGCGGCCGACAAAACTACAGGTGTATTACCGACTTTAATACCTCTTCTTTTAATTTCAGGAACGTCCAAATGATCATAACCGGCTGACATTGTCGCAACTACTTTTAGGCTTGGTCCTGTTATATGTTTAACGAATTATGATACGATTTTGAATACAATAGTGAAAATGGTTTTCGAAAGTGGCTGACCATAAAAACACTGATTTGGAAGATCTTATATTTACCTGCGATATTAAGAAATTCACTGTTTACATTATCGTGTTTAGCAATAAATACCGCATCATGTCCTGGAAGTGCTTGTAACACATCTTCGCGACTGGTAGTAACAGCTTGAATGACCGTGACGTCGCATCTAAATGGAGCAGGCCATTAAAATGTATCTTCTGATACATAGTTGTGATTAAACTTGTAATGATTAAAAATCACAGATAGAATAATTAATGTTAAGTTCTATTTAAAAGTACTGTTATGTTAATGAGAAATTATGTTTCTTTATAAAAATGCTTACTTTGTACGTAATAAATCTATACCAGCAGAAGGCACATCATTACTGGTGACTAATACACGTGGTCTCATCGTAATGTTTCCGTGTTATGATCACGCCGAGAAGCAATTTCTGAACTGATTACTCGCGATACTCCATGCATTATATAAGCGTAAAATCTGATATGCGCAGGCGCAATGAAACATAAAGATATCAGATATTACTTTTTTATAACGCCTATAGTCTCCGTCGCGATATAACGTAATTGTAAGGTTCTAAGAGTAACATTTCAGTCCATATTACGCGAACTGTAATCCAATCTATAATCTATAAGTCAATAATTAATTCTATAGATAAGATTAAATAAATAAAAATAAATAAACATTTTTTAAACGTACGTATTTTTTAACTTTAATAATTTATAAATGTTGTTGAAATAGTAATGTGGTAAATTACTAATTTATTTTAGTTGAGTTTACAAATTATATGATATAAATTTGTAATAGTTACTAAATTATGTTTGGAAATAATACATACTTTTCATACTATTGAGAATAATAGTATTTTATTTATCCCACATTCTGAAATTTTTTTCTATTTTACTATATTTTGAAATTGTCGAATTACAAACTTTTCGATTAGTTCTAATTTCTGTAAACATTCAAGTTTCCGAATTTTCAGGTTTGCAATAATATTTCTAAATATCTCAGTTCCAAAAATTGAATATTCTTAATTTGTACATCTATTTCCTTTCAATATTTCTGTACTAAATTAATTTTATCTAACCAAATACAATTTGTATAAACCAAACTTTGCTCTTTACTACAATTTCGCAACTCCTACAAATATCAAAAGCATCACTTACTATCAATATCTCGAAATGCAACAGTAAAGTTAGTATTAATTAAGGATAGTTTATTCTGTAGATGCATTTAATACATTCGTTCAATTTGCTTCAACCACGCTTCGTATACGATGGATCAATAAATGCAAAAACGACTCTGAATTTGCCTCAAAGTTCGGAACTGCTCCAACTTCAATCCAACAGTGAAATGCAGCATTGTTCTAAAGTTAAACGTGCACACACAAGCACACGAACACAGTTTTACATTTAGGATCGTTTTACCTGGAACTTTCGGATGAAATACTCGATCGTTTCTTCGAATGAAATATTTTTTAAATATCATTAATCATTTTATACATATTTATTTTCTCTGTTTATTTTTGCGAACCGATTTTTAAATGTTAGTTGTAAAATTTCAACACGTCGCGTACAGGGAAAGTTTGCAGCTCGAAAATTCGAAAAATTTTAAACTTTCCAGTAATGTAGCTCGTGTGACGTTAATAACGAAACCATTTTTCCCTCTTTTTATGAAACCTAGATGTAAAAACTGGTCCCTGTAAATTGTAAGGTTTTATTTCATTTTTTTATTTATGCGGTGTAACGTGCGAAAAGAAAGTTGAATTTCAGTTTTAGCGAAATTTAATGTTTTTATGTTTGTAATTTTATATTTCTATATTTCTGTATTTCTATATTTCTATATTTTTCTACATTTTGTATTTTTATATTTCTGTATTTCTGTATTTCTGCATTTTTAATTCCGAAGTCATTAAATTTATAAATTTCTAAGTTTGAAAATACAAAATTTATGTCCTGATAATATAAATTGATATAAATTGAAAGTTTCAAAATTTCAAAGTATAATAATTCCTGAAAAACGTTTCTAAGGTTCAAAGTTTCTACATTCTGAGAATTTTTAAATTTGTATATTCAGTAATATTTCAACAGCGGAAAATATTTTTGTTTAGAGAGTTTAAATATATCTACTTCTAAATTTTTTAATTATTTTATACATTGTCCCCGAATTTACCGCAGACCACATTTCCTTTTTAGAGTCAACAACTATGAAAGTAAGGATAAAGCAGTGGCAATCCGACTTATGAAGTCTAAGGAAAATTCAATGAACTCTTTGTGTGAGGTTTCATGAGAGTTCACGATAAAATTTTCCGAAGTTCAAGGATTTTTGGACCGACAAGTTTAAAACTTCGAAGTTACCGTAGTTAGGAGTCGTATCGATAGTTCAAAAAACGTCTGCCTTCTACGACTAATTTAAAGTAATATCCGAGTTCTGAGTGCTTTCTGCGAGCCGAAGAAACCTCTAAAAATGAGGAAGTATTTCCGTTTAAGGAAGATTTTAATTAATTTTTACACACAAGCTTACATGGGATTTGAAGTAATTTCACCTAATATTTTCTGTAGAGATACAAAAGTAAGATATAAATACTCTTTCTATTATCGTCTTTATAATTGCTTCAAGAATTTTTGATAATTAATGTACAAATAATTGCAATAATTGCTAAATAGATTTAGCAGTTGATTTTAGAACGAATTTTTAATTCGATGAATTGAAAGTTGTACAATTTTATAACGAATTAATTGATCAATTAAATAATGGATTAAAACTGTGATTTTTTTATTAAAACAAATAAAAATAAAAATAGAAATGTATTTACTGATTTAACCATTTCATAGTACTACTCCATTTATTGTGTCTATACTTTCTTCAACAAACATTTCAATTGCGATTGAAATTCCTTGTGCAGTCTTTTGTTTAATAATACAATTGTACGTTCTACGATTGTACCTGTTACCTTTTGATACGGTATTCTGTTTGTTTTATTACCCTTTTTACTACACGGAGCTCGGTGTCATTTATGATACGGACTGTAGATGGAGTCAGTCTACACGGTAGACTTTACCATTATCTACAGAACTGAGGACGTGAGTATGTGCATACAAAATGGTTTCCACGTGAATAAACCTTATAATACATGTAACAGCGAGAAGGTTAAAAGATCCCTTTTCATTTTACCACTTTTCACAAACGTTCACTTTTCACTCCTCTCCTTTTACTGTCTTTCTGTATCTTAAATTCAACTTGCTGTTAAAACTAATCTGTTTGAATTAGTATATCCGTCGAGAACGGGTTATGTTTCAGAACGGTGTTTAAAAATAATATGAAATTAAAATTAAGAAATTTATTATTGAATATTTCTTTTTGTTATAGCCTTTGATCAGTTAACGCGAGATTTTAACGATCAGTTACCAAAATATTTGTTGATCAGTTACCAAGTAATTTGAACGCTCAGTTAACGCGAGATTACGATCAGTTACGAAGGGGCTTTAACGATCGGTAAAAACGTATCACTGTAAAAAGATTGTCCCATTATACTGATTAATTTTGTCATCGTCATTTTTGGATAGTAGCCGTTTTGAAGCGAGCTGTATAAGTGTGGCAAAAACGATCCTAGAGATTGCTCGTTGTGAAGGAGCCGCAAGGGGATCGGAATTTCCATTATCCTAAAACATCGAGCGTCCCCGTGGATTTCACGGCAGCTGGCATCTGCAATGTTGGCAGATCTTCAAGGAAGAACGGATCGAAACGAAGCGTGTCGTCGTTCACGGAAACGGAGCACCGCCTCGGGAGAAAATCTCGTCTGTCACGTTTTGCGTGCATCTTCCATCGCGAAAAACCGAGCATTTTCAAGCTATCTGCTTTTCAATTCTATTGAGATGCTAGACTTTCCACAGATCTTATGTACTAACGAATACGGTCATAGTTGTCTGGATCATTCTCGATTGGGTTATGATTTTAGAACTCAAATTGTTATACACGAGATTTTAGGTTAGGACGATTTTAGAACTCAGGTTAGATTACGTATTTAGATTACGTTAGGTACTAGTTACATTTGGATGCAAATTGAGCTTCTTTCTATAAAGACATACTTAATAATTTTTTACTTTACCTTTTTACTGAATAATTTATACTCACAAATTTGTTAATTTGCAAGTTTTTGAAGTTGCAAATTTCTAAATTCCTCAGGTAGACAGAAGTCAGATTTGAACCTAAATATTGTGGCACGAGTTTTTGAGTGCACAATAAAATCGATTGTGAAATGAAAAAATGAAGCTGATTTCTTTGAACTATCAGAGTGTTTCATAAATGGATATTTCATGTAAATGATTGGTTTAAATCACTGACACATCGGCTGCTGGCGAATGTGTTAAAAAGCAGCAACATGCTCTGACATATTAAAAATTGCCATGATGCGAAATTCGTGTTGCGACGGTTGAAGAAAATGGCGGTAGCGGGTTCGGATACCGTGGAAATATCACGATGCATTGTGTTTATGCTCTGCCACCTTGATGTAACATGTGGCAGGTTTTTATCGATTTTTACAAAAAAGCTAGCAATAATACACTTCCTAAAAATTTGATTTTTATACTAGTAACGAGAGTAATCACATTATTGATTAAAAATAAAAATTTCTTAAAAATTTGTTTGTTTGAATTACTTTTCGTAACGATAAGTTATGTATATAACTTAACGTTATTTTTATGAAAATTAAAAGAAGACAAAGAATTAAATGCCAATTTTAAATTTGTAAACTAAATTAATTTTTATATAATTCTACGAGTAGTCGAAATGAAATATTTAATTAACGTAATGAACATGCTGAATTAATTTGACTGATCAAGTTTCAGTAATTAAAAGTCTGTAACACTTTCCAAACTTTCATTTATTCACATAAAAATGTTTGAACGGTAATACACGCACTGTTTATTTTAAAAAGAAACTACTGTATCATTAATCATACTCCATAAACAATTTTTGTGCTATGTGTATCTGTGAGACTGCTTCCTTAAATCAATATGATTGAACTCCATTCTGTAATAAAATCTCCTGCGTTTATCACTTTTATTTTCTTAATACGTCCTTATCGGATTTGTATTTTGCACGAATGTTGCAAATGATTTATCTACGGCAGCAGCAACATCATGAATTTTTCACTGAAAGAACCATTTTTCATAACATGATATTACAGTTGCAAAGCTTTTTTAAAAAGTTGAGAAATGGTTCACAGCCAATGTAGTAATAATTTATAACTTTGAAAAATGAAGTTAACACTCACCTGGTTCCGTGAAAATGAAACATTCTGATATACCTGCAACTTTGAAGGTGCTTAAACGAATGAATAATTAACAGGTTCCAAATGAAATTACAGCGAAATTAAAATTCAAACGTCACTCGAGGAAAGGACATTTAATTGCAAAAATATAGAAATACGCCTGTAGAAATATTGATTAAATAACTTTTGTACACATCGAATAATTATTTACTCGAAGACATATCTTTTATGAAGTAAAAATATTTGTCGAGAAAATCATTCATGAACGAAAAATATTTGACGAAAAATCTTCTCGAACGAAAAATGAAAATCTAGTACGACAATAATTTCCGTATTATTCAAACAAGAATTTATTACTTAAAATTGTAGGACTAAAATATAATAAAAACGAATCGCATGAAAGATCGTCCAAGTAAAGAAATAATAAAAAAGGATGAAGGATCTAAATCAAGACGCCGATGCTTACGTTTTAAATGCTTTAAGTATTTATTTAAACAAATTCCAACATTCCAAACATTGATAATCGTGTGTACGTGTATGTGTATGCAATGTCGTGTTTACCGTATTTGTGTACATGTTTTCTCTTAAGTCTGTATGGAAATGACGCTGAAGACGTCGCTGATGTGACGCGTTAATTCATCGAGAATCCATAACGTATCGAGTCCGCGTATCATTCGAGCGAAAACTTTCGAATTTGAATGAAACTGATCGAACGATCTGAGGACTCGTCGATGAATCGACGGGTTTTCAACGACAGAACACTTGCAAATTTGTCGCTCGCTCTTTCACTCTCGCATTCGTTCGCACAAGCACACGTAATTTTATTTTTTCTCTGAAATTGAAGCCATACCGTGGCTCGATAAACGTTTCAATAGAGTCGACACCTTCACCAAGAACGCTAAGACGCACGAATTCTTTTACAATGGCGAGCGTTCCTCGAACTAAACTAAATTAGTAGTTAGGTTTTACTTACGGCTGGCCCCTCGCGCAACCATTTTCTTCTCTTTGCTCTCGCTAACCTCTCAGACGCGCACGGATGCTTACAACGACTTGCCTTTCAATTTTATTATCCCCCAATTTTCCTTTTACCTGCTATTTCTTAGTCTGTTTCTGTTTCTACGATACTGTACCTTCGGATATAAACGTTTTGGGCGGGAAATTCAAATTTACGTTTCCGAATAAAAGTTTATACAAATGTAAAGAGGAATTGGGATAGTTGATAAATTCATTGATAAAGTAGATATACTCGAATTTATAAAGTGATGATTTACAGAATAATTTTGTAAATATACACTCTTAATATAGATTTATAAAAACAATTGAAATTGAACATCTCTTAACCACGAAATAAAGTATCTTACTTTAAATTAAATAAACTGGTAAATATGTCTATTTCATAATGAATAAATAAACTAGTAAATAAATATTAATAAATAAATTTCATCAATGGTCAATTAAGGATATTTACCACTATCATAGTATTAATTAAAACACTACGATTAATTAAAAGTGGACATCATAAATTTGAATTGAAACAATTTTTAAATGAAAAGGATGAAAAATCTCCTCCACAAAGTATTTATTTTTATTCAAAATGAAAATCTCGATTATTTCAGCTATAAATTTTCACTGCCCAAATCGAATAGAAATCCCGACCACAATTTAAAAAGCTAATATTTTTCATTTCAATCTGAATCGCGTTAATACCAATTGTGTTTCAACTTTCGACAATGAGCATAAACACCGCGTTTAACTCGTTCCTCGTGACAACTCGATTAATATCTTTATCAAAAATTCCCTCTATTTGGTACCGAAGTTAATAATCACTCACAGTCAGGTATTTCGTGTGTTTGTTATCAACTTGATAAACGACTAACCTTGTTTCTGCATTCAGCGAAACGTAATCAAGGCTAATTGTTCGAGAGACCGGCGAACGGTGAGGAACAGTTCTCGTAAATACGCTCTCAAAATTACCGATTGGAAATTCCATTTGTGTTCAAGAGCTACTTTTATAATTCAATTTTCCATCACCAGTTCCCGGGGCTGCATTTAAATTGGAAGAAACGAGTTGTTGGCTGCGACGAATGCTTAACTGCTTCTGATATCATTTTTGTTACGTGATCAAATTTTCAATTATATTTTTTGGCTTCCCTGTTCGATCCTTGTCGTTAATTAAGTCAATTGTAACATCTGGCTATTCGTATCAGATATTATTATTGATTATAAGATAATATGAAGTTAAGAAGTCGATTTTTGGTGTTTGTAACAGAAGATTAATTTAAGGTCTTAACAACAAATGAGGAAGTGAAATTCTTTTTTTTTAAAGGCGATCGAAAGACTTTGAAACTGAGGAACATTTTCTGATACTTTCTTTTGAAAATTCTTTGTATAATTATGCAGAACGTTATAAAATATTTCCATTTTTTAAAAAGTTTCAAGAGTTAAATGGAGCTGATACTCATTTGCATTTATGTGACGAATATTCTGAGAAGCTATGAGAAATACTTCGCTTGAAAATCTATTTTCAGTACTTGAAGATGTTACAAAACTTGTCTCCTCAACACAGGAGGAAGGATCACGAGTTTCTCAATTTCACCGCACGAGGTCGCCAAAGGCAATCAAGAGTCTATCGCGCCATAGATCCTGAGATCAACCAATAAAAGAGAAATAATATCAAAAATAGTAGTTTGTCATTCCACTAGACATTGGGATAAATGAAAGACAAATAAACAGTAAATTTGTTGTGTGCCGCTTAGATCCTGGGATCAACAATGCAAAATAAACAATTTCACAGTTCATCACTTCACTAGACCTTGTGATGAACAAATGAAAGAGAACCAAATAATAAATCAATTTATAGTGGTTATTAGTCCACTATCGCGGGATCAAAGAAATAAATTTAACGCAGATGCGACTCAAACTCGCAAAAGAAAAGGAAATGAATAAAAACTCACCCAGCTGCAGGTCCTTGTAAGCATCCTCGAAGAGAATCGGAAGTATCCGAATATTCTTCGCGTTTCAAGCATTTCCTCACATCGAGTATAATTTACAATTTATATTGTCCACTCTGTTGCAGTCACACTTGTTTCCATCTCGTTCGCTCGCTCTCTCCGTCTTTCACAGGCATTCTCAATCTCTCCCTCTCTCTCACTCGCTCACGGAACTAAAGACACACGCGATTACACTGACGAGAACTTCAGATTCACCAATTCATTAGCTAACAGGCTCCCTTCTTGCTTAACGTGCAGTTTCGCATGATCAGGTCCAGTTCTCCCGTTCGACTTCGTCTCGCATCACCGAGAGTTACAAAGTCAAGGTTAGACCTTACAATTCCTCGAATAATTCCACTTAGTGCGCCGAAAAATCCGTATACAAGGAAGCCCGGGATCTTGCTGTCCGGGCTTCCTCCGCGCGTTGTTTTTTGGGTTCCTGAGATTATATCAATCCCCTCGTTTTACGGCGTCGAGCGTCGCGACTGCAGCGACCTCTCGCATGGCTGCTCTCGAACTCGTGTTCCCGATATCTCCCTCCCATCCCGTGGAACTTCACCGCCTTTCTATCCCGAACCCACGAAAGAAGATAAAGAGTCGATGGCTCCCCGTGTCCCTTTACCGACGGGACTCGAAGGATTTCGGCTCGACGAGCTCCACAGTCCTCTCGATACTGCTAATCCTGAAGAACTCGAGCGAGCAAGCTAAGGGCTTTAGTCGGTGTCCGTTTCTACGGCAGCTTCGAACGTATCAAATACTTCCACGCGATTAACAATCAATAAAATCGTGGGCGAACATCCTTTCGAATGGCAGACACTCGCCCCTCGGGCTTATCCCTACGGATTCCCCTCCTGTTCTAGGATACACTGGAAAATATTCGCATCGGATTTCCTGTACCTCTCTACTGTGGCTTCGAGCACCAAATTTTTGTTTAAGGCCATCGATTTGTGCACAGATTTCGATCATCTCGGTTTAGTTAATTTTAGCAGCTGACACCGGTTATCTATCACGTTCTACAAAACAGTGTAACCTTCGTTCGTGAATTTTCTTCTCCGGACAAGATTCTAAGAAACACAGACTTTCTTCTCTGAATAATACTGTTTATTTTTCTTGTTCGGTGACCGAATTCCTGGATCCGCAGGCGTCGAAAATCATCTTAAAAACATCTCAAATCCATGGCATCACGTTCTTAACAACTGGATGACTAGTTCCTGATCCAAATCGACAGGCTCGAGCTTCTGATGCGACCACTGCCAGCAGTAGCGCCGAGCTCGCGGATCATCCGGAGGAATAAATAAACTTGGTATGTGTGGAACATCTTCAGACAGAGATCTCCTGAATTTGAACACGTTTCTTGGCACTACCGGGTGTCCCGGGTTGTCGAAGAATCCCTGGACAGGACAGACCCACGTTGGGTGCCGGGGCCTTAGGCGGTGGCGGAGGGTCCGGGAGATTCTCGTCGTCGTTATCGTCGCTGCTGCTGTCTCCGTCGTCGTCGTCGTCGTCCATCCTGGCGGTGGTCGCGTCGACGCATGGCGACGGTGTGCGTGTCCTCTGTACGCAAGGACTTCTACTGTACAACGGTGGCTCGAGTATCCTTTTACCTCCGCCGGGCGGTGGCGAACACTGAAACTCTTGCAACTGTAGCTCGAGCTCCTGGGCAAGTTTAGTCTTGTGAGCTGGTGGACTCGAAGAGGGCGAGTCCATCAGATTCAGCGACGACAGTCTCTGTTTACCGGAGGACATCTCGATTCCGGAGCAGCCAGCCTCCAGCAGTTCCTCCTTCTTCTTGTCCCCGAAAGCCGAAGACAATCCACCAGCCGCGTTCGAGGCGTTCCTGTCCCTCTGATGATAGATCCCCGCGAAGATGAGGATGTTCAGCAGCAACAGAAACACTCCGACGGCTATGGTGACCGTGAGGGCCGTGGTGTAGCTCTGGTAGTGACTCGACGCCAGCTTCCTGAGAAGGTTGTTGGGACCCGGGCCCAGATTCGAGTGCTGCATCGTCCTCGATGTGGTCGCAATCGTGGTTGCAACTGTTGCGTTAGGGGTGCATTCGGTGGTCGATATCGCGCTCGATACTGATGACGGCTCGGTGGGCGAAGGCACCGGAAGTGGCGGTGCTGGAAGCGGAAGTGCCATGGTCTGCGGACGCACCGCACCTTCGTAAAGGCTCGGACTCTCCGCCAGGTGATGGTGACGCATGCTGATCTCGTAGCCGGGTCGATGTAGCTGCGGCAACAGATTCAACCACAGGGACATCTTGTGGCCCCTGTAATGCGACCGCATTTCCGTGCTACGACCAGCCTCCAGGTACAACTGATTTATTGAATCGTACGAATCCCAGAACGGCGGACTGCTCGGTAGCCCATCGGATCCCGATGTCAACGGGCTGACGCCGTTAGGATCCCTGAAACATCCCATGCAATACCGACCTAGAACGCTATACACGACTCATTGAAACGATTTCGGGGGTGGACATTGCCCTCTGGATCGAACGAGGTGGGATTCGAGGATGGTCATATGTCTTTGTTGCTGGCTCGATACTCTTGCTACCATTACACGGAACTTGTGGGAGTTGGGTGGGGTCATGTAACTCGTTGTTGTAAACGAATCCGTATTTTCTAGATACAGACGAGTACGTCAAGTTGTTCATCGGTTGAGAATTTTCGTGATATTTTGTACCCTGTTTATGGAGAAAATTTTGCAACAATTTTTTAGGGTTAATAGAATTTTTGACGTGACACTGGAATCATATTCAAATAAATTTTCAAAGTACACTTCGATGCCTAATTCAATCTTTGTCAACTCAGACAATCTACGGTCGAGCAATTAAAGTAAAATTGCGGATTACAAGCATATTCGCAATTTCCAACGAAAGTCTTCATCTGTCCCCGTCGACTGCAAAACCGAGAAGTTCTGCTGACCGCAATTATCGACAGCTAACAAGAAACTGGTAGCGAATCATCGTAATTGTAAGTTGGATAGCTGAAAGTTCACGCTGACTACGGTACCACTGTTCTTGATCTCTATTATCGAAATCCCTGTACGGTGTCTCAATTCCACAATTGTCGTTTGCACTTTTCGCAGAAGAACACTTGCTACGTGAATCCCCATTGAACGATGAAGTCCATCAACTTTAAATTACGGGAATTAATGTGGATGGTCAGCGAGTCTACCGACTGATTGCTTCGACTTCAGGCTATTGGAAAAGCGAGATGTTCGTAATTTGAAAAGTTCTACCGGGAGAACTTGTTAAAGTTCGCGATAGACTTACTGCAACGATGTTAATTAAGACTCTAACGTCTCGTAGCAACATCGATGGGAACATCAGACGAGCGAAGTCGTTTTACAAATTAATTTGAACTAAGGACAGGTTCCCCGGTAAGATTTCGAAAATTTGGAACTTTGCATTTTTCACACGAATAACCTCTTAGTGGATCAGTAAAGTGAGCCACTATGACGCTATGTAAACTAGGACAGTCACGAAAGCCACTATAATGGCGCGAGCTTAAGAGGTTAAGAACCCCATTTTGTTGTAATACTCCCTCTACTCCATAATAAAATATAAATCAAGAAAGATATAATATAAATAAAAAAGAGATTTAGTAAAAGAACCAGCAACCTTGGCAGATATTTATCAAATTTCAAAAATAAATTGGATACAATAACTGAGATTTGACACCCATTTTTCGAACGATTTCGAATTCCACGCACAAAGGAAATCTGATTGAAAATAACAATTACGAAACGGTCTAAGAAACTAATCATTTTAACAATCGTTCCCATTAATACGTTGGTTGTGATTTGTGGACGTCGAAATTGGTTTCAACGACGAGAAAGAAAAATCGATTAATCTAAACGTTTCCGAGTTAAATTGCTTTAATAAAACGAATGATGCTGACCCGAATGTTGGAAATTAAAGTGAACCATAGTGACAAATGAAATCAGAGCGGTTATCTTTGAATGTTATTACAGCAATTTTCTTTAACGATAATTGCATTCGGGTTCCTTGCGATATTAACTATTCAGAAGAACCTGAAACGAAATCTTCGAACAAACTTCTCATTTCGATTCAGATTAAAATTTGATAGACTTGTAACTTCCTTAGAATTTTAGTTTTCAGATCAGTGCAGGCATTAAGAAATTTCGATTTCATTCATTTTTCGGATGAAAAGACATTTCGATATTAGCTTCTCTAGTAAATTCCAGCGTTTTAGTATTTTATTTCTCTTCCGTAATTTAAATTATATGCATTTGCTTATTAATTTTGACCAACTGGAGGTTGATATTTGCTTTGCAAAGTGAAGGTTCCAGAAAAAAATTCATTTTCGAAAAATTGATATGTTTAAAATCTTGCATCTAATTAAATTTAGATATTTGAATTCGATGTGGAGATGTTTCAAATATGAAAATATTATTTTGATATATAGTTTTGATTCTCCACAATCGAAGTTGGAATAGGACCTAGGAAATTAGTCATCCGAAGCAAACTTCACATCCTTGAATATTAAAAAAACGTATGATCAATAAATTCTTCATATTTCCTAAAAATGCATTTGGAATAAGAACCACTCGCAATTTTCTGTCCAGCAAAGGGTTTCTACCCCCAATATCAGTTCCCAAAGAAAGTACCAGTGCACGCGAGTTGCCCTCATCGAAAAATAGTACGGAATCGAGTTTTAAACAGAACATTCCATAGCCAAAGACTTACAACATTTCGCAAAGTTGGCAAAGAAAGGGCTTTGAATGCAAAGGTCCGTTGAATAGCGTTCAAAACGAGCTGCCACGAACCGGTAGATAGAGTTTGCAGGGCAAACCCAATCTCCAGGCGGAAGCCGTAGCAGTAAGTTGAACTGCAGGTTCCGGAACAAGGAAAACGCAATCCCGGTGACGGGGGTTAAAGCCGCGGGTAAAAAGCGGGACCAAGAACAAGCTAGAACAGAGAGACTCACCCGCGTCTCACAAAGTTCGCCAAGTAGTGGACGAGCAGTTTAGACAGGTTCTCATCGACCAGAGTGTAATTGGTCGGGGCGAACAAAACGGACACGACCTCTCCACGAAGGAGAGGTATCCCCAGGAGATAAGGGACCTCCTCGCCCCTTTGACTTGGTCGATCGCCAAGTTGGAAATGCAGGAAATAACCACGTCCCCCGGAGGCCGAGTGCAGCAGAGCCAGCCTTAAAAGAGGCGCGGCAACTTGACCATCCCCGAGGAGGGAAAGAAGACCCTCGCAGATCGCCGATGGACTCTGTTCACCCCTTTCCCAATCCGTGTACTCGTTACGGAGGGTCGAGTAAATTTCGTGAAGATGGTAACGATACGTGTTTCGTACGTAAGTGCGCAGGATACGATCCCTCCGGGTCTCGTTCAGGCCGTTCTGTAATCGAAAGAAAATAGACGAGGTTAGAAATTCTCAAGTTTCGACGGATGTGGTTCGCGCAAGTGGGCACAATTACCCATTTAACGTTTCAGTCGTGATAACAGCTGTGGGTGGAGTGGCCAATCGGGTTTGCTGCCACGCCTGTATGGAGATGGACTGTCAATGGCAGTCGAGGGACTAGTAAGGGTGTGTAGTGTATGATCGGGCAAAGGGCGCGTCTACATTATACTGGTAACCGGTGCTAGTTGCCTTGTCAGTAGATAGTTGAATTTCTTGCTTTTCCTATATCAGATCTGTCGGAAGAAGGCAAGAAATTGAGGGAAACTATTATCGTTTAGGGATTTTTCAGAATTTCAGAATATGGAAGTGTGGAAAAGGGATGCAGGAATTTGGTAGTTTGACGATTTGGGGATATAGGGGGTGAGGATTTGGAGATTTCGGGATATCAGGATTTAGAAATTTGGGAATGTAGGTATTTTGGGATGTAGGGTTTTGGGAATTTAGCGATTTAGAGATCTAGATATTGGGGGATGAAGAATTTTAGGAATTTAGCGACTTGGGGATTTAGAGATTTGGGGATGTAGGGGTTTGAGGATTTGGAGATTTAGGGGTCTAGATATTGGGGGATGTAGGGTTTTGGGAATGTAGCGATTTGGGGATCTACAGATTTGGGGATGTTGGGTTTTGGGAATTTAGCAATTTCGGGATCTAGAGATTTAGGGATGTAGGAATTTGTGAATTTAGCGATTTTAGGATTTTAGGAGTTTGGAAACCTGGGAATTTTGAAATTTAGCGATTTAGGGATGTAGAGATTTGGGAATTTAACGACTTGGAATCCAGAAATTTGGGGATGTAGGGATTTAGAAATTTAGTGATTTGGGGATGCAGAGATTTGGAGATGCAGGGATGTAGGAATGTACGAATTTGTGGATGAAGGTATTTGGGGATGTAGAGATTTGGGAGTTTCGCCAGTTGGGATCCAGCAATTTGTGGATGTAGGGATTTGGGAATTTATTGATTTGAAAATCTAAATATTTGGAGATGTAGGGATTTAGGAATTTATCGACTTGAGGATCTAGAGATTTGGAGATGTAGGAATTTAGGGATGTACGAGTTTGTGAATGAAGAAACTTGAAGATGTAGAAAGGTGATTGGGAAGAAATTTGTATCTTTCCTTTCGTTCTTTTTCCAAAGATAGACCAACTGCAATCAAAGCAAGAAACGCAAAAGTTCGACTACTGGTTGTACTGACACCAGTTACACAATATAGACGCTCTCTCACATTCGCAACCTATGACACGACACACGTCCAGATAATCGAGCTCATTCCATACATTTTGTAGCACAGTCTTATCAATTGTCTGCACTGCAGCAAGCGTTCAGCTCAACTAAGGATTGCGGGACAATTCAAAGGGGCACATATTGAACATTTGTAAAGGGTATATAAACTTGATGAATTTGTGGTTCTTTCCATATATCTTTCATGTGTGTACGTGTAATACTTTTAAAGATACTTTCAAATGAATCATTTATGCTAGCCCTGTCCTTTCTTTACGATTTGCTCCTATTTTCTTACAACTGATTTTTAAGAAGCTCGACTGTCGCGAGCAGAACAGTATCGTAAACACGAAAAAGTGTTCAGCTATGTAACGATGTGTATGTAGCATATAAATGGACAATTGTAGCCAGATCATGATACGTCCGATTGTTATCAAATTGCCAAGGAGCTACGGAAATGAGCTTTACATTGTATCCATAGACCGTGGCCATTGAATTGTCGATAATGTCCGGCACGATCAATGACCACGTTTTGCAAGCGTGGACCTGCTAATTAGTAATTTATTGGGTTCGTGTCAATTATCGGCACACCAGCTGCATACAGATCGTTCGAATCTCGTTAGAGCTGCTACCGTGATTAAAAATAATTTAACGCAGTTCAAGCAACGTATTCAACACCGTTCTGTTCGTTTGCACCAGTTTCTTCGCGAGTTTCAATTAAAATGTAGATTTAATTTTGACGCGGACAAAAGGTGCTGGGAAATTTAAACGGGAAAAGAAAGTAGACCGGTGACCTTATTTTTCCTTGAAAATGTTAAACACACCCGTGCACTGTTTACTAAACTAACAATTTTGCAAGTACTTTTGACATTTTTATCGGTTATATGCTTGAAGGTGAAGTTGGCACAGGTAGTAATTGACACTTAAGCTGACATGACACATAGTACAAGTTTGTTGCATTTTGTATGTTCTAAATGAACGACAGGCAATCGTTTGATGATAAGGTGACTGAAAGGTATCATCAAGGCTACAGTACTGCTAACGCAATTACACAGCAATTTAATTACGTAGTTTAATTATATTGTACTTCAATTGCAGGATAATTTAATTACATTGTACTTCAATTCGAAATAATTTAGTTACATTGTAATTTGCATAACATCATCCAAATTTTTCATTACTGCAATCATCGATATAATTGAATTATACTTTTCTTGCTTAAATACTACAAATTCTACCATTTTTTTCGAGTTGAAATAATGCCTTTGTAGAAATTTTTAGTGGCTGTCATCTTAACACAGGTGTGAAGAAACACTTTTCGGTTGAAATAGGTGTACACAAAATTGTGATAGAATAATGTTAAACATCCTAGTGTTATTCTGATGAGGTACGACCGTTAACTAACTACTAAGTTAACAACAGAGGATTAACAAACGAAATTGAATTCCTTCTAATCCGTTCACGTGTCTGCTTACCATCAAATCTTCGTCGGTGAGGTTGACCCAAGCTTCCTCGGACGTTAAACCGAGCAGCAAATCTCGATCGGCGAAATTGGCGAACTCGGTGCCAGGTCCAGGTACCAAGGGCATCAGTCCCGACGATGAGGCAGTGGGCTGGAAATTCTTGACAACAAAGGAGAAAGCGCAGATTGAACGAAACCGTGAACGCGATCGTGATAAATCGATCTCGAGCTCTCTCGTTGCAATTAAGTCAACGTGAACGCCGGCAAGTTGCGGCAACTATCGATTTTCAACGGGTCGCCGATCGCTGGACTTCCCAAGTTAATAGCAATTACAGAGAGTATATTTTATGACTTTTAATTAAAAGTTCTACGACGAACAATTTTGCTCGTCGATACTCTCGATTGAGTTTCGAAACAAAGAACAGGAAAAAGGGGGAAGAAAAGTAGAAAAAAAAAGAGGCGTAGGAAATGCGATCAACGGAGCTACACAGAGGCTAGGACTTAATATCGGTTTCACAGAACACCGATTCTCTGGCTCGACATCTGTCAGTCGGTTGTCGGTTCAATTAGCAAGCTCATCGCTTACACGTCGTCTCGTCCACTCTTCTATGGTCGAAATATCTAACGATACGTCGAGCGACTGATAGCGCGGAATGATAAAGGATTTTAACCCTTTGACTGGTGTCGACGCCTACGGCCGTTCAACCTTTCCCGCACTTAGAAATCATTTTACAACTCGTATTATTTAAAAAATTGAACTACCGGTCAACATAACTGCTTTCACATTTTTCAGTTTATTTTACAAAAGCCAGATAAGGGGATCAAAAGTACCTTTAGACCAAATTAATCAATGAACATATCAGTTGAAAGGAAATCATTTTTGCAAAAATCGAAATCTGATATCTGGTTATATTATTATCTTAATTTTTCAACAACACATGTTCATATTTTTATGATTTTAATAGCTTGTTAAAATTAATGTACAATTTTTCAGATTACTTATAGAAGTGCAGTCTCAGAAGAAACTATAAAATTTTTGGAAGTGATCATTTTGTGATTATTCTTGAAACTGATTATGTTGTAATCATTCCTGTAACTGATTACTTGTTAATCATTCTTGTAATTGATTATTTTTTAATTGCTTCTGTAAATGATTATTTTCTGATTATTCCAGTAACTGATTATTTCGTAAATATTTTAGTAATCGATTTTTGAGTTGCTTCTGTAAATGATTATTTTCTGATTATTCCAGTAACTGATTATTTCGTAAATATTTTAGTAATCGATTTTTGAGTTGCTTCTGTAAATGATTATTTTCTGATTATTCCAGTAACTGATTATTTTGTAAATATTTTTGTAATTGATCTTTTAATTACTTCTGTAAATGATTATTTTCTGATTATTCCAGTAACTGATTATTTCGTAAATATTTTAGTAATCGATTTTTGAGTTGCTTCTGTAAATGATTATTTTGTGATTATTCCAGTAAGTGATTATTTTGTAAATATTTTTGTAATTGATCTTTTAATTACTTCTGTAAATGATTATTTTCTGATTATTCCAGTAAGTGATTATTTTGTAAATATTTTAGTAATCGATTTTTGAGTTGCTTCTGTAAATGATTATTTTGTGATTATTCCAGTAACAGATTATTTTGTAAATATTTTAGTAATTGATTATTAAAATGTTATGGTAGCCATAAGCATTGATGAATGAGTTGTAAGTACCTGATTGACAGGTTGTGGCATGACTGCTCCATCGATGAAAGGAGCAAATCCAGAAGTGAATCTCGGAGGATCCAGCTGCACCGCGAGAAGCTCTTCTAGATTTCGCAAGCGAAGGCACGGTGCAATGTCGTCAGCTTCAACGTCACCAGGACATCCGGTCTGATCGGCGACTCGACGTTTCACCATTAAAGGATCACGTTGTATAGCCCATGGTGACAAAGCTGAACCACCTAGTAAAACCACCCTTTCGACTAACTCTGCAAAACAGAAAAGCATCGAATTGTTTAATTACAGTCACACGTACAGTTTTATAGGAACTGTAATATGCATTAGTAGAGTAACATGAGTAGAGTAATATGCATCAATGTAACATTAGTAGATATTATGTTAGTTTAGTCAGTAGTAGTACACTTTAACACTAATATTTGCAATATGGGGAAAAAATGCAATGAAACAACATTGGAGGAAAGAAAAATTGTTATACGATTACGTGAAGAAGGTAAATCATATAGAAATATATCAGAAATACTAAAAAGAAGTCGATCGACTGTACAAAGTATTATAAAAAAGTATAGAAAAGAACCTGAGGACGATCCATTTGTCGCAAATGGACAAGCTTTAAGAAGTCAATGGTTAAAGATATGGTGGAATCCGAGAGAGGCAGCGTTAGAATGAATCCGAGCGAAAGGGGTGAGAGGGTAAAACGCATTGTGGGAAGGCATTAAGAACGACACGAGGTGGGTTCGTTAGCGGGATGAAGGTGCAATCTAGAAACGCGCTCCTTCTTTACACCCGGTGTTTCACCTCCCTCTTTCTGCCCTCGCACCCCTTATTCTCAGTCGCGAGATCAGAGAAGACTGCACTCGAGGAAGCTTATTAAGGTGTCTAGTGGCCGTCGACAACGGGGACGGTGATGACAGCGTCATCCTCGAGGAATATCCCTCTCGACCGTGCACACGCATGTGTCCTGACATCTTCCCTGGCGTGACACTACGAAACACGGGAACGACTCGAGAAATCGCTGCGAGTGAAGCGAAATTGCAATAACGGAGACCATATATTCGCGGAATGAATACTGGCCAACCGTATCTCGTTTCAATGTTTGCAATTTCGAGACACCGACCGCTGTTCATTTTCGTACTTGCTTTACTTAGATATCTTGATGACGGAAATACTTGCACGCGTTGTGTGGTCTGTTCTGGCGAACATGTTGAATGGACCGTGCAAAATGGCGTCGCGGAATGTGGACTGTGACGGTAGCTCGCTGGATCTTATGGAAATAATTCTATGGCATTATTAGTTCGTTGACGTTAACCCCCTTGCCGTATGATTTAGTTGTCTGGGGTGGAACTATTCGCTGCTGTGATATTAAAACGAAGAATGAAAGATATACTGATTTATTTATCTAATGCGTTAGATTCGTTGCTGTGATATTAAAAGGAATGAAAGTTAAACTGTTGTGTCTGGTACGTCAGATAAAATTAAATACTTGCTTGGTATTAAAACTGAGAATGCAAGATAAAGTGTTATTTTTATTAATATTTATTGTTTTGTCTGGTGAGTTAGACAAAACTGATTATTCACTGCTATTAACAGAAATAATGAAAGTTGAAATGTGTCTATTGATTTATTTGTCTGCTCAGACAGAAGTAACTCTTCACTGCTACGTTACTAAAATGAATAATGAAAGTTGAAATATTGTTTAAATTGAATGTAAAATTGAATAAAATGTTATTACATTTAAAATGTTATATTTAATGAATTCGATAAGTTGCTTATTTGGAAATTTTTGTTGATTTTCATTTCAATTTATGTTTCATCTGTTGTTTATTCATTCCTGAACTTCATTTTTAATTTCGAAGTAAGTGCGAATTATACACACATTTATTTATTTTTCTATTTTACTTTTAGTTTCAAACGTGCTTTGTACCTGTGTTAAAAATAAACGATTTGAACTTTTTTCAGAGGAAGAGGAATTGCTTTCCTAGATAACACGCTGCTTCGAAAAAATTGCAATTTTTGCAGTTTTTCACCTCCGTGACATTCGCCTCTTTCTTCGCTGTTCGCACAAATTGCAATTTTTTCAAAGCAACGAATGTCAGATACAAAACTATTCCATCTAGTCGAAAAATAACTTCGTTAACTTTTGAAAAAGTAATACTATGACCAAATACTGTGGTTGTTCATTGCAAATAATTTCAGTGTAATTTTGCAAATAATTTAACATATACAGTGAAGACTATTATAATTAATTTTGGACTTGTAATTTTTGATAACAGTAACGAAGAAGTAACTGAACTATACTTATTTAATTCAGGTAATTCAACAATACTCATTTACCTTAAATAATTATTCTCGTTTAGTTTAAGTAATTAGACTCATTTGCCTTAGATAATTAAACTGTTCTCATCGACGTTAAATAATTATACTCGTTTACTTTAAGTAACTAAACTCATTTCCCTCAGGTAATCAAACTGTACTCATTTACGTAAATTATTTGAACTCATTTACTTCAGTAATTACCTGTATAATTAATTTAGTCATGTCTTAATTAATCAACAATAATTTAGTTCTACTCATTTGTAATTAATTCGACAATTTAGTTAGGTGAATTTATAATTTTGTTATATTCATTTAATGTATACTCGATTGTTTTAATTAAACAATACTCATATATCTAAATTGTAACATTCATTTACCTCAAATAATTAAATTCATTAATATCCGTTATCGGCTCTAATTCGTTCGGCATGAATTGTGATTCTTGTTACCTTTCGCCATGGGTGAAACGGCTAAAAAATTGGCGAGCGCAGCTCCAGTTCCATGGCCAAAAAGTGTAAGTCGATCAGGATCGCCGCCAAAAGCACCGAGATTTTCATGCAACCAGTGAAGTCCTGCCACCAAATCCATCAATCCATAATTTCCTTGCGCACTTCCCTTTGGACCAGTTTTCAGAAAACCTGCAAGTAAATTGCACTAGTTAGTACAACTTTATACAGAAAAGTAGATCGATACTGACACCTCCTGGACACTGTACAGGATGTTTTCAAAATGGTGGTTCAACATGGGTGAATCAACCCATGGAAAAATAAATAAAAAAAGTGGAATAAAATTTTTCGTGGCTTTATTTTCAAGAAAATTGAATTTTAACATTTACACAGATAAAACATTTTAAAAAAACATCTCATTCGGCATTCACAAATATTTATTCACGTTTTCAATTTATTTTCCGAAATATTGATACAATTTTGGAGAAATGTATCAAATTGTTGTACCAACAATTCTTAATTAAACTCTTCTTTTTATTTCTGTAGTAATAATTCGAAATCATTAATTAAGGGTTATTAAGAGTTATGTTAAGTTAAAAAAACAGTGTTATATCGCAAGATTTTTAATAAACCTTGTACTATAACAGAAGACATGTATAGAGGAAAATGCAGCATATCTCATATTATATAATTAACACGAATAAAAATAAAAAAATTAGTATCTGCATAATGCATTAATTTGCCCCGGTCTCTCTTGTCACTCAAAATTCAGGACAAATTACTTTGTAAAATATTGGATTACGTTCCTGCTGCAAATTGCAGTTCAAACGTAATAAGCATAAATCACATTTGCAATACAAATAACGCAGGGACTGCCACAGAACAGTAAATAGCGGCGTGTTCTAGGACACGTTATAATATTGACCATTAACGATACGTTTATTTAATTTGCGGATTTAACGCGTGGAATATCACAATGAGCACAGACGTGTGCAAATAGGTACATGCATTGTAACAACAAGTGTGATTTAGAATGATTCAAATTTCAATTTGCTATTCGTAATCTTGGCTAAACTTTACTTTGAGGTGCACTAAATTATTTATTGTCTTTTTAATAGTTTTTGATGTCTACAGTACAAAAATGCAAGGTTCAATATTAGTATTAGTAACTGTTTAGAGGGTGAAAGCAAAACAAGTTCTTCAACTACCCCAATATCTACATTTATTTAAAATATAATAATTTGCAATTATTGATTGAAAGCAATCTACATCGATATTTGCTGTGAACTTTAACAAAAACATAGTGATGGTAACTTTAACATAATTTAGCGACAGAACATTTTAAGGTAAGACAAAAAGTAAAGTAGTGAAAAAATTAAGATTTCGAATGAATAAACTTTAAGGGTATAAAGAAACAGTTATTGAAAGGACTTTTCTTCTCCATTTGAAATACTATTTTCATCAAGCCTGTATGAAACAATAAGGAGTTCTCTAAAAGTTCTAAATCCCGTAAAACTGTAAAATTCGAGGCAATGGTTTCAGCGACAGACGGAAAAGTTTGTGAATCGTATCTTCGAATTTCAACGAGCCGCTACAAAACTTGGCCGTGCCTTGTTTTCAGGCAAAATTCGCGAGCCGTTTAAATAAATTCTCGTAGTTTAAGAGCAAGCACGGAATTCCGCTTAAAATTTAACAAAGACCAAGCAGCTAACGTTTTAATTCGAGTCACAGGATTCCGGAAAGACGGTTAATCCTGAACTGTGCCAACGAACGCCAAGTTTCTTATCGCGAGCATAAAATGATCCTTTATGCTTTCCCACGCGGTTATTTATGCTGGATTTCGTACGAAACCGTACGGTTTCTCGTAAATAGGATTATTTTAATAGCTGCACTGATACGGGAATTATTCGAAGATTCATTTTAATTGACAAATAAGTAGTTGTGATATTTATAGGAAATTGACGCTTCATCAGAATAACCTGGCACTGGCACGTTTAAGACCTTAGGCATTAAAAATATTTTTTACAAAGAATAAGTAAAAATTGTAAATAGAATATTGTAATTTTTAATAATACGTTAATCATAATTTAGATGATTGTAAAAATGTTTGTTATTACATTTTAGGTGTGCGAACGAGACTGGAGTTTTAGGTCTCGGAAGTTTACGTCTGACTATTGCTATCCGTTACTACTCGCAGTGAACAGTACACGAGAAAGCAGCTACAAATTAACTTGATTTACATAATTACCCTTTGTGTACATCTGAATATTACATTTCCTTTGTGATAACGCATTCCTCGTTCACGCCACAAAGATTATATTAATACAATTATCATCAAAGAAATAAATATCATTACCCTTACTACATCGAAAAGAAATATCTCATTTTCCATAAAATTCTTGCGCATCAAATTGATGTACATTTCAAAATCTTTAAAACATCAAAATTTTCTTGAAGATTTTTAAGAACTTTAAAATTAATGAAGAAATCAAAATTTCCAAAATACTGATAAATATTTCGTATACAAATTTGTAAAAATATTCTCTAAAGACAGAAAACATAATTCACAAATAAAGTTTAAGTGTAATTTACCTTTTCAACAGTTTTCGATTGCAAAGGAAGGATAAGAAAGCCTGATTCGACTGCAAATTGCGAGCAACAGCCAATAGATCCTTTCACTATACACCGCACAATGTATTCTTGTTACCTAAAGAGGTTTAAAGGTTCAAGTCCCCGGCGTTTCTTACTTGTACTTCTGGCTCTTTCGTCTCACGAGCATGGAAAGCTTTGTCGAACAAACAGATTGTGCCCGATCTAACGAACTTACCGTAACACGATTGTCTTCTTGCTCCAATGAAGATGAATGCCCTCCCGGCTCTGTACTTCGTCAATTTACCCTTTGCTTCCATTTGGTTAACCCGTGGATTACTACGATTGGATTACTCGCGACTCATTGTATCTCACGAGAACGGATCTTACTTCTTGGTGTAATTTCAACGCGAAAGATTTATTAGCCCCTTGCACGACGTCTCGTGTCGCACTCGCGGTACAAATCTTACTCGAATTTCTGTTTCCGTTTGAACTTTCAGTTACAATTTGCATACTCAAGGAAACAAGAGACAAAACATTGTAACTTTATTTTAATATTGTAAATGCGAATAGGTCTGTCAGCAGTTTTGACGCACCTGTGATAGATATAAATGTTGGATGAATAATGTGGACTTACTCATTCAAGGTTCATTTGTATGTGTAACAATTTCGAGTCTTAATAATAAATACAAGTTTATCATCAAGCAGTTTTGTTGAAATTTTTTCCTCATCTTCAAGCTCATCCGAAGGTCATGGTCGTTGAGACATCCTGATACTATTAAATGAAAATGCAAAGTGCTATTTAAAGTATCAATTTAACCACATTTAAATTAGTGCCACTCTGAAATTACCAACAGCCTATATTTCTTAATTTACAAATTTGTAAATCGAAACTACTTGTTAATATCTGATATAAAGCCTTAACTAAAACTATCTAGTTCGACTACTTACGTTAAGGCTTTCTTGAAAAAAATGCTAGTGACGTCATTGCATATACATATTGGAATGACAAAGTTTTATAAAATATTGCTACGAAATTTTATTCTATTGCGCCTATTCGTATATTTTGATGATGGCACTATTTCTTCTTAATTTAATATCCCCAGTTTTTCCTCCTGCCAGAGATAAAACTTCGTTTGAATGTAAATTATACTTGTTAGTGGTTAATGTCTCATAAAGTTGAAAGAACATATGGCACCAGACCAAAACCACAGGAATATCTGCAACTACATAAAATTTAATATTGTGGACTTGGACTCGCATTAAGGGACACATTAAGGACACATTCTACGTTCTCGCATTCAAAGTAGTTGTGTCATTATGAAATTGCAAAGACTAACATAATTTCAAGAAATTTTCTTGTATTTAAAAAGTTCGGTTATCTTCCATCGAATAATAAAATTCCTCATAGGAAAACGAGAACACATAGAATAGAATTTGTTCATTTTCGACTTGAGAAAATAATTTCCACGAGAACTCACATGGTACTTTAATATATTACCTTATAGGAAAACGAGAACACATAGAATAGAATTTGTTGATTTTCGACTTAGATTTTGAGAAAATAATTTCCACGAGGAATTATATGATACTTTAATATATTACCTTATAGGAAAACGAGAACACATAGAATAGAATTTGTTGATTTTCGACTTAGATTTTGAGAAAATAATTTCCACGAGGAATTATATGATACTTTAATATATTACCTTATAGGAAAACGAGAGCACAGAATAGAATTTGTTGACTTAGATTAAAAGAAAATAATTTCCACGAGGAATACTTGAACATATTTTGCATCAGGAATATTTCACAAAATAGTATCAGATTTTCTCTCCATTTCCGTTTTATTTTCTTCATGCAAATATCGCACCATCAGTCTAATTACGTGCAGAGACTATAGTACGATTACTTAGTATTTACTCTAACAATGTTGCGATACGGTATCTCGGTAATTACTCAAAGCTTATCGCTCGTTTCATTAAATTCGACCTAAACTCGATACTGCCTGAAGTCTAAGGTTATTCACAGACAGCAATCAGAAACTTTGAAGCGTGAATTACGCGGCTGGGATATTGCGAGTTCCGAAATGCTGATATGAGAACTTTTCAATTAAAATGCAAATTTACGTTTCATACACCTTGCGATTCCCTTCTTTTTTCAATCTGGCGACTGACATCGACTTTCGTTCCGCAAAAAATTAACTTTCGATAGGGTTAACCCTTCGGGAACGACGTACTGTGGTCAACCCAGGAGTTGGCGCGTGAAAGTAAAAGAAGCCACTCACTGCGTTTATTCGCGAACATTTCTTGAACATTTTTTCAAGAGGAACTGTAGTACAGAACTTGTTAGGTAAGTGGATCTTGTCATTTGGATCTTGTCATTTAGTGGATCTTGAAATTTAAAGCATGTAACACCACATTCAAAATTTTACGCATATGTTAGGTTTAATTCATGAAGGTTGATAACTTGATGATTTTTTTTGTTAAAGTTTTACAGAAAGTCTCCCCTTAGATGAAATTTTTCACGAAAAGTAGAGAGAGGAGGTGTACGATTTTAACCGACACTTGCTGTACTTTATTGCATTCGGGTATCCTTTTATTCGCATGCTGCACGTGCGACGTCCACGTTCGCGTCGTGAAATGATCGCAACGTTCGATTTGCGTTCACAGCGGGGCAAAAATGCGATACACGTAGACCGATTCAGTCGCCCTCGTGACCGAAACGACGACAGAAAACGGGTCAAAAAAAGGAGCAGGAAGAAATCGAGTCGACCGACAGCCATGTATCGGATAATGCCGTGGGCGTATTGTTTTGCTTCGACGACGAACGAAACGTGGAGAAGGTTCCATTTTAACAAAGGAAAGCGTCGAAACGGGTCCCGTCGAAAGTTCTGCCACAGTCGATAACGTGCACCGGCAGATTCAGCCATTATATTTTGGTTCTGCCGCGTTAACAGAAGCGATTTAATTAAGTTAAGGAACGTTTCGAAACAACTGTGAAACACAATCGAGAATGGCGTTATTATTTTCCGTAAATGTACCTTGAAATCATTTGAGAATTAATACGATTCGAAATTGAATATGAAATGAGAGTTTGTTCGTGCAGCCGTGTTTTGGATATCAAGATTCGCGCTTCGAATTTTGTCATTCGGAAGTGGAGACGTTGAATGTACAAATTGTGTGAAATGAGAAAGTTTGTTGCATGATTTTGGAGGAAAATATGACGTAAAATATGGAAGAGTATAGGTTAGATTAACTAGCTAAGCTGCGATTGGCTGGAAAGTCGAAATTGTTAGGTGGAATTTTATTAATTATAAGACGAATTTAGAAGTTTAGAATTTAAGGTAATTAAAACTTTAGAAATTTAGAGCAAGGAAAAGTAAAAAATGTAGAAATTTAGAAATAGAGAAATTATTTGGAAATCATTTAAGAATTATTTGAAACTATTTAGGAATCATTTCTTTATTTTAAATAAAATATTTCTGGACCTCCATCCGCAAAATTATATTTATATTTCAATAATTTCAAATGAGTAATCGCATCAGCGATTCGATAACTCGCTGATTCACCTAAAATCGTGCCCCATTTTTATTTCGCTATTTCAAATCCAAAAATGTACACCATATTCTAAATAACAACCCAGAACAAAAACCGTACGAACAAAAAGATCCTGAATCCTTTCTTTCCTGTGTATCCTCTCAAAAGTGCACATCCTAAAAATAAACCTACAACGTTATTATCTTCTAGCACACAAATTCCCAACATCTCGGTTCGCAAAATAATTTCGGCTCTTCCGGCAACAGAAAGGCAAAAAGGAGAACAAATTTTCAAGAAAATAAAGCCTGCATTATTCACATGATTCTTTATCATACGTTTCCCTGCATTCTTTCGCGAACGCATATGGTAACACAAAAAAAAATCCAAATGTTTCTTCTAATCACCTCGAGGGCGTGTTTCCGAACACATAGACGCAGATTGTGCACGTGCATGACCCCAAAAGACCCAGTTACAACCGATGAGACAAGCATACATTCTAGAATCAAGAACAAATCTTTTTCCTACGAAAAATATGGGAGACAAGGATGAAGATTCCTCCCATTGATTAATTTTTAGTTATTTTTAGTTTATTAAAAGTCTGGATGGGGTAATTTATACGGGATACAAACTATGTGAAAAAATACAAACTATAGAATTTTTTAATCTTAGCACGAGGACGTGATGTACAACTTTTCACGAATTATATGTTTTCTTCAATTTGGTGTTTTTGAGGTATAATAAACGACTATCAAAATATGCGCACACAGGACCACAGACGCATGCACAAGAGAAAGAGAGAGAGAGAGAGAGAGAATGCATTGGGAGCTATCCTTAATAGAAAGAAATTCTTATTCTTAAAGAAATTCTATCCTTAACCCCTTGTCCTACAATACAACACTTGTGACGCACACTATGGTTCGAATGTGATAAACTTGACTCGTATTTTCACTGCAATTGAATTTCAGGTTCAATTCTTATAATCTGTGTCATCAAAGTTTGCTGAAAATATACCGTACCTGGCATTTTAACTTTCTTCAGTTGCTTTTATGTTGTAGGAATAATTAGCTGGCTGCGAATGACGCAACTGTCCACATAATTGTAGGTTAAGGGGTTAATAGAAATATGACCGATTTGTGGACTTAGGATTCAAATATTTGACGACCTCGAGATTTAGAAGAATTGAAAAATTGAAGAATTGAAGAATTGAAGAATTGGAGAATTGAAGAATTGAAGAATTGAAGAATTGAAGAATTGAAGAATTGAACAATCGAAGAATCGAACAATCGAAAAATTGAAAAATTGAAAAATTGAAAAATTGAAAAATTGAAAAATTGAAGAATTGAAGAATTGAAGAATTGAAGAATTGAAAACTTTGAAACTTGAGAACTTCGAAAATTCGAAAATAAAAAATTGGCAAACTTGAATATTTAAGTAGAAAGTGACTGTAAACTATAAACTTGTCACTTTGAAAATATTTTTGCATGTGTTGCACGTGTCCTTATCAGAAGGAAGCCTTCGTTGCACCTAATATCGAACAAGCATGGATGTTGCCGCTCGATTTACCTTGAAGTTATAGCACCTGATGCCCGATATCGCACCATCACGATAGGTCAATTATGTCTGACCAGTTACAAAGAAGTAACAAGAGAGAAGCGAGTCCTCTATTCTTACAAATTTTCATGTAACTTGTCGCTTAATTTTAAACACCAAGGACACTTGTGTACGAGCCTTAATTTTCCCCATTCCCGTTTAACGTCATTCTAGATCGACGTACGATGAAATCGAATAAATTTGATCGGCGTGATCCAAGTCGGACGACGGATCACAATAGGCAGCGACGATCAGCTGACACCGCGATGAAACCGAGCGAGCCTATGCATAATTTCGCGCGAGAAATGTTTCAACCGAGCAGATGACACAAGTGACGATATCCCCTCGTTTTCTGTCCCCTGGCAGCATCCCGATACCGATAACGTTTCTATTCAACCCCGGACCGCTGTGATTACTCTTTTATCCCCGGCAACTTCGCGTTTTAAAACAAAAACCACCGAAAGCGAGAGAGAAGATGGAGATGGGGTTCGAGGGTGAAAATTGCGGTTCTCGAACGAAAGTACGCTCATTTTTTGCGGCAGCGAGATTCCAGTCGAAGAAAGAATGGAATAAAAGGAAGAAACACGAGCAGAAGGTGGAAAATTATTGCCGCTCGTGGGGAGAACTCGCTCGATTTTGTTATGGGAACACCGCAACGGGGTGAAACAAAACGATAACCGTTGTATAGGTGTATGCGTGCGCGAGAGTGTGCGAAAGTGAACGAGAATGAGAGATACGTTTCTCTCCGCGACAAAAAAGAAGGACGAAGAATTGGAAAATACTGTGATAGGAAAATATAAACGAAATGGCGGAATACCACAAATATTTACCTCTATTCTTTTTGTTATTTATTCAGATTCTTGTTTTTTAAAAAACACTGCTTTCGAGAAACTGCAGATTCTGAATTGGACGAGTCGAAGAGATGAGTGATTTGTATATATTGCATGGACGATCGAAATAACCTGGTGTCCCAGATTTCAAACGAAAAATTTGATCAATAACTACAATAAATAAGATGTTATATTAACAGACGGTTTTAGACGCCTGTTTAAAAAATTCTAACATAAGGCACACAAAATTCCAAAATTAAATATACAAACAAACTTCATTGATAACATTGTAGAAAAGAAATTTGACATATAAGAAATAATAAAATACTAACATATTATTGATCTGACTATATCGTGCTTTTATCAGCTGTACTGTCAGTAAATGGTGCATTAAATTATCAGTACCCTTCGGAATGTCCTAGTTGAAGTGACAAATGAATTTCAGGCCTCTCAGGAATATGTGGTTCAATATATTACAGTAGCTATCCATAAAATATCGGGGAACCATGATTGAGTTGGTGCAATCAGCTCTGTAAATTGTGCATGCAACTTTAATGAAATAAATTGTTAAATTTCCAAATTGTTCAATATGTAAATTTTCAAATTCAAGTTTGAAAATCATCTTTCTATGCTGCCAAGTTTGTCAAATTTACAACACCAAGAATAATTATTATCACCTTCATTTACGACAACAAGGATATTTATTATAATCACTATCTTTAACAGCACCAAAAATATTTATTACAATCGCCACCCTTTATTTGTAGAACCAAATATAATTATTGCAATCACCACCCTTCTTTTACAAGAACAGGAATAATTATTACAATCGCCACCCTTTATTTGCAGAACCAAAAATAATTTTTGCAATCACTACCCTTCTTTTACAAGAACAAGAATAATTATTACAATCGCTACCCTTTATTTGCAGAACCAAAAATAATTATTACAGTAACCACCCTTCTTTTACAAGAACAAGAATAATTATTACAATCGCCTTTATTTGTAGAACCAAAAATAATTCTTGCAACCACTACCCTTCTTTTACAAGAACAAGAATAATTATTACAATCGCCTCTATTTACAGAACCAAAAATAATTCTTGCAATCACTACCCTTCTTTTACAACTCGAAGAATAATAATCACAATCGCAACCCTTCAACTAAAACGACAAGAATTTACAGCATAAAGTATAGAAATTGAACGTATTCAGTGAAATTCTCCAAGACAGTTAAACTAAAAATAATGGAGTCGAAGAAGTAAACATCTGAGAATTTCAATTTACGCGACGGTCGACAGAGTGCAGGCTCGTACATAAAGTGAAAAAGTTCCGTCCATATAATGCGGAATGAATGCTGCAGATTTCTATCCGGTGGTCGTACCGTGGATATTTAAAATCCTTTCAGGCATAACTTTCCGACGCTTCCTTAATTAAAAATTCCATCGGTGTTTCGTGACCGGCAAGCGTTTGCTCGCGAGGACACTTCGGATACATTCGACGTAACGAGAATTCAGACGGATGATCGTGATCGCGTCGCGCGCAATTCGAACGGGCTTTGAAATGGTAAATAGCGAAAACTGCCTTTCGAGGGCTCACAGAGGAACCCATTTCGTGTTTGAATCTCGCCTTATCGCCAGACCGTTTTTATTGTCGTTATATTTCCTTTGTTTTCTTTGCCCCTTTGTTCCTCGGGCCTTTATTTCTGCACGCACAGTAGAAGTATCGTTCTCGCGACGATAGCTTTCATTCCTCGATTTTGCCAGACAAAAACGGTCTTTCAGCTACGAACATTTTGACAGTTGCCTGTGAAATATTTTACAGTAACTCGACGATTTCGGAAACTGCGTTTGTTAATAATTACAGTACTGGTCATCGAAATGCCACTAGAAATTTTTAGTATTTTTCACGTTTTTTAAATTAGAGGCCTGTACAAATGTAATTTATTAGATACTAACATAACTACTGGGAATTTGCGATCTACGGATTTGGGATGTAGGGATTTGGAATCTAGAGATTTGGGGATGTAAAGATTTGGGGATCTAGGGATTTGGGGATTAAGGGATTTGGGATCTAGGAATTTGGGGTCTAGGAATTTGGGATCTAGGAATTTGGGGATCTAGGGAGTTGGGATTTAAGGATTAGGGATCTAAGAATTTGGGGATTTAGGGATTTGGGGATCTAGGAATTTAGGGATCTAGAGATTTGGGGGTCTAGGAATTGGGGATCTAGGGATTTGGGGATCTAGGGATTTTTGGATCTAGGGATTTAGGGATCTAGGGATTTGGGATCTAGAAATTTGGGGATCTAGGAATTTGGGGCTCTAGGTGTTTGGGATTTAGGAGTTTGGAATCTAGGGATTTGGGGGTCTAGAGATTTTAGATCTAGGGAGTTGGGATTTAGGGATTAGAGATCTAAGAATTTGGGGATCTAGAGATTTGTGGATCTAGGAATTTGGGGATCTAGGGGTTTGGAGATATAGAGATTTGGGAATCTAGGGATTTGGGGATCTAGGGATCTAGGAATCTAGGAATTTAGGAATTTAGGAATTTAGGAATTTAGTAATTTAGAAATGTAGAAATTTAAAATCTTAGAAATCAATGGACTTGATTTGGAGAATCTGGAAATTTTAAAGACTCATGAATTAGTAAACATGAAAATTATAAAAATAATAATAATTTGTAAATTATAAAATTTGATAATGTGAAAATTTGTAAATCACACAATATCAAAGTATAAAAATTTGTAAATTATTGAATTTGAGAGTATCAATATTTACAAATTGTGCAATTAAAGAACCTATAAATTTAAGAACTGTAAAATCTGAAAATTGAGAAGTCGAAAAATTGAATCTTGCAGAAAGTGAAAATTCAGATATCAATATAAGAATCTAGAAATGTGAAAATTCAAACTATGACGAAAAAAGTGTACCAGTAACTTTCGAACAAATAAACATGAAAAGGTTCTAAAGTAAGAATCTTGCGCGTATCGAGTGCAAGTAAAAATATTAGGTCAAGGAAGAAATCTCTTCATTAACCTACCGAGCGTTTTCAATTTATTCGAAATTTATAACCTCATTATCGGCGAGGAAACTCGATATAAAAGTCCTCAGGAAATAACAAACTCATCAGGGAAACTGGCACGACTTATATTTACGTGTACCCGAAATACGTTCAACAAGACCGTCGTAGAATCGAGTTGAAAGTTTCAACAGATCTTCTCTCTATCATCCCTTTCAAACTACCACCCCCGCGTTCGCCATCTAATTTCGTACTCGAGGGTTCATTTGCTGCGTTGAATACCTTTACAAGTGTCATTCAACTTGTCGTTTAGCCCGTTCAAATATTTCCCTCGAAGCAGACCAGTTTCTCTTTTTTTTCTGCTCTCTGTTATCCCAGCCCTTTGTCTCCGATAGCGAGGGGACACAGCGTTTGTTGCACAGCGGAACGTTCGCGTACGCTGAAACTTAGATGGCCATCATTCAAAAATCATTTCATTGTGATGACCCTAGCTCGTCCCTGTTTCTGATTAGCTCTTACGGAGTTCTGAACGAGTAGACGCGTGGAGACTCGTTCCTTTTATTGCTGTTTTTCCATTATCTCCAGCGGAGCTGGTCAAAGTGTCATGCTCGAACAAAAATTTCATTAACTCATTTGTTCATGTGAGCATTTGTTTTTGGACAAAGAAATGTGGGGAATTGCGAATGTGGGGAATTGGAAATGTGAGGAATTGCGAATGTGGAACGTTGGGAATGTGGGGATTCGGGAATGTGGGAAATTGGGAATATGGAGAATTGCGAATGTGGGGAATTGCGAATGTGGGAAATTGGGAATGTGGGGAATTGCCAGTGTGGGGATTCGCGAATGTGGGGAATTGCGAATGTGGAACATTGAGAATGTGGGGAATTACTAATTTGGTGATTCGGGAATGTGGGAAATTGCCAATGTGAAGATTCGGGAATGTGGGGAATTGGGAATGTGGGGATTCGGGAATGTGGGGAATTGGGAATGTGGGATGTTGGGAATGTGGGATATTGGGAATGTGGGGAATTGCAAATGTGGGAAACTGGGAATGTGGGGAATTGTGAATGTGAGGAATTGAGAATGTGGGGAATTGGGAATGTTGGGAATTGCGAATGTGAGAAATTGGGAATGTAGGGAATTGCAAATATGGGAAACTGGGAACGTGGGGAATTGTGAATGTGAGGAATTGAAAATGTGGGGAATTGGGAATGTGGGGAATTGCCAATGTGGGGATTCGGGAATGTAGGGATTTGCGAATGTGGAAAATTGGGCGTGTGGGGAATTACGAATGTGGAAGATTGAGAATGTGGGGTATTGAGAATGTGGGGAATTGCGAATGTGGGAATTCAGGAATGTGGGGAATTGACAATGCAGGATTCGGGAATGTGGGGAATTGCGACAGTGGGGATATTCAATACGACTTTATTGAGCAAATAAAACCTTCTGTTATAATAATTCATCTTTTCATATGACAAACTTTAGCACTCATATGAGTACACCGGGAACACATGTGTACATTCGATGTTCGATAAAAGCCAAAATTGGACTTTCAAAATCTGAATAACTCAGAAATCTGCACCTTCAAGTACACACAAACTTAACAATAAAGAACATTCACGTAACGACAATCTTTAAAAAATGATTTCTAACCAAATTTAACAAAGTTAGCCTAAGAAACAGTTACACAGAACTGCAGAAAAATCGGCGTGTACCACTTAAACCTCCCTTGTCAAAAGACAAGGGAGGTCAAAGGATCCACACACCGGACCCTTTGACTGTTACTCGAGAGGAAAATTGCTTGGTGAAATATTCACACGACGATTAACCGGCAGTTAAGCTGTCCAGGTTGAGAAGGATGAGGATGTCTGAGCATTAGAGACTTAATTTGCTTGAGAGATTCCAGATTAGGGAATTAGAGCAACTATGTAACTGCTGTCCAAGCTTAATACGCTGTGTCACTCATCGCGTGTGTATTTTTCATGAAAATTCCCTTTAGCACATGACACCAAACGTTAGAAGCAAACAAAAGTCAAAAGTTTCTACATGACAGATTATGACGATTATTATTCGTTGTCGTTTTTAATTAGAATTTAAACTGGTTCTACTGTTACAGTTACGTTTAAAAATTAGAATATATGATACGTGACGTGGCAGTCAAAGCGTTATTTGTTTCCGAAATTGAACGATAAATTATACGCACCTTTTCCAGAACAATTGATATTATATCCTCTTAAAGTATTTTAATTTTTATTTTAATATTCAAAACAGCTTTGTCGCGTTTTAATTATGAATATCCCTTCAGTAATTGCTTTTTCGTCGCTGTATATAATAAAATTTAAATACGATTATACCAAATTTAATTACCTTTTGTGAATTTTCCGTTGTGCTTAAATATCGATCGTTTAATTATAAAGAAATTTTGCCAGAGAATGTTTGCAATGTAACAATATTTTTGATATAACAGGAAACAACAATAGTTTTAAGAAAATGTGTAAATAATTTCTTTAACTGCATTCTTAAAATGATAAAACTTCTGCTATGAAATTTTATTTCTCTTCATAAGAGAACTATTTCTTAAATTAAAATGTTAAATCGTTCTAGAATTCAAGAATACCAGAATCGCCAAAAAACTGTAAAAAAAAAATGAAAAAGAACATCAGTTTAATATACGAATGTGTTTTCAACTGTTCATAAAGCTCCCCGACATATCACGCTGAAGTAAAATTGCACCGCAAACTGCAGATAGAATTAAAGGTATTAAAAATGAGCGTCATAACCGTTCCTGGTCCTGGAAAAACATGTGTGCGACAAAAAGCAGCATGTAGGAGAGAAACTAAACGTGAGAAACATAAAGGGAATGTGAGAACGCCAGGAAAATACAGAAACAAAACAGCAGAGAAATGAAAACGCTGCAATCGGAGAAACGGGGATGCAAAAAGGCAAAAAATATGGTAAGAAGGAAGTGAAAGAAAAAATATGCAAAACAGCATAAATGAACAAAACATGTATAAAAAAAAAATGGAGATTTTAAAAAATATGCAAAACAGCATAAATGAACAAAACATGTATAAAAAAAAAATGGAGAGTTTATTTCGGTGGATACATTGCGTGTATGTTATTCGTGCAATGGGTTCCAATTATTGATGGAAATTTGATTTAATATACAGAATTCGTATAAAACATTAGAGGAATTCACGTTAAAATATTTATAAATCAATGTAGAATTTAATTGACACAAATTGATGAATATAACTATGGATCTTTAAAGCTTTCAAGAGTTGGCATAGATGGATTATTGTTTCGGCGTAAAAATTGGGAAATATGAGATTCCACAGTTTTTAACTTTTCAAATTTCTAGATTTCCAAAATTTTTGAATTCCAAATTTCCAAATATCCAGATGTCCAAACACTAAATTTGTAAATATACCAAATTTCTAGAATTCTACATTTCCCAAACTCTATATTTCCAATTTTCCAATATCCCAATTTCGAAATTTTTTTATTCCCCAACTTTCCATTTTCCCAATTTTCAATTTCTCCATTTCCAAATTTCCCAAATTTCCGATTTTCCCATTTCCCAATTCCACAACTCCACAATTTTCCAATTTCCCAATTCCCCGAATCCCTAATTCCCCAATTTCCAAATTTTCCAACTCCCTAATTCACCAATTCCCCAATTTCCTAATTCCCCAATTCCCCAATTCCCTAACTCCCCAAATCCCCAATTCCCCATTTTCCAAATTTCCCAATTCCCCAATTCTCCAATTCCCAATTTCCAAATTTCCCAAATCCCTAATTCCCCAATTCCTCAATTCCGCAATTCACAAATTCCCCAATTTCCCAATTTCCCAATTCCCCAATTCACCAATTCCCAAATTCCTCAATTCCCTAACTCCCCAATTCCCAAATTCCCCAATTTCCTAATTCCCCAATTCCTCAATTCCGTAATTCATAATTCCCCAATTTCCTAATTCCCCAATTCCTCAATTCCGTAATTCATAATTCCCCAATTTCCTAATTCCCCAATTTCCCAATTTCCCAATTCACAAATTCCCCAATTCCCAAATTCCCCAATTCCCTAATTCCCCAATTCCTCAATTCCTCAATTCCCCAATTCCCAAATTCCCCAATTTCCTAATTCCCCAATTCCTCAATTCCCCAATTCACAAATTCCCCAATTTCCTAATTCCCCAATTCCTCAATTCCGTAATTCATAATTCCCCAATTTCCCAATTTCCCAATTCACAAATTCCCCAATTTCCTAATTCCCCAATTCACCAATTCCCAAATTCCCCAATTCCCTAATTCCCCAATTCCCAAATTCCCCAATTTCCTAATTCCCCAATTCCTCAATTCCCCAATTCACAAGTTCCCCAATTTTCTAATTCCTCAATTCACCAATTTCCTAATTTCCCAATTCCCCAATTCCCCAATTCCCCAATTCCCCAATTCCCGAATTCCCCAATTCCTCAATTTTCCAATGTTCTAAAATACCAGAATTCCAAATTTCCAAAATTCGTCATAATAAAAATCTGAAATTCCAGAATCCAAAATTAATATTTCTATGACACTAATATTTGCAAGAAAAGTCTAAAAATCCCCCAATAAGAATTTCCAAAAAAAATAAACGAACACGGTATAATATCCGAAAGTTCGAGTTATCGACACTGATACGGTCGAATAAAAAAGAGTGGCGCTTGGGTAAAGTATCTAAATTCTGGTTTGTCGGTTAACAAGCAAAAAAGTCTTCCCGAGATCTCGTATCCTCCGGTTGTTTTTTCAAGAACAAGAACGAGCAGGCAACTTTTTAGCTGGTTAGCAAAAACCACTTAGAATGTACTGACCGTGGATAATTAGAAGTTTAATCCCGTGCTGTAGTAGGGATCCTCGTTCTCTCATAAACGAGTGACGCAAGTTCAAAACAAAAAACTTCGTGCGACCATGTAAGAACTAAATTGAACCGAACAACCCTCTTTTTATTATGTTTCCTCCCTGTTGTTTCTGCTTCGAAATAAAAGTACCTCATGTAAAAACCGAAAATGAACTCAAGAACGCTTCTTTTATTGCATTTTCTTGCTCATGCGATTCTTTACGATATCAGCAGACAATTATTGAAATACTGTATATTTAATAACTTTTATGTCTTTGTAAAGTATAGGTAGTGGTAAATAATATTTGTTATGATTTTTCAAAAATATATTGTCAAAGTATTTTGTTTAAAAAATATCTCTAAAATACTTTCTAAGATATTTTAAGATACTTCTTAAGTAATTTCTAATAAAATATTGATTATATCGTTTTAATAAATAATTATTTCTTTCGTGAAAGAATACGTAAAAAGGAACAGTAATAGAAGTTCAGTGGAACATTTTTACAACGATGTAAAGATAAAAATTTGTCATAACTTCCCTTTAAAATACAGTTAATAAAATGCAGCTGAATGAAAATACAGTACCGAAGAGAAAATAGTTTCGAAGAAAAAGTGACAGATAAAAAGTAAGAACTTTCGATAAGCTATTTTCCCTGTCGAGAATCCGGACAGCTGCTCCCACTTTTCTCTCTCGCTTCTTCCATTTTCTTTCTTCCCTGCAGAAAGAACAGGGAACTTGTTCTGCATCGATTAGCAATTTCTGTTCGAGAAACATACTGGCCGTTGACCGACTTCGCAGTTGAAATTATTGTTACGGATTTAATATAAGTTGAGAAAGAAGCGAGTCGAGTTGCTGACCGAAGAAAATAAGAAACCGAGAACGCTATGCTTGCGGTGAAGAAAACGTAAAAAAAATCTTATCGTAACAAGCGAGAAGTTCTGGAGTATTATTTAAAAGCGGAATGCTTTGCTGTTCAACTTTTATTCATCGAGCGAAGATCGGTCGATATCCTCTACCGAAATTCATTTTTAATACGTTCTTAATACGTTATAATTGCAATTAGTATTATTTTAATAAAGCGAAATATATTTTCAATAAATAATAAATTAGTTGTGTTACTTTATCTTAAATTATCGTCAAAAGTTAAACTGAAATTATAATCGAACTCGAACTCGAACACGAACACAATATAGGGATTTGGGATCTAGGAATTGGGGATTTAGGAATTTGGGGACCTTAAGAGTTGGGGGTCTAGGAATTGGGGATCTAGGAATTGGGGCTCTAGGGATTTGGGAATCTAGGAATTGGGGATGTAGGAATTGGGGATCTAGGAATTGGGGATCTAGGCATAGGGGATCTAGGGATTTGGGATCTAGAGATTTGGGGATCTAGGAATTGGGGATCTAGGAATTGGGGATCTAGGAATTGGGTATCTAGGAACTGGGATCTAGGGATTTGGGAATCTAGGAATTGGAGATGTAGGCATTGGGGATCTAGGAATTGGAGATCTAGGAATTGGGGATCTAGGAACTGGGGATCTAGGAATTGGGGATCTAGGAACTGGGGATCTAGGAATTGGGGATCTAGGAATTGGGGATCTAGGAATTGGGGATCTAGGGATTTGGGGATCTAGGAATTGGGGATGTAAGAATTGGGGATCTAGGAATTGGGGATCTAGGCATTCGGGATCTAGGAATTGGGGATCTAGGGATTTGGGGATCTAGGAATTGGGGATCTAGGGATTTGGGGACCTTAAGAGTTGGGAATCTAGGAATTGGGGACCTAGGGATTTGGGGATCTAGGAATTGGGGATCTAGGGAATTGGGGACCTTAAGAGTTGGAGATCTAGGAATTGGGGATCTAGGGATTTCGGATCTAGGAATTGGGGATCTAGGGATTTGGGGATCTGGGAATTGGGAATCTAGGAAACACGAACTCGAACTCGAAATCAAACTCGAAATCGAAATCGAACTCGAACTCAAATACGAAGTCGAAGTCGAAATTAAAATTAAAAACCAGTAATTAAGTGGTATTATTAATAAACAAAATGTACTCTGATAGTCAAATACTATTGTACAATAATATGTATCTTCGGAAGTATCAGCCTTAGACAATAAAATGAAACAGTAAGATTAATTAACTCACCGAGTACACCAAGGCGAAAATTAATGGAAACGACGATAAGACGTCCATAAGCAGCCAATGCAGTCCCGTCGTAAGAATTTCCAGCACCCCACGAATAGGAATCACCGTGAATAAGAAGGAGAGCTGGTAACAGGTCTGGGGTACTACCTGAAACATTAAGCAACAATATAGTTTAAAAAAAAGATTAACATTTTTCCAATAACTTCTTACGAAAAATGTATAAAACTATTATTTTAGATCACTGATTCTGTTATTCATATGCAAAATCGTTTTTTATTATTCAGTCGAAAAGATTTCAACGAGAAACACAATATTCGCTATATTCTGTTCCATCATTGGAAATTTTATTCAATTACTGTCTCATGTTTCGATGCACAAAAGAATTTACCGACGTAAATAATTCATAACAAAGCTTTCCATAAATTTTCCTCGATATTGATTCGCAAAGCGAGAAAAAATGTAAAATTCTTGAATTCCGAAAGCAAAGGAAGGCGCGAGACATCGATTGAAAAATCTGCAAGCCACGAATGTTTTCGCGATACGGGAATTCATTGAACGAATTTAGTCGTAACGTTTCGATTCTATTAATTAAATCTTCTCGGTCGAATACGGCGGAATTAAAAATCTATAATCATTTATAGAACCAGCGGGAGCGCAGCTAATACGATTCGGGCGGAGCTCGTTAAAAGTTCAACGGTGAAAAAAAAAGGCCGAACAAGAAAATTTCTGAAATGACTGTGCTAAAACAACTGAACCATCGGAGGCCCTGTATGAATAATAAAAACAGCTACCGCTTTCAGTGGAGTTCCACACGAAACTTTCCGATGAAAAGGTTAAGACATAAAGAAATTTTAATGGAAGTTCGAGTGTTTTGTACACCCTGAATAAACTGAAAACTAGGTTCGCTTAATTAAAATCATTTTACCAGTGACAGTATCGGGTAAATTTTTTATTTTCAAACTGTCATCCACTGTTACGATTATTATCATTTTTATTAAAGATCATGAAACCACGATCATGATATAGGGATTTTAGGAATTAAGGATTTTGGGATATACAGATTTTGGGATCTAAGGATTTTGCGATCTAAGGATTTTGGGATATAGGGATTTTGGGATATAGGGATTTTGGGATATAGAGATTTTGGGATATAGGGATTTTGGGATATAGGGATTTTGGGATATAGGGATCTTGGGATCTAGGGATTTTGGGATCTAGGGATTTTGGGTTATAGGGATTTTGGGATATAGGGATTTTGGGACATAAGGATTTTGGGATATAGGGATTTTGGGATCTAGAGATTTTGGGATCTAGAGATTTTGGGATCTAGGGATTTTGGGATCTAGGGATTTTGGGATATAGGGATTTTGGGATATAGGGATCTTGGGATCTAGGGATTTTGGGATCTAGGGATTTTGGGTTATAGGGATTTTGGGATATAGGGATTTTGGGACATAAGGATTTTGGGATATAGGGATTTTGGGATCTAGAGATTTTGGGATCTAGAGATTTTGGGATCTAGGGATTTTGGGATCTAGGGATTTTGGGATCTAGGGATTTTGGGATATAGGGATTTTGGGATCTAGTGATTTGGGGATCTAGGGATTTTTTGGGTCTAGGGATTTTGGGACATAGGGACTTTGGGAAATAAATATTTTGGAATATAGGGACTTTGAGGCATAGGAATTTTGGGAAATAAAGATTTTGAGGTATAGGAATTTTGTAAACTTGAATTTTTGAAATATGAAGATTTTTTAAATATATGGATATTGAGTCAGCGGGATTTAAAAATATTTTGGGATATAAGGATTTTGGAATGTAGAAATGTAGGAATATATAGATTTTATACTAATGTAGAAATATAGAGATACAGTCTGTTCGTAAGAAATACATATGTAATCCCTCGATATTGGCCACCCTTTATGCGAAAACGACCCACCGACAGAAAAAGCTTATAAGTAAAAGCGGCCTGAGCCCTTTTTGCGGGAGATTAGGGAAACGAGCGACTCCGATACTCAAAGCTGACTCATTACAAATGCTTTCTTGACCGGCAAAAAGCTCGAAATGAGCTTCGAGGGCACAGATTTTTTGTTGTACGAAATTTTCATTGATGAAGTTGCAAATTACGGCTATTAACGCTGACTAAGTAACCTGTTTTTCAGGTTAAACAATGTGGCCTTAAATATTTATGAGTTTCTTTGTGCCACGTAATTTGAACAAGTGGGTAATTTGAAAGGTGACAGGTAATTTGAATAAGTAGATAATCCGAAAGGTGACAGGTAATTTAAACTATATTTGATGCTGTGAAATTTATGAGTTATTTATTAATTAATTAAATATTAACGCGTTTAACATCGTGGAAAATGTACAAGACCTTATAAATTATTAAGAACATTCAATTATGTAAATTTTATTTTTTCATTTATTTATTATCATTTATTGGAAAATAAACTAGAAATTAACAAGTAAATAGATATTAGCGAAATAAGAGTTTGTTTCAGATATTTAATTACACAGAAATTCGAAAGTTATAATTACATTATAAATATTAAATTATGACGAAGCTAATGAGTTTTATAACTCATTAATATTTATAAAAATTAATTACATGAATTTTTGGAAAAATGTCAAGAAGATATTCAAATTTTGGTTATAGTAAGGATATTATCAAAACTTGAAAAGAAACCCACAACATAAAGTTAGAGGCACATGTAAAATTTTTAATTGGTTAAATTGTCAATACTGTTTGTTCTTTTTGTTAAATCAATTTCAATGTATCGGAGATCGGTGAAATAACATTTTCAGTTTCAAATATGCCCCGAGTATCGTACGAACATTTTCAAACACAATCTTGTTAGGGAACTATTCAATAAAGGAACAGCGTGGGTGTAGAAATCGATATTCATCAATAGCGATGACTATTGGTATTCACGTGATACTGCCGCAACGTATATCACTATTCGATTCAATCGTAATCGCCGCTGCATCCTGTACACGTGTACATGTAATATGCAAAAGCAACTAAATTCCGACGCAGCAGTTATAATTGAATAACCATATAACAATCTCTGCATAGTACATTCACATATGTACATATTTCATTTTTGTAAATTATAATTTGAATTAATGCACAAACTGTAATTTTAATGCATAGGGAAACGCTTTGATATTTATAAATAATATTTTCAATGCAATGTTCGTTTGGAGTGTGTTTTGTAAATAATTCACGAAATAATCAATGGTATGGTGATTTTATTCTTTAACACTTGGCCACCTATCCAGTTAAACATCGTCAGGGCCTGGAAATTTGAAGAATTTAAAGAAACTTTATGTAAATTCACGAAATAATTCAACATGTGTGAACATACACATAAAACGAAAACAACAACACATTTAATACAACAAATTTAATAGTTTACGTTTGTGTGATCGTTATTAAGGCAATCATCACACAAAGGGTACCGGCCAGTTTGGTAGCATCACACACATGTTATGTGAACGGACACTAACAATTGTTCCGGCTATCACACACGTGTTGTGTGAGCGACCATTAATGTGTCATACTTCATTACACACTGGAGCCTCGCTAAGTTTTCTTACAAGGAAGCTACTTATTTTTTAACTTGGAAAAAATTATAAATGATCTTTAAGGGGTGTTTTATTATCACAGCTGATTTAAGTAAAAAACATTGAACCGTATCCTCTTAGGTTGCATAGTGGCACGGTGCATAAAAGGTTAAGGGTGAATGTTCGCTGATATTCGAAACTTGTAATTCCCACTGTATCATGTCTCGTTAAACAAGTTCAGAAGTTCGATATGGACATAATATGACGTTTAGTGATATAACGCGTGACAATTCAACACGTGAGTGCACCACGTGTGACGATAGAACGCATGGCGTTAGGACGCGTGATTTTAGAACACGTGACGTTGCAACGCGTGACAACGTGTGAGAACATGTGATGGAATTTCTAGATATCTTCCAAATTTACAACTCTCCATGCTTCAAATTCCACAATTTTCCAGTTTTCAAATTCCTCAAATTCATCTCTAAATTTCCAAAAATAAATGAAATCTTCAGTTTTCAAAATTTCCAAACTTTCAAATACCCAAATCTCTGAATCTACATATGAAATTGTCAAATTCCTAAATCGCTAAATCCTCAAGACTCCAAGGCCGTACACCTCTCGTATTTCCTAACTTGGCAATGTAACGCGAGCGTACCGTGAACTGCCCCATCAAATCGCTAGTAAGCCCAAGTAGATCGATTCACCAACATGTACGACACAGTACAGTGTGGCAACGTAATGAGAGTAAACCATGTATCATCTTGTCAAACAAATCCAAGGAGGTCGATTTACCAACATGACGCGATAAGTATGGAAATGTAAGAAGTGGACCACCCTGTCAAATTGCAAGTAAATCGATTTACTAACATGCTACCGACGCGATACAAAATGTGGCGATGTAAGAAGAGAATCGCCCTGCCAAATGGCTAGTAAATCTAAGCAGATCGAAGAGGTTGAACGTGGAGTGGACATGAAATGGTTTCGGGCCGAAACGTTGGCCACTGCTGGGGTCGATTGGTAACCGCAGCTACTCGACCTCGGTCTGAACCTGTGCTATGGATTCTAGCTTGCGGTTAAACCTCCTTTCAACGAGGACAGGGGCGTTAATGAATCCTATCGCAGAGTCTTGCTGTTACTCCCTGTCGGTGTTCTTCATTCGACTTCGTCTTTGTAAGTCACGAATTGACTACTATTTGACCCACAAACACGAGCACCACTCGGACTGCTGCTTGTCGAGTGCGGAGTGCGTCACGTGCAATTCGCTGTTATTTTGAAATGGATTTCTATCGATTTTTTAATAATTTTGCTTGATACTGGAAGCAAATCCTTGGTGTCTTTAGGGAGTTTGTTAGGTGTCTTTTATTTAACATCTTATACTTTCACGCACCATAGCTGAAATGTGACTTCTACTCTTTTTAATACTCTCACTTTGTTTAGGCCCAATAGTTTGTACTCGAGGATCGTTAAATATAAGATACAATATTTTAATCTTTGTTTTAATATCATATTAGGGGTACCGAAAATTAATTTCGTTTCTGCATGTCAATATTTCTCATTTATCGTTGTGCATTTTGTGTCATTTGAAGGTTAAAGAGACTTGTAAATAATGAAATCGTAAATTTTTCTTTGCACTTTTACGTGATGGCCAGCCAAACACCAAGTGCAGTTAAAAAAGATATTCTCCACGTATATAGTTTCGAAAGGAAACACGTATCGATGATCTTAAAGAAGTTGAGATCACGTAACTACATAACACGAAACTGCAGTAAAACAGAAGCTATATCTTTTATTGTTACGTGAAAACGTGGTTTTATTGTGGCAAAGAACCTATTGTGACGGGCGAACGTGACAGTAAGTCTGTCTTTCGTTACGCAAGCCTGTGAACTAACTGCTAGCTAAAGTCAAAACACGTCTCTCAGGTTGGCAACAGCTTGACGTATGATGTACTATAATGGCGGGTGGTCGGGATTTGGTGTACAAGGGGGCCTGTCTGCCTCATAATCACCTCCACGTAATATGATCTGATAATCGATATGGTTCTCTATAGACTGCGGACATTTCGCAACAAATTTACGCCGAAAACTTTTTACCAAAATAATTGAATATGTTTTACAATTTTGTACTCGCTTAGTGCAAATAGGTTTGAAATAGAATTATAAATTTTAAATAATAAATAAATTATAAATTTTTGAAGGTCATAGCTTCTACACTTGTATTTTGAAGAATATTCAAGTTTTCAAGTTTCTAAACTCATAAAAATTTTAATTCAAAAATTTGCAGACATAAAATTTTATATTTCTAAATAGTCACATTATCAAATCTTCAATTCCTAATTTCTCCATCTAATTCTTAATGAAAATTTGACAATTCTAAATTCACCTTATTATACAATATTGTATTATAATGTACAATATTATTGAGTTCCTGTTTAAAAATTTCTTTGTATATTTTTATTCGAGCAATTGAACGCATTTGCATATAAAATGCTATAAAAATATTTTACAGAATATTTCATTGAAACGTCAGAATAAAAGATTTATGATCTAAATCTAAAATAAACAATGAACGTGACATGTTTTCTGTGATAGACACAAACTATAAATCAGTGACGGGCAACCTTTTATGCAACGAACCTAAATTGAGAATCCAATAATCAATACATGTCGCACTAAAAAAAGCTAATTTATTACTTCAAAAATTGTTAATATGTAAAACGGACAGGTAAGATAAATCTGCTGTATCCTTAAAATTTGCAATACTCTGCTTCATAGACACAGACATGTACCTTGCAGAATAATTTCACAATAATTTGATACATTATTCGCATTTAATTAAAGTGGGCCACACAAGCTTTCCGGTCACTTGTTCCAAACTGCTCCAATAAATAACTCGGTACACAAATTGTTTACTTTATCATAACGCAATGGTAACATTGCCCGTATTTTATTTCAAATTTTCAACGACTCATTCTTCATGTACAGCTACCATAAGCTAAACATTCAACAACGACTGAATAATAATTGAACACCGAATTGCGATTGAATAATTAATACGACACGGAAACAGGCCACTTGTACGTTCGTTTCGTGTAAAATCCTTAATAAAGGTTCGCGTAAAAGTACAGTAACTTTAATTTAGGAAACAGAGACCTGCAATTAACTTAAAAGCAAGCCAAGTACTCAGGTGCAATTGCAAATAACGGTCTGCTTCTACAACACGTTGCAAGCAATCAAATATTGTCCTGCTCTACCAATTTATAAATGGATGAAACAAGGACGCTGTTGTACCATGTACACCGATCGAGAATATTGTAGCCAAAATGATCACTTGAAAATATCGATGTACTCGGAATTGGGGTACGGAATAGGGTATCTAGGGATTTGGGGATCTAGGAGTTGGGGATTTAGGGATTTGGGGTATAGGAATTGGGGATCTAGGGATTTGGGGATCTAGGAATTGGGGAGATAGGAATTTGGGGTATAGGAATTGGGGATTTAGGGATTTGGGTATCTAGGAATTGGGGATTTAGGGATTTGGGGTATAGGAATTGGGGATCTAGGAATTGGGGATATAGGAATTTGGGGTATAGGAATTGGGGATTTAGGGATTTGGGTATCTAGGAATTGGGGATTTAGGGATTTGGGGTATAGGAATTGGGGATCTAGGAATTGGAGATCTAGGGATTTGGGGATTTAGGAATTGGGGATATAGGAATTTGGGGTATAGGAATTGGGGATTTAGGGATTTGGGTATCTAGGAATTGGGGATTTAGGGATTTGGGGTATAGGAATTGGGGATCTAGGAATTGGGGATCTAGGGATTTGGGGATACAGGAATTTGGGGTATAGGAATTGGGGATCTAGGGATTTGGGAATCTAGGAATTGGGGATATAGGAATTTGGGGTATAGGAATTGGGGATCTAGGGATTTGGAATTTAGGAATTGGGGATTTAGGGATTTGGGATATAGGAATTGGGGATCTAAGGATTTGGGGATCTAGGAATTGGGGATTTAGGGATTTGGGGTATAGGAATTGGGGATCTAGGGATTTGGTATCTAGGAATTTGGAATCTAGAGATTTCAGATCTAGGTATTTAAGATATCGATGTACTCGAGGTAAAACGGGGAGGTCCAAAATTCTTTACGATTTCAGAATAAACACGTCTGCAAAAATTAAGGCTACGAAAAATGAAGATGTAGCGTTTGCTGAAGCAAATAAGAGTACATATAGAACAAATGTTGGTAAATATATTTATTTTATAAAAAACCTTTCGTAGTCACAACTTGTTTATGTGAATTATACACACAGAAAAATTTAATCTAGATGATTTTAGTCCGTATTGACAATATACGAAAACATGTGAAATGTTTTTCAGAACTTCGACTCGATTTGTTTCTCAGTTCATTTATTTTCCACAGTGGGAACATAATTCCGGATTGTATTTCAAGGCTTACATCGAGACTAAATTGTAATGTCTGTCGTTCTACATGGACAGAATGAAGAATGACCAAGAGAGACAGCCTCTTTAATTACCGTAGATGTTTAATGCAGTTTAAGATATTTTCCTAGGGGAGATGGATTGGCACGTTGACAATTCATGAGATCACATAATTGTCCGCGAAGCAGCCACAACGGTGCTCCTGTAAGCGATTGTAAACGAGACGAGACATCCACCTGTTGCGAATTCTGACACGACTATCATGGTAGACCAGACAGATAGGTGAGTAGGCCAGCTTCTATCTTCGAGCGGCACGTCTCGGTCCTCCATCAAGGAACCATGATCCTATCTGGGATAAATTTACGAGAGATCTGGTATTTTACGTTATCCCTGACGCCTGGATCAACTGGAATCCCCTTATCGCTGCATCCATGATGTCGGATAAGAACACTGCATTTGCAATCTGACAGTGAAGTATTGCGAAAACTGTACGAAACTGTTTGAAATTGTTCGAAAAATTGAAGAGATGGTAATTTATTGTCCTTATGGATATTTTTAGGGATACAGTTTATTGGATGGAGAATACTAATTTTAAAATTTTAGGGATTTAGGAATTTAGGAATTTAGGAATTTGGGAATTTAGGAAGTTGGGAATTTAGGAAGTTGGAAATTTAGGAATTTGGGACTTTAACAATTTGAGAGTTTAAGGATTTGGGAGTTTAGAGGTTTGGGAATTTAGGAATTTGGGAATTTAGGAAGTTGGGAATTTAGGAAGTGGGAATTTAGGAAGTGGTAATTTAGGAAGCTGGGGATTTAGGAAGTTGGAAATTTAGGAAGTTGAGACTTTAGCAATTTGAGAGTTTAAGAATTTGGGAGTTTAGAGGTTTGGGAATTTAGGAATTTGGGAATTTAGGAAGTTGGGAATTTAGGAAGTGGGAATTTAGAAAGTTGGGAATTTAGGAAGTTGGGAAATTACGAAGTGAGGAATTTAGGAATTTAAGAATTTAGGAGTTTAGAAATTTAAGAACTTAACAATTCAATGATCCAGAGATTCAGAAATTTAATAACTCAAATTCATGGATTTACAAATTTGAAAATATGGAAATTTGAAATTTTAGAAGTTTGGAAAGAAAATTTAGTGATTTGGTAATTTGGAGATTTGGGAACTTGGAACCTTGAAAATTTATAAATCTATTCGATACTCTAGTAATTAAAATATAATTGCAAACTTCAAAACTTTAGAAACTGTAACTTCAGATATTGCAACTGCATCCGCACAACGTCATAAAATATCAAACCCAACGTTTCCATAAACCGTTCAATCGTCCCAACTTCAGAAAGCAATTAAAATCTGAAATTTCACATGCAACTCGTCAGGAAAGTTTATTACGAAATACGAAAGAAGCAGAACTCTGGTTAGAGATTAGTATCCGAGTAAGGAGAAGTTACACTTGAAAAGTTCAGCATCTCGGGGTCTCAACAAGGGATCTTGAAATCGTAACGAAGAAAGAAAGAGAGACAGCGTAGTTCGAATTTAAAAATATCCTAAGGGAGTCGGTCGTTCGGCCAACGAGAACGTAGATCACTTTGGTCTTCCTTAATTACCTTTCACGGTATTATGCGAAAAAAAAGTATTCAGCGAAGAGAATGGAAAGTAAAAAGGAAGAAGAAGAAGGAGAAGCTTTCCAAGAGGAATTAATCCCCTGACCTCTGACCTCCTCCATACGCGTCCGTTCAATTTTATCGGGTGCATGCTTCCAGAAGTGAATGAAACTGGAAATGTTTCACTAAATGGAAAGAATTTCTGTGAATAAAAAGTAGAACTCTCCTTCATTTTAGAGTGATTCTAATTTATGATAAATATTAACAAGGGACCGAACTGAATGGCCTAAACATTGACATGTGTTAAGTTGTTAGATGTGCTACAGTGGCTTTTGTGGCTACCATCTCTCTGCAACACGGTCCACTATAGTGGCTTTTGCGAATTTCAAGGTGGATTATATATTATTGAGAGTTTAAGGATTTGGGAATTTAGGAATTTGGGGTTTTAGGTATTTGAGAGTTTAAGAATTTTAGGAGTTTAGGGAATTCGGAATTTAGGTATTTGGGGATTTAGGAAATTGGGAATTTAGCAGTTGGGGATTTAGGAAATTGGGAATTTAGCAGTTGGGGATTTAGGAATTTGGGACTTTAGGAATTTGGGAGGTTAAGAATTTTGGAATTTAGGGAATTGGGAATTTAGATTTTTGGGGATTTAGGAAATTGGGAATTTAGGAAGTGGGGAATTTAGGAAGTTGGGAATTTAGAAAGTTGGGAATTTAGGAAGTTGGGAATTTAGGAAGTTGGGAATTTAGGAATTTGGGGTTTAGGAATTTAGGACTTTAGGAATTTGAGAGTTTAGGAATTTGGGAATTTAAGGATTTGGGAATTTAGGTATTTGGGAATTTAGGAAGTTGGGAATTTAGGAATTTGGGAATATAGGAAGTTGAAAATTTAGGAAGTTGGGAATTTAGGAAGTTGGAAATTTAAGAAGTTAGGAATTTAGATTACATAGATCACTCTACGTCCTCTAAGAGTATTAACAAATCCCACAAAAGTACATAACATGTAAATAAAAGGTAACGCCAAATTTAGACACCATGGGCACCTCGTTGCACTAATACACAATATTGGAAACATTTGGAAATATTTTGTGAATTTCCCAAAAAAGTAAATTATCAAAGTTAAATCGTATCTTTGGGAAAAATAATTTAATCATCAAAAATTTCATTCCAATGTCTGTAGAGAAATGGAGTGTGAAAAGTAAGCGAAAAACATATGCAACAATCTACGAATTACCAGAGACTTCAATATTATTTAATTCAGGTTTAATAAAAACGAAATTCTGTATTTGTGATGATGTTACATTATCTGAATTAATATTTTATTTCAGTTTATTCTCATACATTTTTTAAATTCACGTTACGACGGGCTTCGTGGTATTAATTATTTCATTTTCATAATGAACGTTTCATAAACGAAAGAGGATTATTATGTTCACAACGGCTTATAAATGTCTGTGCATGTAATTAAATCGTACTTCACTGTACGTGTCTCGTTAACTAAAAGAGAATTTCTTTCCTTTTCATTCTACATAAAAGAAATTCTTTAGTACTTATCTTAATTATTTTTAAATTAATAATATTTACACAGTCCTTTATAAATAACAACAGAATTATAAGCAAGCTTTGCATAATGTTTAATAGCAATATCTTAAAAAATTAGTACACATATGGTCAGAAGTTGTACTTCAAAAAATTTCACGTATTATTTAGAGAATCATATAGAATTTCAATTAGAAGATACGTTATACTAAATTTTTAACCGATTAAATCATCAACAAATTAAAACTTCCACTGCTTCTAAGAACTTGTATTCTGAACGAGGTCACATAGATTGCAGTACTGCACATTGTGACCCAAATTAACGACCCTCCTCGAACGATTGAAAACGATTAAGTCTCTAATGCAATTACATGGTCATTAAATTTTTCGTAGCCTGATACTTAGAACGTTGTTATTAAACTTTCACTACAGTCTCATTATTTGAACAATAACCGACGTGAATGCTTCGCAAAGTCCATTTTAACATCGTTCACGAAACTGATTACTATATAGTGAACTTAATACCTTCTTGTCATCTTATGATTATGATTTTTCTGTTGTATAAAATTTCTTCGAAATATTAGATAGAAATAGAATCTATGAACAGATGTCAAAATTGGTGTACAATTTTTTGGGATATAGGGATTTGGGATATAGGGATTTGGGATATAGGGATTTGGGATATAAGGATTTGGGATATAGGGATTTGGGATATAGGGATTTGGGATATAGGGATTTGGGATATAGGAATTTGGGATATAGGGATTTGGGGATCTAAAAGTTGGGATCGAGGGATTTGGGGTATAGGAATTGGAGATCTAAGGATTTCGAGATCTAGGAATTGGGGATTTAGGGATTTGGGGTATAGGAATTGGGGATCTAGGGATTTGAGGATCTAGGAATTAGGGATCTAGAGATTTGGGGATCTAGGAATTTGGGATCTAGGAACTTGCGGACCTTGGAGTTGGGGATGTAGGAGTTGGGGATCTAGGGATTTGGGGTATAGGAATTGGGGATCTAGGAATTGGGATATAGGAACTGGAAATGTAGCGATTTGAGGATGTTGAGAGTTTGGGGATTTAGGGAATTGGGAATCTAGGAATTAGAGATCTAGGAATTGGGGATCTAGTAATTTTAAATCAAGGAATTTGGAATCAAGGATTTGAGATCTGGGAATTGTGGATCTAAGAATTTGGGATCTTGGAAGTTTTTAAAATTAAAAGGCCTCTACAAATGATATAATTTATTATCTACATAACTACTACAGTCCATAACATTAATAACATATGTTAATATCTTGTATTTCCACCCCCTGGTAACTTGTTTCCTTTCCGGCACTGCTCGATCATATATCTTCATTATTTTCCCAACTATCTGCAATTCTTTCCAACTTAGATAATGTGGTTGGAGAGTTGTAAACTAGTCTTTAGGCAGACTAAATTTAAATTTCATCTCCAGCGCTATTGATACTCGAACCTAACCTAAATGCACGGCCCCATCGCACAATTATCACGATAGTAACATATTCAGTAATAATTTTGAATGACCTAATTTTCCATATATGACATAATTATGATCACAAAAGTGAAATTTTGATACGTGGTCCATGGCTGAATATCTGCAAGTACAACGCGACCACAAATACAGGAGGTAAACCTTACCTACCTTACCTTATCTACTTAACCGTTGTAGCGTTAAAAGACATCTCGTTTGCTATATTTTGTTACCATCTTCGAATCTTTGTAGTCGCAGGATCCATCGTCGGTTGTCGACGAGAAAGTCGATTCGCCGCGAGGCCACCTCACTCCCGCGGTGCTTGCAGGTTCTCTCTCGTTAATCGAATAATCGACTGCAATGCACTACGGAATTGAAGAAGCAACGCGACAACGCACACACGCTCGTCCCTCCATCTTCAGGTTATAGGCTTCCTCCTCTTAGCTTTTCATCCCTTATCAGCCCTGTTTAGCTTTCCTTTTCACGTCCGTGACCCGCGGCATTCTTGCTTGGTGACGTTCAATTCTGCCGTTATAAATGGCCAGAGAGAGAGAAAAAGGGAGTGGAGGGCAGCAATTTTCGCTAGTTTTCAGATAAGCCCGACCTCTCATCCGCTTCCAGTCTTCTTTTTTCCTTCGTCGGTCCCCTTTGATCTGCCGGAACGATATTCCCGCGCGAAAGAGGATATGCATGCATTGTCGCCGAGAGATTACACGCACGGCTGGATGGAGAGGAACAGGAAAGTCAAATAAGCACGAATTGTTAAGCAACGAACTCCCCAAAAAGCTAATTTTGTACTGGCGAATTTGGTACGTAGAATAAATTGTCCAGAAAAGACGATACTCGTATACCGTCGTATCGAAGGGAAAGAAAAATGAAATTATTTCACGCAAAATATCGATATATCTAGGTACATCGTTAATAGTATTAACCCATTTTGTCCCAGTGTGTTTGAGTACACTGCATTCATTGACTTTCATAAAACATGAAATGGACACATGTGTTCCCAGTACTCATATGAGTACTAAAGTTTGTAAAATGAAGAGATGTATTATTTTGTTATAACATAAGGTTTTATTTGCTGAATAATGTTGTATTGAATATCTGTACATTGCCCCTTTCTCCCATTTCCTTACCTTTCCAATTCCTCACATTCCAAATTTCCCATATTCGCAATTCCCCACATTCCCAATTTCCCACATTTGCATTTCCCTACATTCCCAATTTTCCACATTTGCAATTCCCTACATTCACAATTCCCCACATTCCAGAATCCCAACACTTGCAATTCCCTACATTCCCAATTCCGCACATTCCAAAATCCTAACACTTGCAATTCCCTACATTCCCAATTTCCCACATTTGCAATTCCCCAGATTCCCAAATTCCCACATTCGCAATTCCCCACATTCCCAAATTCCCACATTCGTAATACCCCACATTCTCAGTTCCCTACATTCCCAATTTCCCACATTTGCAATTCCCTACATTCCCAATATTCCACATTTGCAATTCCCCACATTCCCAATTTCTCACATTCGCAATTCCCCACATTCCCAATTTCTCACATTCGCAATTCCCCACATTCCCAATTTCTCACATTCGCAATTCCCCACATTCTCAATTTCCCACATTCCCAATTCCCTACATTCCCAGTTTCCCACATTTGCAATTCCCTGCATTCCCAATTTCCCACATTCGCAATTCCCCACATTCCCAATTACCCACATTCGCAATTCCCCACATTCCTGAATCCCCACATTAGCAATTCCCCACAATCCCTACTCCACACATTCCCAACTCCCAACATTCCCAATTCCCAATTCCCGAATTTCCAAATTCTCAAATTCCAAAGTTCCTGAATTCACAATTCCCGACATTCCCAAATTCTGATTTAAAAAATCAAAAAATCATTGCTGCTTTGTAAAAAATAGCAAAAAATGTAAAAAGCAGTGCATTTCCATTTTTGAATAAATTAAAAGTTTAATCAATGTATAAATAACCTTCAGTTACTTCAGAAACGTTCATTATTTCGTTATTGCAGTTATATTATATTGCACTGTAAATAAATTGCAGTTTATTAAATTTCAAGCAACTTTCTATCATAAACATTCGCAACACAAATATGTTTAATAAAAGTTGCAAAACATTAAGGCAGTTATAATAAACTCATTTTGATAATGTTTGCAATATTATTCAATCACGGATTTCTTCCTTTAATTACAAAATGTAATTAGATTTGACGATCTTTACGAGATTATTTTCTCAATTTTTCGCAGTTCTCTGGAAAGAAGAGTTGAAAAAGTTTCCACGGCGCTTTAATAAAATAACGCTTTAGTCGGAGCTGCAATTCGTTCATTTGCCTCGAATCTAGGAAATTTCTTCTACACTTAATAACGAGACACTCGGCTAGGTAATAACGCGCGTACGTGCAAAATATTCTTTGTCCACTTTCCTTTCACGGGGCAGCTCAGCGAACAGATTAGCCCCAGGAAATTGCTTTAACGTGAAAGAAAGCGTACTTACTTTTGGATGATTCCGTTTCATGAGAAATGCCGTTAAATGAGAATTCTGATTAAATGCTACTTATTTCTGTAATGAGACTGTTTCGTTAAGAAACGACGTTAAATGAAAATTGTGACTGGCTGTCGGACATTGCAGTTGCACAGTATATTCAATTTTTCAAACATTCTTAATTTTTCATTTTTCATTTTTAAACATTATTTAATTTACAAAATTACTGCATTATGATATTGCTAAGTTTCTACATTGATTAATTTCTACATTGATTAATTACATTGATTAATTTCTACATTGATTAATTGTACATTGATTAATGTATTAATAAATTGTTTAATTTATGGAATACTAAATTGCTAAATTACTAAATTATTAAATTTATAAAATTAGCAAATTGGTAAATTACTATGTTATTTAATCACTTCATTTCTAAAGTACCGAATTGATAAATCCCTAAATTAGTAATATTAAAAGTGTAACTTGCTAAACTAGTAAATTCCTAAATTTCCAAAATTGGAACTGAATTTTTTAATTAAAAAGTATAAATATTTGAAAACTTGAACATTAGAAAATTTTTAATTACTGTGATTCTATGAAAATGTAAAAATCTTGTAATATATAAAAAAAAATTGCTTGACTCGCTATATTTCCTGCAGCAAAGAAATTTGCTCTTTAAAAAGACGTAATTATAATAAAAACAATTTTTTGAACACGGTGTTGCCTCCCTATGCAAGTGTGAAATGCGAAAAAATAACAAAACGCTCGAAAATAATTTTTAAACATTCTACATTGGAGTGACATATATAACATAACAAATCTACATATCGTAATAATTTTATCTCATGGTCCACGACATTTTTGCCATCCCTTACGGTTCCATTTAGCCCCTGTCTGTAACGACTCCCGTAATTTACCAAATTTCTAGAGCCCACCGTTCGGCTTTAATGTGGTTTCGTTTCAGTGCACCGCACGCTTCTGTCTCGACGGTTAATTACTCTCGGTAAAAAGAGCGCTATATTTCGAGTAGAACCGGCACAAAGCGTTATCACTTTTAATTACTCGTTTTCAGTCGTCCCTCTGTGATAACACGCCCTTTACCGCTAAACACGCCATGTCCATTTTCCTCCTACAGTCAAGAGCAAATCTAGCTTCCATAGGGAAAATATGTCAACGATGCGGGAAGAGAACCAATCGTTTTAGGTATTTAGGGTAGTCTGCAAATTTCGAGCGAAAAATTTAGACATTCAGAAATTTCGAGATATAGGGATTTAGGGAATTGGGAATTTAGGAATTTGGGGATTTAGGAAGTTGGAAATTTAGGAATTTGGGATTTTAGGTATTTGAGAGTTTAAGAATTTAGGAGTTTAGAGAATTGGGGATTTAGGTATCTGGGGATTTAGGAAGGTGGGAATTTAGGAAGTGGGGAATTTAGAAAGTAGGGAATTTAAGAAGTTGGAATTTAGGAAGTGGGGAATTTAAGAAGTTGGGATTTTAGGAAGTTGGGAATTTAGGAAGTTGGGAAATTAGGAAGTTGGGAAATTAGGAAGTTGGGAATTTAGGAAGTTGGGAATTTAGGGATTTGGGAATTTAGGCATTTGGAACTTTAGGAATTTGAGAGTTTAGGAATTTGGGGGTTTAGGGATTTGGAAATTTACGAATTTGGGAATTTAGGAAGTTGGGAATTTAGGAAGTGGGATTTTAGGAAGTTGGGAATTTAGAAAGTTGGGAATTTAGGAAGTAGGAATTTAGAAAGTTGGGAGTTTAGGAAGTTGGGAATTTAGGAAGTGGGATTTTAGGAAGTTGGGAATTTAGAAAGTTGGGAATTTAGGAAGTTAGGAATTTAGAAAGTTGGGAGTTTAGGAAGTAGGAATTTAGCAGTTCGAGAGTTTAAGAATTTGGGAGTTCAGGGATTTGGAAATTTACGAATTTGGGAATTTAGGAAGTGGGATTTTAAGAAGTTGGAAAATTAGGAAGTTGGGAGTTTACGAAGTTAGGAATTTAAGAAGTTGGAAATTTAACAATTTGAGAGTCTAAAAATTTAGAAATTTGTTCATTTGTACCTTCGATAATCTAGTAACATGTAAAATAGAAAATGTTATAATTTACAAATTTGGAAACCTTGAAATTAACAAATTTGAAAATACCTTACTTGGACATTTCTTCGTAAACCTAAAGATTATGTAGGAATTTATAAATCTATCGATTTGAAAATTCGAAAGTTTGAAAATTTGAAATATTTACAAATTTGTAAATTTGCATATTTACATGCGTTAGCTTATCTACGAGCTTACGTTGCACCCGAGTCTGCTGAACTGTCACGCTGACAACGGAAGATCTTTTCGCGTTAAAATGAAACGATGAGCCGCTGTAAAACAACAGGAAGACAGCGACAAATGTCCTCTGCAAATGTCTGATTAAACGAGGTGAAAACGCTCGGTCTTTAGTTCTTGCTGTTAGGGGCATTAGTGTCCGGTAGAATTTCATTCGAATGACTGATAACACAGAAACGCATTTAACTTTCATTTGTTACAAAATATTGAGACAAATTAAAATTTCATTTAATGGAAATTTATTTCAGCATACTGAATTGTGACCTCAGAACTTTTCGTATGAAGTGCAATAATTGTGTGTGTAGAAATTGCGAAATCTCATAGTATAATTTTTTGTATTTCTGCGATGTTAAAAAGTAATGTCAACCGAAGCAGTAAAATTTTCAAAAATTTTCAATATAAACTAAAATATAAAAATATATTCAGGAAATTAATTTATATATACATATGTATTGTATAACCTCTTTTAAAGAGTTTTCTAAGAACTTCATGTTCTGTTCCATTTCCCTGAAATCAATAGTTCTCGCATACTTTTATAATATTTCATTAAACAACCGACGCCTTCGCAATTACTTAGCTATATGTCCTTGACAACATATATATATGAAAATAATGAGAATCGGGTTGCGTTGTACCGCATAACTACCAAAACTAACGCTCGAGAACTTCGGTTATAAATAATCGATATAACCAATCAAAATGATTTATTTACCGTGCTACTATGGAAACAATAACAACGTTCCCAAGGGAAGAGATGGCGCCTGGTGGAAACACAACAATGAATATTATCGCGAACAAAGTTATAGCTGTTGAAAGTTGTACGAATAAATCTACCGTTTCATCCCCGGCAACGAAATAGTAACAATTTAAAGTTGAATCAACATGTTTTTTCTATGCATACGTATCAACCGATGCGGGAGCTCAGCTTTCGAGCTTTGTTTCGACGGGGAAATTTGTTCTAGCAGAAAGTGACGAGTACATCGTGAAAAGCTGTTAATACCGTAGCTGCAGCTCACCAACGCACAGCTTGGAATGCAATCTATTATGTGGTCTTATTCCAGAGTACCTTCAGAATCCGGCATTATCTCTTCGCGACTGCCTTGAATATGAAGCCAGTTCATGCCAGACTGATTTCACGAATCATTTCATAACAGTGAATTAACCCTTTCAATTCCAGCCATTCATGTTCAACGATCGCGACACTGCAGCGAAAGAGATATTGGAATAGAACCAAGTAAAATAGAAGAAATTTAGGAAGTGACACTTTCAACGTTAACGACTGGGAACAATTTAACCGGCGAATGGATCAATGAACCGAGAAATTTCATTCTGAAAGAAATTCTAATTTATAATGCGCTCGTGACACGATGCGTGATCACACGATCGCCACGCTGAAGCCATCGGAAAGATTAGGTATTTTTTAGGGTCAATTCTAGTGACTGTAAGTATTATTTTGGGGGATTTTTCAAGACATCGAAAAGATTAGGTATTTTTTAGGGTCAACTCTAGTGACTATAAGTATTATTTTGGAGGATTTTTCAAGACATCGGAAAGATTAGGTATTTTTTATGGTCAATTCTAGTGACTGCAAGTATTATTTTGGGGAATTTTTCTCTAGGAATGACCCTTTATTCCTACGTTCTAAAATTCTTATATCCCAAAATTTCTATATCTCGCAAATTGACACATCCCAAAATTCTTACATCCCAAAATCTTTATGTCCCGAAATATGAAGATCTCAAAATCCCTATATCTCGAAACTCCTAAATCCCAAAATCTCTGGATCCGAAAATCCCGAAATCCCTATATCCTGGAATCCGTATGTCCCGAAATCCCTATATCCCGAAATCCCTATGTCCAGAAATCCCTACATCCCTAAATCTCTATATTCCAAAATCCCTATATCCCGAAATTCCTAGATGTCGAAATCTCTATGTCCCGAAATTCCTATATCCCGAAATCCCTACATTCCGAAATCCCTACATCCCGAAACCCCTATATCCCGAAATCCCTGAGTCCCGAAGTTCCTACAACCCAAAACCCCTATGTCCCGAAATCCCTATGTCCCGAACTCCCTATATCCCGAAATCCCTACATCCCGAAATCCCTATATCCCAAAATCCCTGTGTCCCGAAGTCCCTACATCCCGAAACCCCTATATTCCGAAGTCTCTATATCCCGAAATCCCTAGATCCCGAACTCGATACTTCCCAAAATCCCTATGTCCCAAAACCCTTATATCCCAAAATCCCCATTCCCCAAAATCGCTATTTCCCAAAATCCTTATGTGTCGAAATCCGTATCGTACATTTCTATATCCTCCATGTCGTAATTGCGTTGATAGATTCGTCGGAAAATATTGAAATTACTCAGACATCTCATATCCATAGGTTACAACCTTTCCAACTTCATGGCACGACTTGGAAGTTTCGTAACTCGATATATAAGTATATGCCGTACCAATTGCACCAATTTACGTTTCACCGGCAACAAATATTCGTAGCTGCCGGAAGCACGATGCTGCTCAACGAAAGCATAATGATCCAAACAGCGCGAAAACTTAATCCTCCAACGACCGAAACTTCGGAACTAACTTCGAACACGAAATTGCAGTACGCTTCTTGCTGCCAAATGATGCTCTAAGGATTAGCCTGGTTACACCGAGCAATCTTCATAATAATTGTCACGACAGTTGTCTTCTTGCTACGGTGTTATAGAATTTTTTGCAATTTACAACCGTCCCCGTGGGACACTCACATTCACGCTGTTACTGTATTTTCGTCAGCCATATCTGCAAGAACTTCCATGCGTACTAGTCTTCTATTCTTACAACTCGAAGTACCGAGATTTCTCTGACATGGGAAGTTAAATTAACACTTCTGTTTGTAACGTTACCATGTATGTTCACAAACTTTATTATATTTGTTATTCCAAGCAGTTATAAATATTTCCAATTAACTGGTCGAATTCTTAATAAAATATGTGATTCATATGAAAATTTAAGGGTCGCTTCTGACAACGAGTAGTCAAACTACAAGTACATCTTTCAGTCTTTGAAACAGTTAAATTAATAGTGATTAGACAGTCGACGATCACGAAATTACACGGACAATTGAATTTTTCAAGCAATTATCGCAGTCAGTAGAAACCATTAACAACTGTTGTAATTTAAAAGAAACTTGCAAAGCGATCGTTTGGTGATTTAATTGTTTCAGTGTTAAACGGAAGAGCAACGAACACGTAACGCGAAGTTCACCTCTAGAACCGCGTTAAGAGAACGGTAATAAATTAACGATGCTTCAACACTCGGACTTACCGTTGAAAATCCTCTTTACTTAATTCCGAGGAACACGGGCCGTGAACCCAATCCTCGAGAATGATTTAATTAGGACGTTCAATTAGAACACATCAACGGCTGCCCCTTTCGAAATTGCTGAACCACTCGAACGCGGCAGACCTTATTTCTCTATTTCCGTCGCTTTTCTGTGTCACGGAACGCGAACAATTATTTCGCGTATCCGTGAAGGATCATGGTAAACCGCGGGCCTGGCTTCGTGAATATCACGTGCGATCGCGTCAGAAAGTGAAACACGCAACTACATTATACGTATGGCAGTGATTTTCATGAAATATTCAATATCTCATCGGCCAAAACGATTAACACACTGTCACGGGAACATGGAAAATTACGTAATCCCCGACATTAGCGGTAATACGTCCGACCGTGTCGATTAATGTTCCTCAACGTGTGCTTTCCAGCTCATCATCGCGATTTCAACGAATTGATGCTTCGTTTTACCCTTAATTAAAGAACTACAATTTTCATGCGCTCTCGTCCACGACAATGCGATTTAAGGTATGCGCTCTGTAATTGATTTTAGTTATTCTGTTTCAGAATGTTAAATTTTAGGTATTGGACACGGGTGGAAATCGAATGAAAATTTATTTTATTTTATAGATATTTTATTCAATATGCAGGTATACCTCGAATAACACGGTTAATTGGTGCTGTGTTATTCGATATCAGGTTTCTCCTGTAGCCAGGTCCTTTTCAATTTTTCCATTTTTCCATTTTTCAATTTTTCAGATTTTCAATTTCTCAGTTCCTCAGTTTTTCAGTTTGCCAATTTTTCAATTCTTCAACTTTTCTATTTTTCGATTTTCCAATTTTTTAGATTTTCAATTTTTCAGTTTTTCAGTTTCTCAATTTTTCAATTCTTCAACTTTTTATTTTTCGATTTTGTAATTCTGCAGCTTTTCGAATTTTAATTTTTCAATTTTTCAATTCTTCAATTCTTCAATTCTTCAATTTTTCAATTCTCCAATTCTTCAATTTACAAATTTTTCGAATTCTCAAATTTTCAAACTTCGAAATTTATAAATATCCATTTGTTCAATGTTTCAATTATTTTGCCCATATCCAAGAAGACATAAAATAAAAATGCACACTTTCCAATTATAGTAAATGAATATTAAATTTTACAAATACACCATGGCGTAAGAACAATATTCGTACTCCAACAGTGAAGCTTTAAGATAATCAACTATTTCTTTCCACCACGTATTTTTATTAGCAACTCTAAAAGCTTTCCCTACAATTTACATTTTTATTTAGATGGTAATCAAGCTTAACCCGTTGTTTCAGTCGAATGAGTTAATATATTACGCGATCGTAAATTTATTTCGCTGCAATTCGCAAAACTACTTTCAGATTCTACGTTTTTAGTTTAATGAAATTAACATTGCGAAGCTACTGTTGTATTCATTAGAACGTTCGAATCGAATACACTGCGACAAAATGGGGCAACTGCTTTTAGAGACACAAAAAAATAGTGACCTAATGAAAGTATACAAATGCAAAGTTACTGTCTTTTTTAGGAGATGCAATTTTAATTCAATTGCAGTGCAGCAGTAAAACGTAGCGTTGATATTAAAATGAATTTCAAAGAAGGAATAATTCTTTAAAAACTTTCTCAAGGACTTGAAAACCTCAGAATTTAAAAATATATGAAGACATTTTAAAATTTGGAAATTCAGACATTTGAAAATTTGGAAATTTGGAAATTTGACGATTTAGAGCGGTTGTAAAATATACAAACGGCGGTTCACAGTTTTCGTAAAGTTTCAGTTCAATAATGATACGTAACTTTCTTCATAGCTGAAATATCGATGATAGCAAAACTGTTGAATCACTTGAGCTTGTGCAAACGACAAGCTGAATTTCACTGTTCAGACATACTCCCGAATAAATTTTCCAACGGATCACCAATCGCCTCGACTGTTCCTTCAATAGCTATTGGTAATACGTTATTTTGATTTTCGAACAGGCATGAAATATGCATCATTTTCGTTCATGCATTCGGTCTCTTTTCCTTCGTGCATGAAGAGTCAAATATTGGCCACTGGCCAATTTCATTTCGCGCGAACAATGTGCCGTTTCGATTTTCAAATAGTAATAAAATACAGATTTATGTGGGTGGCCTCTTTTGGATAGCGCCGGATCTAAATCATCGAGAAATTTTTCATGTTAGAAATACGCGGTCGAATTTTCAATTTTGTTGTTCATACAATACGTATAAATATTCTAAAACGTCACCAAGATAAGAGATTCTATTTTCGAATATACGATGCAAAATTTATACGATACTTTTATTGGAAATTGCTTCATTTCTTCATAAAAATATGTACGTTAATATAATTGATCGTATGTAGCTTTTGTAAAAAAAATTAGTTTGCAAGAGTAAAGAAATGTTTGATCAATTCTTCAATGAAAGCAAGAATACAAATTTTCCTAATAATATATTCAAATTTTTCTTATTTTACTGCCCTATTTATTCTCACTGTCCATTTCAGACAAAATACGAGAGTTTAACAGCGCATTATGTTATATAACATATTTAGAACACGATACAATACAAGATTAGTATGCAATAACTTAGACATAGAGCTTATTGTATAACGGGAAGATCATTAAACTTTCATAACGCTCCTTTTAGAAACACAGGTCACATACTCAGATAACTTTCCCTTCCCCGGAGTAGCTATAAAAATACTCCGGCTTATAATAAACGGCACTTCTATTCTTCTTCTCTGGAAAATCAATTTTATCTCGAGATTATGCAAGGTACTCTACGTGTACAACGTTACGTAAGAAGGCCGATAGCAAGGTTAGTACAAAAAAGATGCTTGTTGTGCATAAGAATCTCTCTGAAGGAGCAATGTCTCCTGACGAGTCATTTAACCAGTTAACTGCGGAATTTAATTCCTAAATTCTTCTTTATTATTGCGTGTTGTACTTCTCAAATTATTTAGCAACTCGTTCGATTAAATCTTTCTGTAGCACTAGCATCGTCTGCCAATGTTCGATAGTAAGGGAATACGTGACTGGTGGACGAAAATGATACGCAAATGAAAACTGTCTGGTCAACTCGTGGAACTTTCCCGGGATCACTGTGAAACCTTGAAGTTTCACGACGAAGACCAGAACCCCGCGTTTTCATCACAAAACTTGAACGCTGATTATACTCGCTGCTCAAGTTATGGAATCGAGTTAAAGTAATTTATGGGAGAGGAGTATTGACCGTGGCATGGAGTCGAAGAAGTCGAGTACAATACAGAGGCTGATTTTTCTCGATCTACGACAACCGGTGTATCGTTACAAGAAATATTAATTAAACCTCTCAAAACCAGCATTTCCTCTAAATTATCTCGGAATTTTATGAGAGATAAAAATTGGCGATCAGCAACTCTGAAGTGTGACCTGACGGAATATGTTATGACACCAGACAAATGATATCAGGTCAATTGTCCAACCCTATAAAATCATTTAAAAGTAATATCGACTACCTAATATATCAATTTTTAAATACAAAGAGTTCACATAGTAGTAAATAATTATATTTATCCTGTGAAGTGAGAAAAGTTTGAAAAATTTCTCACGGGATAATTAAAATCAAATAATGATGCATGTCGAACGCGGGGCAAATATAAATTTTACGAAATAAAGCAAAATGAGGAAGGATTTTTATTAGATAAGAATTTAATTTGTCCGCCGCATCAAAATAAAGTTTAAAATTGATGTGCGTATACGTCAATTGCAGGTAACTGGTTAAAAAACAATATTAAAATTAGAACATGAAAATTGAATTTGGATTATTGTTATTACAGTGATTTACGGTTTTGGAGCAGAAACAATTGTCTCTGTCAACCGTTTGTCACAGACATGTGCGTGTATTATAATGAAACGCGTACAGTAACATGTTAATTGCTGCAGCGAAAACTGTTACGCGTAGCATAACACACTGTAATTGTAATTACAGGAAATACTTGTTTACGAATCGTTTAATTTTTAATTTAAGCTTTTTTCTCGCTGTGCGTAACACTGGCGACTGCACATTCTGTGTGGTAAAATTTGAAAGCTTGGAATGTTCTCTGTTATACCTACATGACAGGCGATTATTAGCAGTATTATGTTTTAAAATTTCGTTTAGGTACGCTATGAAAGTACTAGTTCTCAAATTGTAATTAGTATAATGGTGTAAGGGGTGAAGCATCATTATCGTTATAAAAACAAATGTAAGAGAAAAAATCGTGCTCCTTTAAAAGTCTTTGATTTTGAGTGATTAGATAAACTTGATAATTTTCAAATATCTCAAATTCCTGAACTTCTATGTGTCCAAATAAATATATTTATATAAAAATAATATGTCGATGAAAAATCAATAACGCAACAGTTTTCAAAGAAGCTAACCTTAACAAGATAGTTCAAGATTCCTCAATTTCTCAAAATTACTCCGCTATGCATATATTCTTGAAAACAGCATTAAGTCCACCAACAATACCGCGAGTAAACTGAAGAAATTGAAGAGCGTCGTGGAATATTATCAAAGCAAAGGAAACCACAGGCAATGTAATGAATAGGAAGAGTCTGTAAGGAGCAATGGTACTTCACAGCAGGAAAGCAGGTACATTGCGATAATTAGTAAGCGTAACAGAAAATTAATGGCGGTGGGAATTAGCTGTGAACTTAATAAGAAAGGAGACAGAACTGTGCCGGTTTCAACGGCGAGATAGTGTTCAAAGGGTTTACACCCTTTCAAAGAATTCAGAATTATAGTAAACGATTCCTGGTGAAATATGTATAATAGATCCTAAAGACGCTTTTGTACAAAGCGTTCCACTTTTTTCCCAATTCACAATGTAAACTAATAACAATTTACATTCAGAGAACTCTACAGATCTTGCAATTTATAAATTCTCTACAATTCATCTAATTCCAAGAACAAAATTTTGTTTCAAAATCATCGTTCGTCGTTAATTGACGAATCATCGTGCACTAGGAATCAGGTTATTTTCTTCAATCACCGTCCCAGAAATCTGAAAAAATCTTTCGTTCCGTAAACCGTGAACGCCGAGCTTTCAAGGCGATCGATCGATTCCCGTCACAGTTAATTAGATCCTCTCAATCCCGTGCAATCGAAGGTAACGCGGATCCTGCTCTCGCGAACAAATAGATCGAATTTTCCACCGACACAGTAGCGACCGTAACTTATGAAGCAACCGACCGGAGTAAAAAAAAAGGCCAACAAACGGAAGAAAGAGAGATTGGTTGTTCCTTGTTTTCCCGGCAAGAAAATGCCGTCAATTAAGCAGGTGTATCCAGGATGCAGTTATCGGGAGAGAAATTTAAGAGGAGGAATAAGTCGCCACGACAACGCTGCTTAATTTACATTTCATTAGTTTAATGCTAATGCCAGCCACTTTTAAAGAGAACGTATGGACCGCTGCCAAGATACGGATTTTTCTGCAAGGAATGTTCAGAGATTTTTAGGAAATTAACGATTCTGCGCGATATTTGTAATTTATGAGTACAGTTATGCTCCTGTTTCGAAATTATTAATTATATGGTAATGCGCTGATTGCCGCAATAAAAATGGAACCATTACGCTACCAGATATACACAGGATGCAACCATTACAGTAATGCTTGTACTATCAAAATTATTTCGTTAAAAAATACAAAATTGTTTTTTCTTTATTTTCATGGCACGAGCTTGTTCACCTTTATGACTAAATATCTTTTTATATTTTTCTCTGTAATTTTCAGTAAAATTAACCTTTGTCAATTTCTGATGATCAGTTAGGCAACAAATTTGAAATTTCACGCAGGAAATGTTAATTAAAACAATTAACATATCGAATGAACGTAATAATTATGAATATTACGAATAACAGTAATGATAATAATATTGATTTTTATTGTTATAAATAACGTTACGCTCAATTTCACCTTTAGCTGTATTAACTCGTTTATTAATATTCTACTCGCATTATGAAAGCATAAATAATGTCCGTGCATAATGTAAAATGAAACGTAATGCAAGTATTTAATAATAGAAGACCAAACACCTGTTGAATACCTTTCATTTATGTGTGATTTGCTATTTAAATATTATATCGGATATATAATGCTCTAATAATTCTTACTTTAAGATGTTTTTAGAAGAAATTCTTAAAAATATGTAAAATATTGTTGGAGTATCTAGAAGTAGTTAATTGATAAAGTTTGTATTGTCGAGATGCGCGCGCAACTGGCGCCAAAAAAGAATGATGGCGGCGCGTGGTGCAACGCACAATACGATATTTTCATCGATACTAAAAGAATGTAAATTTATTTACGTGGTAAAAGCTTGCCAAATGCAACGGCAACGTCAATGTTACAAAGTTTGCGTAGAATTATCTACCATGGAGCCACTCTTCTTCAATTCAATGAAGAGAATCGAATTATGTACGTAGTTACGGGGTTAATGCAGTGTGTCTTTAAAAACGGAGACTTCGTAAAAACTTTCTTTCCTAGAATAAAGAGTATCCCATAAATACAAGAAAAATTTTATTCTTTAAATTGCTATTACGATGACGTTTCTTCATAAATGAAATTGCGCTGTTTTTTAATTATACATAAGTTTAAAGAAAATTTTACTTAAAATATTTGTTAATATTAGTGAATGTAGAATATGTTAACGTACCTTCGCTGCTTCTCCCTTTGCACGTAAACGTTAAATTCACATTTGTTCACGAGTTTAATGATTACTTTGTGTAGAAATAACAAAACACTCGGTGAACTTTAAACGTTATTTCGACACTGCGTAGACATTTACGCACTGACAATTTCTTTCACAGGTGGCTCCCTCTCAACGAGGACTCTATTTGCCGCCGATATTCAAAATGTATCTCTAATTTCGTCAACTGTTGTACTTAATCTTACTTAATCATAATTTCTGTTAAACCATTACGAAATTATGTTAACGTAGATTGTTTTCTGGAACAATGTTGCCAGTAGTAAATAGAAAGTACTTAATAATTTAACTTCCGTTGCATACGAGATGAATTCCAATTTAATTCAGCAAACACGTATTAATTCTGAATTGCGAAGCTGAAACAGATGCAGTAGTGTTTCAATTTAAATTATGGACTCTTTGTATACGAAATGCTTTCATACACTAAATAGTATCACTTAGGATTATGATTACCAAATGTAATTATAACATAAAAACGAAAATGAAGTGGCTGAAATTTAGTTGAAAGTGTTGCTCATTTAATTGTTTGTGGATTAAAATCACTCTAAAATTTGGACAGAAAATTTTCTTACTTCGCGTCAGACTTAAAATCAGCTATGACTATGTATGATTGATTAAACATTTTTTTAAATTATAAACTGTTTTTGTCGTAAAACTGTCTCTAACAAAAGAATTTCTTTTTGAATTGGAAAAGAACCACTCGTGTAAATCTGTAACTTTCGCAAGATGAATATAGATCTGTAAACTATCAGTTTTTTAAAAAGAAATAATAAAGTGAATAATCAGGCAAATATTTTGAGGTCTCTAAAATAATTGAGATCTCTAAAATTTGATTACGCGGAGCGCGAGTAATTAGCGTGATCGCGGAACTTAATTGAATTGTGATTAAAGCGATGAACGACTGTAAAACATAGATAGGATTTCGTATGATTCTATTTAATGAAATTGCGATCTATTCTTCGTTCGCTTCGCTAAGGCCATGTTTGAACGGAAAACATGTTAAGCGTAAAATCAATATCTCATGGGTCCAATGCTCCTTTGAGTCACTCCATACGACATGAAGCTCAAACTCTTTCTACTAGAAGAGCAAAACAATCGTTTTCTCTACTTGATCAACTGAAATTCCTGTCTATTCTGAAAACCAATTGCTTCGTATCGTGACACAATTTCAGTGGATATTTTCTTTTTTTTATTTGTATCAACGAATGTATTAAATAGTTTAGAATACATTTTTAAAAAAATGATTACATCGTTCTGAATATACTAATTTTTTATTCTAAAAAATATTTATTGCATATACTTGCATGCTATGTATTTGATAACGTTCTTATCATTATAATTCATAGTGTCATATATCTGTAAGAAGCTTTTCGTTTACCTGCGCCTGTAAAATTGTAAACTGTTGCAGATAAATCTAATTCCATAAATCCTAAAGGCTAATCTTGATGTAACACTGCAGCCATAATGATATTCATTCCGCTGTATTACACGGCGCAATTCAAATGAAGAACAATCTAAAACATAATCCGAATCTCATCATTTGCATTCGTTCCTCACGGACGTGTATTTCTTCCTGCAACCAATTTTAGAAACAATGTTTCAGTTAAAATGTGCAATATTTTGGTTCAGAGACTGTGACAACCATCTCACAAATATAATATTTTATTTGAAGCATTGTAATATCGCATTTGATAAAAATCTGGAAATTTTTGAAATATTCACACTGATGCTAATCTTACGTGTTGATTATTATTTATTTAACATGTAATATAATATTATTTATATAACATGCAGAGTTGAGTAATAATTTTATTTGTATCATGATATATATATAATATTTATTATAATATATTAATCATAGTTATATTAATATATAAATAATATGACTGATTACAATATATTAACAATACTTATTACAGAGTATTATAAACAATAAGCATTATTTATATAATACGCAGTCGCTTGTTTCGTATTCATAATTAAACAGAACTACGAAAATTTTAATTAAACAATTTCTCCGTAATTTTTCCTCGTATTTATTGTATAAAATTCCCTTTGTTACAATACAAGCACGTTCCCTAAAGTCAATGAATGCTTGTTAAAACATATTTCCACAAAGTCCGATGTTAAAACTAAAACAACACAAACGAATCTCATTATACGAACATTTCAAAGCGGGAAGCTACAAAGGAAGGAACAACATTTTCTCAACGAAGCATACATATAAGTTTTACAATATGGACGGCTGCTTCGATTCGAATGGTAAATGGTCAAAATCGAGCATCATAGACCGAGATTTATTTCTGATCCGATGCATCTACTCGTCCATCCAGAATTCGATACGTCAACCGTAGAGCCGAGGACGTGCCTTAACAAAAATAAAAGGAACAGTAAAATATGAACGTTATCGGAAACACGATTTGGTGGAAATAATGGAGCAGACGAAATGTTCGAGCTCTATCTCCGATCCTTTCTCTTTGCCTTTTCTTGTTATGTGGAAGATTTATTCGTGAATTTGATTGATTTTCCGTGCGCCAATTTTTCTGCTATCCTCTGTTATCTTTAGCTGTTAACTGCAGAACGAAAGTAAACTTGTCATTGGTGTGAAAGTTATTTATGAGGGTCTTAATCATGCATTTATCAACGAATCGATGCTTGATGCTGGCTTCAATTTAACACACAAATTGAAGAACTTTTTAGAAAACACAATTATTCTTTAGTAAACAAATCTTAACCGTTCGAGCCATATTCAGAAATTCACATATTCACATATTCACATATTCACGCACTCACATATTCACATATTCACATATTCACATACTCACATACCCACATACTCAAATATTCACATATTCACACATTCACATATTCACATATTCACATATTCATATATTCACACATTCACGTATGCACATATTCACATACTCATATATTCACATACTCATATACTCACATATTCACATATTCACATATTCACATATTCACACATTCACATATTCATATATTCACACATTCACACATTCACGTATGCACATATTCACATACTCATATATTCACATACTCATATACTCACATATTCACATATTCACATATGCACACATTCACATATTCACACATTCACATATTCACACATTCACATAGTCACATATTCACATACTCACATATTCACATGTTCCCAAATTAATAAATTTCCAAATTATCTAATCTCAAAATTCCCAAATCCCTCAGTTTGCAAAATTACATATAGTAAATCAAAGTCATCAAATGTCCATAAATAAAGCGGTTCTTTTTTTAGAACACACAACTATTCTTTATTACACAAAATCTTAACCGTTCGAGCCGATCTGTTTTCAACTCTTGCAAATTACAAATGTTTCATATAAGTGCCTTCACATAGTTCAGTCATAGGTGTCTTTACACAGATCCTCAAACGACAGGACTTACAATATGAAATCAAATGTAGAGTAAATAAATTTGACAGTGATGTACAGAATGGATCAGTATCTCGAATTGAAATTGATTCTATTCGATGATAAATTGAATCATGAATGTTGAATGCAGCCGGTACTTGCAGTGTCCAATTTACGTGTTAGAATGAATCGATAGAAATCTAACTATCGCTAGGAATGGAGAAAATTGGTAGGAAAGGGAATGGAATCCAAAGGATTGGCGTCGAAGAACGGCGCAATCGGTATCCTGAAAAGTCAAATGCCAGGCAATTTCGAGAAATCGCGGCTTCGTCCTCGAATCGATGAGTGCTTTCCTTCTTCACCTGCAGTCGGTTCCGTAGATAAGAGCAGTCAGCAATGCGTCAATAGAGACGAGACGTTCCTTCGAGCCGTTTCTAAAGCAATCTGCATCGATCCTGCCTCTACCTTTATGTGGTTTCTCGAGCGTGTGGCTGGTTAAATCCAAGCTCCTTAGATTTTAACGTTAACCTAAGAGTCACTAACCGGGATGAGAAAGTTACGGTTCGTAAACGCTTTACGGACGTACTTGGGTAAACGTCTCTTAAGCTAATCAGACGGCTAACAAGAAAAAGAAGTTTTACACGACGGTAATTGGTTACAGATACCGTGGCCATCGAAGGTAATAGTGTTATCGATTTCACACTTTCAGGTAATGTGGAACGCAAAGAACATTCGATAAATTAAATTAATTTGTGTGTATATTTATTTATACAGGGAATTGATACAAGGAAGAAAGGTTCATTTTCTGAAGGAAAAAAAGATAATTTTGAGGAATTTTTTATTCGTTCGACAATTAATGGAATTGTTGAATTACTCTTAGACAGTGTTCTTTGTAATGGTGTTACCTATATGTTTATTATACTATTATACTCTATTATATTTCGTTCAGAAAAAGGTAGAATGTGATAATTATACAAAAACATGTTTTATCCACGGGAGAAAAGAAACATTCTATCATAATCTTTGAACAAATAAATATTTTACAATTTACACAGTCAAATTTGATGTTAAGAAAATTTTCATACGAATTTAAATTTCATTAAAATGGAGTAACAGAAGCGTAGATTCTTGTAAGAAGCGAGTGGTGTAAATTTAAACGTATCTAACAAATAGGCATCTGTAGTAACTTGTTACAGCAATCGTATCCACAGCTATTCACAAGGCTCGTAACACCAACGATAAGCCGAGGATCGTTATCCGCTTGATATAGCTTCCGGAAACGTATCGACACCATTTCGACACCCGGAAACGAGGGTGATCAATGACAGCCACTGACAAAGGTTTAACCACGGAACAAGTGTCGTGAAGTTTTCAAATTTTCGAATTTTCCGAATAGAATCGATTTTTGGTTTGTTAACTTTTCGGTTGTTCTTGATTATATGTATGTGGTTGTTACCGAGTCGGGATTGTAATTCGCTTCTCTTAAATTATTAACCCTTTGCAATCCGTGATAGATACGCAATTTCGTTCCATCCGACCCGGAATATATGTATTCGCAATTTCATCCTCCATTCGTATCAAATTACATGAGTATACATATACAGTGGTAGTGTACAAAATTCATGACTTCAGCATCGGAATAACTAGCATCATTTTCGAAATAATAACGAGTTCAATGCTGATGGGTATTCTCTTGATTTGAAAATTTCAAACTTTGTATTAATTAATTTCTGCGGTTCCCAAATTGTCAAAATTTGAAAATTTACAAATCGAATCATCACATTTCTAAATTTTTTAATTCACAAATATGTACATTTCCAAATCTTCAAGTCTTCAAATTCGTAAATGTTCAATTCTCTACATTTCAAAATTCCTAGATTTCCATATTCACATATTCACATATTCACATATTCACATATTCACATACTCACATACTCACACAATCATATATTCTCATACTTACGTACTCACATATTCACTTACTCACATACTCACATACTCACATACTCACATACTCACATACTCACATACCTCACATACTCACATACTCACATACTCACATACTCACATACTCACACAATCATATATTCACATACTTACGTACTCACATATTCACTTACTCACATACTCACATACTCACATACTCACATACTCACATACTCACATACCTCACATACTCACATACTCACATACTCACAGACTCACATACTCACATACCTCACATACTCACATACTCACATACTCACATACTCACATACTCACATATTCACATACTCACATACTCACATATTGACATACTCACATACTCACATATTCACATATTCACATATTCACATATTCCCAAATTCATAAATTTCCAAATCATCTAATCTCGAAACCTCTAAACCTCGAAACTCAAAAATTCCCAAATCCCTAAATTTTCAAATGTACATATAGTAAATCAAAGTCAAATGTCCATAAATAAAACGGGTTATTAACTGTCATAATTAACTATCTTATAACAGTCAAGTTCTCATAATATACAAAATTTGATGTCATTCATCGTTGTCCAACAATTTCCATTGAACTCATAAAATCTGTTCACATGGTACACGTATAACGCGTTACCAAAATTATTGACGGATATATTCGATAGCTCCTTTATTACGGTCACCGAATTACACGTCACTAATAACGTTTAGAGTGTAACGACAGCCGATGCATTACATAACGTCGTTACAGCTTAATGAGCTATCGCAGGAGCGTTACTGTTAATTTGCAGTTCATGTAATATTCGGACGAGCGCACATTTAAATCGAGTCCGTGTAATTACATGAAATCAGCGTGCAATCTGGGATACGCAAGCTGCTTCGCAGGATTATTTCCTTAGAAACCGTGCTCTGCCACTCTGCAGTCGCTAAGCAGGAAAATGAGGAACGAGCCAAATGTACTGGCTGTTTCAAAAAAGATGCATGTTCATAATTGCAAAATTATGACGATAATTTAAAAATTTAGTTAGATAAAGTAATTTAGTTAGACATGAATGTAGGAGACAGCATAGAAGATCAAGAGGGCTAGGTATGTACACGTACAGCCTGTTTCAGGTGAAATAGTAAATACTTTAAGAAATGGACTATGTAACAATTTTTATATAAATGTATCCGATTATCAATGTATATGAAGCTACAGTTTCAATGTTACCCATAAGAGGCCTTAAAAAACGTATTAAGGAAAAGCAAATGACTGATCGATTGCATTTATTGAATACTTGGACGATATAAAACACAAGAATTATTTACAACAGTTCAAAGTAATGGTTCAACAATCCCACCATCGACTTCGATACACATTTTAGCTCTCTTCGCAATAGTGCCTGCAGCTCTTCCGAGGACATCTCTGCGTTCTTTTACGAGGACAGCACTATTCATAATGTCAGCGACCAATTCGTTACTTGCGTTTATTTTTACCTTGTAAACTTCGCTTTTCATCCATCTCCACAGACAAAAATCTGAAGGCCTCGGGTCTGGAGACCTTGGTGGGCAATGAATTGGACTATTGGTTATGTTGCTGCAGCTGCACACACATTGACAACCGAACACGTGTTTATTTGACAATTTTTTCTCGAAATACTGCTGCAATATTTGCAGAAGTTCATACTGCTACTTCCTGAAGTATTTACTGTTCCTTCTGAAACACCCTGTGTACACCTTATTTGAGATACTCTATATTCTTTAAAGACCCAAGACTTCTCGAAGCCGGTTAAACTCGTCCTAGATAAGCAAGCCTCCATGTATCTGTCGAAACAAGAAACACAATACAAAGGAAATAAGCGGAAGAAATCTATGAACGTCCTTCCCAGCATACTGAAACTCTTAAACGTTAAATTATTCCAGCGTCTTTCGTCTTATGTGCAGATACCACCAACTGCAGGACGTACCATCTCCTTCGTCTTCGTTTTCTAACTTTAAGGTTACTTTTAATGAGCTGAAGGAAGCTAGACAAATTACAATTGCTTACATCTCCTTGGTTTTATATTACAAATTACATGCATTGCACATATTTACACAGTTATTTCTATTACATATATTTAATATTATCGATTACTTTATCACTCAGAAAATATCATGTCTCTGTTCGAGGGCATACATCTTTCACCAACGATCGTGATGATACCTAAATATCTTCAATTGCAAGAAGAAGGAATAAAGCGAAGAAATAACAGACAAGTTATACAAGTGTGAAACAGGTTTTACTGGGTGTCTATAATAACAAACCGTAAGAATGTAACATAACGTTAATAAAAATCATAGAAATATATGGTTAAGTGATATCCGCTAAGAATCTACATAAGATTTTATAGCCAGTAACCATCTTGTCTTATTACTAACAAGTAGAAGCATAAAACACACTGTGTATTTATGTACTTCGTATCTAATACACCTCGCTATTAAATTCATCAGAAGGAAGAAAATGTGTTTCTGTTTGAGAAAGAAATATGAAGCTACTTTGTGAGAAACAAAATTTTTACGATTAATAATTTGGAAAAGAAATCTTTTGCAAAATGATCGAATCCTGTTTTAATTCGAATTGCATTTTAAAAAAGTAACATTAATTGATAAACATGTTTATCGTCATGTCCACAATTTTCACTTAAAAGAACAAAATTATTTCGACTGTCGAATTGTAGGAGGCAGCCATTATAACATAACCTAAAAATAAAGCTATAATTCAACGAAAGAATTGTTCTTCGTTGATTATCAAAATTAGCCACTTTTTAGCAGTGTTCTTTCTAATATCCCTGCAAGTATCCTCCCCTATCGATGCACCATCTCGAAGTATTATCGCTTATCTGCGAAAGTCATCACATACGTAAAACGTGTTCCAGTATCCAATTCCGTTACCAATAATAGCAGTCGTAATCGTCGATTCGGGGCCAATCGATTTCCAAGAAGACAAGACACCATCTCCGTTGCGATCTTCCTGACCCACCCTTTATCCATTTCTTCTTACAGTCCGCAATTTTATTCCAGTAACAACCGGGGTCCAGGTTTGTTGACCACCGGCGAAGGACGAAAGAGTCCCTCTATTTTTAGAAGCCTCAGGCTGCTTCTGGAAATCACCAACTTCCAATTCGACCACGGCTTCGAAAAGTGGGTGTCGATGTAACTTTTCTACCGAAGATAAAGTAGTGGAAAAGCTTGCACAGGTGGAGCGCTAAAAAGAATAATAGATATACTCTTTTGAAAAAGCAAAGGGTTGTCGGACGAATTTGGAGAATTAAACATCAAGTATGCGAATTTACGAATTTTCAAATTTTGTGGTTTGTAGATTTTCAAGTATTCACAATTTCTCATTTTTTTATACTGGGATGTTGTAATTTATAGGTACTCAAGTATTCGAATTTTAGAATCATTTAATTTCTCGGTACGGTAGTTTACAAGTTTTTAAGTATTTGAATTTTCTAATTATCCGATTTTCTAATTTTTCAATTTTCTAATTTCTCAATTTCCTAATTTACTAATTGCCTAATTTTCTAATTTACCCATTTCCCAATATCCCAATTTCTCAATTTCCAAATTTGCCAATTGCCCACTTTCCCGATTTCCCAATTTTGCAATTTCCCATTTTCCCAAATTCCCAATTTCTCTATTTCCTAAATTTCGTCATTTCCCAATTTCTCAATTCTCCAATATCCCAATTCCCCAATTTCCCAATTTCCCAATTTCCCAATTTCCCAATTTCCAATTTTCCAACTTCTCAATTTCCCAATTTCCCAATTTTCCAATTTCCCAATTTTCCAATTTCCCGATTTCCCAATTTCCCAATTTCCAATTTTCTAACTTCTCAATTCCCCAATTTCCCAATTTCCCAATTTCCCAATTTCCCAATTCCCAATTTCCGATTTTCCAACATCTCCATTTCCCAATTCCCCAATTCCCCAATTTCCAATTTTCCAACTTCTCAATTTCCCAATTTCCCAATTCCCCAATTTTCCAATTTTCCAATTTTCCAATTTTCCAATTTTCCAATTTCCCAATTTCCCAATTCCCCAATTTCCCAATTTCCAATTTTCCAACTTCTCAATTCCCCAATTTCCCAATTCCCCAATTTCCCAATTTCCCAATTCCCCAATTTCCTGAATTTCTGATTTCCTAATTTCCTAATTTCCTCATTTCTCAATTTCCTCATTTCTCAACTTCCCAATTTCCCAATTTCCCAATTTCCCAAATTTCCAAATTTCCCAATTCCCCAATTTCCCAATTTCCCACTCGAATTTTCAGATTTTCAAATTTTCCAGTTCTTAACTCTTCAATTTTATGAATTTCTACATTTTCAATTACGTTCTTCAATTATCAACTATACAAATTTTCAGATTAACAAGTTTACAACATTTGAGTATTACAATTTCCTAAAAGATACCCAGAAATTTGAAGTTCAGAAATTTTCAAATTTTACTTAATTCCTTCAATAATATTTTTTTTCTATTTTGACGAATATGTTAATAAAGTTAGGTAGTAAAAAGCTAGGACACCTTGTTGACATCAATAATTCTATATCAGTAATTATACGTTTGTCCATGTGACCATGCCAAACATGAAATAGCTAACTGTAGAATATTTCTGCAAACTGCTCTGAAATGTAAAAAGCAAATAAAGTTGACGACTGCTTGTAACTGCTTGTATATTTTCTTTGTAGCATCATAAATAATGCTGCATCACTTAATTTTCTTGCCTTAATATCACTGTTTCTTACGAGGAACATACAAACGCACCTTACTATGCTATAATTTTATAGTATTCTACATATACACTTTCTGTAGCTTTCTTAATCGATCATAATCAATTTTTAAAAATATATTTCCACGAGTCATTTATTATAAACGAATAATATTTTTCCGAAGTCACTAGAAACAATTATTGTTCCATTACTACAAAAACGTAACCCGTGTCGGTACATGCCAGTCACAGTAACGAATGGTTAAATGTGGAAGAAAGAAGGCTATAAATTTGAAATAGAAATTTATCATGCGGCCTTAAAGTGATAAAGATGGAGGGTTAGAGAAAAATTTCTGCTTCTCGAATGTGAAAGTAAAGTCGATTATTCCATGAAAATTTGTAACATTACATTTTAAGTTACATTATGTGCACACATTTATTTTTCTTCAGTGTGCATTTTTTGACATTTTTCAAGCGAGACATAAATATGTGATTATTGTTAGGTTAGTAATTTACAACCTGTTAAAAATTACTCCATTTCTGCATTGATGTTAGGAGAATTTTATTAAAAAATTATGTAGGTGTTACACGAATATGCTTTCTAACCTAATACGTTATTAATGGAGAAGGGAAGGCTTTAAAAATATAGCTTGACGGAAAGGGTGACTGTTGCGACGTTCATAAATAAATATTTGGACAACTTTATACAACTTTTAATAATTCATTCTCCTTTTGGATCTGCTATAAACGATTAAAGTTTATGTTATTAAATTATACGACAAGTATATGGTTAGTAAAAACCTGTAGATAATTTTGATCATTTTAGTGTTAAAAAATATTGATAGAAACATATCACCTTGAAAATTCACTAAAGATCCAGTTAAATTCCATTTTTCCAAACAGTACCACTTTCAAAAAACAATCTTCAAAAGTTGTGCACTTTCTGTATCTAAATCCCTTCAAAAGGATTCAAAATTGAGCGAACGCTGTTAAATTTTACTTCCCCATTTGGTTTGCTTTCAGGACAGACGAGAAGGAAAAGAAAAAAATTCCCCTGTGGATTTTTCGAGCTGAAGTTTGGCCATCGTAAACTTCGTCGAGAAGAGGTTCCCACCCTGTTCCACCAACTTTCACATGCAGAATGTTGATCTAGAAAAAAAATATATAAGAGATTGATGATTTTGAGATAGTCTCGTTGAGTAATTTCAGTAATAAGTGTAAGATGATGAAAATAAGATGATTACTAAAGATGAAAATTAGTAATTATTAGCATCAGTAGTAGAAAAATTATAATTTGTCCATAAGTTCGATACTGTATACATTGATTTATCCAAAATATCTAGTACGATTTGAAATATTTTATTTATTATCCAATGATGTACAAATTTTAGGATCTACGAATTGAATTTGTAAATCAGCATCATGTACGAATTAAATTATCTTTACCCCTAATTTTATAACATTTTAACTTCTTCAAACTTGTATTATGGAAATACTGTACATACTGTAGAATGCACATTGAATTATTTTCTTGTTCAATAAGAAATATTATTAACCCCTTGCACTATTTTAACGAGTCTGACTCGTGACGCACTCGTACTTCAACTGTGATCAATTTTTACTCGAATTTTTAATACGCTTCAATTTGGAGTTGAAGTACAATTATAATTTGCATAGTCAACAATTGCATAATAACAGATTAACATAACATCTCAACTTTCTTTGTCTGTTTTAATATTGTAACTGTGATTAGTTAGTTCTGACTGACGCACCTGACAAATAAATCATAATGGCAAGGGGTTAAACATATTTCAGAAAGTAATAAATGATATAAACAATATTATACAATATTTCAAATAGCACGTACTATAACTTCGCGTGTTAATGGTATATCGTGGCGGCCATAAATATGGCTTCCATAAGAAAAATATAGCAATCCAGAGTAATATACCTAACGTATTCCACAAGTTTTCAGAAATTTTTAAGTATTCGAAAATCTAGGAACACGGGGACTTCGAAACATTGAAAAATCTAGGAATTGAACAATTTTTTAAATTAAAATATCTGAAGTCTGAGAACTTCAAATACGTAAACATATAATACGAAATTAAAAACCTGACATATGTGTACTTATCTGTAAGAAGCCCACCGAGTGTCCCAAATGCGCGACCAAAAATTTCACATTCAGAGACGGCCGTAAACCCATTTGCAGCAATCCAATCTTCCAACCATTACATTTAAACACTCTCAACGTTATACCATTAAATCAGCTCGAAAGTAGCTTAACCGTGATAAGAACATACTCCCGGCGAGCGTCTCTCTCCGTGGCCGTAAAACGAAGAAATAAACGGATTTCCAAAGCGGATCGGTCCCCGAAACAGGTTTCGTTCGACTGATCCCGAAATCGAAGCCCGTCGTTGTCCGCAATCCTACAATTTTCGAGAGGAATGCAGCCCGCCACGTCTCATCCTCGTTTCTGCCGATGGTGTCCCGTTATATATACCATTGCCTTCAGGTTTGTCAGATCCACGCACGTATTCACCGACACGACACGAATCGGTAGGAAAGCCTCGTGTTCGTCGCGTAAGAAATCCTCGCCAGCCAGCTTCTGCACTTTTGGCGCCGACATTAATTGCCGTCCCTGGTATACGGACAGCCGTCTCGTAAAAGCTAGCCAGTTGATCGCTCGGCCTTGCGAGAGTAAAATACGCTCGAAATACGCCACCCTCTGTGCAACGGTTCACCGAAGACGCCTGTTTCGAGAGTGTTTCATGGTGAAGTGCCCGTTTCCATGCTGCCACGCTCCAACGGACTGTAATTTTACTCAAAATTATTTTTCCTGCACGCTGCGTGATTCTTGTTTCTGTTCGCTTCTTGAACGTACAAATAGGCATTTTTAAATTGGACCGATTCTGAAGCGATTCAGAAACATACTGAGTTTCTAAGTTCAGAAATATTCACGCTGAAATGGGTGTTCACGAGTGATTCTTGAGGAATGATTAACTTGTAATAATTTTAATAATTGTGGCACAGTGAGATGATAGTAATATAATTTAGTATGTACTGTGATGTGATAAGTTAACACAGTAATATAATCACCCCAATAGTCACAGTGTTAAGCGATGTGGTAGGATGAAGGGTTGAAAATGTTAAAAAAGAATAAGTGATTTTTATGGTGAATTTAAATTCTCTTTGAGATTTACTGGTGGATCGATAGCGTGACGAGTGAGGGTAGAAATACAGTGTCGAGGCAATAGGGGTTGTGTTGATATTGGGAAACTGTTTTTATTTAACGTGTGGGCTACCGGTAGAAAATGGTATTTACCAGAAGCACGAGTTTAATTAATCAAGGAGAGATGTAACGGAATAGAGGTGTGACTATTGATCATCGATATTTTATCGATTTAAACATCAAGCAATTAGGTCCAGCTATTTTAAAAATGGTCTAAGTAAAAAAATTCCCCAGGAAATAATGGATTGTTTACTTCGAGTTTGCCGCAGCCACGAACTGTCATCAGCATTAGTATCCTTTTTGTCCCGTGCAAGTTTTTCTTAAAATGAGTGATCGTCGGCAACATTACTTAACTCAAAAAAGATATTCTCAAGTTTATCGCGCTTTAAGTTAACAATAAAACATCGAACCGATTCGTCATGTACGTAACGGACCTACTCAATTACGATTTGAAAATAATTTCAAAGCCATCTCCCGACTTTTAACACGCATCTGTTTTCCTGAAAGAACGCGAATAGCCAGCAAGCCATGATTCATCAAACATTCAAAGGCAGACGAGATATCAGGCACGGAACGCGGAAGAGAGGACCAATCACCTGATAATCGAAGCGATGAAAAAAGGAACCTTGACCAAGCTAGTTCCACTCGTTTATTTCTGTCGGCCGTGAATTTACATGAGGATCAATGTCGACGATTCCCGTTTTGCTTCTGTCGCTCATGATGCTGTCGCTATCGGCGGAAGCCGAGGAAATGATGGATCCCTTTGCCCTGATACGACAGACGCTCAAATATTGGTTCAAGATCTACAAGATATACCATGAAGAGGTAGCTCTCGGTTACTGCTGGGCCGAATACTTTCTGCGGCTCGAGGGGAGCATGCAGAATGTGTCGATGTCACGTTTCCTGGAACGCAGGAGTTCAGAGTTCACAAACAGCGACAATCTTGCCGCTGTTGAAAAGAAATACACGTTTTTCAGGAATGGTAGGTCTATTCCGGTAGACAGAGAACACGTCCGCAACAAACGTTCTTATAGAATATTACACTCCAAGGAAGCTTCGAGGACCTCGAGTGTGGTCAAGGAGAAGCTGGATACAATTCGTGTGCAGGATTGGAGATCGATAGACAATATCGAAGGCAGTCGGTCGTCTTCCACGGGAAAACAACCAACTCTTTTATTTCTTCCGAACGGAATGATCGGCGAATTTGAAGAAAATCGAACGGAAGAATCGGCTCGTAAATCTCCGAAAATGAGTCAAGGTTCGGTCGATTCTCCGGGATCCTCATTTTTATTCAAATTTTTCCGACCGGAACGGAAATCATTCGCTAGTTCGCTCGCTATCGAAAGCATCGCAGATTCCGTTGACGCGGCTAAGGAGCCGGAAGATAACAAAGATGAAAACGATTCTGATCGCGAGAGGAACTCGAATCTTAAATTCCGAAGAGTAGAACAACGATCGAATAGCTTCGAGCAGAATCTACGTGGCAAACGTGACGTAAATGATCAGATAGGCGGCTTCGTTTGGCCTCCGAGGATCAAGCAGCAATCTCCTGCAATGTACGGTGTTTGGAAAACTGAATCACGTTCATCGAGGAACCGCGAAGAAATACTCGGGAAAAATCGATTATGGAACGGTTCGTTCGCTAAAACGTCGGGGTACACAAATGTTCCGCTGAACGCTCGATCAAATATAAAAGCATTGTCTGTAATTCCTGGAGGAATAGTTAATGCTCCCGGGCAATTTATCACTATCAATCCTCGAGCGTGGCCGAAGAATCCATCACCAGACAAGGAAAAGAAACGGGGAAGCAATTGCGAAGAGAACGAACAATTACCAGGCTCGAGTGATAATCGGTATCGAAGAAACCAGTATTTCCTGAAATCAGAAATGAGGGGAAACACGGTCGGTCATCTTGTGGAACCTTATATCAATTATCCACAATTTCTGAATTACGACAGCTGGGCAGGAAGGAGCATTTGTAGGTGGGATCAATTGTCCTGGACAAACGATCAAGGAGCTTGGAACGACCTTGTGCCACGTGGAGTTGCGAATATGTTCCTGACGTTCTTCCATATCCGTGAAACGTTTATGGGCTTTCTTAGAACCTTGGGTTTCTTCGTCCAAGTGGGCAGAGAATTGATAGACTATGTAGAGTCCAACTCAGCGCTAGCCTGCACCAAGGACTACTTGTGGAACAAGGCTGTTCAGTGGATTGACTCTTGAATTAAATGTCGGAGATTAGGTAAGATTAGTCAAACTTTGGGAGCAAGTTAAATCGTTTGAGAGTGAAGAAGTGCGTGTTGAGATAAAGTTCTTTGTCCAGGTAAGGGACCAATGGATTATGTGGAGTCCGCCAGGGAAATCCTGGAGCTAGACTGTAACAAGGGCTGCTTCTAGAACATGGATTGTTCAGCGATTGATTCTTGAATTAAGTGTTTGAGATTAGGTGTGATTAGAGCGAAGTTTGATTCCAAATTTGTTCAGGAGTGAAAATCGAGGTAATATTGGAAGGATAGTTACGTTTCAGTTTATGATGGAAATAGTCACTTTTATTCAAATTTAGTCGGTAAAACATTTGTTTTGTAAATGTTATTGACTTTCAAATTAAAAAGAAAGTCTTGAAATATTAATTTTTAATTATGATAATATGTCATAATATTTTATAATATAAACATGTGTATTATAATAAAATCATGACTTCATGAGTGAGTATTTCCTTTAAAGTGACTATTTTAGATAAAAATTATTTTTAGTTACGAATAACCATCATTAATTATTAAAATTTTATTTTGATTACTGATAAGCATTATTAACAGCAAAAATTTGTTCTTTATTTTGTATAGTATTACATTTTAGTATTATTTCTTTATGGTATTGCAGATGAATATTTTAGTATCTGAATTGATAGTATTAAATGATATTTATTTATATTAAATTATATTTTGTTACTGCGTGTATTAATTTTGGCATTATGTTAATATTTTCTTAAATGTTTCATGTGATATTGAAACAATAAATTAGTTTTAAGTACGACTTTTCCAAATATAATTTATTATATTTTTGTATGTACATTACAATTTAAATGTTATTTTCATTATTTATATATTTATCCGATGAAAACATATTTTTCATCCTTCAATGTGGTCAGTAATTTCTGTCTTTTCAGACAGAATTAACTTTACATCTATTTATTACATTATTTAATTTAATAAAGTTATGTTGTCTCGTTTAATGTACGATGTGTTTTAATAACCTGAAACATTTCATTTACTTTCAAATTTTCCATAGAATTTAACTCCATAGAGTATGAGGATATACGGATAGGAATATATACATACAAGTACATAAAATTGTATAGTCTAGGGGTATAGGGATCTACGAATATAGTAATCTAGTATGAGTCTAGGAATATAAGAATATCTGTAAGGATCGAGAGACATGGAGAAATATGTGGTTCTAGAAATACATCACATCTAGAGATGTAGGAAATTAAAAAATATGGGAATCTAAGGACATAGGTGATCTACGAATATAAGGGATCTAAAAATATAGAAATCTAGGTAATATAGATATAAATAATCTAGGTAATATAAACAATCTGAAAATATAAGGATCTTGAAATTTCGAAAAATACGTCAGAATATAATATGAATACACATGTTGAGCACTATAGAAATTGGGCTATATTCCAGTAGGTAGGTATTATAGTCTTTAAAGGAAACAACTGCTCTGAATAATTTTACACCAGCTTCGAATGGAATCTACCGAAGAGCAGCATTTTTTAGTCCTTTTTGAAGAAACCTGGCAGACTATCCTCTCCCAGCTACTGACCTGGGCGGTGCTAGCTACTTGTCTGGCTACATGTCTGGCGACTTGCCTAGTCTGATCACGTCTTAACTAAAAGTGTCAAGTATCTCCTAACATAGTTTTTACTCCTAGTTTCATGTAAAAAAGGCATTATTACGTAGGTATTTTGTATTCAATTGTATTATATATTGCAGTTTGAACACGTTTATTTATTTCTGTTAACATTTTATAACCCTTTATGAATACTGTCTAGTTTGATACTTTTATTTTTTTCCTAATATTTCTAATGTTTCAGCTAATTTTATTTAATATTTTTAATATTGAACTTTACTTGCTTTATCAAATGTTAATACAATTCAGAAATTTATAAAATGCGTCATTTTGACATGTAAACCTAGTGTTAAGTATAAAATGAAATTTGAGATTACAAGAGTCAAATGTATTACAAAATATACAATTGTTAAACATTAAAATAAGATGTTACGAGCTGTCAAATGATTTTGTACATGTCTTAATAATTTAAGGATGAAAGGAGTAACTATACTTTGAGAAGATTCACCCTAACCTCTATCTCGCTATACCAATTGAGCCTATTTGTTAATCTCCATGACAGTCGATGTGTTCATGCGTTATCCATCCAGTAGACAGAATAGTACCAGTCATTGTCAGTCACAGTGATCTATTCTCCGAAATGCTTCTCGTTGCGTAACAATTTTGGAATAAGACGAAAATTAACTGCAAAAGTGTCCATAGAAAGATTCGGAACTTTCGTTGTCGATGAATACTCACCCGTTAAAGAATCCCGTGTTAATGATACGAAGGTTAAATAATCACAGATTTCTATAAGACGCCTTTCGTTGTGATCTTAATTTGATTTATGCTATTTTTTGTTATAAACATTCCACTAGTGCTGGTGTCTGAATTTTCAAATTTTTTAATTCTAAATTTTGGAAATTTCTGTCATTCCCAAATTCCTAAATTCCTATATTGCTAAATTCCTAAATAAAAAATGTCCAAATTTATAATTAAATTCCCAAAATTTCTAATTCTCAAATTTCTAAATCCCTAAATTCCTAAATTCCTAAATTAAAAAATATCCAAATTTATAATTAAATTCCCAAGATTTCTAAATCCCTAAATTCTCAAATCTTAATTCTCATCTTCCAACATCGCACCGAAGAATATTTTGCAAAAGAAACCACACCAAAATTCTTGACTTCAGTTCCTCCAAAGTCGCATTTTTCACATTTTTGGAAACCAAATAATTTCGTGTCCCTAACTAAAAGAGATAGCTAATTAATTTTGCTGTCAGAGTCTCATTCTCAGTTTCGATCCTGAAAGTTGACAATTAATGAGTGTCATCCAAGCTCCCGATACAGGAAGGACCATTTGCCTGTGGTTCGTGATTAATAGCTAGACTAGTACCGGAAGTGTCGTAAAGGTGTCGTAAAAGCGGGCAGTAATCGTTAATCCTTCCATTCGTTAACCCTAACTAAGCATTTCGGGGTAGAAAGCACCAATCGATCAGCTAATATCAAACGTTCTCGAAGAAGAATCGTTCGACTGATCGCCACGACAGGCTCTGGTAAATGAGTCCGCGATAACGCGAGATGCCATGGACGGTTTGAGGTTAGAATTAAGAGGGGCAATCGATTCCCTAGAAACAGGTGTCTGTTGTAGTCGATAGTGAGCATCGCGAATGAATTTTTGATGCCACCTGTTGCTGCACCCATCTTTATCTTTCCTTCCTTGCTCTCTGTTGCCCTTTCGAGTAGCGATGCTTTTCGAGTCCCTAGCGAGGAATTTCAACGATTGGCGCTGAAAACATCGATGGAATTCTTGGTGGGAGACAAAGAAACTTTGTGTCGCGTTTAAATAAACCTTGAACTTGCAAATTTCGAGATTCTCAAATTAAATGTAGAAATTGGAGATTAGTTATATTTTGATGTACTTGGTTGTCTTCTCTGAGGGGACATTTTCAATGGCAAAAATCTTCGACGGGTTAATTTTAAAAATATTTTATTATTAGTAAATTGACTCGGAAGGAAGACTTAGTATGCGTACGCTGAAAAAAATTCAGCGTTCAATATGAAGTATCTATTGTTTCTACTATTACTTGAAATAAATATTCAGTGCTTCTCCAAGATAAATAATCCAACAGAAATATAGAAATTTATAAACTTAAGAAGTGTATTACAAATAAATACACACAGTAGCATTTTTCTTCCACTTGATCTACCCTAAGACTAAAAACAATCAAATATAACAACCCTAGTTGCTCAAATCGCACCTATCAAACTATCACCCAAGTTAACCTATCCAAAACGAATAAACGAAGGTATATAATACGGTAAAAACTTATTTTAATAAAGTAATATTCCAAGCTTCCTTCGAATCGATTTACCGAGTGCACCTGCATCAAGTACCTTTCGTATAACAAGCAGTCGTCGAATCGTCGTACGAATAATTATCTGAAGGCAATGGACCATTTCCATGAACGAAAGAAACTAAAAAGAGCAGCTAGGCTGCTCGTTCTCTGACAATTATTGATGTAAATAAATACTCGATATTGAGAGTCGAGCATTTTGTTGACTTCGAGGGCCTCATGCGGCGAAACTGAAATCTGAATGATTCTTCTTAACCTAAAGAGTCAAAAACAGTGATTTTAGAGTCAAAAACAGTCATCTTCTTTTATGAATATTTACCGGGAATAGATAAAGAATAAAATTCTTGTAACGACGTCACATGTCAGTCTCTGCTGCAAAGCAACACAGAATGAAAAAGTATCGTTCTTAGTTTGGCATGAGGCCCCGTGAGTTGGCCAGTATACTTGACCTTTAATCGTGTTCGTTGTATCGACTCACCACCGTTTCATCAACGGTTGAATAGCGAAGAGGATGCTGAAAGGATTGAAAATCCTGAATGGTCTCGAGAAAGATCAAACACAGAGGGTCGAGGCATCAAAGCGACAAGAAGATGGTTGAAAGGCGGAATGATAAGGGCAAGGAAATAGGAACGATCATTTATGTAGAACTCGCGTGAAACAAGTACGGCACCCTTTGCTTTTTTACTCTCGAAAGACTTGTTGACATTGTCTCGTACATAGAAGGAGACGAAACGACACGTTGATTAAACGCAGCGTAAGCTTTATATGAACGAGCTGCACGAGGAACGCGTTTATTTCGACGGTAGCCCTCCTCGTTTGTCCTCGTATTCAGCCTTGATCTTACAGAGATTTTCGTTTACACGACCGCGTTTATATAGAACGTCGGTACACGACGGGCTGATGAATTTCCGGAATCTTAGGGAGCTTCTTTTTGCGAGGTCGCGTGCGATCGCCAGCAATTAGTTGGATGTTGCAGAATTCACGGAGTTAATTGAGCTCTTGGCTACACTTTCTGAAGTGATCGGTATGTACATGTTCAAGTCCATCGAATTAGGACCACTATTTTTCAGTATTTTTCATTTATCAGCTACATGATGCGTTACTATTGTACATAACAACATTAATTTATTAGCTACATGATACTACATAACATTATTGACACATGATATCGATCACCTCAAAAGAATACGGAACATTTCTTTATCAATTCATTTAATTCTTCCCAAAATGAATCGTTCTTTACACAGAAAAAAATATAAACATTAAACATCATGCAACGAACATTTCACTTAAAATTACAAATAAAAAGATATAGAAAGAGTAAAACATATAGCAACATCCACATCAATTGATGTCGACAATCAGAGATTTCAAGAATAACCTCTCAACTTTGATAATTTAAAATAAGAATTTTTATCAATTTGATATTGTTAACGTTAGGTGGAATAATGAATAACCAGAATAATAATTTCGAATGACTTAATTTATGCAGCTGAAACAGAAGATCAGAGACCTAAAGTTATCTCGGTGGTAGTCATTCATTTCTACTCATCCACACTCGCAGTCGGTACATTCAATCCTTGGCTAGAAAAAGAAATATGTATAGGGTAAATATGTGCAGCGTGAACACGTAAGGGTCATGAACTTGCATACAAGGTGCGATTCATTATTAAGAAGCTCTTAAAGAGCGTCTTAGAATGGTTCAGTGCACCCCCATCAAGTTTGGCCATAGAAACAGAAACGCTTTGGTGTCTTCTCAAGGAACCACACTTATTTCCGGTCCTCTTTCAAGCCCCTCTGTTCCAGAGTTTCACGTGTTCTATTCACGATGACATCAACTGAAATTTCTGTCGGTATAGCACCAAGACCAGCCTTTTAAATATGCAATTCTTAATCACGCGGCTGGCATACAACGTCGAATGATGAAAAATAACCTCGTCCCTTTTTACAAACTTGTGTCAACCTTCCATCTCGTCCTTTCATGTATTGTGTACCTAACTCTTGTCCGACGAATGAGTCTTCACGAGAGATTGTGGATTCTTTTGGGGATCGGAATAATTAGTCCTTCGGTCGCTATGTTCAAAAGAACGTTTGGCAAACGTGGGTAAGTAGGACATGGGAGATTGCGGTCTGGAATGTTTACGATTGGAAATGATGTTACAAATGGAACGTGTGGTTTAATGAAATTTAGTAGGACAGGTTTGTGGCACGATGAGAATGTTAGTATCTATATAAGAATTGAATAGTTATTGGTACTTTAGTTTCAAGAATCAACCCGAGCTAGCATAAGAAAAAAATGTTTGAAACAATAGTTAATCCACTTTCTCTGCTAACAAGATTTGAAATGTTTAAAAAAATAGAAATTTAGGTTTGCACGTTTTGTCAGAAGTAAGGAACAAGTAGTACAAGAACATGTAATGGCGGACGGAAATGGTTCAGTAAGAATGTGAAAATAAAAATAACTGTATTTCGTACAACTAATATATACTGTTCATAATTGCACATTAATGTTCAACATTATTACTAAATATAAAGTTAATATACTTTGTAACTTATTAAAAATCTTATAGTTTATATCTTCTTAAAAATCGACAAAACTTGTAGGTCTCCAAAATATCGAGTTAATATAATAAAGAATATATATATATAATCTTGCCCTTTTACATTATTTGATAGAAGATACAGGATATTTTCAGAATATACTTTATTACAATCTAATATCTCGAAAAGTTCTCGGGAACGAAAAATACTGCAAGCATAGCATTCAAAGCACACAGGATTATGAATGGCAGCCAACATCTTCGAAATGGCGCGGTGTGGCCCACTTTTTTCTGAGAAATGCGTACGTCACCACTGGTAATAGTAGAAAGATGCTACCTTAGCATTTACTGACCAACACATATAGTAATAGTTACTTTCAAGTCGTTTTAAAGGAGACATTTCACGTCCTTTAATACCTAAACATGTGAATATCTTTTATTTTATAGTATGATGTTTTACTATTTGATTTTAAGTACGATTATTTGTAATTTTATTAATTGCATAGAGTTATAACTGATTATTTTGATTGCAAGTGTAAAATAATATTAATTGTATAGTACGAGTATTTATAATTGTGATTATTTGTATGATTACAAGCATAATTTATAAGTAATTATCTTTAAATTCTTTAAATATTTTAATACTTGAATGAAATGATAAAACAAATTTCTGTCAAATTTTTGTCCGTTTTTAGAAAGTTATCCTCTTTCGCATAAATTGAATATCTTAACCTTTATTTTAATTGGAGATGTGCATTTAGATATGCATCGTAACATGATCGTAAATGTACTTTGGTCTCTGAAGTCATGCACTTGTATTTCAATGCGCATTCGTGTCAACTACATATGCAGTAGAAAACATACATGTGTACATTCATATGAAACAACATGAGTGACCTTAAAGCAGGGAGGAAAATCAGGAAAATGTCGTTTACAAGAAAATCTTACATCCTTTGAAATCATTTAAATTACGTACAGAACTTTCCTCGTACGACCACAGAAAAGATAATTAGGTGACCTCTTTTACATGACTTACCTTGTTTGTATAAAAAAAGGACAGTATTACGCTTCAAGTCGTATTCAAGATAAAATGTTTATAATAATAATTACACTATAATGTGTACGTATGTTTTATTGATAATAACAAGCTGCTGTTAATAGAACAAAATTTATAACACTGAATGGGATAATAATTAATTAATAAATTAATTTATTATTTCTTCATATTTGAACTGTTTTTACCCACATATTATTTTTTCAGCTTTATAGAGATTTAAATAGTAGGTGCTTCTTCTATAGCTTTTAATATTCTTGCAAAAATGCAATACGTTATTTTTAATAACAAAATGAATAGAACCTTGATTTACACATGTTTCGAATAAAAAATTTGCTGGTAACCTAAACACAAAAAGGTTCACATAATTCATGCTCACATGGTTCCTGCTACGGTCTATTTTTATTCATATCCAGAAAATAAAAAATTGACTGTCAAAGCATGCCATTTGCGAACACGAGTATATGGAAATGATTTGCATTGTTTTCATCCTACAGAATGAATTCTGAACAAAAAAGTACCTTCACCATTTATTATTGATTTATATTGCTTACAAATATCGCTGTGAATACATCGATAATTAAAACATGAAGGATATTGATTGTATATTTTAATCATTTTATTTATATCCAGTCATGGATGTTCCATGAATTATGGAATTTTTAAATCCGCAAATTATGAAATTTTGAAATTTGCATTGAAGGAATTTTCAAATTTATTAATTTCCAAATTGTAAAATTTCCAATATTTCAGATTAGTAGATTCTCAAACCTTAGAATCAGAATTTCTAAATTTCCAGATTCCCAAATTCTTAAACTCTTAAATTCCTAAGTTCCCAACTTCCTAAAGTCCTAATTTCCTAAATTCACAAATTCCTAAATCCCCAACTTCCTAAATTCCCAAACTCCCAAACTCTCAAATTCCTAAATTTCCAACTTCCTAAATCCCCAACTTCCTAAATCCCCAACTTCCTAAATTCCCAACTTCCTAAATCCCCAACTTCCTAAATCCCCAACTTCCTAAATCCCCAACTTCCTAAATCCCCAACTTCCTAAATTCCCAACTTCCTAAATTCCCAACTTCTTAAATTCCCAAATTCCTAAATTCCCAAATTCCTAAACTCCCAAATTCCTAAATTCGCAACTTCCTAAACTCCCCATTTCCTACACTCCCAAATTCCTAAACTCCCAAATTCCTAAACTCTCAAATTCCTAGATTCCCAATTTCCTAAATCCCAAAATTCCTAAACATCCCACTTCCTAAATTCCCAACTTCTTAAATTCCCAACTCCCAAAACTCCCAAATTCTTAAACAAACACAAATGCATACTAACGTTTCCATGTTTCAAAATTAGTTTCGTTCTCATGAAATTTTATATTACGTTGATCCTTTCAATTTACGGTATTTAACGCGAGCGTGTTAAATAGTTCGATGGTACATCATCTAATTAAAGTAGCTAAAAGAGAGGCAATTTCCGCTGCAAATCCCAGCAACCAAAACAACTACAGCAGGCCACCGTGATCCTTATTTAAATCCACCTCTCGAAACTCTAATTCCTATTATTCTCGGTAACAATTTATCAATAAAACGTGGCTGAAGAAATTAGAGTTAAAAAAGCAATAACAATCCCGGCGTAAAAAGATATCGTAAAAAGAAATCACGCTCCCCGTCGTCGAAATAAATTTCTGCCGTGCATTCTAATGAAATCCATCCACAACGTAGCTCGTGATAAACGAAAAAAAGAGAGTAAGAAGTCAATCGATTGAACGTATCTCGATTAACTGCTCGATGAGCTCCGGAATTTAATAGCGGCAGCTAGCGTGACGGCGCCGCGAAAGAAAAAGATCAAAAGCTGGAGCAACGGATATGAGAATCTCTCGATGAAGAATGGCGGAAAATAATATGGTTATCGAGAATTCCATAGATCTGGAACAACCCATGAGCACGACACGAGCGTTAAGGCTCTTCTCGTTGAAAGGTGGAGGGCCTCGCTACGAGGAACGTGTCTGAGAACAAAGGGGGTGTTTCTCGGCAAATGGGGTGACGAGTAGACGACAAAGCGTAATACGCCGGGCAAAATCGAGAGAGAACCTTACACGATGGAGCTTGCTGATACGGTTAATACCATGCGACACAGAGGAATGCGATTTTCCTCGAGACGAGAAGCCTGGGAAACAGCTATCTCGAAGATGACGAGGCCGTAAGAGGCGAAGACGAATGATAACTCGATGAACGCGTACAAGTGAGTGACGTGCTCCGTGCAAGTAATTCGATTACGATTTCATTTGCATAATTACTGCGCTATCTATTGTTTCCGTTCACGATCACCGCCGATTAATGGATTTCTGCTGCGATGGGTATTGCTTGCGTTCGACTGTTTCGTTTCAAATAAACACGTGAAAGGATTAACCCTTCATGACATTAAATGATTTCTAATTATTTGTACGTTTGCAAGCTTAAAGTTCCAGCTCATTCCATAAATGCCCCATTGAAGTCCGGTAACTACGAAGGGCAGTTTAAAACTTTCTCAATTACATGACCAACCTCGTTATCTTTTAGTCAAGCGCAGGAATTCGTTCAAATTGAATAAATTTTGCGAACTTTTTGCAATGAACATTGGTTGCACGAGATGAATCGGTTTTCTCAAATATCTAGGAACTGACACATGATCTTACCAGTTATTCAAAAACTGAATAAAATTATACTCGATCAAATTTTAACTACTTATTGTTGATTTTTAAATTTTAGTAATTGGAACAAAAACTTATTTGCTGAAAACTATTTTAATTTAATAGTACATAAGTCTACAGATGATCAGTGATAAATAAAAATCGACCAATAACAATTCTCCCTAAACATCTCGTATAATGTTTTCGTTAGATTCGTAACGGGATGTCTCCCTAAAATAGAACAAAACTGAGCGCAGAAAAATAAAGAATATAATAGCACTATTTACATGAAATCGTTATGGCATTCTATCGAGATAGCCACCTGTTGTGGTGACATGCGCCGAATTGAGCTTCAGGCTCTACCTGTTCGTTCTCGTCAAACAAACCGTTTGCACAGTGTTAATTAACCATTTCACCGCTCGCCACTACCCTCACAATCATTTGAACCGTTCGCAATGGAAATACGATTACCCTTGAAAAACTCCGCGCCTCTCCGCCGAATTATTTGTCTTCATAATTGACGGAGTTAGGAAGCTGGCAAGTAAAGCAATTTATGTATTTCCTAGGTAGCTATGAATCCTTTGTTCCGACTGCGTTTCATCCCACGGTTTACACAATGCGATGAAAGGTTAATTTGCCTTTGTACTAATGAATTTAAACCGTTACCAAATATTCGAAGGGGTTTAAATGGTACTGGTATAAGATTGGTCTCAATACCGTTCGCTGATAATAGCTAACTGTATATGTTGTATATGTACTCGTGTGTTTCACATTCAAAGTAATCATTAAAATACTAATACATTTTGAAATATATTTCATTTATTCCGATTACGTATGCAATTTCAGTATTTAAAAATAAATAATTGTATTATACTTCTGATTTACTGCTTTCATGTTTGTACTAGTTCTTTCTCTTCATTGTTCCTTACAGCTTGCTTTTGTTCCCTACTGCCTCAATTTCTGCCATTTGTACCTCCCTTGTATTCTTATTTCTTAGTTCTTTGTTACTTGATTTACACTTTCCTTTTGTTCCTCACGCCCTCACTATTTGTTTTCTTGTCCTTTATTAACATCTTTATTTTACTTCTCTTTTAAATAACTACACATTTTTATTTCTTCTGTATGTACACATTCTCATTTACTGTATTTGTACATATACCCTATTTTCATTTTGCTACCTTCTATTCTTTGCTATTACTCTTATTGTTTGCTTCATATATCTTTCTCTTCAATTGTATTCTGTTGATTTTTGACAATTTTGTAAATTGTTTTAGTTCACTAAACTTATTTTATTTATTTTCCACTCTCTTAGCTTTACAACATTCACTTTCCTGTAGCAAAGCTTCTTCTTTCTTTTTAACATTTTAAGTGCTTTTATTTCTTCCTCTATCTTTAGCTCTTCTTACAGAGATACGCTTATACCTGCTCTTCTTTATTTCTTTTCTTTTTTTAGCATTTGCTACCTGTAGTATTCTTTCCTAGCCCTGTCATACTATTTCCTTTTTTTTCTTCAGCTTATCCACTTCCTCCAGTTTCTCTCTCATAGTTGGATTTCTTCTTTTATTTTTTGAAACGCTCTATCCCATTTATATTTATGTAGTTGCTTATATATTCTTACATGTTAAATATTATATATTAAATATTTAACTATATTACACAAGAATAAGAAACTTATATAAATATAAATGAGACTTCCATATGTTCCTATTCTAACTATTCATATAAGTAGTTCCTATATTATAGTTTTGTTCTTGTCCTACTTTTCCTAATATTCTTTTCTGTTATCATTCTTTCTCCTTGATATTTTAACATTTCCAACATATTTTTTCCTTAGATTTCTCTTTTCCATGTTTATTGCTCATTCTGTATTTCTATCTTGGTTTTTATCTACACTGTTCCACTTCCTTTTATTAAGCTTCCTGTGCTTTATTGTCTTTTACATTTCTAGATGCTTTTGCATCACTACAAATAAGAACATCTACTTCCATAATATCACTTTATTTTACATTTCCATACGAATTTAATATTATTTGTAATTTTAATGGACGTTGATATTTACTTGCTGCAAGTTTGAAACTTTGTCCTTAATCACCATGGTTGGTGGATGCAATATACATGATGTATTTGTAGTAACAAGTTAAGAAGTATTTTAACATATACATAATACATATTATTTAATATATTAAATACATTCCTTTTATTTTTATAAATTTACTAAGATGATCTCTACGTTAAAAAGTAACAAATTCCCTAAATAATATACATCACTATATTTAGAAAATAACACGACTTAACAAATAAAGCATAGGTTTAACCAATCTGTCTCTGTCCATCACAAATGTCGCTGCTCTAGAAAATTAGAACCAAACAAAAGATTTACATAAAATATACAAACAAAAAGAATCAGAAAGATTCAGAAGATTCAGAAGAAGTTATCGTCAACGAGGATACAATTCCTTTTATTAAAATTCTGTGTACAATATAAAAACGATTCGTATCGATAATTCTCGATTAAAACCATCTGACAAAAAGTAGCATTCCAAGTGTGGTTCCTCTTCGCGATAAAACTCGTCGGGCACCACACATCCGTCCTTAGTCGTGTTTTCCGATATTGAGTCCTTTTTCATTCAACCAGGAGGGCTCGATGACAGACAAACCACGAAGATAACATCTTCCAGTGGCTACGACCTCCGTGAACAATACCAACGGTGGCTTCGTACCATGTAACGTCGAGGAAGGATGTATTGCTACGGGCTGCTTCGAGCTCACCTACACAGACACACAATTCAATTACTCCAAAATTCTCGTTACACAGTCAACGGCTGAAAACTTACTTAAACTGCGCCCTATACTCGGAGAACTTGTTTAAGCTTCAAATTCCTGGCAGGACGAGCAAATAATACTAACTAAACCGGCGCAAAAACCCCTAATTGTGCCCTAAAATTACCCCTAAAAGTTTTTAATCTCACTTCTTGTTTTTCTTTATCGAATTACTCTGTGAATGAACTTCGTTTTTTACCACATTAGAGTATTTGAATTAGATAACTTCCGTATGAGTAGACATTTTTAAATTTAATATATAATAAACGACCATTTTAAAATTTCTATCTTCGATTAAGTTACCGAAACTAATATTCCTGAAGTAGGAACATTTTTATTCCAGTAATGAATAACTAAACAAAAAGTTGAACTATAATTATGGCTTGAAAATATAAAAGAAACTGAAACGATTTAAAGAAGATCTTAACTGCGAAGAAACACGGAAAGTTCGAAAATGAAGGAATCTAGAAGTTTAGGACTTTAGCGAGCGTAAGATTCGAGTTGGCCAGAACTTCCAGATTGAAGGTCGTTGTAACTATTAGAAAAGGGTGAACACTCACTGTCACATAATTCTGATCCCTCTGCAATTCCGCCAGATTGTCGTAGAGACCCTCGAGAAGCGCTTTCCTCAATTGGTCCGTATTCGCAGCGCAACTCGCCTTCTCCAAATTCGCGCGTTCCGCCAATGCGGCGAGTTGCTGTCGCACCTCCACGGCATACTCCAGATTTCTATGATGCAGAAAGTTCTCGTGACACCAGACCTTCTTCTGCTTCGTGTTCATGTATGCACGGAAAACGTTCAGCAACGTGACGTGATCTCCCTCGGGTGAAGCGAATCTGGAACGAACGAAACAGACTGGCGACGTTGCACGTAACAAAGTGCAAGTATCGATCACCCTTCGAGACTGTTTGACGTTTAAAAGAATACAGCCTGTTCTACATTCGTGAATTTTTTAAACTATCCAACTCGTCATATAACTCTCTCCCTCTTAACATTTTTATAAAGCTTTTTTTAAATTTCGTTTCACGTTTAGTATAAAGTCTCTTCTATATTCATGAATTTTTTAAACTATGCAACTATTATGCTGTCTCTCTCGACATTTTCATCTTGCAAGGTTTTTCACGCGTTTTTTAAACTTTATCTCGGTTCACATTTATTAAGTTTTATGCAACTCTGTGTTAAGCTTCCCCTACAAATTTTATTTGGATTATTTTTCTGTCAAACCAATATGTACAGAATCAAGACTACCTAAATAACTTCTGTATTTTTACAAATACGAAAAAATGAGACAAAAGTTGTTTGCTTTTCTGTTACGCGCGAAACATTTTTTCAGATGTGTACTTTGAAGATTTGAAGACAAACTTTGTCATGTATTTTTGAACACCTGTAGCCAGTTTGAAAACAATTTCAGTTGTAGCCACTTCGAACAATTTCAATGAATTGTACTATTTTCAAGACAGTTCAAAATGCAGACATTTTGAACCATTATTATAAATCTAAAACAGAATGAGAAACAGAAATTAGATGTAAAATTGTTATATTTAAAATGATCTTCAAATCTCTTAAGTATATTCATTAAAAATATGTTTTGTGCATCATACAAATTTTATGCATCAATGATGTTCAACCAAATTGTATCAAACAATTCTTCCTATCCCAAAAATTATGAAAATTACCTGTTAGATTCATTCATACATACAGAAATGTTTAAAATATCCGTTTCAAACCGTGTACTCAATTAAAAGTTTCAATTTAAAGAATGATTCAATGTACAGAAATTCGCGTTAAAATTTCCTCAAAAAATGTTTGTCAGTTAGATTAAGATTAAGAAGAAACTGTAGTAAAACAGAATTTCCAAAGGAAGTGAATCGATACCTCGATCTGGCGACGTAAGCTTGCTGTCTTTTGGCAGGTGGATCGGTGAAAACAGACTCTCCTGATAATAACGAAACGACTGTGAGAGCTTCTTCGAGGCACTGATATTCGACGGAAGCCAGAATCACCTTGGTGAACCGTGGATCCAATGGGAATAAAGACATTGTCCTGCCGAGCGTAGTCAGCTGCGGCGGAGAACCTATTCGCGTGAAAATCAAATGAGAAACTTTGATCTGACATGGTAATACTGATAGAACGGAAACTGGAGGAAAAATAACGGTAGTCGAATGTTCTCAATGGTCCCGGTTCGTACAGACAAAAATTTCAACTGTAGTCTTATATTTCCTTTGATTAATAAAAATAATATTGTAATTGTCATTTTTCTTATATAATTTTAATACAAAATTTTCTATATTTGTGTACGATCCAAGAAATCATAGACTGCAAACAAATGTTAAATAATTTTTAAGGATTTCTTCTCGTTTAAAAATTTCCATACAAGTCTCCGAAGAAACGTTCAAAATACACTGAACATTTGAGGTTATTGTCCTGGAAAAGATTTTTGCATGTAGAAAACATTTTTCTTTTAAATATTGAAAAACTTGTTAAAATTTATGAGAAAATTCCGATTCTGCTGCGGAGGTCCAAACTTGGACCAAAGAAGGAATATTGGATTCTATAAGACGACAATAAGCTTAAATATCGAAATCGTGGAAAAATGAAAATGGCGTTTAATATTCTGGATTGGTCATCGCAAGATGCCGATCGAATTGAAAAAGGTATAAGTATAGACAAAACTTCGAAAAACTGAAATGTACAAATTGAAACATACTGTTCGGAAAGTAAAGTCAGTGTAGAAATATAGTATCCGTAAATATGGAAATATAGAATTCGTAAATGAAAAAATTCACAAATGCACAATTTAGCAATGTCGTGAATTTGCAAATTCGTGAGCTTAAAAATGAAAAAATTGGATGGTTAGTAGATTCTTAAATATAAAACTGAATTATAAAGTACAGAAATTGAAAGTGACTCCGGATATACGCGGCCCAAAATTCGTAGTCGTCGAATACCCTATGAGTTAGTAGACAGTACTGAATAACTTTAGATACCGTTGTAAAATTGGCCTAAATAAAGACTTTCTCACATTGTGTAAACTCCGTGATAAAAACAATGAATATCGACCAAATCTTGTTTCAATTTCTGCAAATAATTACACTTACCTTTAACAGCGCCGAGTTTCTCCAAACAGGTCACCGCGACGTCGACAGCCTCTTTCGGTGGTTTGTCCATAAAATCAAAGGTGGTGATATCAACCCCGATGGCGAGCAGTTGCAGGGCAACTCCCGCGAGAGAGCATCTCTGTATCTCGGGTACGGGCATCTCCTTCATTCTCTCGAATTCTTCTTTGGTGTAAGTCCTGTAACATTTGCCGGGCATTTCTCGGCCCGCCCTGCCCGTCCTCTGCCAAGCTTGTGCCTTTGAGACTTTCTCCACCCTCAATACATCCAATCCTGTCGTTGGGTGATGAGTTCTCGCTTTGACCACGCCGGTGTCGATCACGTGTCGAATTCCTGTGTAATTTCATCGGGAATCACTGTGTAGCAGGACGTCAGAATCCTCTCGCGGATGTAATCACGAAAGCGCGGCAAGTAATCAAGTCTGTCACGAACGAGTACCGAGCTTTCGGCTCGTGATATTAGCAGATTGCCACGCTCGCGGAAAATGAGATTGCTTTCTCTGATGAACAATTTGCCGAATTAACCTGTTGCGTAACGATCCCCAAGTCGGAATATTTTTCGGGAGAGCATTCTACTTTTTTCCTTCGCGGAGGAGCAAGGATAATTTTTGCAATATCTGGCATCTTAACATTGCAACGTATATGTTATGTTTTATTTGTTTGTTCTTCATTTTAATTTCAAAGTGTACGCCGGATTAGTAATAAGGTCGCGTCAACTGAGCGCCGGCTCAGTTACCGAGACTCGCGTGATAACTCATCGACAAAGGAAAACGTCGTGCAGCGATTGATGTAGCAGTTTAGGACTATGTTGTGTTCTGTTATAAGTATACATATACTATATACATTGTTGTGTATACATAAATGTTACTAATGTGCCAAGTATTAATAGTACAGTATAAATATACTAATGTGCATTACATATACCCTTACATCTTCAATGATCGTTTTGGTAAAAGATAACCATCAGATATTTTCCATCACTCACTTTATAAACTTAGAAATCGAGGAACATAATTTTACAGCAGATAAACGTTTTGAGTCCATAAATTTCGCAAAATGGAAACGTAATCTCCAAAACTTTGAACTGTGGCTATATCAATGGAGATCGCAACACGACGGCTCGTATCTCGAAACCAATTTCACCGGTGGAGAAAACCGGGGTTCATTTACCGACGGATTTTAACGATCAGCTAACGAGACTTCGGCAATTTATACGTACCACCAATGGTTACAGAGGTTTCAGCAACGTTGGTAGCCAAAACGAGTTTCCGCATTCCAGGAGGGGATGGTTTAAAGGCTTCTAATTGTTGGTGAGTAGGCAAAGCAGAATACAATGGAAAGACCTTTAAAGGACAATATCCCTGTCCGTCCAATTGTTTAGCTACTTGCCTTGCGCTCGCGACTGCAGCTTCTATTTCTTCCTGTCCAGTTAAAAAGACCAGAATATCCTCGCTGAAGAGAAGACAGAAAAATGCGGAATATTGTTTGTTTCCTTTTGACCTACTTTCGAACAGCTCTCGTCTAATTTAATAAAAGTAACGGTACGTAAACACCGACATCTTTTAATTGACTTGTCAAGTTGAAAATTAGACCGACAATTTTTTCTTGGTTTTACCTTGGAATTGTGAAGACGTGTTGCAGACGTTTTAATCGTGATACTGTGCACGAAATTAAAATTTTAACTATCGGAAATGATAATTATTTGGAGGAACTTTTTGTAGTTTAAAGGAGATGTATTCCATATTTATAATTTATAAATAATTTATAAATAATTACATGTTATAGCAGCAATACTTTGCTTTTTAATAGTTAAACATTTAACATTTTACTAAAATTATGCGACGCTCAGTTCACTAGAGAAGACAATATTAAAAGAATTAATACTTAAACAAAAAAGTACATTATTCTGTACATACTTAATAAAAATCCTACATGGTCAAGACTGTTTGTATTTGTTGTTACTTAACTAGTTATTAACTAAACAATAATTGAGCCAAAAATTAAGTCTCAAGAACGATGTAAAATGCGTAAGATTGGTCTTAAAAATGTTTGAGACCTAAATTTAAGAGCGTGTAGATTTATATGGATACTTTACCATGTTTAAAAAGACGCAAAACGAAGAGAAAAGATGGTGGATGAACGCTTACTTGGCGGGATTGTCGCGATGGATCTGAAAGGCGGTAACAAGCGCGGAGAACGCATAATCTTCCTGCGACTTGACGGCATGATAAATCTTCACCGGATGCTGACGGCCCTCCAAGTATACGGCCGGTGCTTGAAAATACTTGGCAAACTTATCGACGTCCATCGTCGCTGACATGACTAGCAGCTTCAGCGGTGGTAGGTTCTTAAGCTTCCGCAAGTTCTGCGCCCGTCGAGCCACACCTAACAACACGTCGGTCTGTACCGATCGTTCGTGAGCTTCGTCCAAGATCACCACCGAATAATCGGACAGAATTTCGTCGGTCATCGCTTCGCGGACCATCATTCCGTCCGTCAAATATTTGATTCGAGTTTGAGCGGATGTCACGTCCTCGAAACGAACGCAATAGCCGACTAATTTGCCCGTTTCGACGCCCTGCTCTTGAGCCACCCTGCGTGCTACGCTCACTGCGGCCACCCTTCTGGGCTGAGTGATACCGATACAACCGGAAGAGCCGGCTATTCCGGTAGTGAGAAGCAGCTGAGGGATCTGAGTCGTCTTACCACTGCCTGTTTCGCCGATAATGATTAAGGTGCTATTCTTCCGAATCTCTTCGAGAAGTCTGGAAAGATATTGTTGAATTGGATTAGTTAGTAACAAGCTTTTAGTCAATTAATTGACAATTAATTGACTACAGGAATAGTGCCAAGTAGTGTAGGAATAGTGCCAAGTAATTGTGCGATAAGTTTCTGTAGAGCGGGGAATTTGGAAATTTTGAAATTGGAAAGATTGAGGTAGAAAAATTTGTGTAGCTGCAGAGTTGGGTATTTGGGAAATTATAAATTTCACATTTTGAAATGGGGAAATTGCTGATATAATTATAAACATTCCGAAGTTAATTATTTTTGCTCCTGATGTAATTTGATGCATATTGATGTTAATTAAGCCAATAAAACGGTGTTAATTGGATTTTTATGAAAATGGTACATGTGGCGCCATCTCTCCTGCGAACAGGGTGAACTATACACTTTTGAAACTGGTGTTTGATTAGTTCCCAAGTTCTACCGCTAGATGGCAGCAAGACATAATTGCCATAAGAATTGTTTAAAATTGATAAATGTTTGGTAAAGTTAAAAAATATTCCAAAAATAAATTAATTAGTCCTATACTCCGATGTAATTTCACGCATATTATAGTGAAATAAGGTAATAAAATCAATATCGATTCTATTGAACCGAGAAAGAGACGCGTGACGCTATCTAGTGGCAGCGTGTAGGAACTAATCAAACGCTAGTTTCAAAATTGTGTAGTTCACCCCGTTCGCCGGAGAGATGGCGCCACTTGTTCCATTTTCCTGAAAACTCTATTAATATTGATTTTATTGGCTTAATTTACTATAATATGCATCAAATTACATATAAATATGAATTAAATAATGAGTATATAGCATATTAATGATTAAAATCAGTATTAATTGAATTTTCACGAAAATTGAACAAGTGGCGCCATCTCTCCGGCGAATAAGGTGAACTACACACTTTTAAAATTGTAGTTTAATTAGTTCCCACGCTCAGCCGCCAGGTGGCGCCACGAGTATCCTTTTAAGTTCAAATCAATTAGTATAGTTGTTTTTATTACCTTAAATCGCTATAATATTAATCGAATTACATCGGAGTGCAAGACCAATTAATTTCGAACTCTGTTGACTTTACCAAACTATCAGCAATTGTTAACCATTCTTAGGCTAAACCTAATTAGCCTAAGTGTTTCTGTCTTGTGGCCGCCATCTAGCGGTAGAAAATGAGAACTAATTAAACTACAGTTTTAAAAGTGTGTAGTTCACCCTGTTCGCAGGAGAGATGGCGCCACTTGGTCCATTTTCGTAAAAACTCCATTTATATCGCTTTTATTGATTAATATGCTATATATTTATTGTGTATTTATTAATATTGAATTTATCTTGTTTGCAATATATTCCGTGGGTCCAAAAATGCGGATTATGTGTTCGGAACAGTTCGCACACTATACTGTATCTCGTTGGTAATATAGGGAATGACATAAGAATGGCAACGAATTTTTTTTCGAATCGCCAAAAACCATTCTCACATCTTTTGCAAAAAAGAGCTTATTTGCAAAACAATTACATAATTGTTCTGGAAAGATGAGATCAATTAGTTCTTATTATAAATTTCTAAAAACCAAATCTCCAAGTGCTCCAATGCTCGAATTTCCAAAATTTGGAACTTGAAATTTTCATCGTTCTAAAAAATCAAATATATAAATTACGTTTCCAAATTTAATTCTGTAATTTTATATTTTGTATACAGTTTATCCTCAAAGCAAGTGAGTTTATATTTTACATTAAAAAATTATTGTTTTTAGAACGCGAGTCTTATTCTGCATAGTGGTGTCATCTACACACCAATTTAGTGAGTTACCACATGTACGCAGTCGATGCTTCTCCATTTTGTCTCACGATGCTCCACATGTACGAGTAAAGAATATTATTTAAAGGTAGGACAGACAGCCATGAAGGTTATATCCAAAAAACATAAATGAGATAATTCTTACCGCTTCCGGAGCCTGTACACTGGTAAAGACTTCCTCTGTTGTTGTAAGCTTATTCCTTTATCTACAGTTTCTGTCTGAACGGTTTGTGGTGTATCTTCGTACTTTTGAATTTTAGTAGGACTATCGTTAAACACAACGGTATTAGGACGTTTCGGTGCTAATTTTGAAAAACTCGAAGTACCCATAACACTGTACTTCGAATCTGCATTGTCGTGGACCCCCATTTTGTTAAAAATGTGAACAGAAGCAACGAACTTATCACTATCCACGAGCACGCACGTGTTGCACACTACAGCTGTGTGTAAATAAGCGTCTTGACAGAACTATAGCCAATGGCGTCATCATATCATATATCACAAGTTTCATTTTGTGAAAAGATTGTTCACTCTTAGAAATAACATTTTCAGTTAGTGCAATGGAATTTAAAGATTTATCAAAATTAATTAAATGAATAAATAAAAGACAAAGTTTCATGCTAAGGTAAGTAAATGTCCTATTCAGTGTTGTATGTAAAATACAATTATATTTCTTAAACATAATCAAATATTTTACATGCATAAAATACATCTTTTGTTAATTGCAGGTGATCATGAAAATGGTCTAAGTCAAATTCTAGAAGGATTAAGCTTTCCACTTATTTGTACTATATTGATTAATTTTACTATATTGTGGAAGAACTTTTTAAAAATATTTGTGAACTAAATTAGAAATGATATGAAGTTTTTTTTAAATTATGACTTAGACTACTTTCATAATTACTGGCATATATTGTACAGTGTAAAAAACACTCCATGAATTTCTTTCTGATTTCACAGTTACTAAGCTTTAATATAAAAGAAATTATGTAATATATATTGGATTAATATTAGTAGCTGTAAAAGAAAGCCATATAAAGTCAATCACATTATTTTTCTTTTTGTTCGAACATACATCATTTATACTAACAATAAGCTATACTTACATATTACAACTTCTTACATTGTTAAAAAATTAGCAATTAAAAATCTGTACATATATAGGTACATATATATATATATATATGTGTATATATATATATATTTCTTGTTAAAACAAGAGATAAAAAATAATTCTTGATTTAGTTGCATTATAAACATGCTATTTCATTGGACTTAATAAGTTGTATTATTAAAATTTGTTAATGCTAAAACAAATGATACAGATCTGTCATTTGTCAACCATTGACATTTATTAACTATCAATTAAAAATCTATTTGTCGCTTGTCAAAAATGATCCATGATTGGCTTTGAACATATCAATTAAGAAATTATCACAGATTAATGCTGTGTGAGAGGAAGACACAGTGAGCAAATCTTCTTAACAAGATTTTACACGAGCACAATTATTTATATTTCAAATTTGATTCTAGAAAATGCATCATCGTAATGGTCGATGAATTGGCGCTTTGAGGTGAGGCGGTATCTAAAAGCGTAAAAGAAATATTTAATACATTATACGTATCATACGTAAATAAAAATAACCAAAGCACTAGAAAAAAATTATGTATAATTACCATTCCTCCAATACGAGCAAGATAACGATTTCTTATACTAATATCAGACTGAGGCTGTAAAAGATCAGCAGTTGATAAATCTGAAGTAGATTCTGGAGACAATAATTTCTCTCTCTCGAGGCTTTCAGGTGTACGCCGAAGTGCGTCATATTTTTCTCTCTGACTTGGTGTCATATTCAAATAACTATCACCTGTTGCTGCATCCAACAGCCAGATTGCAACCGTAGTTATTAATGAAACTGTTAAAAAAAATGATAGTTGAGGATTTTTATAAAAATATCAATATAATTGTAGCATGTAAATTAAAATGTAGAAAAAATAAAAAACATACTCCATAGCCAGCCTAAGAAGAACATCTCAAGCATAAAGTAACCACCGTGGTCAACGATCATACCAGCTAAAATGGAAACTACTGCTAAACCTAAGTTTTGTACAGCTTGCGCGCTGCAAAGAAAAGATTTTGTCAAGTCAGGACTTTGTCTTCTATCATAAACAGTACAGTAAGCTTTACTTACATTCCATAAGCAGTACCAAGCTGATATTCTGGAGTAACAAGAGCGATCAATGGCCATAAACTACTGGCAAGCATAGAGTACGATAATCCCATTATAATCATGCATATATAAGGATTCACGTACGTGAATGCTAGTAATCCGTGAGCTACTATAGTTGATAGAATACTAATAAATACCCATGAAACGTTCTTTCCAGTTCTATCAACAACATATCCCAAAATGGGAGATGCAATAGCTGATATAGAGTATACAAGAGAATTAACTGTGTTTGCATTTGATGGTTCGTATGCGTATTTCCGTTCAAAAAATACTCTAAAGAAAAGAATTATATAATATTTATTGCTAATCAAAATATGATAATGAATGTTTCTTATTATTCGTACTTACTTTCCTAAGGCGATGAACGGGAATATTGCGACATAATAAGCAATGCAAATGAAAGCGATTAACCAAAATATTAACTTAAAATCTTTAACATCTGTTAAACTAACAACTTCAGTTTCTTGTCCTTCCCCTCTTCTCAATAATCTCTCGGCGCGTTTATCCATAAAACCCAATATGCATGTACAGATCATAGAACCCACGCAAGTGAGAGTAGCAAGAAAGAGAACTATGCCAATACATTCTGGTCCTTTATAATACTGTGCCACATAATTGTAGATTGGTTCCATTACCAGAAAGTTTACAGTGGATCCAACTCGTGCAAAGCTCAACTGTAATCCAAATACCATGTTCAATTCCTTTCCTTTAAACCATAAAACTGCATAACTATTCTGTGCAACAGCCAGTGATTCAGCTCCAATACTATAAAAGATACCAAAATTAATATTAATACTAATATCTAAAGATGAGATGCTCAGTGGAAAAGGGGTACTTCTCACATCTATGTTGAAATTGTGGCATGCATCCTTTTTCCACTGAGCCTCCTAATTGCAAATAGTTTATGATAGAATACATACCCAAAAATAAAACGTCCAAGCATCATAACCCAAAACTCATTAACCATAGCTCCCATTGCAAATATTATTTGTCCAATTAAAGTGAGTCCCATGTATATAACTGTGCCTAAGCGTATACCAAAAACGCTATCCAACAAAAATCCACCAATAAAACAAAGAACTACGTTTGGCCATGAATAAATGGAATAAAGTAAAACAAATTTACTAGTTGACATCTTTAGGTCATTTTTAAAATTATCCTGCAAAGCTCCAGGATTGTCATAACAAAAGTATGAACCTTAAAAAGAGAAAAACATTTGATTAGCGTATGGAACGAATCTCTAGTCACGAGATAAGCGAATCATCTTAGGAGGGTCAATGACTTAATCATTGAAGAGAATAATGCTTAAAAAAAAAACATTCGAAAAGTATGATATATAATTTCCGCCAGTCAAGCAAATTATTTATAAATTTTTAATATGAACTTTAATGTTATTTCCACATCGAAATGTGAATAGGGAATTAACGATAAGATAAAATTTTGCAGGCAAAGGGAGTTGACTCGTTGATACTCGCGACTTTATCGCATGAATGCATTCGTAACAGAAGAAAAAGTAAATGCCGATTACAACAGAGATACGGCAGTCATGTAAAATATTCTCGGGATAAATTTTTATTTCTTGATGCGCTAAGTCGAATAAAACGTTTATCGGAAATATGCGTGCCAAATGTGATTATTCAATGTCTCTTGGAAAACATTTCCTTTGTTTCGAATGAACAAAATATTTTAATGATAATATGAATCTCACAAACAAATTAAACTGCAAAAAAATGTAAATAAGAATTTAACGTTGATATGAAAGCAACATATTGTATATAGGGTGTTCCATAATTCTTCATTATGAATTTGAAAGTTTCTTTTCCAATTTTCGGTCAAATCGATAATCAATTTCGTAACTTAAAAGTTTCCTAATACAGACAAATTTTCTATATTCCTATATTTCTATATTAAAAAATTTGAAAATATGTAAACTTATAATTTATAAATATGAATATTTCAAATTTTCGAATTAAAAATTTTACAAATTTATAAAATACTGAATTATAGAAAGTTTACGTTTCAAATTTTTAAACTCAGAAATTCCGATAACACAAATTAAAAATATTCAAATTGGGAAATTGATTACACATACAAAATATGCGGTATGTGGGGCACCCTAGTATAATTCGCCCCTGCGTACTACGACCACAAGCCTTCCGATTGGCTAACTTTAATTGTTAATCTAATAAATATGTATTTGAACCGAAGTTGAAAAAGAAACTTTAAGGTTCCAAATTCCACTTTTTGTCAGTCTGTACTTCGACATTCTAGATCATCTGTTGTCCGATGATTCACTAATTACAATACAAAGAAAAATATTTCCATAACAATTATGAAATTACATTAGTAGTTGCGATAAATACAGAATACATGTTAAGTATATAATGTTCAAAATACATTAAGTAAATACAAATTAGTGCTTTTGAATAAAATGAACAGAAATAATGATTAAAAACTTAATAATTCGATGATAACGCGCTTGTAATGAGGTCAGAATGTACGGAAACAAAAGCGATTAGATATAAACAATGGCTACTGAGTTGAACTTCGATAACATTGCTTTGGTAATCGTACCGAAACCTGTCAGGCACATCAATGCCAGTCCAAGAAATCTAAATGGCAGCTTTTTAGGACTGCAAAATCCTTGTAAGGCGATTTCATCGTCAGATCTGTCCAGAGTTCTATCTGGACTTTCCAGTATGCCTCCTTCCATGTTACGTCGTGTACTCCTGGTATTTTAATGTTTACAACGAACAGGCACAGCTACAGGTGCCTCAAATTGCATACGTTCACTTAAATTCACCGTACTGATCATTACACGTCGATCGAACACACACCAGCAAAGTCGTTGCTGAAAAGAGACAGCTGTACCTCAATTAAAAAGCAACGGATTACATTAGAGATCAGTTCATGAACGCTGGCGATTAACTACTTCAAGAAGTTAGGTTCGCGGCCAGTCGTGTCATCGCTAATCTGTCAATCAGACGCGTCATATGAATGATCTAACGTTAGTCGCGAAAATACAGAATACCAAAAGGTCAACGTAAAAATCTCTAACGTAACGGAACGATGGAAATGCTGCCAACGTTTACATTCTTTGTTTGATTTTCCGCTTCGTGGCGCCCTCATTGAAAACACTGGAAGGTTGGTCGGTAAAAGGGACACCATCAAAGTGCCTCTATACGTCGGTTTTTATAAATTTATTGAGAAACATAACTTATCAGCGAATGTACATAATTATCACTTAAATCTAAGCGTACTTTATATGAAAATTATCTTAAATTTAGAGATCGATACATGAAAAGTTGTATTCGCCAGGTTACAACCCTTAAGAAGCAACTTCTTCCGTCGCGCCCTCAAACTCAAGTTTCACTTGACACTCTTCCGGTAATCCTTCAACGTCCACTTCCGATTCAGGCGCATTCAACATATTCAACGTTACCTCCGCCGATTTTCCCATTAATCCTTGATTCGCTGCCTGTTGTTTGGATACCTGTTGTTGTTGGACAACCGTCGATTGTTGCGTTGATTGCTGGGACAGCATTTGTTGTCTGATTGGCATTCCCGCTTCCTCGAATGCTTTCTTCTTTAACGTTGTCCGAATTTGAGAGCTGGAAGGTCAAATTGACCCGTTAATGGTGGGTCGAGACTGACGCAGAGAAATTGAGGAACAACCGTGGGCTCGATGCAGCCTTTGTCAACTTACACCGTTCGTCCCTTGATGTGTTCACTTATTTTGTTCAAGTCTTCGCTGAAGGTCTTTACCGAGTGACGGAGCATCTCAATTTCCTCGTCAGTCCATTTACTACAGATTAAGCGACACAGGAAGTTTTGTAAAAATACAGCCAGCTGTTATTTTGCGGTAAAGCAATTTTCTAGATACACAAGTCATGATTAATTCTCTTTTAAAGGGTTATACACCATCTTTGGGGCCCAAGAATGCTTAATTTTGGCAACTTGATTAAAGAAAACAATTATTATGATTTATAAGATCTTTGTTGTATCGATTTTTAAATGTATACAAATATTTTTTTTACAATTTTTTCTCATTAAATGACAGTACTTCTGATTTCGTCTGAGTAAAGTTGAGGAAAATATGCTGTAAACTAAGGACTGTCAACATTTACCAAATGAGTAAAATATATTTTAAAATTTAGAAATCTAGAAATACTTAGAATTAGAAATTTGCTAAATTACAAATCTAAACTAATTCAATAAAAATCGTACGATCTTTTCAAACTTCGGAGGTGCTGTAACCCTTTAAATGTAAATGATATACTGAAAATATAAACGAAATCTTATACAAGAATGCGTAATCTACATGCATTAATGATTACATCGAGTATAAATATGAACCTACTATAAACATAAACAATACTTATCTCATTCTTATTCTACATACTTTTCGAAACGATAATTTTAATTATTTTACGATAATTTTAACAAAATATTTATTTATGTCGGATGCTTGAAAAGGAAACAAGTAGCGTTAACTTTGTCATTGGTTAATCAGCGGTATCACGTGACCCTCTCCCGCGTTTCTCTAACGCACATAGTGGTCGCGTGAATTTAAGCGAAAGCATTAAACGCATCGTTATGTTTTTAATGAAAGCAATGCAACATGTGTTTATTGTTCAATTACCCTGCCGGTGAGTCCGTCGTGGGATGTAATTGCATAGTCAATTCTCCGAGCTTGTTAAACGCTGCTCCGGCTGCAGTGAAAATCTCACCAACCTAAAACAGTTGTGAAATACTCATCGTACTGTCAAATATATATGTATATATATATATATATAATTAACACTAATTTTCTTCTTCTTGTACGGACACTCGTTAAATATTTAAACCAACACTACGTGTTAATATAGTGCACGGTTTTGTCAGGAAGAAAAAGAATAAAAAAAAAAGTTGTTAGATGCGATCATAACCTAACCTTGTGCCCGCTTATAGACTCCATTGCTAGAGTAGTACAGGGTAAAAGCACGTGACTCACGTAGAAAAAGAAAGACGAGCGGTGGGGGAGAATGACCGTTAAGTGTTATTATGGCGGGAAACTCCCTAAAATCGGCGACAACAACTGCCTTTTCACTTACCTTGCTCGCAGAGTTCATGTCAGTTTCTGTTGTGTACGTACTTCGCCATCAGGCCAACAATCGTTCGTACGGTATTGCCATCTCGCGTCGTTCACAGAATCCTATCCTTTAAACAATTACATATAACCTGTATCTTTCTTGCGGTCATTTTTTTCTTCCCCCTCTATTTCTCATTATTACACAACTTCGTGGCGGGGTTACTTAATTTTATATCAGATTTGAGCCACGTGTATAGTACTGAAACATGTAGTATTCGAATTATTTCCGAATGTATGATTCGTGCATGAACCTCGAAACTTATTTTTAATTTTCACATTTATGAAAATATATTACTGATGAACTTTATCAGAGATGACACTCCTTTATTATCTCTAGAATGAAATAAATATGGATTTGCAGTGATTAATTAAAAAAATGTAATTAATTAAAATTCATTTTGAAAAAAATACTTCCTACATAAATACATATTTATTTTGCTACAAAAAGCATACTTTGACGATATTATAAAGTATGCTTTAACTAGCAGGGGTTAAATTATTATTTTAAAACAAAGTCCTGTTTAGCTTGTCATGTAAATACATTTACATAATATTCATCTATTGATGATTTATTTTAACAAGTACAAAAAGATATCTATATCGCAAAAATATCCTGTATAGTAACAGGAAAGCTACATTTATTCTGTATCGATGTCAGTCTGTCTAATCGAACACTTCCTATTAGCATTCTCAGTAGCAACAGTCGCATAAAAAGTCGTCGCTCGTTTATTCATTTGACGTCGATTAACACGAGGAAACTCATCGATCGTTGTTCACGTCCTCGCATAAATTAATAGCCTCCGTTTCCACTCGTTGTCGGTTGTAACCGTGACTCTTCGAAAATTGCAAAACTCCGACAATATGTTTTCGATGTGAGCCGCCGGATCACCGGTGAGTTTCAGCGTTTTCAGCAGAGGAAAATCCTCCGCTTTAGATCGCCTCAGTCTTCTCGCCGCGTTTCTGTAACACTTCCATAACTGAGGCTCTACCACGATCATTTCAGCGATCGAGCATGCTTTTCGCAGGAAATTGATCAGCCCTTCATCACCGTGATTCAAGTGAATCCACATCGTAACGGAGAAACAGAACACAACGTCGAAGCGTGACTTCTCGAAACGTTGAAGGTATTCGTGCAGTGTTCGGTTACGATCCTCGTCCAGAAAATCGAGGCACTCGAAAATAATCCGATCCGGTCGTGGGTTGCGTTCCCTTGCTCGTTCGATTAAGATCGGATCGAGATCCACGCCGAGCAGAGAGATCTCTGGTCGATCAGCCGATAAAGCGTTCTCGAGGAAGTCGTGCAACACGAACGTTAAATCCTGAAAGCATTAATCCTTTACGATTTATTTTCAAGCGCAGCATTTAACTTCGTTGCGTACACCATGGATGTAGCGAAATCAGCAATTTAATATTCATTTTATGCTACGTTTCTCTAAGAAGCTGTCGAAGGGATGTACACGTAAACGGACGATGTTTGAATTTTCAAATTTTGCAATTTTGCAAATTCACAGACTTAAGGTTACTTTATAAATTTTTATATTTTCTAATTTTCTAATTTTAATTATTAGACCGAATAAAACTTGCAATAATGTATCACCTGACGAAACATGTTATTTTTAGAAAAAGCGGAAGAATGTCCGGAAGCAGCCAGGTTTTGAGTAATTCCTAAGAGAAGAAAAAAGGCTGCACATGCTAAATTTAGACGCACGTCGTTTGTAATTTCGGATCACGGTCGAGTCATGCTATTTTGTCTGACAGCTGTTTCAGTCTTACCCCGGCGTTACAGCCGACGTCTAGGCCTACGTATTTCCGGTCCGGATGGGCCGACAGCCACACGCCACACGGAAGTTGTCGCACGCGCTCTTCCGCAGGATGGAATTGGTAATAATTCATGAAGTTCCCGTGTCTACTAGCGCCCGGATCCGTCTTATCTTCCTGTCTTTCCTTAGATGGCGACTGCGACGTGACTTCTGACATTTTGGAAAAGCTGAAATATTACGAGTACGAATGGGTTCAACGTAACTGTCGATGACTACTAGAACGAAAAAATTTCTATTTTCTATTCTCTACAAAATTTATGACGTAAAAATGTCCCCACCAAGTTGGCACATGGAATTAAAATCAGTTTGATATGAGTAGGGAAAAATAAGTTAAAGAAGATTTCTAATTCAAACGGTTTTATGGTCTTCAAATGTTTCATGTTCATAAATGGCAATATTCGTTTTCATATCAAGGATTTAGAATTTAAGTTTCAAAGAAAATTCACCCTTTAACCATTTAAACTAATACATAACTGATAGATAACGTATAAAATGTTCGTGGCATTTTCTTTTAAATATTTTTTCCAAAATGAAAAGAATGGTTTTAACCATGAGTTACTCAAAAACGAGGCGGAGTCATATTAGCCAACAATACAATAAGAAACAGATACTCATTAAAGCATCAGACAATCGATTCTACCGCAATACATTGTGTAACAATAAGCAGATCATGATTTTCTGTTGAGCACTTTATCATCGTTTTTGCACAGTTGAATTCCTCGGTAATGGAGTAACAAAGAATATTTAGTTCAGATTTCAGCGTGGAGCATTGCTCACCAGACAATTTCGTAAAATCCGACGATCATCGGTAAAAACAATACACAACTGAGACTACTATAAATACATGATAAAGACTGATAGCAAAGAATGGGGGTCAGAGACGTTGTAAGAGCGGAAGGATCGAGGAGATAATTTACTGGTGTACACTCGAGTGCAACGTAGGCTTCCTTTCAGTAAGAACACGTAAACTTGAAAATTTAATAAATTATTACTTTCATATTTCTGCATCAGAACCTTCAAATTTTGGAGATTTTTAATTTTAGATTATGTCTTCTTTGGGGGTTTTGAATTCTAATGTCCTCATTTTTAAAAATTTCCATATCCCAAGGTCCTCAAATTCAAAGGTTCTCAATTCCAAAATTTCCAAATTCCATTTTCACCAAATTCAAAGGTTCTCAATTCCAAAGTTTCCAAATTCCAATTTCCCCAAATTCGAAGGTTCTCAATTCCAAAATTTCCCCAAATTCAAAGATTCTCAATTCCAAAATTTCCAAATTTGAACGTCCCCAAATTCCAAGGTCTCCATATTCTAAAATCCCCAAATCCCAAGATTTCCGAATTCCAAAATCCCCAAAATCCCAATTTCCCCAAATTCAAACGTTCCCAAGTTCAAAAATTTCCAAATTTCAACGTCCCCAAATTCCAAGGTCTCCATATTCTAAAATCTCCAAATCCCAAACTTTCGAAATTCCAAAATCCCCAAAATCCCAATTTCCCCAAGTTCAAAAATTTCCAAATTCCAATGTCCCCAATTTCTTAGTTGATCCCAAGATTTTTGAATTGTCAATCCTTAAGAATGAACGAGTTGAAAGTCTCATCCCCTTTTTTATTTTTCCCCTAGGGAAGTCAGATTTGCTGTTGACTGTACGCGACCCAAATAAATGCAGCCTTCGATCGACGTTCGCGCTTGGGCACGAGGAAGGTCTGAGAAATCGATGATGCATTGTCTTATTACTCGCAGAGAAACTCACTTTCCATATATTTTAACTCGCATTACTTTTTTCTATATACAATGTGATCTGACGAAGTTATGCATTCCTTACGATTTTGATAACTGCTTTCGTTAGTATAGCATTCGTTGTTTCCTTGACACGATTGCAACGAATCTGAAAAATGGTGAAAACTGTACTACTTTTATTGCATACACAATTTGGTAGAATATTGATGACATCCCTGATTTTGAAGTCTGTTTTCAGAGACAATATTTGTATAAATATTCGAGTGTTTTGATCATTTTTATATTGACCGAATCGATGCAGTTAGAATAGTAAAATAAAATGGTGGAATGGTACTAGAATAATAGTAGTAGAATAATGAAATAATAAAATATTCATATAAGAATAACATCTATTCTTTCAAAACTATATGCACTGTAAGCTATGTTTGCAATATACTGTTAAATTAATTGTTTGTTTTAATGTAAAATCTCGCTAAATAATTCTACCACTCCGAAGTAGTTTTAGCTGAAGGTGCCAATTATTGTGTAGTTTGCTCTACTTTCTGAAGTATTCTTAGATATACATATGTGTTCGAAACAACAAAGAAACAAACTTTTAATGTTCATTTAAATATTTTTTTAATCGAATTTATGTTTTTAATGTTTACGTTGTGACCAGTAAAAAACAGCATATATAATTACAAATTGTAGTTTCATTTTTATTTCAGAATTCTTCAGAATTGGATTGTCTCAGATTTAGACAAGATTATAATTGTAAACTGGATCTGAAACAGTGTTGTACCAAGTACCAATGTTGCCAGATAATGTTCAATATTTATTCCTTTACATGTGATGAATCATTCGCAGCTCTATACACAAAATCAATCACAATTTAAACAACAGTATTATCTTATTAACATCGACTTTGATCGATATTGAGCAACGATGAAAAATAAACTTTTACGTTTTCACTAGCAGTGTTTTCAAGTTTTACAAATCAGCAGATTTGAATTTTCTTTGATCTCTCTGAATTTGTTCTAAACTGAATCATAAACGCTGTTCATTCTCCAAAATGCAAATATGTCAAGGTTTATTTTTAATCCACTGCTTCTTGGGTTAATTACTTTTCACTTGAAGCTGTGTCATAAACACGTAGGTTTTACACTCGATAGGAAGGTTAAAATCTGGATCGTTTGAGAGAAATCACTAACAAATGTGCTGAATGCATTTGTACATAAATTACTGTGAAATGTTACTTTTGTGTGGCCTCTCAACCGAGTTAGTGTCAATTGTTCTCATAAACGAACTAATATATCTGGAATTTGAAATACTTTCTAAGCATCACGAGCCACAGAAACGTCTAAAGTAAAGGTTTATTTAAAGTTGAAATTCCATCACGTTGGAATGTCCAAGCAGCCAGGCCAGTTTCCGGAAATTTAGGATGATCCAAGGCTGACCATAAAACCCACAGAGATCAGGTAACCTGTAGATCGGCTGAACGAGTAGCACGAGCCTTGTTTGCTCCTCCTCTGTTTCTTTCGTTTCTGTTCCTCTCGAAGCCATAAGGTAATCAAGGAACAAAAAGGAGGCAGAAATGGAATAGCTTACAGAGGCAGGTGTTAGGTGTATATACGAGCACCGATCCACAACGTCCATTCTCCACGGGTCTCCTCACGGCGATTTCCTCTTTCTTCGGCAACGGCAGATGTGTCCGCAGGCCCCTGCAAAGGCACGCAGCACGAGATAACCAGGATTACGAAGGATACCTTAGAGCTGGCAAGCTGCAAGGGTATATCGAGTCTCGTGTGCCAGGCTGCACCTTTTCTCGTTTTTGCCATCGACAGGCTGCATTAGCGCCAGGAATCGAAAACGCTGTAGAAACTTCTCGTTCGGAATTTTTGTTCAAACCTGTTGGATGCACCTTTCAATTAAAAATAGGAAAAATAAATATGCAAATACTGGAGGATCAACGTACAGGGTGTTTTACAAATGACTGGGTGAATCAAGTTAAAAATATGGAATAATTTTTGCCTTCATTTGCAATCTAATTGAATTTGTATATTCTTTAGTTAACATAGAAAATCAACAAATTAGTTTTTAGTCAGTGATCAAGTAAGGAAACGTTGCACTCATTTTATGTGTATGCATAGCTACCAAATTTTAGTGATTCTGAGCAGGATATTTTCTTCTGTCAAAAGATGCAGACAGATTGTGCAAACGACTTGCAAAATTCCGACGATTAGATAGCTTGATCTTCTTTTTCTTCTCATTTCGAAATTCCTTGTTTTTTCAGGTGCATTTGCGTATGCAAGCAGTGCAATCAGATAGACAAAATCAATACGAAGATGATAAAAATACATGAAAATTTAAAAAACATCTTAACGACACAACTTTGTTGCAAAGAAATTCGACAACCAACAAAACCAACATTTCAGCAAAATATTTATGTAAACTTCGATAACAGTGAACTTAGCGTATTTTTGATTTATATTGCACGTCAATTTGAAGAAAGTGGTTTTGTATTTATAATACAGTATTAGATTCACGTTACAGTTAACAACCGTAGCCTTATTATGACTTTCTCTTATTAAAATATTCTTTCTTGAATGCGGCGTATGGTGTTTGCTTAATTGACGATCATGTCCAACCGTAAAACTATAAAATTATTTAATCGAAGAATAATTCCAAACACGTGAATTGAACTTTAAGACGTGGAACCTTTAATACACTGAATTCCCTCCTAACACCGATTAATTAAGTTCTGAATTACGAGAATAGTCGTAATGGTTTTGCGTAACGATTGAAAAGTTGCAAAGTGACTTACGATGGTAAATTACTTGAACCAGGTTCCACATAAAAATAGCCGCACTCTGTTCTGCGAGTGTGTAACACACGATTTCAAGGGATTTGGCAATATATACCTACCTCGAAACGGTTTGGCAATACAAACAGAAACAGAAGTCAAACGCCGTCGTCTTGTGGCATACAAATTTCAATATTTGCTAATACCTTGTTGTTCTACGATTCCTGTTGATTACTATTTGCTCGAAATATACAGATGTGGTGTCTTGCAAAATTATTGCGGAATTTGTTCCGATGAAATTTTATCGATTTGATTAAACTTACTTGAACCGGTTAACTCTAGCCAGCAATTTGCGCTTTATTTGAAATTAATTAGGAAATTGAAGAGTGAGAATGGAACATTAATTTACGGACAGATTAATTCTTTACTTTGATGAAAATCGATGAGGATTTCAATTCGAGAATCTGGGGAGTTGGAGGTTAGCAATTTGGGGACTTGAGAAATTTAGTAATTTGAGAAATTTGAGAAATTTGATAATTTGAGAAATTTGAGAAGTTTGAGAAATTTGGTAATTTGAGATATTTGGAAATTTGAGAAATTTGGTAATTTGAGATATTTGGAAATTTAAGAAATTTGGTAATTTGAGAAATTTGAGAAATTTGGTAATTTGAGAAATTTGAGAAATTTAAGAAACTTGAAAATTTGAGTAATTTGGTAATTAAAAAATTGAGTAAGTGAAAGATTTTCTTATTTATTGAAATAATACGATATTTCGTGCCAGATACAGTTGCCCGATTATTAAATTCTTATTGTCAAAAATCATTTTTAAGCATCACTTTCGGCACATGAACAATGGGATATTGTTTCTGAGTAAACAATAGAATATGAAGAATGAATTTTTTCAATTTAGCAATAAAAGATTACTGTCATGTGATAAGTGGTGCATGAAACTGTGCGATCGAAAATAATTTATGCAGAGTGTCATGTAACTGGTGGTACAGGTGAAAGTGTGATAACTCCACGTTAGAATTAATATAGAGTACCATTTTTTTGCAAGACTTGTTTTCTTTCAAATTGAGTTGATTTTTGTAAATATTACAGTCGTAAATATATTAAATATTTACAAATTTACAACTTTACAACTTTACAAGTTTACAACAAATTCTTCAATTGACAAATTGTCCAAGTTTCAAAAATTAAAAATTCAGCAGATAACCTGAGAAATATTGTTATAGCACTACAATAATAAATGATAAATAGTAAATAAAATACAATAATAAATAATACCAAAAATATAAAATAAAATGATTAGAAATTAACATTTTATAGAAAAAGTGAAATCCATAATCAAATACAATTCATGTATGTTTTTCTTCGCGTGCAATAAAACAATTAAATATTTGACATACTGGTTATTTCACACAGTTTCGGTAACGAGTACGAATTTCGCGTGCACTTTGAACAGGCGAGAAATTTCAAAATCTTTGTTCCACTGCAATAAATCGTTCCATTGTATGAGATGATGCCACATAATGAGCTACCTGCAAATACGGCGATGCACACGCAATTCAAACAATTTCGTGATAAAGATCTCGATCCGGAAGAGTAAAAGCGCTCTCACCTTATTGTTAGTACTCTCTCTGTATCTTTTGATACCACGCACAGATTGTTTTGCTATAATTTCCAGACGGTTAATACTTTTCAAATTGAATCAGCAATATGAACGAATTAGCCTTATTCTACAATAACGGAAAATTGACGAAATCATATGAACATTTATCTTCTGTTACAATTTACTATATGTATACATAGAATTAATATGGTAATTATATTACAAAAATAACAAGACCGTATTTTTGGAGAGTAGTCTTCTTGTTTAGAAACAATTTTATTCTATTTTATTTTTTAATTTGTATAAAAATTACGAAATGTGCTATTCTTAAGTGCATTGCATTGAAAATTGAAATGTCAAATTTAGTTATTTATATAATAAATAACCCTCGTTTTTAATGACATCGTATATGGAAGGATTGTTATATTCAAAATCAGTGAATATGGGCGAATTTGAAAATATGGTAGAGGTCTACAAATTCGAACATTTGTAAATTTAGAAATTGAGGAATTTGAGAATTTTGAAGTTCAGAAATTTAGTGGCACTTTATGGAGAATATTTTGCAAATTAGATAAAGAAAATAAAGGAGTGCAAAGTATGACACTAATAACCTCCAACAAAATCTAAGATCCGCCATTTTGTCGGGTTCCAATCCAGCGTTAAAAATCAAAGGAGTCTCGTCTCGTTCTCGAAGTAATAGCAATGGACACCAGTTCCTAATGTCCTCTTCCTTTTCCTGCTGGCTTCTCCCCTCGACTATTTATCGTTTCTCGGGTCCTGGGCAACAGCGAAAATACCGGCGAACCGGTTCCAGAATTTTTCGTCAACTTCTCGTCCCGGACTTTAGAGACCGGTATTCCTCCACGTTGCAGGATGCGTAGGCAGCTTTCGAGGTGCATTTCAAGCACCATCCATCCCGGATATACGCGAATTTGAAGCACATTTCTGCATTCATGCCACTAGTTTCCGTTTGCTATGTACATTAAATGGGTCTACACGTGTCTCACTTCGAATTATTTAACACGTAGTGTCAAAACCTTTTGGTCGAGATAGGTACGCAAAATCGTGGTAGAAATAGTTAAGGACGAATTCAGGGACTTGGAAATTTAGGTATTTTGGGACTGGATTCAGGAATTGAAGGTTTGGGACAGATCAGATTTACAGATTTAACAATTTAGCGATTTAGGAATTTGAGAATTTGAGGATTTGGAGTTTTGAGGATTTTAGAATCCAGAGGTTTAGTGATCTGGATTTAGGAATATCAAAATTGAGGATGTTGAAAATTTAGAGATTCAGGATTTTAGGGATGTAAGGATTTAGTCATATGAAGATTTAGGAGATTTAGATTAAGGATTAACGGACGTGGTCCATAAGTGAAGTGAGTAGCCATAAGCGAAGACAAAAGCATCGACACATTTGAGGATTTAGGGCTTTGGGGATTTTAGAATCCAGAGTGATCTGGATTTAGGAATATTAAAATTGAGGATGTTGAAAATTTAGAGATTCAGGATTTTAGGGATGTAAGGATTGTCATATGAAGATTTAGGAGATTTAGATTAAGGATTAACGGACGTGGTCCATAAGTGAAGTGAGTAGCCATAAGCGAAGACAAAAGCATCGACACATTTGAGGATTTAGGGTTTTGGGGATTTTAGAATCCAGAGTGATCTGGATTTAGAAATATCAAAATTGAGGATGTTGAAAATTTAGAGATTCAGGATTTTAGGGATGTAAGGATTGTCATATGAAGATTTAGGAGATTAAGGATTAACGAATCTGGTCCATAAGTGAAGAAGTATACAAATGGACATATCAGAAAAGGGAGAACCTCAGGCAAGAAAACGTAAAGAATTCTTTCCACGACCTTCGGCCTCCGAATTCCCCGAATGAGTAATCGCGAAGTGCTCGCGAATCACGGTGTTCCCTGATCCTTATCGAATGGTCATCGACGGTGCTGGTCCCGCGAAGGAAGATAACCTCGAGCAAAGACCCGAACGGAGAAAGGATAGGCGCGAACTTCCTAAAGGATACATGGATCCTCCCACGCAACGTAAGCAACGTTCACAAACGACGGAAAGGCGGTATCGAGATAAGACGATGAGATATCGAGTCGTCGTCTCTCGCAATAGATGCGCCCCGTGGCTTCCATTATCGATCCCGGAACCGTAAATACTCGCACGCGTATCTGCGATCTCGCTTTCTCCGTTGGACTTTCGGGAAAAGCTTGTCTACCAGCCGAGATCTATGACCTTTCACGTGCTCGCCTCTGTTGAACCCTGTTAAACTTCAACGAGCAATTTTTCGATATTTGGCAACCGATCTGCTGATATTTTCAGGGAACGTTATGAAATCGATCGGAGCAGATACAGGTTGGTAAAGTGAAATTTGCTGGACTTTGCAGTGACTGGTCAAGTTAGCTTATATACAGGGTGTTTCGCTTCACTTGACCATCTTGAGTGTGCTTATTTTCTTCCCCGAATTCTCAAATACCTAAATCTCTTAATTTTCATATCTCCAAATTTGTAAATTCTCAAGTCTCTAATTGGCTAAATTGAACAATTATCAAATTGAAAAGTTTACAAATTCTTAAGTCTCCGAATTCAAAAATTGCTAGATCCTCAAATCTCCAAATTGAACAATTGTCAAATCTCTAAACTCCAAACTGAAAAATTCCCAAATTCCTAAATTACCAAATTAAAAAGTTCCCAAATTCTGAAGTGTCCAAGTTAAACAATTGCCAGATCCTCAAATCTCCAAATTGAACAATTGTCAAATCCCTAAACCCCAAATTCTTTAAATCCTATATGAAAAATTTCGTCGGGATTGAAGACAGATTTGTCAATTCTTGTTTTAACACGTTCAGACCGGAAACTCCTGGACGTTACTATAATACGAGTCTCAACAACTTGTGTTTGAATGGAGTAACATCTGCTCTAGACACAAATGTCGACACCATACATATGTATAGACTGGGGACGTACCTTAATCCTTTCAGATTCAAAATTTCTTTAATAAGGCTAACAATTTTTTTATCAATAATTAATAATGACAGCCTAGATATGATTTATACATTTATTTACAATAAGTGTATGTAACATGTGTGACTTACAAAATATAATGTAACATATGTGACTTTATATGTTATAATCAATCAAGTCAGTTTCATTGAAAAATATATTTATTTAAAATATAAAAAATATAAAATATATTTTTATTTTGAATCTAATTTACAAATAACTTTAGTGTATTAAATTTTGAAATGAATGCATTTAGTGCAGCGTTTAAAAATTTATTTAGTGAGTCGTGTAGTTTAAAAATTTTATCTAGTGGATTGTTTGGCACCATCGGCAGTGTGGAAGGTGTACCTTGTACACAAATAGTTTTAATGGGTACTCTTACACTTTACACATTTCCGAACAGATGGATTCCCGGGATTTCTTTCGAACCTGAAAATAATGTGCCACGTGCGGCTATACATCTTTCCTCGTGCTACCACGAGGAAAGATGGCACACGTTTCTATAGAGTTGCGGTTAAATTAAAGCGAAACGAGTCGAATCCCCTGTCCACAATTCCCATTTCTCAGCATCCTCTTCCTCGTCCGGTTTCCTCGGGCCATCTGCTCGGATATGCAATGGAAAATACATAATGAATACATTTGTACACCCGGGTGCAACGTACACTTCCCTTGAATAAGAACGCGTGTGTCAGCTTGACAATTTTTTCATTTCCAAATCTACAAATATTTTTCATTTCACAATTTTCGATAGTGCAAATTTTGGAAATTTCAAAATCTTCAGATTCACAGTCTGAGTAAAATTTCAAAATTTTGCCATTCCGGAAGATTTCCAAATTCCTACATTTCCAAATAACTAGATCTCTAGATACTGCTCCAAATTTCTACGTCTCCAAATACCTGTGTTTTCAAATTCCTACGTTCTCTTTCTATATCATCAAATACTTATATTTCCAAATTCCTATGTCATCAAATTTCTAGATCTATGAATAACTAGATCTCTAGTTCCTACGTCCGCAAATTTCTACACCCCCAAGTACCTATGTCCCCAAATTCCTAAGTACCCAAATTTGTATATTCTCAAGTACCTATATCCCCAAATTCCTACGTCCCCAAATTTCTAGATCCATAAACATCAATGTCCCTAAATTCCTACGTCCCCAAATTTCTACACCTCCAAATACCTATGTCCCCAAATTCCTAAGTACCCAAATTTCTATATTCTCAAGTACCTATATCCCCAAATTCCTACGTCCCCAAATTTCTAGATCCATAAACATCAATGTCCCTAAATTCCTACGTCCCCAAATTTCTACACCTCCAAATACCTATGTCCCCAAATTCTACAGCCCCAAATACCTAAGTAATTGTCAATAATTTTGAAATCCCCTGAAAGACCTAAAAACCAAGTGGGGTCCCCACACTTTTGTCGTTCCCTTAGGGAAGCCAGATTTGCTCTTGACTGTACGTAGAACTGCAAGCAGGATACGTATATCCTTTCGAAAAGCTGTTTCATGAGAAACTTTCCTGTTTTCGCTATAATCGATCACGTTATTATTCATCGCAGGTATACAGCGATCCTTGCATAAACATTCAATATTTGCCTGGATTGACTATTTATTTTGACCGTGATTTCAGTACGAGAATGAAGATTAGTTAATACCGTTGCAGCTATAAAAATGAAATTTTCGTACGTGGTCCTAATTCGATGGAGTCCCATTACAGTCGTAATGTGAAAGTAAGAAGAAATTTCGTAAAGTGTCACTATGTACCTGAGTAATTATCTGTATGTAGCAAGTAGGTACATGTTTACTCGTGTGATAACAGTAAGTAATTTGGCGTAAAATAAATTTCATCCTTTTTTGTAACAAAGACAAAACCGAATGCAATTCAGTGGGAATCTGTAATTTTCGCATAAACTTTCCATCGTAACGGGGAATTATATGACCTCATGCTGAAACGTTGTTACGTAAATTCCGATTGTTTCAGTGACACCGTAATGATCGGCACGCAATCACTATGAGGTACTCTCGCAAACACGGAGCGTTGCACCGTGCACACCTGTAAATGTTGCACCGGTATGCAACCAACTGATTCATAAGAAACAATAAACACCATTTCATCGTGCATGCGAGCGTACACGCCTACGGTTATATCGATAATGACCATCACGGTTGCGTCAGGTTGTCGTTTTGAAAAAAAGGGGAGAAAGAGAGAAAACAGCAAACGCGGGAAAAATAGCGAATGAAAGAAGAAAAAAACGATTGATATCGATCACGTGGTTGCCTGAGGAGGAACGACTCCGATCGATCGTTAATCACTGATACGTATATCGATTACGTGTCCGGATACGTACGGTGAATACCAGCCACTTGGACGTCACTATTCACGAGTAATCGTTAATTACTCGATTCCATGTTTCTCCCATTGGGCAATGAGGATCTCTGGTGACGAGAAATATTTTGAAGACATGGATAACGTTCCTGGTGACAGAGTATTTTCGAAATGCCACTTTACACGAAAAAATAAGGCAAAAATATAAAATACAATTTTTCATATACTTTCGAAAAAATTTGAACGATTTTGAAGTATTTAAAAGAATAACTTGTTCATGGAACATAAAATGGTAAATGCAGCTTTATTACATTCATTTTTCGAATTAACGAAGTTGGAAAATTGTTGAGTTTGGACCTTTAGATTTGGAAAATTCTAGAAATATAGAAAAGAAATGTAAAAAATTTGAAGACTTCCAAATTTGTAGATTTATAAATTTGAAAATTTGTGAAATTGGATGTTTAGAAATTTCGAAAAATTGTAACCTTCTATTAGACATTCTAAATTATTAAATATCCCGACATGTTGAAAATCTTACATGTGTAAATTCCAAGAGTTCCAAATTACTAAATTTGAACGAATGTACAAGTAAATGTTGAAACGATGAGACCTGTACACGCGGCGTGCCCTGCGATGCCCATGAACTCTCTATCGGGCACTCCACATGTCCATCACTGGTCTACGAAAGAGAACCGAGCAATGACACGTTTATTTCAAAGTCAACCCGTCGATATTGCCGGTAGTCTGGCTGCCAGTACTGACAATGAATGCTCGATTCGTTGATTTTCGAGGCCACTTCTCGTGAAACGAACGAAACGACAGTCATGAGAGAATGCCGACCTCGGCACGAGGTTCGCATTGCCGTATTTCGCAGTACCGTCCCCACCAAACCGTGTCTGCTCTCGCTTCAGGAATACTAGTCGATGCAACCTTTACGTATACATACATCAAATAAGCAACACTTTTCACACCTACGTACTTGTTGTGCAACCCAGCTGCAAAATCTGATCAGTAGTCAAAAATGAGTTCAAAGTTGATGCATACATGTATCAATTATTCAGAACCGATCTGATTCGTCGAGTTCTGATGCATTTTGGGTGCACACATAATTTCTTAATAATACAAACTTTTTCTTTTTCGTTCTTACTTTTTGTTCTTCTTTCTGTGGCATCGCAGGTTTTGATTAGCTGATTACTTGTTCGTAATGAAAATTGCACTGTACGTGTTTAGAGTAAATGTACTAGGTACGAAGTCTTACGGAGTCTGTATTAAAATTGTTGATAAAAAAGTACACACATATATATATGTACACACACACACATACACATATATACATATATAAGCACGAATAATATTTTCAAATGTAATTATTAAAGAATAAGATTCAAACTAAATCACATTTATTATGAATTTATAATAACGCTAATTTTATGAACCAAAAAATGATCTATGTTCTAACAAAATTATTGTACAGATATTTAAAAAATGATACTTAATATTTTCCAAAACAAGTCAAGACAAAAATATTATTCTACTAAAACTACTATTCTAGTAAAATACTATTCTAGTAAAATTATTTTTCTTCCCTGTACCAAAAATATTCAGATTTCGAGGGTATATTTCAGCGTATGAATAATTCAATTATCTGGAAGCTTGCAAGTCGAATCGCACTCAAAGATCGAGTTATTACACGACCGTGGAAAGAATCATCGTGCCGAAAATAACCGTCTCGAAAGACCGATAAAATGTTGTCGAGCTCCCGAAATGTCTATTATAGTGCCACCTAACCCTCCTTCTCCGCCTCCTTCTCTGGTTCACGCTCGATTTTGCGTCACCTTCCTGCGTAGATGTAACAACGTAACGAGAGCTTCTAACGCAATCATACGCGCGCAAACTAGCGATTGCATCCTAACATCTCTATGTACACTGGTGTGAAAGAGTATTCGGCACTTCTCTTTGTAGTAATAAGTGATGACAAATAATACAATTTTCACATAATTCAAAGAAGCAGTTCTTTATACGTTCAGCAAAGAAATGTTGGTAAGAAAATACATAGTACTTGATAATAGAATTCTACTTGATAGTAGAATTATTCCTTATTGTAAAAGAATTTAATAATTGATAATTAGCAGAAATATTACTTATCGTAAAAGAAGAAATGTTTTGGAAAACTTTCACGCCACTGTATGTATCGGCTTCGTGACACCTTTTAACAAGCGTGCACGTGTGCGGAAAAGCGTCAACCTCTTTGGCGCCAATTACGAGTCACATAAACACGACATATATTTAACCCGTCTTGCAATCTACAGTGTACTAAACAACCTCGTCAATCGAAATGATAATATTTTCCTATACATATCTGTGGCACTCGGCCAAGAAATTAGGACGGCTCATAAGTTTCACCTGTTATTCTACATATCAGTCTATCATTCTTCTACTTTATGTATTTATACTTTACTATTCTGGTACTATTTTACTATTTTTACTATTCTTGACGCTTACACTGTGTGAACTGCAATCAACTGTTTGGGAGTATAGTACGTTCATTCATTACTCGAGTAATCTGACTGGTTTTTCCTGGTGAAACAGGGGACACGAAATAAGAAGAGAGGGAAGAATCTTATTCGGATCCATTTTTATACCTTTAAATGTTCAACAGTTCGAGTTAACATATACTCAGATTTTCGTATGTAAAAATATTTTATGTTGCCAGATTGCCAACTTCCTAAATACCCAACTTCCTAAATTCCCAACTTCCTAAACTTGCAAATTTCTAAACTCCCAACTCCCTAATTCCGAACTTCCTAAATTCCCAAATTCCTAAACTTGCAAATTTCTAAACTCTCCAATTCCTAAATTCCCAAATTCCTAAATCCCCAACTTCCTAAATTCCCAACTTCGTAAACTCCCAAATTCCTAAATTCCTAAATCCCTATATCCCTTAATCCCCGAATTCATAAGTGCCTAAATCTCCCAATCCTCGAATTCACAATTTTCCAAATCTCCAAATCCTCAAATCCCTAAATCTCCAAATCCCCAAATCCTCGTAATTACCTATTAGCCATAAAACATAATTTTCGTTCATAAATGTCTTCGTTTTGAAGCAACTTTCGTCGCATTCAGCAACTTATCCACGTTTATTTCACTCGGTTTTTACCTCGAGCTCGCCTTGAACGTTATTAATTTCGCGAGACCAAAAAATAGCCGTATGTTCATTGAGCAAAGAAACACTTTTGCAACACGCTGATGCAACGGCACAAGTGGAAGAAAAAATAAGAAATAACTGTTATCACCAGTGTGTTTTATTGAGCATTACGAAATGTACAGTGACGGACAGTGCATTCGCAATAACGCGGATTATCTAACGTTATCTCGAATCCTGTTTCTTCTTTTCTGTCTTTTCACTCTGTAACGAAATGCTGATGGATGCTCACGAAACGTATCGGTTTGGATGTAAAGGAGGCGTGAACATGGGGTAGAAACATGAGACACGGTCTTAATTTCGTATATGGTTTCAGAAATAATTCCTTACAACTCTAAACCGAAATTGAACTGCAACTAAACTTAAACTGAGACTAATATTTAGAATAAGAAATGAGGCTTTGGAAATTTTTCAGATTGAGTTCAAGGAAATTGAGAATTTTTCAGAATGGAGATCTGAAACTGAATTATCACATAACGAAACAAATCCATAGCAAATAACGAACAATTGTTCAACCGGAATTCAAAGAATCAATTTTGATCATGCAGGAATGAAATTTGAAGAACAAAGAACGAAGAATCTCGAGAAGAGAAACGATGGATTCGATGGATCTCGTTATCATGGCCGTTTCTCAATCGGTCGTCGCGATGGCACGTGAGCAAATCGAGCCAATCCCTCTCGTCGTGAACGAAGCAATGTTGTTTCGCAAGCGAACAGCCAAGGATCGACACTCCATTCCGTACGATAAAGCATTATCCCACCTTTTTTTCCTTGTCACCGACCTTCGTCTCGAGTCCTTAGACACGTCAGATTCGGTCAGCCAGGACCGCGTCACCCGAGTACTTTGCAATATCGATTTCGAGGTCGAGTCGATCTTACTTTTCTAATTCGAGCGAACTGACTTCACGCGCAGCCACAGAGCCATGCTTCTCGTTTTATCTCTATCGTTAATTGTTAACGATAACCAATGATTAACAATAGTTTGCTATCTATTGTTAATTGGACACTTAGGTCTCTTAGAAACATTTGAATTTTGTACGAGTTATTGTAAATGAAATAATATCAAATTCTGACGTAGACATGTAACCTTGTAATAGTTATTAAACAAATTATAACAAATTGTTATAAATCAGATATTACATTATGATAAGATGTTTTGTGATTATGATGATGGAACATATGGATACTGATTCATAACACCGTGAATATTCTACATAAATTATTTATAGAGTAATTGTATTGTTTAGTGATATTTAATAGATCATTACAGATATACAAAAAGACGAATGGAAAGTGTCTCGACAAAAAGTATTCAAGTGCATAAAATATTCTGAACGATTGGTAGTCGAACTTGACATCGTCCGAGGTTTTCCTCGTGGCTTCAAAGCACTCGATAAATTGCACTCGCAATGTATCCTTGCTGAGATGACCCAGATACACGCTTGAACCCCTTGAAATTACATGTATGAGAATTTATCGAGTGCGGTTGAAGGTCGACGAGAGAATCTTTTCTCTCGGTAAGTAGACAGTAGTCGATATACAAGGTATCTTTGCAGAGAATCTTCTCAAGACGTTAGACAAAATGGAGCGAAAGAATATATCCGACATACATGTGCACGTCGATGTCATTTAACAATTATAATTTTTCAGAATGCTGAGATCACTCAAATATTTGCAGCAGCCATATTATTCGCAACTATTTTGCTAGACAAATCATTTGCTGGATGAAAATCAAAATTTAATGGTAAAATGGAAATTTATAATTGTAATGGCTAAATTTATAATTATAATAATAGTTATATTGTGACATTTTCGACATACTTATTATATTCCACAAATTTGCACATATTGTAATATTTTTGTATATTGACACGATGCATAATATATTTTCACGTTTCAATGTGAATAACCACAGTAATATTCATAAATCGTATATATCACCAATTTTTATAATTGAATAGTCTTTTGAATTATTGATTACCAAACATACTATAAAACCAGGAACACCCTGTACAATAAAATTGCGTTCGCAGAATCAATTTAAAAATAATAAAACAGCCAAGCGTTAACAGATACAAGAATTTTATGCGTGTTAATATTTCTCAAGAACGGTTCTACGAACTTGCCAATTAAATAATAAAACAGTAAAAAAGTAGCGAATAAGTGAATTGTTCGTCTAACACATCCGTGTCTTTTCCTGAGAAACAACGGCCACGAACATGTAAGTATTCTTTCCCCTCGTGAAGAACTTAATGTGTCTTCGTCCGCGATCCAGTTTTACTCGTTCTTCCTGTGGACCGTGGGACTTTTAACGGCAAATTAGAGACGAACCGGATGCAACGTATTTCACTAGCGCGTCCGCGGAAATCGCGATTGTGGAAAGTCCTGTTTCTGACATCATCTCTTATATTCCGTGTACTAACACACGGGTGCAATATGAACTTCTTTTGACTAATTGTAAGAACAAGAATTGCATTCCACTATTTGTTACGGTTTTCAGAAACTCGACATAGAAACTTGACTTCAAATTTCATGTGTGGAATATACGTGATTTCATATGTGGCATATTTGTGATTTGTTACATTTGTGAATATGGGAATTTTTATTGTAGGTACGAACATTCACAAATTTTTTTTAAAAATTAGTAGATTTCTAAATTTGAACATTTGCAAATTTCTGGTTCTGTAAATTAGCAGACTTAATTTGAAAATTTGGGACTGTACTTTTAATTTATTAAATTTGAAAATATGGGAATTTTTATTGCAGGTTTGAAAATCTGCTAAATTACAAAACTAAAAATTTGCAAATTTTCAAACTTGAAATCTTTGAACTTTCCGCTCCTACAGTCTCGTCGGTGGCAATATAACGAGAGTCCACTATTTCTTTTTGTTATTGAATAGTTTCGTGGTACCGTATCTCCTACATAAAACAACATGATAAGTGCAATTATGGAAGTATGGAAAATCTTGCAGGTTTCCAACTTCGCGTCGATGAATGCAACAAACGATAGACATTCTCTCAGATTTTCCTGGAATCGCTGACACGGAAACGGAAATGTTCTAGAAACCGCGACACTAAAGTGCATCCTCATTACCGCAATTCGTGTACACATAAAACGGATAATAAATCTTTCAAAACAAGGACGTACATATTAGAAATCCCTGAGTAACTATGTAAACTGTCACAAGAGCGTGAAGCATTAAAATATATTTAAATAATATTGAATTTTACGTTCGAAATAATATTCAACAATATTGCGAAGAAATAAGAGTGGTCATTAAAAACTAAAAATGGTTATCATCGACAGTATTAATGGTAAGCAATCAAGGTTCATTAGAATCAAGATTAATACCCATTGAATTGCTTGTATCAAAGTGCAATTCTGTAACTTTCGAATCAGATTAATTTCGGAAGAGATATAATTTATGCTTTATCAAACTAGATACGTGACTTTGCTCACATTCGTCTGGTGGGTTACGAAACACTATACTGGGCTAAAATTCAGAATAAGGTTAGAGTCACTAACTTTTTATTAGTAAACCTGTTTTCAGTTAAATGTTACAATTTTATTATGCCACTTTGGTTACAAAATAACAGGTAATAGCCGTTTTGTGAGGAATATAAAAGATACGAAAGATGTACAATTTATTAGGTTAACTTTTCTATAATCCAGTATTTCAAAGAAGGTTACAAAATGGTGGTGCAGAAACTTAAATGGCAATATTTTGTACTTTCTCTGCACCATGTACTTTCCTTAAAAGAGTAGTATACTAAAAAACCTAGTCCTATTATCACGAACACCCTGTATAGGGAAAGAAAAAGGACACGAATAAGTCGAAGTCTATCCTCGATGGCTGAGATTAAAAATTGTTTGTAGAAAGCAGTTTAGAGAGATTTCCGTAACAGTCAGAGCAAATTATGACTGCAATGATAAAAATGAAGGAACTCAAAAACGAAGTTCAAGTTCCCTAACCCCTATCACCCACACAATTTGATTATTTGATAGTAACAAATTCACTACTATCTAAAAGCATTGGTTCTTATTATACTTAATAAGATATTAATAATTATACTCTGTACTTATAATTGTTTATTTACTTGCGCGCATTAAATCAAGTATGCAATGAAATGGTTCGTGTAAATACACGTGTCAGTCGGTGTACCATAAACAACGTAAATCAAATATTTTCATATCTGCTTTCATTCACAGAATATCACAGTTCCGTGTTCGTGTAGAGAACAATAAACTCGAAAATGCCAGCGTTATCGATTTCGCGGGAAATTGCGTCAGATTACGGAGCTGCTCACGGAAATGATAAGCAACGTGTTCATAATCGCGCGACTAGGTTCCCACGTTTTCGATAACCATTTAGAACAAAGATACACCCAGGTGCACATTTTTTATTAATAAGAATTAGTGTAGGACTTTGTAGAATGTATTTATTTTTGGAGGATCAAATGTAGATACTTGAAGAATTTTTAATACTCTAACAAACTACCAAAATAGTAAAATGCTCCACAAGTTTGGAACATAAGTTACACATTGTTAAGATACTTTTCTTGTTAATTTTCGTCAAAATAAAGAATTAGTGGATGTACCATTTTATGTTTAGTCGCTTGCTTATTCATTTTTCAACTTTATTTTTAATTTGAAATGAAGTGCACATATGCCGGTAGGTTTAACCCCTTACTTAACCCTTTGCACTCCGAAAGTTTTGCCAATGTCCCCTCAGCGGAGTGCAAAGTGTAAATTTCTAAATTGCTTCTTTGTCAAATTCCTAAATTACTAAATTCTCGATACACGTTTTTCGACGGTGTTCGCACTTATCAACCCCTAATATCGTGAACCACACGTGGCGCACATAACTCGCCACAAAGGCTCATATTTTCACTACGATTGAATTTCGAGTTTAATTTGAATTCCAACCCTGACAAAATATCCCTAACAGTTGAACATTTGTCTTAACATTGCAACAATAATGAAATCTCTGACGCACAAAATGATAGGTTAAGGAGTTAACTATATGTATAATATAAGGATCGTAGAAATGTCTGAGCAAACAGATTTCCAACGAAACACGAGGCTCGGATGAATTAGAATTCTTTGGCTCTTATTCCGGATATGACGACATCGCTTACAAGATGAGCTTCCGTCGCAATCACACGACTCATCGTACGACATTTCTCTTGAATAACGTTTCCTTTCTATTGAAATTGTTGACAGCCTTACATTTCAATCGGTACACTTCTATCTCAGGTCTGAATGCAACTGATGAACCTTTTGTTGGTACATTACACGATTCACTAACTTAATGATAGAATGGCGTTCAATTACTACAACTACTTTTAAATTAATTTCACGGAAAAATTAGGTATTGTAAAACTTCAACTCGCCAATTTTTAATTATATTATAAAATTCATTTATGTTTCATAAAAACGTGAATTGTCTCTATGAATGTAAATAAAATTCATCACATACATCAAAGTTAGTACTTCAACTCACCAATGTTTAATTATATTATAAAATTTATTTATTTCTTTTATAGAAACGTGAATTGTCTCTATGAAAATAAAATTCATCACCTGTATAAAACTCACTTCTTCAACTCCCCAATTTTTAATTACAATATGATAAAGATTTTCATAAAAAAGTTCTTCATAAAAATTTATTTCCTTCATAAAAATGTAAATCGTCTGTATAAATTGAATATCACGGATCTACCATGGTTTAAATGATCCAGGATGGCATTTGAAGAATTGACGGGCAATTAGGCCGCGGGTAGTTTGGGAGTCCCTCAGCTAAGCCGACAGGAAATTCGTAAGGGATCAACCACCGAAACCGATATTAGAAGGGATCGAATGAAGTCGTGTTTGCGGAATCCCGGAATATTGTATCCGAACACGCGCGTGTCGGATACAAGATAACCAACGATTTTCCATTCAGGGTAACAACCGTAACGCCCATTTCATCCGTTTCCTCCTTTCAGCGGGCAATTTCGGTCGACTCGAAAATGTCGCCTCTTCTGTCCCATCGATTGTCCGCGATCGCGCGACGTGCCGATTCGCATTGTCCGAAAGGGAAATCCGGAAAAAGCGGATTACTCGCCGAGGAAAAGCAGCAAGGTCTGAATACACCGGATGCTGGCGGATCGTTTTACGGACGACTTCCGGCAACGTTTTATTATACTTTACCTGGCGAAATTCGTACCTAAGTGCGGACCTTTCGGCCGGAGAAAAGGAAAGGGATCGAAAGGTTAAATCGAAGATATACGGTGTACAGTCGAACAAAGCTGACTTGCCCAAGGAAAATATGGACGAGTGCTTCGTTCATTTATTTTTAGGGATTTTTGCAAATTTGGAAATTCAGGAAATCTGAAGATTTATGGGAGTTTAGGAATTTGGTGAGTTAGAAATTTTGGAATCGACGTATTTGGGGATGTAGATATTTGAGACGTAAAAAAGTTGGGGATGGAACTTGAGGATATAGGAAGTTGATTTAGGGATTTGAGATCTAGAAATTTGGGGGTTTAGGAATTTCAGATTTTGGGGATGTAAAAATTGTAGGGTGCGGAAATTTGGAAATTTGAGTATTCAGTTTAGGAATTTGAAGGTATCGATATTTGATAAATTTGAAAAATTGAAAATTCCATCGTTTAGAGATCTAAAATTTGAGGATTTAAAGAATTACACGTTTTACACAAACGATAATGTAGAAATTTGGGGTTTTAAAAATAACAAATTTAAGAAGCTTAAAAATTTCATCATTAGAGAATTTACGATCTGAGATGATATTAAAATTAGAAAGTTGAAAAACTTGAAAATACATAGCACCAACATAGACTTCCAGAAAAGCATCCTAATTTTGTAATTTTTGAAAGGCAAACTTGTTAATGGGTCAACTAAAAGTTGTGAAAATAACCTTGATCAAAAGATGGTCTACGATTTCAGGTTAGGTTTCCGAAGACAACATCATTGTAAAGCGTTAAAACATTGTAAAATTAAAATAATGTAAAAGCAACGCAATCGAAGACGTTCGTAGAAAAAAACTATGTCAACGAGTTTCTTCTGAGGACATTTAGCATTTAAGCTACCCAATCGCGACCTTGCTAATCATTAGGTAACCTCTTGAATGATGTATGCGAAAATGATGAATAAAACCTGCTGTTCCTTTCTGCTAGCAAACATTTCTTATTCGCATCGTGTTATACCAGGAACTTTGATGTACACCCCTTTCTACATTGTTAGACAATATTTATTTAAGAGTATGTGTAAGTTTGCTTATATAATTGCAATGTTGCACTCGAACGTACATGCTCACCAATATTATAACTTTTTAGTCAGCATATTTTCAACACATTCCCCGTTTATATAATCGTATTCAGAGTAACTCAGTTCCTAAAACTCATTTCCTGATTTAGCTCTGCGTTATATGAAGTCATTTCGCAACAGAATTACCGATCGAAATCTTCCATAAGTCGCATGCGTTGCAATACTTATCTACGGATGAAGTAACATCGGAACAATGATGGTTCTGAGAACCTCCATCCCTTATCAATTGCGTACAATATTATAGGACTTGTACTTCCAACATTCAGTAATCAAAATGAAAGACAGCGTCATACTGACACTATTTTATATTTAATTATTATATTCCACAATGCTTCTTTTATTCAAAAGAAGAGATATGTATGGAAGAAATGTACTATAAAAATAAATATTAATTACCAGAACTTAATAAATTAATTTATTAACCCCTCGTAGGGTTAAGGACTTGTAAGGTTCAATAATATTCGTGGAAGTCGCGTTTAGTTTTGAAGAAGAGATAATATCAATAATCAGATTTACTTGTAGTAATAGAAATATTAAGAGAACTGTTGTCTACATTAGAATAAAGTGGTGAAATTTCACAGGTAATTCTTGAAGCTCGTCGAATAACTTGCTCTTTGATAAACTATATTCTTTGTGTGTTTGTTGCAACGGAGAATGTGCAACACATATGATGTCACAGTGACGTAATACGATGGCGTCATTTTTGCCGCCAAAATGCACGTGTAGTTGTGATTAAGGTGATTCAATTTTGATTACTAGAAAACCTAAAATCTACAGTATCGGATCTATGTACAAAATTTCGAAAAAGATATTCTGTAATTTTCGCTCGATGTAAAATTGAACTCAGTATACATACAAGTATAAGATATACGTAGACAAGAGAATAGAAATTCATAATATTTGTAGTAAAATTAGGTTTGTATTAATATTACAAATATTAATAATATTATTATTAGTACTATTTAGTAATTTATTAGTCATCTAGTATTAACAAATCCTGGTACAACCATTTAACTTAATATCGAAATTATTATAAAAGCTTATACTATTATTTACGATTTTAACGATGATTATTGTAATTTCAAGCAATAATACGTCTTCCACTTGATTACAAATCCTTGTGACCTTTAAATTTGCAATCGCGATAAATCTATCGATTGTGAAAGTATTAACCTTGTTAACTCTGGAAGATGAGTTAACGCTCGAACAAAAAGCAAGCTAAACCTAATACTGTATAATACTAAACCTAAAACCTAATAATTTATCAAAATAGTCATGCCGACATAATTGATAATTTGATAATTTACTAGATAATATACGTATATTAATGTCATTCTAAGTATGTGACACTAACTCGTACTCTCGAAATCGAATTTGCATATCATACGTTATGTATGCAAGGTTAGCAGAGAACACGTTAATTAGAATAATGAAGAGTCTACTGTATTTGATATTGAATTTAAATAGATGCTTTCCTAGTTTTTTGAAGAACCCTTAAACATAGATGCATTTTGCGCAATGCAGACTGTACGGGATCCTTTTCCATCGATCCCACAGGAACCAATGTGTGTCAGTGTGTCGATGTGCGCGCGCGTATCAATGTCCGACATACCTCTCAATATCGCATTCGGCACAAAATACAAATCAATAATAGACTGGAACTGTCCTAAATGACTGAACTTGTATAATTAGCACAATACAGGCTGTCCCAGATTTTAATAAACGTTCTTGGCATATGAATCGAAATAAGAAATATTATCCAAATATATCTTTCTCGTATTAATATTCTGCCTTCTGTATTTACTTAAGAAGAAATGATTTATAACTGCTTATTTTATAGAAACATTAATCATTACAAATAAAACACAGTTAGTTAGAAACGTATAATTTGAAAAGGTTTTAAAAGGAAATTTACTAAAGGACTTGGTAGAATTTTATATTAGCGCCACTCTTCGGCTATCATTCTTTATCTACTCAATCTAAATTATCTAACTTTTATCTAAGTATCTGGAGCTAATCTAAGTTATATAAGAAATGTTTCGCGAACGTTACAGAAATAAATAAAAAGAGAAACTAAAATAATTAAAGAGCAATTAAATAATTAAATATATGAAGCTGATTAAAAAACACGTGTTAATGGATACCGTGAATTCATACCTTTCAACTTATTAATTTATTTGCTTTTATTTAACGTTATGACAGTTATGTAACGATAACATAATAAGTTTGTATATCGCTAAAAAACATTATAATAAAAGAAATGTTTAATTTGTAATATTTTTCATTCATATGAATATTTTTAATGTGATTTGCATAGCAAATTTTGGATAAAATAGCACTTTTTAATGACAATATAATAAACGCATATATTTAATTATCTATTAAAAATGATACGATATCAGAGAAAACCTTTTTTTTTAAACCATGACCTGAAATGACATAATCGTGATATAATACACAACTCTAATTTTACCAGGGTCGATAACCACCATTACTAATAATTTATCACCGCTGTTTAATGGTCAGAGTTAAAATACGAACTCTAATTATACTTGAATTGGTAGATAGCGTTGCTATTAACTTATCACTCGGTTTTGATTATAGAGAAAGGGTCAGTGAAGTGCACATATGGTCGTTTTGATCTTTAAAATATTCCCTTTAAATTTAATTCAGTAACTATATGGGTGTGATGTGTTCAAAACTTATAATTTACAACTATTTGAACTTTTCGATACTTTTGAATCGTGGAACATATCAAAATATTTAATAAATAATTCATCATTCATACGGTAAGTTTCCTTAGAGAAAATGGCGACGTAGGAAAGAATATTCAATCATGTAAGTAAACGTTTATTTATACATATATTAATTTTACAGTATTTAGCACCACTTGTAAATTGTACCATTTAAGAATTGTACCACGTAGAATATTTAAATTACAGAAAATATTATTAGTATATTCAGGGAAGTATTTTTGTCAAATTATGTGCCATGTTGTTTAAGACAAGTGTATTTATGAATTACTGTTGAATTATCTTAATTAATTACAATGTTGCTATTAGAACAGAATTGAGTTGTCTCACCATTTTGAGTTCCCAATATGACGTCATTTTGAATGACGGCGGGAAATCATTTCTGAATGTATTTCGTTCTTCGAAAAATATTCTTCGAGGTTTAAAAAAGTAGAGTATTATGTTACAATATCTTTGATATTTAATCATATTCATTCATAAATAAACACGTCGATGGTAGTATTATTTATTTCTTCGTTTATTGTGCCATACAGTGAAGTTCAAACTTTCTCGCGTCACTCCTCGATTATAACTATTATTAATTACATTCAAACAATAATTTCAGCTAGTTTATAAATAGTACTTGTATTATAACGATATCTCTTGAGGAAAAGATTCGTGTATAATCGTGACATCAATAAATCAGAAGATAATTAAGGAGGAAAAATTTGCTGTATGAATATATGTTGTTTATTCAAAATCCGGTATTTCTGTCGAGACACAAGATAAACTTCGTACTTTTACCTTATATACAGGATGTTTTGAAGGAAATTCAGATATTGTAAATGTTTTGACATGAAATACATGACAAACCGCAATTTGGAAAATCTGCGTATTTGCGAACTTTGGAATTTGGGAAATTTAGAAATTGGGGATAAGAATATGTGCAAATGATACTTGGAAAATTAAAAAATTTGACGATTCATAAGCTTGGAAGTGTAAATACTTGGAGATTCGAAATTATGATGAGAAATGCGAAAATTTCATATCTAGGAAATGTTTCGATTTAAGCCTTTAGTAGATTTGAGAATTTAAAAATTGGAAATTGAGAACATAGAAATTTAACCCGAGGAAATTTGACAATTTACAGACCTGAATTTCGATACCTCACAATTCGAAATTGGAAAATTTTGAAACTTAAAAGCTTCGAAATATTAAGTGTTTGTGTAAGATATAAAAGTAACCGATAGAATAATCGCATTACACATCAATACTATATTCCTTGTCACATCACAAAAGTTCTAAATACTTCCTTACAACCCCAAGATGTACAGTGTACATCTGTCCAGTCAAAATACAGACAAATACGCAACGCTGAAATGTCCAAAAGTGAAACGTCCAAACGTCCCCAAACAACCTGCAACGTCTTCAAAAGCGTTCCCATCGTACTAAACCTCGGTATCGAATCTTCCACTTGTTTCCGGCTCGAATAATCCTATTTTTCACCATATCCTACAAGGATACACTTAATCACGGTTAACCCGGAAACACAGGGACTTACGTGTTGTACACAATAGGATGTTCCGCAATCGCGATACGTTTCCCCTGGCAGTGTTAAATTCGAAACGAATGTCAGCGGGGCTACTCTGTAATCGAGTGCGGTCGTTCAAGAAAAACCATGGATATTATGGTGAATGGAGGTCTACCTGTCGGCTTTGCTCTTCGTCATTGTCGAATGTCGCAATCTTCCTTGAGCGAGGCCATCTTCGAGGTTTCGAGGCTCGACCTTCCTTTGATTCTCGGACAAAGATGCAGCTGGCTACCAGTCCGCGGATATAATCGTATCTAGCACATGCTTCTCTTTGATCCTTGCGATGATCGGATTTCCAAAATCTCCTGAACGAAATGTTCTTTTCTATTGTCACGTGCATCCTCAAGAACTTTGGGGATTAAGAGAGGAAGACATGGAGTCTCGCTCAAGGGATGATAGAACTGCTAGTTTAGACCTCACGTTTATGCACAAATATTTGAATTTACAAACTCAGAAATCTGTGAAATTATGAACGCAGAAATTCATAAATTATAAGTTCACAAGTGTACAAATTCACAAATGCACGAATTCACAAATCTATAAATTTACAAACTTATAAAGGTACAAATTTATAAATATATAAATGTATAAATGTATAAATGTAAAAATGTAAAAATGTATAAACGTACAAATTTATACATTTACACATTCACAAATCTACAAAACGAGCAAATGTGCAAACTTATAATTGTACAAACGCATAAATGTACAAAGATAAAAATTGACAAACGCATAAATTATGCAAGATTACAAATTTCAAATATAAAAGAAAAATTTGTCAATATGTACAAATATAAAAGTTTAAAAATTGACATAGTTTATAATTAAAAAATTGAGCCACTAAATTTGTATGTTCTAAGTTCTATGGAAATGGAGAATTCTAAGGTAGCTGAACTATCTGTAATAACACTGATTTTTTAATCAATGACAACGATTACATATTTCGTTTCCAAGAACAAGAGAACTAAAAACAATATTTACCAAAGGAAAAAATAAAGTTCGTTCTGATGTAACTCGGCCATAATCAACGATTAAGAAATTCTCAGCTATCTTACTACGTTTTTATAACAGTTCCCGAATGGTCATGTATATTGTAGAAAGTTCGGGAGATTAATTCTTTTATTTCATATTCCAATACACTAATTATTTTATACATATAGATTACAAATAAAAACAATGGGAGACGATTATAGTTGACGAGATTATTTACGAATTATTTTAACTCTATTATATTACAGTTATTAATTATGCATTTATTAATTCTTATGTACATATTGGCTCAAAATTTTCTTTGAATAAATACATTAATAGAGCTACTTCTCTCAATGATAAAATTTCTCAAATTTTCAAATCTATCAACTTTCAAATTACTAAATCTTCAAATTTCAAAAATTCAAGTTCCTATATTTTTAAATTCTCAAATTACCAAATTTACAAAATTTTCCGTTACTTCTCAAATTTTTAGATTCTCCAAATTTTCAATTTCCTCGAAACCTAAAAGTCTGATTCTAATTTCCTAAACTTTTATAATCGAAAATTTCCAAGTTCTCAATATTCAAAATCTTCAAATCAATTCATGAAATTCTCAATTCCCCAACTTTCTCGTATTCTCAAATTTCCAAATGTTCTCTGAATACCTAAATTCTAAAATACAAAAATGTTCAAACCCTCAAACACTAAAAAACTGAATTATCATAAAAAATTGAATAGTCCACTAATCGGACATCATATATCATGTATACACGTCAGATCAGTGACAACATTGCAACATCTACATCTGTTTCGTTTCGTCGTTTGGAATAAACTTTTAAAGGATAAAAGAGATAAGGAATAAAAAATTATCATTTACTTTGGCTTGTATCTGCTTGTATCCCTTGCAGAAATAAACTTATCGTCTTATCGATGGCATTTTTTTCCTCAAGTTTCTGCGTACCTTATTAATGTAATGTCAATGGAAGATTAAGTGACCGATTTTTTTTCGTATTGTGTTAAATCAACTATCTTACTATTAACCGATAACAAATCGTTTTGCAATACACCGTCGATATTTCTCATGCTTTATTTGATCAATTCTATTGAATCATCCGTATCAATGTACTTGATAATTATAAATATTCTCGAGTTATAGCTGAAATTGTTGATAAACGTAATACGCATATACGGTATTATTTGTGCTTATTTATTTCCTACTTCCCGATAATTTTACATATAATCGCAGAATGTTTTTATATACATACTCATAATATATTATTGTCAAATAATAATAATCAGAACTTCCGTTCGAAAATAGTAAAAATAAAGCATCGAGTTCCTAAATGCAAAATAAACAACTCAGACCGTCGTGACGTGTTCCAAAGAAAAACATTCTTAATCAGAAAGACTTCCGGAACGACCGATAAGGTGGTCGTATCATCGGAAACGGAGCCCGACTAGGAACTTCCGCTTTTACGTTCCTGTTCCTGGGACACAAGGGGAGCTCTATCGAGGGCAGATAACAGTCCTGTATACGTTTGCTTCGTGGTGGGGCCTTAAGTAGCTTCGACATTAGCCTTTAGTATCCATTAAAATCCCTTTGAAGGAAGACAAACCTACACCGGAAGACGGTATCCTTGCTCGACGGTCGACTACGTCATTCTTTACACGGCTTAATCGAAGGAACGTGACCATTTCGATGGCTCGTTCTCGTTCTCGCAAACACGAAGGCCGTAGAAATGATATTAAACACTAGAGGTCGTGCACGTTTTTAAAATTGCACGTGGAGGTCGATGTCTCTCTTTGGTGACATCTGAAGGTGTTTGGTGTCATTTTTTCTAGGGATGGATTCCCCGAAACCGATTGTGATCGCAGCGTGCGTGCGAGTTTGAAAAATTTCGTTGACATCAGTTCTTAAAATAAGAACTCTTGCAAAACAAAATCACTGCTTCGAGTTTCGAGTCTCAAGCTTTGCATTCGAGTATTAGGAAATTAAAAATTGAAAAATCTAGAAATTTAGAAATCTACAAAACTGCAAAATTATATAACTATAAATCTATATTTATCATATTTTAGTAATGACCACTTTTGTTCTCTTTTTTTAAATGTACTCATACACAGTCTTATTTGTGTTCATATTTGTACATGTATATTAACCTCCTTTAAATACATTGTATATTTAAAGATTATGTATACTTACAAATTAAAAATATCAAAAGATATTTGATCACATAAAAGTACTGTAAAATATCATTTAAACAAAAGGTAACTACAGAAGCCTTCTGCTTTATAACGCAGTTGTAACAGAAGCCTTTGCACTGTGTATTACACAATACAATCGATAAGACGTTTCTGTGACAACCAACCAGTTAATTCCAAAAACAGTGATATAAATCTTGTACAATCATTTTCAGCAAACTTCTTTGCAATAGTTTTATGTCATCCAATTGTGTTACGCATTATATATTTTAAACAGATTAAAATCAGCAATTTAAATGTAAAATAGCTGATTACCAATTAATAGTCACTGTGTGTAATTAAATGGTAATCAGCTATTTCACATTCTAGGTATCGAAGTCGCTAAATTCTAAATCATTCTCAACTCAAAGAAGCATTCTTATATCAACTTAATCGGAAAAGAGGACACCCTGTATATTTCTTTCCAACTTCATTTCCTTGCAAATTCCTGCTAACGACCTTAACAAATTTTTTTACGAATAAATTATACTCCAGCTGCCACTTTCCTCCTATGCAGTTAACCATCTCCGAAAAGAAGATTGATATACTCTTAATAATAGGGTTGAAAATGTGGAACAGATGTCCTAAATCGCAGTCTCCAATTTAGAGAAACTAAAGCAGCTAAAAACGCACATAATCGGTCAAGAAAAATTCTGGAAACTTCCATAAATTACACGAAAGAAAATGGATAGTTACGAGGTCTGTAAAAATATAGTCATCAATGAGAGTAATGTCACGGCGACTGCTTCCTGATGATCGGTCCATTTTCTGGAGCCCCGATAAACTCGATTCGACGAACCGATTATCATTTCCCAATCGTCATCATAATCTCAATTTATATTCTGACGTACAGCAGCCATCGCGGAACAAAATGTGTTCCAAGTTACACAAACACATTATACAATGTGATGCAATGACGGCCCTGTAGGTAGAAAAGCAATATTCAAATCGACACGTGGAGGCCTTTTCTTGTGGAATAATACGTGTTCAAAAGGTAAGAGCGTGTTTCATAAACCGTTATGTTGTAATGTAAACGGTATACGACGAACAGTTCTAATAGTTATAACGTCTTTAACCTTTTTCGTAAGCGACGTTAAAAAATCTCTTTTTAAACTTCCCTTTTTTGAAGCCGTAAAATGCTCTCGTTGTGCGAAGGTAATGACATATTTTGAACGTTTACATATTTTTCTTTTAAAAATAATCCGCACAGTAAAGTGTAATTTAAGGATTTTGTAGTAAGTTCTAATGAAATTATACATTTAATGTTTATAAAAATGGGTATAAGTCATAGTGATATTAGTTATTAATAATAATTTAGCTATTAAATCATTGAAATTGTTAATTGGTTGAATTGTTAAATTGTTTAACAAATTTCAGTTAAACAAGCACATTACATTTTTGCACAAAAATTATCAAGAACTAAAAACTCTTCTATTTGAAAGAACACTGACCCCTCAAGAAATGTTAACAATATTTAATATTTAACATTATACGCATAAAATTATATTAACGATGTTTAATATTTGAAAGAACCCTAACAGATAAATAGAGTAACGATTTATTAATTTCGGTAAAAAATATCTACTAAGTTGTGGCTGCCATAATTTAAGAATTATACTCACTGATCTTTTTAAAACGTAATCAGTACACGATATCGATTATTGCCGAATCTGTCGCAAGAATTTTTTCAATGCCGGCAAACATTGCAGGTTTGATGTATGTACTTGAAAAGAATGGAAAAAAGTGTAGCCATTTTGTACGTTCGCTCGATGCCCATTTATACGGGGAATGTTGTGCTCGTAATTCCCATTTCGTATTGCGAAAAAGGAGAACGATACCATTCAGTAGAATTGGATATCTAAAAGCCAGTTTTTGTAATCGGGTGCAATCCGAATTGATTAAACGAGACGTTGCACCACGATGGTAGTTCTCTTACGAAAAGCTGCAACCCGCAACGGTGTGGGAGAAATGCGATGTCATTGTGATGCAACTGCTGCGAATCGATAGACGAAAAAGTCTATCGAGATCACTTGTCAATGGTACAATGGAATGAATTGTCAGTTATTAAGTGCGCACACAATTTTGTTACACCTGTTTAACCTATTCAAAATTATTGCGAAGGCAACAATTACGATGCTACAAGATATCAGGCGAAGCGTATTCGAGCTTTAATATGAACGGTAGTAATCTTTTGAGCTCCAAACGTTAATCTGATTTCGAAAGCTTTCTTCCATATATCAGAAGATTTTTTAGGAGTGCAAATTAATATACGAATATCTATTATCATGTTTTATTGCTGACTTCTCCATCAAGAATTTTGTAAGAGAAAACATGTTTCCAGTTTTGGTAAATTTTCAATGTTACATGTTTCGTATTAAGTGCGGTTACGGCAATGATGTGTAGTGAGTAACAAGTGGTGAGTAATGAGCAGTGAGTAATAAGCAATGTCTAATATGTAATGAGTATTGTGTATTGTGACTGGTGTAAGGTGTATTGTATTATGTAAAATGCGTAATGAGCAATGGAGAGTATATAACAAATACTTTTTATTCATGCATTTACTACATTGTTGCTACCTAACATTTCTTAGAAAATGTCTACGAATCACGTCATAAAAATGAGATTCAATCCGTGAGTAATGTTTAAAACAATAAACAAAATCACTCCCAACTAAACCAACACAAGAGTATTAAAGTAGAATAAATAATGTAATAATAAACGAAATCCAATAAAGTCTGTTTACATGTATTATAAAGTTTGTAATAAGACAGTGATTTTCTTCAAATCTTTAATTTTCGTCAAAGAAAGAATTAATTTGCCCTTTATTTATTTTCCAATTTTATTATTAATTTCAAATGAATTATAAATTAGGTAGGTTTAATTTACGCAGCGTAACAAATATTATGCAAGATATCAATAACAAAGAGTAACCTAAATACAACATTGTGCAAAAATATGTAAGGGTTGTGATTCAAGGAAAAGTGACGCTAGACTCTGTACTGTAATCATACAAATAGGCATACATACACATGTACATGTGTATAGGTGTACATATACGTATACTTCATACTGTGGATACTCATATGAAATACGAATGACAAGTGAATGTTTTCATACACGATGTCCATGTGTGAGTGCGTATATTTACTGTGCACCATTTTTCGAAGACAACAGTTACAAAAGATCATCCGTGTTTATAAGTTTAATTAGAACATAGTACATCAATGTTACGTCAGTTGTGAACCAATTTCGTGCAAGATAAAAGGACGGATTCAAAGGAACATGTCGCACCGCACGTAAGCACCAGAAACGTATTACTCTTTGATTATATCGTTTTGCACTTTCTTATTGCTCGTTGCATCACACAATTTCGCACACATCGTTGCAAAGTGTTATTTTGTTCGCGATAACACAATTTATAGCATCGGTCGCGATTTATAGTTCGCGAAGGGAAATGGTGCGCATTTTCGATGAAATTTGAGAATGAACGTGATTTGAAATCAAATAGGTTCAGTTTACAGGAATTTATAGTCTTCTTGATATTCGAAGAACGTTTCGATTATTTCTGTTTCAGTATGTCAAATACACAAAATTTACTACTTGTGATAATTGCAGTGTTATTATTTTTCATTTTAATATGTTGTCTGATAGAAATATCAATGGAACATTAAATTCAATAATTAAATAATTTGATATACAACATTGAATGATTTAATGATTTAGTATACAACATTGAATAATTTAATATTTTATATACAACAATAATTTAATATACGTAATTAAATAACACAGTTCATCTACATATTTTATTTTACAATAATAAAGTAATTCTTGTAAAATTGTGCACTGATCAAAATTTTCATAGAAAAGGTTATAAATATAAGGCAGATTTGCTTCTCCATGACGAGTATAAACAGTGAGTGTTTAATTAAAACTTCAAAAATAATAATAATGTAATAATAAGAATAATAACAAGTGAATAAATTAAACATAACAATCAAGAAAGATTGAAAAAATATTTGATAAATTTTAATTATACCAGTTGATAACATTTATCAACTGTTTTTAAATATTACTCTCCTTGAAAAACAAATTAAGCTTTTAATTTCTAATTTTCTTTTTCCAGTCATCTGATTAATATGACAGTACTTATAATTGCAAATATTATTTGTTTATAAATTAGTCGAATTTTAAATTAAACAAGAAGAGTGTAAGTTAAAAGAAATTAGAAAAATGTACAATGGACAAAATTAATGATTTTATTGTTAACAAATTTTTAATGTCAACAAAAATCAAAAGCTTAAATAGAGGAAGTAAATTATCTTAACTTTCACTGACTTATACCACTCTCAAAGATATCGGTCCATATTATTCTCGTTCTATTTATGCATAAATTCCTCATTCGGCTACAAAAGCTCGTAAGATCCAAATGACCGGAAGATATAATTTTTGACAAGGGCCGCCTACGTCATTACTTTTTCCTCGCGAAGCATCCGCAAAAATAGTTTCGGCCGTGAGCGTAATCGTACATCCGGTTCGTTTACCGTGAGAATGCTCGTGTGCCTGTGTCATACAACCTACAGGTAGCGATGGGTTAGTAATCGCTCGAGTCACTCTACCACTAACCTATCGACGTATAAAGCACGTTTACTTTGCAATTCACTCGTTGCACCCACAAGGTGACTCACTTTAATACAATACTTCTTAACTAAATCTATAGTATTGTGTATAAACATATTGAAATGAACGCTAAAATTAATTAAGTACAATAGTATTAACGATGGAGAAATAATTTTGGAAGAATTCATCAAACCTTTCTACTAAAAGTGTTAGACTGCCAACAGTTCAAAGAGTTCAAACTGAATTGAAATTTCCAAATTTCTAAATTCCCAAATTCCCAAATTTCCAAGTTTCCGAATTTCCGAATTTCCGAATTTCCAAATTTCCAAATTCCCAAATTTCCAAATTCCAAATTCCCCAAATGCCAAATCCCCCAAATCCCAAACTCCCCAAATGCCAAATCCCCCAAATCCCAAACTCCCCAAATGCTAAATTTTCCAAATTCTAAATTCCCCAAATCCCAAATCCCCAAATCCCAAATTCCCCAAATCCCAAATTCCCCAAATCCCAAATCTCAAATTCCCCAAATCCCAAATTCCCCAAATTCTAAATTCCCTAAATTCTAAATTCCCCAAATCCCAAATCCCCAAATCCCAAATCCCCAAATCCCAAATCCCCAAATCCCAAATTCCCCAAATCACAAATTCCCCAAATCACAAATTCCCCAAATCACAAATTCCCCAAATCCCAAATTCCCCAAATCCCCCAAATCCCAAATCCCAAAAAATACGAAAAATGAACACATAAATTGAAACACTGCAATTGAAAGTGTGACGGAAAAACATCCAAATGAAACTATGTTACACATTGTTTAAGAAATCTTATCAACGTTGTGAAACTTATTTGAAGCACGATATCAAAGTTCAGAAAAACCCAACTGAAGCTCGATCAAGAAAATATCAAGTAAAAATGAATCATCTTATGTAGGAAATTCTATTAACTTTGTTAGCAGTTGCTGTATCCGTTTCACGTGCAACAAAAATACAAGTCCTTTCTCCAAGTATCAAATGAGAAGCGTTTTCGCAATGAATTCTTGTGAAGTCTGCAATAAATTTACAAATGATTTCGCATATTTTGATGAAACGTTCCTAAGACATGACATTACAAATTTTCATGATAACGAGATGTCGACAGAAAAGAATGTAATTAGCAAAACAAATAGGCAACAGGTGTTTGCTTTGATTTCTACATTGAATACGTTTTTCTTCAAACAGAAAAGTAGCAGAGAATCAATACAAACACTTTTCAACCTTGAAGGGATACTACGTCGCGAAAGTAAGGATATGGTTGAAACAAAAGTAAAATTTTGCTTTGTTTGCAGATGTTACATATATATGCTCAAAATTGCTACTTTGAGTGGTTAAACATAGGTGTTTATTGAAAGAATACTGTTTACATATTTTAACTTAGGGAATAAATAAGTCGCATGATTTTGTAAGAAATGATAAGCCAAATAACACATTTGCAAATGTAAGTTTGCAGTTAAATCATTTCCAGAATACAAAATTCTAGGAAAGAAATTGTAATAAGTTGTAATTCTCGAAGAGGTAAAATTACTTGCAACGAAAGAAATTTATAGACACCCAGTATATGCACACTTTGAATATATCTGTACGGTAAAAATTTTGAGTCACTTTGAACATATGTACGTGACGAAAATTTATATTCACTTCGAATATATTTACAGTGACTCAGGTATGTTCACATATTCTTAAAATTCGAGAAAGATAATGATATCACTTTTATTGTTGAATTTTAAACATAAATTGTTTGAGATGTTTTAATTCTTTATAAACGAATTCATTGCCAGCTTGACGAATGATTCTTTATGAGTCATTCCGCTCCATTTTGATCTTCAGATTTAAACTGCAGAGGATGTTCGAGATTATTGGAACGGAAATGTGAGAACAATGCAATACACTGCAATTTATAGATGCACAAAGACTTTGGCGAGTGATAAATAACATTAATTGAAAAAGTAAGAGAACATTTATCACAATTTATTTATAAACATTGGCAAATAGTGATATACAATTTGCATTAATCTTATGTAAAATAAAGTACCAGTGAATACGTATACATATGACAGGGATTTCAAATCGCTTTGAATATCTACATATTTGTATAATGAAAATCTCGACTCGCATTAACTATAACTCAAAATAAAAAAACTTCGAAGGTTTCGAAATCTTGAAAACCTTGATCTTTCACGAGACACTGATTATATCATGCTTGTTTGAATAAAAGAGAACTAATGTATGCTAATATTATGAGCAATAGAAAAATTAGCAATCGCAAACTCGTAATCATTAATTTCAAATGAAATTAATCTATGAGCATTCATTTTTTACATGATGTGTACATCTTTGATTAATTTTTCTTTCACAAGACACTAATTATATGTCACACAATTATGTCAATGCACAATGGAATCAGAACATGTTTGAGAAATTATGCCCATTTACATAGTTACAATAACTTATTGTTTATTGTGAATTAATAATATTATTTTGCCTAAACTTTACTTCGGAGCACACAAATTTTGTACCGTCTAACAGTTTTTAAGAATTCAGTGATTAAAAAGTTGTGTATGTCAATTTGGACCCCTTTGGCGTATTTGATAGGCTGCGACGCCATATTGGTTTTAACCATACTCTATCAATTAGGTAGAGAGTACCATAAAAATGGCAAAGCATGTACTTCCAATCACTAATTGTACACAGATGTTAGTTTCTTTTTTAATAAACGACATTATAGAATCACTTTAGCGCTCATAAACGCCTAATCAAATTTGGAATTCAATATGGCGTCACGTGTCAAATAAACTAAAAATGTTTACATACGCTTTTTAACCAACTTGCCCTATTTTTGCAAGTTATTAAAAAACTTGCATTTTTCTACATCAAAAACAATTAAATGGTAAAAAAGAAGTCAATTTTTGTTATTTGAATAATTCCCAAGAGCAAACGTAAAAATGTAACGATGTCCTTCGACGCGAAACACCTTATTATCGGAATTGCAGCATAAGATGTAATGTCAGTCAACTATTACATCTGACTAAGATAAAATTTATCAATACCGTCGAATATCGTCAGCAAAGACGCAAATGTAGAGGAGCATTGAATCAGACCATTCTTTCGTTTATCTGAAATTACCTCGTAAAACCTTAGCCAACGAGCCAAACTACGATTAGACATTTTTCCGGAAACGGAATGCTGCTTGCGCAAGTTCATCGAAATTTTTGTTGGTATCACGAAACACAGATACAACCGGATACTCCCATCACCGTATTCCATTGTGTTCCAGTCACCGATGCATACCTTTCGATGAGTAATTGCAGGAATAATCACGACAACGCGAGTCGAATCTTGTTCACGCTTGTCCCCCGGTAACAGTCGAACGCAGGTAAATGCGTAAAATTTGTGACAGCATGACGAGCGTCACGTATTCTCGTCCAGTGTTTTTCTACCGTATCAATCCACGATGGAATTATCAGACACCCAACGACCTCGAATCTGTCCGAAACATTCGATAATCTGCCGTTCGTGGACCCGGTTTCTTCGAGATCTCTTAGTTCTGTTTTCAACCTCTCGGATGCAGTTGGAGGTGCGACTATCGATAAAGTTATCGATAACTGTCGACGAAATGCTACGGTTATTTTCGTGTATTGATAATATCGTTAAGATATCGTGAAGATGGATTACACACTGTGATAACCGAAGTATGTAGCAACAGAGTTTGTAATTTCCTAAAATGTTGAAGCCTTTCGAAACTTCACAAGTTTCTGATTTTTCTCGTCTTGGAAAACTCACAAATATTCCATTCGAATGTGAATTTTCCAAATCCTCTTTATTTGAAGTTTTAAATTTTCGAATTCACTCATTCACAAGTTTCCAAACTTTTAAGTTTTCAAATAGTTCTGCTGAGTTTGAAAATATTTCAATTCGAAAAGTCGAAAAGCTTGGGATCAAGTACCCCTTAGGTCAACCCCAGCATGGTCTTCAGCGATGACCAATTTCCTGCTCGAACTTGTACGACAATCGTTTTTCGGACACTTTCAGAACGTTGAATAAAAAAAGGAAGAACTAAAGTTTGTCCATCGGAAGTATTCGATTATTCTCTCGAATCAAAGATAGCATCCCGCGATCACGTTTGTTCGATAACTTTCCAAATCCGTCAATATCTGTGTTATTTGCAGATCCATCGTGTACGGTTGATACGGATTAAAATAAAATATCATCGTTATCAGTGCTACCGTTTGTTAAGTTATCCAAGGTGTACACTTCGAGCATGGAAATTAACTTGCTGAGGAAAGTGGACTTTCACACAGGGACAATGAAAACACAGCTCCGTTTATCGTGCAATAAAACGATCTTCATCTAATGTCGCAAAACGTATCATTTTTTTAAATGGCGAAGTAATAACAGATAAGAGGGCTCGTGATAAACGTGGGCAGAAAAAACAAAAACGTGTATTGTCAATAATTATCAGAGATCGAGGATGACGTTAGTGATCTTGATCACGATGATGATGAACTTTTTGACAGCGAAATGTAGAAACAAAGACTCGAACACGTTCGATCTCTCAAAAATTGAATAACTCGAACTTTTGTTATCAGAATTTCATTGGTGATAAATATTACTCGACCTTGAAGGCATTCCACGTCATATAATTAAGCTTCTACGACAATAACCAACTAAAACGCACGTGACTGTAAATAAAATATATGATCCCGTAATTTGTCGAAAAAATCAGTCAGGAATCATCGTGGTAATTAACGCGTAAAAATGTTTTTATATTTATATTGAATAATATCAATTTCTTATATTTATAATTGAAAACTGTTTTTAATTTTTATTGCAATTACATTTAAAATCGACTTTCTTATATTTGAAATTTAAACAACACATAATCAGCAACGAGAAATGAATAGCTTTAAAAGAGTTAATTAATTATCGATATAATTAGTCATTGTATTGATTCATTGTTTGCTTAAAATGCACGTGGAATTGAAACATAGGAAAATTTACGTGATCCATCGCATGACGTGAAACGTCGATTATCGATCTTTTACAATATTTTTATCGAAATCGATGAATTAGAGATATGTAATATACGATTGTACATATTTCGAAAGAAAAAAATTGATGTCTGCCTTCCGGTATTACTGTTCTATCGCTGTTTTCATTCGACATTACATTCTTTTGTTTAAAACGCCTTCAGCGTTTGTTAAAATGTAACAAAAATTTGGAAATAGTTCACGAATCGTTAGAGCGTTATTTTCGTCGAGATACATTCTTCTCTTAAATCATCATCCAGAAAAATAAATTGAGTAACACCCACGTAAGTGGCAGAAACGAGTGCGTTGAAAAAAAACCACCAAGTTGGCCAATATCCGGTCGGCGGGCGAGCTCGTTTGGAAATTTGAAGGCCTTACTCTGACTTCAGCATGATCCAAACGCCACGCAATCAACCATATATCTTTAGAACATATATATGTACATACACTGGGGTGATTCTTATTTGATCAAATATATTTTTTTTTTCATAGGCCACCCAATGTGTTCTCACTTATAAGCAAATAATATGACGCTTTTTGTTTAAATATGGAACCCAGCAATTTTTTGAGATATTTAAGAATTTTGAAATTGCAGACTTTGGAAATTTGGACATTTAAAAATTTGAAGACCTAAATGTTTGCAAACTTGAGAAGCTAAAAATGTGAAAATATTAAACTTTGAAAACTGAGTGTTCGAAAGTGTTCAAATTCAAATACCGTTCCCTCGAAATTGACGAGAAGTAGTGGGAGTACATAAGACGATAAGACGTTTTCTCACGGTCATAGCAGAGTACGTGGGTGAGGTTACGTGCCCTTCGTTACCACCAATTGTTTAAAACGTGTCTCCCGCGGTTACTAAGGAACGTTAAGGTAGGTCAAGGGCGCAACATTTATGAGAAAAGAATACATATGTACGTATTTCAAATTCTACACTCTTGCGAACATTTACTCATCAGCCTTCAAGCTTCAAAAATGCTCAACTAACTGCATTCGATGATTAATCTAAAGAACTTTTATACAGCAACCATATTTGGTTATGTTCATGTACAGTGTATAGTAGACACCATGTTGTTTCCATTACGAAACGTACCTCGTTTATAAGCAGATCATTTTACTGCAGATTTTCAATTCATATTACGAGCTAATAACATTGGATGATGCAGAAATAATTAATGTTACGAACAGTCCGTTGTGAATGTATAAAATATTTACATGCACGACCGCGTGTCGCGGTTTAGGATGCCCACGTACGCACTGATGTGGCCAGTAGCGCATCTCTAAATTATAAGACCCCATTTTATGCTCCAAAAAAGCAACACTCCTTATATTGCATTCTACCGTTATCCAGCAATTTCGTATCATGTTGCATCATCGGTATAGATTCAATATAAATGAAAAGCGCATTACTAAATACGTAAAAACTAGGTACAAAAGTGCTGAATCAGGAACTTGACCGATATGAACGGAAAAAAAATGTTCGTACTATGTCCAGAATGTTACCGTGTATAATTTCGACGCGCGATACAAGTGTTAACTTGATTTAGGCATGTGATCAAAAATATAATTTCTTTCGTCACGCACGAAACGTAACGTTTCAAACATTGTAAAAAAATGTAAAAATGAAATATCTCACCGCAGGAATTCTTCTAAAATTTCAATCGCGTTTTCACGAACACGAAGCACCCATTCATGCGATACCCTTAGGCCGACACTGGAGATCTTGAACTGCGCATGCGCGTACGTTTTCCCCACCCCGCGGCGCACTTACGGATTCTGTCGAATTAATCCGAGGCGGCGACCGTAGCCTTAGTCGTTTGCTGCACAATGGCGCGATCGGTCTGTGCTTGCTTGTTCTGTTGCCGCCGTCGTTTCTGAGCGGAGGGCCGGCCCAAAACGTTGGACCGTCCGTTGCGCGGGATACAAATCGCTCCGCATAGTCTCTCCCTCGTTCGCAACCGCTCAGCTTTTTACGTTTCGGCGTTTCTCCGAAGTTGTTCAGTCCTCCGGGCCGCACAACGAAAGGGAAACAACGCGACGACTGGTCGGGACACGAATCGCGAGAACACTACCAACATCCATCCTGGTAGATCCAACGGAAAGAAGACCAGGTTTTATCCGACGCGCGCGCTATTCGAAAAAGCAGCACACCAGAGGTACGCTTTTCGAGCAGACGGCGGTTTATCAACAACGTATTTGGGGGAAACTCGGTTACGTCTGGCTCCATCCCAGCCTCCCGTTCAGGAACGTACGGCAGCAAGAACATTGTAAAGGTAATCATTGTTCATCCTGGTGTACGTTCTACCGAATTGTACTTTGAAAAGAAACACAAACGTGTTTGGAGTGAGTGCGCGTATGCGTATTTTCCGTATCAGCCTCGCTGCGAGTACAGTGCAAAGTGCAGTGATTATTACTGACACGTACCAGATCGATGTCAAGCTCTTCGTTTATTTTGTTTGGTGCGCTTGCCCTGACATAGATGCACCCCTTTCAGGCATTTCTTTTTATAATTAACAATTTTATAAGATTCGGATCATTTTGAATCGCCGACTAATGGTCGAAAGAGTATGTTGTTGTCATCGTTGGTAATTTATTCCTAGTTTACCGGAAGTTACTTAAAAGGCCGGTTTGATCCGTGGTTGTAAAGGGGCTACGTGAACAAATGTATTAGGCAATTTATTTCGCTGTATTGCGTCATGTTTGCGCGCTATTAATGCAACCGGTGCCCGCAATATCGCCGTGACAACTGTGGAACTCCGCCATTTTGACCTTACCGAAGGATATCTGCTATCTACTTGGTTGTGTGCGTGCACACGCGTTTCAACACGCGCTACCGTGTGGACGCAATCCTTCACCAATTCCAAGCTAGCTATTTCGTCAGATTCTCGTTCATTCAATAAATGTGGATAGAGAACACTCACTAGTACCAGTTACAGGATTCCGCACCTACTGCTACGATGTTTACTTGATATTTAAACAATTTGAGTGATCGAAAATAAGTAGAGGTTTGCAGTAGATCTTCCAGTTGAAATGATAAGTTAGAATCGCGCTCTTAGCTGGACTATCTTTTGAGGAACGAACTAGGGGGCGAGTGAGTACTGTCACGTATACTTGGGTATAATGTAGGCTTTCTTTACATAAGGACTGGTTTACGAACACCATTGAAACACATTCAATTTTGGGAAAATTCTTACATTTTTTCATTTTTCAATTCGAATATTTTCATAATTCCAAGTACTCAAGTCCAAACATTCTCAAATTTTTGAATTCGAAAATTTCTACATTCTGTATATCGGAATTTTTAAATTACTATACTTTTGAATTCTTAAATTTTCAATTCTTTAAATTTCATAATTTACAAATCCCTAAATTTCGATATTCCTATGTTTTTAAACTCCAGAGTTGTTAAGTTCCAAAATTTATTAACCAGTACTTAACAAATTATTGCGTCTATTTTCTGTTCAACATCATTATTCCCAGGAAAGTCTTCCGTACTCGCTTTTATACGTCCCTGATCTTTGGAACGACAAGAGTTTTGCGCAAGTGCGTAGATATCGTAATGGCGCGATTTCGCGAATATTGATAGCCGGGATTTGCGCTAACGATAAAATCGAGCGATCGAGTCGGCTTTGAAATTTAAATTTCTTCAAGCTTGAATCATTCGTCCTCTCTTGAAAGTTAACCTTGCCATATTATTTGATAACGTAATGAAATACTTTGTGACATGGACGATAAACATGATTGGTAACATGTAACTTTTTTCTTAATTTCATACTCGTAATTTATATGCGGCAAATCTCACAGTCAGATTGCATACCCCCAAGGACGTTGAATTTACATATCGCACATGTATGTACATACATGTATATTTCAAAAGTGACGCAATTAAAAGAAGTATATTTTCCAGGTGAAGCAAGGAACTGATTTGAGCATAATTAAACGCTAATAAATTGATGTTAAATACACTAACCTTACAATATATTGTATCATGTATCATTGAGTTTCAGCAATCGTAATTGCAAAATCAATTTTTATAAGATAAGAATACTTAATTTTTCATAGTTTATTAGGGTACTGTATCCTCAGAAGCAAACAGTATGTATAAATATATACTTGAAACATTCAATGCGAAATTATCAGTTGCACGCGACAAGGTGTAAATATACAGGAAAATTTCTTGTGCAATTAGTTGCAATAATAATGGTCTCACGATTTTCTTGCATCACGTTTTACAATTTTTCTGCGACTTCCTCAGCCTCTTTGACTGGGTAGAGCGGTCGGCGCAACGACCGCTTACAACGATATCCCTGACCTTACGGTGTCCCCTTCTCTATGGAAATTGCGCACAAGGCAGGACGAGTGTCGAAACATCGTCTTTTGAAATTGTCCGTGAATCACATAGAGTTAATGAACGGAACTCTCGTCATTCGAATCCTATTACGAATACGTATAATTGACTTAAAATTACATGACACTATTCTGCTGTGGCCTCGACTCATATAATATTCTTTAAAACTATTCACACAAATTTATACAGTAATAATTATGTAGTTTGAATAATATTTAAAAATTACAGACTTCATTTTTAACCTTTAGAGACTATTTTTGTAACATAAATGATAGAAAGGTCATTAACGACTCTATAAAAAATTCAACACATCTTAAGGTGCATTTTCTACTTTAATATTTTATGCGATTATTACTTTTTTTCTTTGATGCAATATCAGTCATGGGCAGATCAAACGCCAATGACCTCAAGGGTAATACATATGATTCGTACAGCGTAAGATGTTAAAGTTTGAGAAGTAGAAAATTTAGAAATTGGTTACCTGTCAGAGGCTACGAGCGCGCGTCACTCACCTGAGTAGCGCCCTCTGGGTTGCAATTACTCATCACTGCGGTATAAAAATTCGTAATACTTATTTCCATGAATACAATAAATTCGAAAGAATCTGCCCCTTCCGCATTCTAAAGTTTAAATTATAATCGTATCATTTAATTAATGCTCGATTTTATCTTTATGTTACAGAATTTAAACATAAAAGTGACCGACTTGTCACCTACAAAGATCTCCGTCCAAGGACCCAGCGGTAGCATCAAGCAACACTGCGTGGGCCCTCGCACAAGTGATATTCTTACCTATGATTAATTAACAACTATACACGAGTTTATACCGGTAGAGCTTATACCTAAGCATCAAGAAATCCGTAAAAAATCGATAACTGTCGCAGCTGCCGTGTGGTAATCTTGTGACGTGAAGTGTGTTCAAAGATTTTTCTCCTTTAACGATCCACCGACAATAATAAGGATTACAAAACTGTTTTCAAACTCGAAAGTGAGGACACGTGTTTTATTACACAATTAAAATATAACTTTATTGAATAAGTACAAGGAGACAGTAGTGTCGCGAGTGTGGTAAACGGTGCGTGTGTGAAAGCATCACAATATGAGAGTGACAGCCGCCGTTAGGCAGCATCCTCTTCATCTGCAAGTGACTCGTACCAACAATGGAAAGTTTTTGGTCAGTCCGAACAGTAGTCAGGATATTAGTCAACAACCGACGAGCGACGAAACGAACTCGGTGCCAGCAGTTGTCTTCCCTAGTTATGAACCATTGCCCACCGATCATCATGGACCCACCATACTTGGCGATCGGTATCTGCTTCTTGGTCCGGCCGAGGGAAGCGCTTTGTACCGGTGTGTTGACGTTCACACCGGCAAACAAATCGTCGCAAAGGTGAGTTTGTTAGCTTTTTCTTTTCACTTCAAACCATCGTATTTTGTATCAGTATTAGTGCGAAGAGTGGAGTGAGGCGATAGGTACGCATCAATTGTATTTCAAATTTCGCGGGTGAATTAAGCAGTGGCGGACCGAAACGCTTTTGGGAAGAACAAAATACATATTTCTGAACCTTCCGCACGATTTAAAATTTATTTATAATTCGTTTTTCAACCTTTTTCTGCAATAGTAATGTGGGTCATTAAGTTTATATTATTTGTAACTAAATATGTAATTTATTTTATTCGAGAAAATGAACATTAAAATTTAGTAAAATAGATGTACTAGTGAAATTAACGAATTTTACAATATAAATTCTGTTTCATCAGAGATTTTTTATTGAATTTATAGCAACTGCTACATGTAAATCTGCCGTACACGACAAAAATCCCCTTTTGAGTTGCTGTGCATACTCTACACGCAACGCCTCGCATTCCTTCACTGAAGGACGGTTAAATGCTATTTTTTTAACGACGATAATACTTTGAGAAAGATACATGTATATATTTTTAAATAAATGTTACATTACTTTTATATCTGTATTTTTATTACCATCTAATACATATAAAGAAACAACTTTAGTTCAAACTATTCAATCTGCATAAAAAATGTCTTATTAACTTAACGCTATATCATAAGATTCGTATAAAATAATCTTTGTTAAATTTTATCGTGTGAAATATAATTTAGAATAACGTTTAACTTCGTTAGCCGACAAGGATATAAAAAAATTGTAAGCAATAATTACGAAATGTTTCATCTTTATCCTTGATAGAGCAAACGCATCCTGCCTCCAGGATATATGTCGCGTAAGTCTCGAGGCAGGTGTGCAACAACGAGCAGAACCACGTCCAATAAAAGTTACATGGTGTATTGATGGAAATCACCTTTCTAAACTGTCGCCTTAAGGCTTTTTCGTTCGTATTCGGGTCGAAGCGAACGGGTTCGCGTTATCGGTCGAAGCCACCGACGCTCTTAACCCGGATGGACGAAAAATCATCCTCGTTCAGTTGCGTTTAACCCGAGAACGCGTGACTCGTGTCATTTGTTTCTTGTTTACGATAATAATACACGCTACGTTACATCCGTGTTAATCACAACGCGTAAACATTTCTTGCTGACGTTTTCTCGGACGATTGCTTAACCGTTTGAAATCGGAAGTCATTCTGCTCAACCGATATCAGCTTCTTCCTTACTGAAATTAAAGAGAAATCGATTCGCTGATACCCGACGCGTCTAATTGAATTACTTTACTCTGCGTCACACCTCTTTTAGTATAGCACCGGAAATATAGCATCATCGTAAAGGTAATACGGTCTAATAAAGTGATGCAGGGTCATGGCTGCCTACAGATTATAGTATAGAGTTTCAAGTAATAAAGTGAAGAAGGTTATTAATTTAATATAGTTTAATATTACTAGAATAATTGTGAGGGGTGTCTATGTATTTGTATATCCTTGCAAAGAAACTTCATCCAAACTTGTAAACATTTTTCTTGAACTTATAAGTATTGCATATATTAGTACCATATTTCAGATTTATCTTAACAAAATTGCAAATTACGAATTGGAATAATAACACAATAATTTTAAATTATTTAAAGGATTATGCTTTTAAGAATTGACATCCGCAACGGAAGTTACACTTTTCAGAGCATGTCCGCATTTACAGGGGTACGGTTATACGTTTAGGTTAGAATCTTAGAACAAAAAGTAGATCTTCTTGGTATCCGGTGTTTCTTCTGGCGTGACCAGCAACCGTTATTTCCATTGTCATCGCAATCGTAGGATTCATTGGTAGGAACGTGCGTGCCGTGTCATTCTATGAGAAAAGTTCTACAGAATGTTGTTGCGTCAACCTTCACCGCATTTCTCGCAATTAAATCCTGCAGTTGTTACATGTCTAATGAACGTTGCTGTTTTAAGAATGCAAACTTTGAATGTTGCAATATACACCTTCGATATCTAAATAGATTAAATATTCCATTAGCATATGATTAGGAAATTTAGACATTTTTTGATAATGTGAAAATTTGAGGATTTAGAAATTGGGACATCCTTTGAAATTTTCCAAATTCTTTTGTATAAAATTTTTTGATGAGGCACTTGAAAATATTGTCGTTTAATAAAATGATTTTGTGTTCTTCTAAAAAAAAAATCATTTTAACGAATTTTAAATTAATTAATTTTTCTCACAAGTATAATGTACATAAAATAATGTTTCAGTTTGGTGTTATTTGCTTTGCGAATTTACGTACAGTTTCTGTTGAGAACCGCTTAATACATCTTGCATTGTCGTAACTGGATGGCGCGGTCATTGCTTCCGCCATATAAAATCTTTGTAGTTGTTGACGTAACACGTTGCTATAATTTGAAGTAATTTACTTGAGGTTTTCGTATATTCCATAGTGACCAATCTTCCAGGTACCGTTGTATTTGTAATAAAAACGTTGTGTGTGCTTAAGAAATTTCAGTCGAATTAGTTACAGTCTTAGAAAGTGTTTTAGTGAATATAAATGAGACTGTAATCGCTAAATATAGAGAAACAATCTTTCATAAATATATTTCTAAAATACATGAACATTTTCGTACATATTGACATTGACTTTCACATAGCCTCTTCGAGTAAAACGATGATACGATATTATATAACTTAATATTATCAGTCCATTATAACTTTACGACATAGTAAATATTAGTAATTATACATACATTGAAACGATATTCCTGTAATAGAACAAAACAGAGAACGAAATAAGCAGAGTAAATTAATTTAAATAGGAAGATAAGGTGTTCATAACCACTATAACTCATAATAACGGCGGCGATCGTTGAAGGATTAGATAAGAAGGTATTGCATCCTCTGTTAAATAATTAATACGCGTAAATGGTGTAAATTAAAAATTTCCTTACATGTACTATAATAACAGCTACACCGGAACGGTGCATATGTTGCGTAGTGCTATTTTCCACAAAACACCAGTTATTATACAACAAAAATGTGGATACGTAACGGTTTTGCTAATATTGGAGTCGATCGAAGCTTCCGGCAGAAGTCCGCTTGTGCGGTGACTAATGAAACTAATTGGATTTATCTTTGAATATTTCCTGAAGGAAGGAATTAATTAAGTGCGTTCAAGTTTTAAATATTTCATCCTTCACGATGTATGAATGGCAATAAAGAGAGTCTAATTATAATTAGCTGTTTCCGAATTAATAAGCGATAATTAATTGGACTTTCCTTGTTATATTATTTTAGTTATTATAATTTACCTGTTAATTATTATAACTAAATAATCAATTATGCTTATTTTATTAGCCATCTAATTAGAACTTAGGTCCCCAGTTTTACTGATAAGTGTTAATATCCCATGTTGATGTTGAAGTCTGAGAATTAAGGATTTGCATATTTGAAAAATTGGGTGTTTAGAAATTTTTAGATTAAAGAATTTATAACTGAAAATTTTTAATATGAGGTATATAAGATATTGTTTCTGTAAACAAAATTTTGGATATGCAAAATTAATAAGAGAGCAGCTGCAATATATAATTCCCTAATTATTTTTATTACTGCAACTTTATCTTCCTTTTTAATCAGATAATGATTGACTTTCTCTTATCATTTTCCTGTTAAATTCCAGGATATTTTTAGTTTGCATTTTGATAAACAACATCCGGGAGTAGATACTGCACAGATGAATGAAACCACGTTCAAAATTAACGACTGTTATCAGAATTTTCTTTCTCCTGACAAAATCAGCAAATAATTCATAAACGTACAGCCACTGGCGCTATTGTGTTTTCTGCTACCATCGCCGATAACGTTATCTTATATTCCGGTAACGAATGCAGTATTAACAATAAAAATCATACATATATAAATCTATTAGATCGTTCAGCATGATTTTTCACAAACAAAACGTTAACTTTTGTCATTTATTTCCCAAAACAAATTTTAATCGAAGTATGTTTTCTTGAATGAGTAGATATGTAACGCGCATGCGCACGATACGCATATAACGCATGCGCATTATCTCTATTCAAGAAAAGTTACTTTTTTCAACAAATACTTCAGCATTATTTGAAACGTTTAAAACTAGACTTCCACCAATTTGTAACGCCTTGAAACATTCGAAACAACCTTTATTTTAAGAAATACTGTAATTTCAATGTAAAAAGAAAATTTTATTCTTCAAAATTAAATTTAAGCAGCTGAGTTGCATGAATGTAGCTAATCAACCACATCCATTAGTATTTCTTTTAGTGTAGCAACTTTTGTTGTCTAGAATAGAAGGAATAACAAAGATGTGTCTGTCAAACTAACCTAACCTAATAATAAAACTTTGTGTTAAATGTAAGATAAATGTCGAAGCTTGCTCTTCAATATCCGTTAAGTTTAATCTCTGGCATGACATAAACCATATGAAACCGTATATGCCTCTAAGGAACACAGAAAGATGTGTGTGCCACGCGTTTCTTGCCACGACAGCTGCTGCTGCCGCGTTTCCATTAACATTTTACAATCGTCGCGTTATACAATACGCCGCTTACATCATCGAACAGCCAACAAACACAAGGCTGCACCTTGCCTCACCTCGCCGTTACTTCGTCGTATCGGCGCTGCCCGTTATTCATAATCGCTTCTAAAGCCAGGGCCGTTTAATTTAATTGACGATTACATCGAGCACGGGGCTTGCGTGACATGCTTTCGCAATTGCGTCCAGCTTCTGACGAGTTGGTCCGCGTTGCCGACTTTCAAAACATTTTGATCAAAGAAAAACCAGTTCCGGTTTTCTGCATCTCGAACACTGTTACGAAGTGCGGTAAATAGGATAAAGTAGTCAATTATTGACACTTTAAGCAAATTCATTATTGTATTGCAGTCCTGTGACAACACTTGGTGGCAATGAACGTAGTAAATAAACTCACAAATAACAGTAACACGTTGCAACGTTAAAGCTCTTGTTTGCCAATGGACTTTTAATATATTAGTATACCTTTATCTTCTAAAGTGCAAAAATGACAATTTATTGTATACAGGAATTTCAACTTAATGTTTTAAATGAATAATATTCGTAATTGCTATATAATTTTAATTAGTTACTCTGTTTCGTAATATTCAAATAAGTATTAGCCTTCTGACCAATCATTTTAAATGCTTTTTGTACATTTTTGTTGTATTTTAATTATTTATATACATAGTACATGTATCACTGAACTGTAGTATTGGCTAAAATGTATTAAAACTTAGGGTCTTCTTAATATTGGGATTTGGGGATTTTTTAATTTTGGGGTTTAAAAATTTTAAAACTTAGAAATCTTAAAATTACAAGACAGATAAATATGGTTCTGTTAAATTCGTGAATGGAAAACTGGTACCCTCTTCTCTAGATGCCCTAAGCACGTGCTTACGATGCTGTCTGTGAAAGAACAAAATGGTAATAGCACACAACGTGTCTTCACAAAACGGATCGATAAGGAAGCGGGCACACGAAATCTTGGCTACTTTTGAAACTTTGTACATCCGGCCGTTCATCTCGTGGTGTCGAAACCTGACACAGTTTCGAAACTCGAGTCCCATTAGTTTAATAAGGGCACACACTGCGTTCTTTACGAAATCACCCGGTGCCGATCGATCGTTACACTCAAAATGTTTGAGCAACATGACCAACAATAAAGTCTCGTGTGTGACGATACCGCCATATTGAATTATCGAGTGAGGGTAGCAATGACCCTTAGAACACAACCCTTTTGGTGTTGTATGACCGAGCACTGCATGTTTCTCATACCACAATATTAGGATGGATCATATATAAACACAGTAATCGATGGATATAATTTTGAGCAGTTTTGATTCAGTGTTAAACCATCTTCATTTAAATGGTAATAATATAACCTATCAATATGCAACATTGTGGACATTTAAAATAGTGTTATCAGATAAAACTTGTTTCTCGTGATCCGTCCTTATAAAAATTCAAGCTCAGATATTGTATAAATAGCATGGCAGTGAAAAATTTTAATATTTTTACTTTAAATATCGATTAAAATGTCAAGAAAGTTGATTAACTGTACGAAAACATCAATCAAGTAAAATTTGTAAGGTTCACGTTTGTTTCACAATATTTCTGCTAAAGATAGAATCTTCCATCTTTGGGAGATCGATTAATTACACATTGACGAAGATAAACGCTTAGTCATGTGTTCCAGTATTATTTACCTTATTTATTGACACTTCAATTATAAGATTAATTGATCTAATTACACGTGTCTTTAGAGAGAGACACTATCCGTTGATTAGTTTACATGTAATTTGGAAATAATGTGGAGAGCCTCGAACGTGAACAGTGGCTTAGAGTGATGGCGATTTTTAAAACTCCATTTTCTTTTAGTTAATAAAATTATATTAATTTTAGTTAATAAAATTATACATCTTTTAATTTTTATATTTTATTTCTATAATTTTTAAATTATTAAAGTTTCTTTTCATGTATGTATCCAAAGTGATTCTGATAATTTTAACAAACTTCGAGTCACACAATGAACAATCGCAGATTAATTCAACAATAACCGATTATCCCCGCTTATCAAAATACGTATACAATAAAACTTTGTCACTCTAAATTCATCACAACTGGATTAAAATATCAGAAAGCATTCAATTCAATCTGCGATACTCGGAATCATCAATATTTCTTCAGTTGTCGGTTATCTTGAATGAACGATGGATCAAGCTGTTACGTATGATATTTATCTCGGGCTATTAATACACTTTTCAAACAATAAACAAGCAGATTGCCAAATTAGTAAAAAATGTTCCTCCGTGATAACGCAGAACACGCATAAACTTTTAAAATGTAGTCGTTTCGAGCAATACGTATGTATACGTATTGTCTGCTGCGGATATCCGTATTAACCGGTCAATGCTAACGTACAATTATCTAGTACAATGGCAGATATTATGCGCGTTATTGAGTACGTTACGCGGCGTCCGCATAAACCATTCCTTAAAGAACGTTCGTTAAGTGACAAGTCTTTTAATAGTAAAATAACGAAATATATCCGCTCGTAAAATTGCTAGAATTCGACAATAGGTCCAATTCGAAATGTTCAGTTTCAGACACATACATTAAAAATCTTGAGGGATTTCTTTGACCTTTGCGATTTTTATATACTTCTGAATGTATCAGGTTTTAAGATAGGAACTTGCGAATACTTACCGTACACAGAATTTTTATATTCATATTATTATTTTATATCATATTCGGGCATTTGGAACTTGAAGTTGGAAATTTGAAAATTTCTACTGTACACATATTCTATACCCTGCATCCCATAAGCATCAGTTCATATTTTAATTTGACTAGACTCCAGTCCCTATGTACTATACCAGTTACATCTATTTTATAACTTACCCTAAAAATTTCTCACAAAACCTTCAAAATTACTGTCACTTAAACTGAATATACAAATCGTGTTTGGTCCCATAATCAGGAAAGTATCAAAAGCTCGTTAAAATTTCTACCTTGGACCAAAACCTGACCTTTAAGCTGAAACTATAAAAATAAATAAATACTAGATAAACTAGTATATCTCGACAAAGGTGATTTAAAGCTTAACAATGTTCCAAAAGAAAGATTATATGTTCCGAACGTGGCGTTGAAACCCGTGTAAATTGAAGGATAGGTAACTAAACGAATAAATATCTATTTTGCATTTAAAAAGCTGCCGATCACACATAGGTTGTCATGAGCGAAGCCGTTTCCTAATCCTCCTCGATGTAGCATATACATAGACGAACGAGCCAGTGACGCAACGATATTCGTGGATTTCAGGCGTTGACCGTGGGCGACAAAGGTTGCGAGGCACTACTACAGGCTCACCTTCGATTAGAAGGTACCGGGGCAGCAAGCGGTGTCGCGGGCGTGGTTGAAGCACCTGGAGGTCGACGCTATCTGTTACTGGAGGGTCACCACGGTGATCTGCACGCCTATGTTAGGGCACGCAGGAGGCTGCGGGAACCGGAGGCGAGGCGGCTTTTCCGGCAAGCGGCCAGGGCCGTGGCTACGTGTCACGAGTACGGGGTTGTGCTAAGAGATCTGAAACTCAGGAAGTTCGTTTTCGCTGACGAAGCAAGGTAAGAGAACTAAGTACACTGAAATGCCACTTAACCCTTTCACACTGTGGTCAAACTCTAGTTCGTAATGAACTTAAAACTAAAGTCCCTTCGGTTAGAGAACACTAAACCTACCGGCAAATATGTACTTAATTTGAAATTAAAAATGAAGTTGAAAAATAAACGCATTTATTCTTTATCAATGCTGATTTCAAAGAATACTTTAACAAAATGTGTACCTTATAATAAGAAACTTGTAGAGCGGTCATTTGATGTTTGGTAGTTTTAGTGTTAAATGAATATTTTCATCTTCAAGTGAATTGAAAAATTTGCAAGTTCGAATTGAAAATTGAACTGTGATTCTCTGCCGGAAAATCCTTCATACGTTTGTAATTTAATTCGTAATTAAAGATTTAATTACGAGTTAAATGTTAATCGTTAATTATTAGACGAAAAAGCTGATATATCGTGGAGAAGACAATCAACTGAAAATGATATACTGACATAAACGAGTATTGATTGAAAATATAGTATAGTCTTGTAGTATGCCAAAAGCGGTTAAGGTGACAAAGTAGTTACTAATTTGACATGAGCGTTAATGATGCGATACGCCCACGTTTGTAGCATTCTTCGAGCGAGTGAGAGGACACGTGTGTCTGAAACAGCCATGGAAAACCAGTTCGTGTTCGTTTCATTTCCATATTCGCCTATAATTCCTTCACACCATCGAGTGTATGGGAGGTATCTTGGAAAAAGAAGTACTTCCACGCCTACATAAATTAACTTCCCCTTCACCGGATCGAACTGCGCCACAATATAATGCAACCCTTCCATGTTTAATGAATTCCGTTCTATTTTCTGTTCTTATCCAGACACTCGATTATTTACTGCCAATTACGAATTCGACAAGTTGTTGTCACCATTACATTTCAAGCAGACTTGATTCTGTCTCGGCCGCATAATTGTACGTCTTAGGTAATACATAATTTCTGTAAAAATTGAAATGTTTCAATTTGTAATCAACAGTCTGTGGCAATATTGAATTCCAATCGCGTGTCTTGCGTTAGAAACTGAACACGTTTCGTCAGATCCATCCTTTCCTCGAGATAATTTATGCGATTCATTTTTCTGCACTTCGCGTCTCGTTTTTTATCCGAAGCAGTTTCGTGACATCTTTCAAAGGTTTCCACGTAAAATTATTTTCAACGATCGCTGCTTTGTTTACACAGAATTCATTGCTAAATCCCCACTTTTCTAAATTTACTTTTCGTATCTCCAGTTTTTAAATTGCCAAATTTCCAAAAACTTGTTCAAAACACTATTTTTTTGCCGTACGATTTATCAGACAGAATCACTGGTACAATGTTAAAATAAAGAAAATTGAAAATGCTATGCAGTCCTCGGACTTTAACTTAAAAGCGTATTAAAAATTCGAGCAAGATTAATCACATTTGAACTGCGAGTGCACAAGACTCGTCAAAGACAAGATTAACAAATACAAGGAACCTGTCGCCAGGCAGAAATTCTAGTTACTCCGATAGCAGTCATGTGACTTATCAAGCATCAAAAGCCTCGTTGGTTAGAATTCCATTCCCCGTATCGTCATCTTCCGGAAAGGGTTCCATCTCTTGACCGGATAGAACGCAATCGAAATGAATTCAAGGAACGAACGGATCGCGCCACTCCACACCACACCACTCGAGTGCCACGCCACATCGAGCTATTCGCAAGGTGTGTTCTCGCGGTTGAACGTGACTGTTCGCGCGAGCAATACACGAGGCACCCACACACGCTCATGTACACATGCTCTCATATCGCACACAATTAAAGTATCAATACAACGGTTCTCCATCTGGGATACAGTATAACTCATTCAGAATTTTTAATATAAAAAAAATTATGCTGTACGATTTTTCAGCATTCTACTGTTAAATAAGTATACTAAGTTGCTACTATGTTACTGAGTATACAAACGAGCTTTAACCCCTTGCAGTATTCTGACTCGTGACGCACTCGCACTGCAATTGTGACAAATCTTACTCGAATTTTGAATACACTTCAATCTCCAAGTCCAGTTATAATTTTCACAGTCAAGAATTGCTGAATACAGGACTGACATAATATTTCAACTTTCTTTGTTTTAATATTATGGCTGTATTAGTTCTGACGCACCTTACAAATATTGTGCAAGGGGTTAAAGTTGATGAGGCATAAAGAAATTTTGCCATACTGAATATGTATATCGTTTGTCTCGTGAGGGTGCGACACGTGTCTTTCGATATGTACTAGTGATGTCACCGGTATTATAAACTCTGAAATTAAAACCGAATTCAATGTATTGTTGACTAATATTTAAACATAGAACAATAACGTTGTATAATCTAAGTTCCTATAAATTTTTTACTGCCACCGGTATACACCTTCCCCAAAGTTCTATGAAGACGAGGTCGTAAAAAGCACGAGAAATATAAGAAAATATATAGATGTAGAATACGCTAGGTCAGGGCCGTTCATAGGTGTAAACTTGAAAATGTTTTTTACACCTTTCCCATTACCATGATCGGGCTACTGAATGCGTTAACTCTGGACATTCACGAGAAGATTGAGAACCGCTTTTGATCGAAACACACAGAAGTGGGCGTGGTGTGTACTTACATATGATAAAAGCACACGAGAGACCGTTTCGTGTGCCCCGCGTGTTGTGTGTCGGTTCAGAGTTGGCTAATCGCGCGTTGCGCTCGCATTCCTGCCTCTTGACGAACTGCTCCCGCGCGTGGAATAAGGAGAAGCGAGAAAGAAAGATCAGATATATAAGAAGAGTGGGGCAAGAGACACGCGGGGGGAATGTTGCAAGTCAGAAAAGCATATTGGTTCATCGGCTGGGGAGATTTTGAAATGCTGGTATAATTAGGAAATGCGTGGTTCGTTCCACCTCCCTAGAAGCCGAGTCCAGACGTCTCTGTGATTGCATTACGCTCTTAATGATTAAGGTATGCGCCGGCGTCTGCAGATTGTGTCAGAAAAGATATATTGCCTTGGCCAAAAAGTTATGTCGCCTTTGTCAGTAGCTGACATTTATTCAATTTATGTGTCAACACCTTTTTCCCTGACAAATGAATACATAACCTGAAGTTTACATTTTGGGGTGTATTAATGAGACAGCATCAAGTATAATAGTTTTTTATCTGAGATTGTTAACAATGAAAGATATTTTCATGAAGATAAAACAGTTGCTCTAAATGATTGCAAATATATTTTGGGAAACTTTGTACTGAAAATATTAATCCATGTTTGAAGAACAAGTATATAGATGGTCAAGAATGATCAAATGAAAAAGCAATTAATATATTACATAATAGGATTTTGCGTATGTAAGATTTGTAGTTTCCTTAAAAAACGATCGAACTTTTTGAACACTGGCAAGTATGGCTGGGCTTGTTTAGGTAAATTGGTGATATAAGGCACCGCCATTTTTTTGGTTAGTAAATTTGAAAATTGAGGAACTGGAAAGTTTGAGCATTTGGACATTTAGAAACTTGAAGCCAGCATAGAAATTCAGGAATTTGAAAGTATCAATAATTATGCAAAATTTAACGCAATTATGGATTAACCAAATTTTATGCAAACGTAAATTTAACTCAATCTTTGGAAGAGTTAATCCATTACAATTTCCAGTCAATATCCAAATTTCGAAGTCTTAAACCAAAGAAATAGAAATTAATTTCTTTTATATTTAAAAAGTAACCTAATGACCCGAGACAAGTGTTCCAATTGCCCGGCGCTAACAATGATATTACAAGCGAGTATTTTTAGAACATTCGGACACGCTGCAGTGAAAGAATGTTCGTTTACACTTGAATTTTGCGGAAAGAGGAGGGAGAACGGACATTCGCTCGCTCGATATAAATGCACCATAAGAAGGATCGAGAGTGAATGACCTCTTACTGTTGATAATACTGTGTGTTACTTGTTTAACTTCTTGCCGTATAATATCGGGTCACACTCCTTGTGCAACTTGAAGTTTATAAATGTAACAAATATGAGTCATATTTGTAGTACGACTGAATTTTTAGTCCACTGCTCGAGATCGTTAACACATTCAGCGCCATCATGGAACTTGATCTTTTTCGACTAATTTACAATGAATTGCACTATGGAATTAAGTGACAAAGTACGTTTTTATTTTTTAAAACGATAAACTAATTAGTTAACTGTAGTTGCAAATTACGCTCAATGTGTTAAAAGCAATGTATGCTCTTTATATTTAAACTTTTATTTGCCTCGACAATGTAGCAATTGTTGCTGATATATTGTGAGACAAGTTTCAAATTTGTAAATTCTCAGCTTAGCAAATTTTCAAATCCCCACATTCACAAATCGAAAACACTCTAAATTTCTGTATATCTAAATTCGTAAATATTCAAATTTCGGAATTCCCAAATCCCCACATTTCCGCATTCCAAAAATCTGTTTTCCTAAATTCTTCAATTTTAAAATCCCCAAATTTCTGACGTCCTAAATTTGAAAACGTGCTAATTAAAAATGAACAAATGCTGCTTCCGTGTCGCCATCTTTGCTAGGAGAGCCAATCACACTCGTCGATGCGCACATTATTAGTCGATTCTTCACCGGCACTAAAACACAGAAAAGCTGTAACTGAGAAACAAGGTCAAGCAAAATCCAATGTTGAAACCATTGTTAAAGCGTACCCGAGAGATGATGAAGCAACCTGTATCACGTTGAAGACGTTTTATTGGCAAATCGCGAGAAAGACGTGTCCGCGTCCTTCGAACCTAGAAATAGTAAATTGTACAATAATACACGATGTTGATAATGCGCTCGAAGGTATCGGCAGAGCTTGTTACCGCGTGTAATCTAACTGGTTCCTCGAGGTAAACGCTTACATTGAACACGTCGAGAGAAATGGATCACGATAGTATGTCATTAAAAATGCATTTCTGATCGATATGCATCGATTTCGTGTCGGTCGTTTTGTTATAGATGTAATTACGATGCTTGCAATGCGCAATACTGATACGTAACTATCCTTGTACATTACGGCAATCGCGCTTATGCAAATATCTTTGTTTCCTCTCACATCATTTGCAATTTGCACTATGTCTGTTTGTCTTATCGTTGATTAGCAAAATTATGTGTCCTGTATGAACTATATAAACATTTGATTTTTCAACTCTGTTACATTGTTCAAATACTTCAAATTTAGTATTTAATCGTTTCTTAACTCAACAGTCTGTTTATAAGAAAACTGCACTTTAAAGATGTCGTTAAATAGTGTCTATACTACTGTCCAGTGTCTTTGCTACATTTAGAAAATTTCCATCTATTTTGAAAAGTTAGACACTTCAAACTTACACCATATTTTTTTTTTATTTAATGGAGTGTCAGATACTTGAACCATTCTTTTCCTGTTTTGTTCGCTCTTTATTTCGGTCGCGTTTCACGGCTATGTTCACGAATGACGCACTCTAGCGATGACGCGAAGAGATACGTGGTCAGTGTCCTTATAAGTCATAAACGAAGATCTTTGTCTAGCGACAAAGCTTCGACAATGAGCTCTCTCTCGCGTCTAATTTTGTTGTCCAACGTTTTGAAATTCATTGGCATCAAGGTTCTTGACATCCGAGTTCTGCTTTCGCAGTCAGGTTGGACCAATCGATCGTACGATAATACCGGGCCAGAACTCATTTCCATCGGAGTCCTTGACAATTCTGTCGTTCCTTGCTCCGTTCTTCTGACCAACGAACCCGATCGAATCAGCGATTTCCCGGATGTGCCTTTTTATGGAGTTCAAGTGTCGAACTATCTGATGATATACAAAAGATGCGCGTAGTCCGCAGGAGAAAGAATAACTTCCTTCCAACAGAAATCTATGAGTAAATGCATGGATGAAGAAGGTATACATTGATAACTGCAAAAATTTTTATGATTTAAGATCACGTATAAAATTATGCATGAGTGATCAAAATACACCTTATATTTACTGATACTATATTCGTCGCGCATGCGCAGAATGTTTTCACTACCAGTGTATCATTATACACATTCTGAATGATCCTGTACAACAGCTCTAAAACTTGCCTAACTCTTTTTCGTAAGAAATCAAAAAGAATCTCGAGAAACTTTCGTAAGAAAATCAGTTTGAAAAAAGAAAGGCGAAAGCAAAAACGTGGTCGCTATACACTTGTTTCTCAATCAGGACTCTGAAATACAGCCTTCTCTCGAAGAAATCTCTGTGCTAGTATTCACTGTCCACGGGATAGGGTTCTTGAACCCAGACACCGGTGTGTCGTGTAGGAGTCGTTCGCTTACGAGTGAAAGTTTGCGAAGAAAGCTGTACCTGCCTGCGAGGCTGACTATCCTCTCGACGTGTCTCGTGCGTCCAAGTGGAGAACGTGCCGTCGAAACCGGGTTCCTCCTAGGAAACGACACTCGCGGCCATTGACACTCGCTCGGATTTTCAAGATCGTGCCAGGGCTCTCTTTCTCTTCTTCCTGCGTTTTACTTTTCACTTCTACGAATCGAAATACTCTTCGAAATGTCATCATTTTAATTCGTTACGTATAAAAAAATTCTAATGAAAGGTTTGCGCGAACTTTCCGGTAAAACATTTTACTGAAGTATCAAGGAATTATTTTTATAATTATTACTTTTGGTTTAGATAAATGGTTTTTAAAGTATTGGTAAAAAAATATTTTTGAGTAGACGCGCAGCCGTCCGCGACTTGCGCATGCGTACATAGTATTGCGCACATTATACCGATATGTGCTAACATTTCCAGTTGCAACAGCTATAAATATTTGTTCTACTGTTATTAAATAATCACTACTTATAACTGCTGGTTAGTATGATCTCTGCTGTAGCATTGTGGCAACCACTATAACACTGAAGATAAATCTTTGTCTTGTAAAATAGTAAGCTAGAACTGTGAAATAGTAGCATAGTAGAATAAATGAATAACAATGTAGTGAACTAGTAAATTAAAAAGTAAGTGAAATACTCAAATGACAAAAGTAAAATAGTAGTCAAATGACAAAATATTAAAATAACAATATAGTAATATACTAACACTGTAAAATAGTGTAACAATATTCGCAACTGGAAGAATAAAATCCCAATGAGATTCATAGTTCTTTTCGCACGCTTCTCAATTACTGCAACCCCATGCAGAAGAAAAGAAAGCTTCATGATACTTATTACATGATATTCTTCCTGATTACGTATCGATCGAATATCGTAACCAACGTGAAAAGAAGAAACACCGTGGAAAGCTTGAAGTTGCCCAAGAGCCGCAGGGATATTACGTACACTCGTTCTGCGACTTCCGCATTTTGCAGGTTGATCAACTGCCGACACTCTCTTTCGCCAGTTCTTTCGTTGTGCCTCGTTTCACGATGACACGCGGATTGTTGCATCGCCACGATGTCCTCTTGCTAAATATCAAAATATCTTTGGTTATACGCGAAAGGTTGCACGTTCCGTCTTTTTCTCCTTTAACGATCTACATTATACACGAACAAAAATCATGCTGCCAGTATGAGTGCTGCATAGGAAGGGTGCTCAATAAATTTTCCAAATTATCGGATTTAGAAATTTTCACATCGCAAGGTCCTAAATTTAGAAATCTTCAAATTTACAAATTATATACTTTCCAAGTGTCGATAATATTTTAACGTCTGAATTTTTCTGTTTTCTAGGACACGGCTTCGTCTGGAGAGTCTGGAAGACGCCGTAATTGTAGAAGGGGATGACGACAAGTTAACCGATCGAAGAGGTTGTCCAGCGTATGTGGCGCCAGAAGTTTTACGTTCGGGAAGAGCCTATTCCGGCAAAGCAGCCGATATCTGGTCTTTGGGTGTTCTTCTGTACACCATGCTGGTCGGTCGTTATCCATTCAACGACGCCGAGCACGCGTCACTGTTTGCCAAGATCTCACGTGGTCACTTCGCGGTCCCGGAGGGTCTTAGCCCACGCGCAAGATGTCTGATACGTTCATTGCTGAGAAAGGAACCGTCCGAAAGACCGTATGCCGAGGACGTGCCAAGACACCCGTGGCTCTCGAAACCACTGCGGGTGTGCACAGTATCCAGCAGCAGCAGATCCTCGTGTCAGGATCAAATTGTACCAGAGCTACCTAACAATCCTCAAGACTGACTTTTCCAGGAGAAGATATATTCCGCGCGCGATGAGCCCAGTTTCACATGTTAATCCTCTATTTGGACAGACAGAGGGACACTTTTTGCCCGGGATTTAACATGGTTTTTCCCTATTTTGCATGGTGCACAGCAAGAGGGGTCTTTAGAAATATGTACATCATAATGTGCGAAATCTCAGAGTGAAATAAGTCGAAAGATTCTTTGTCACTTTTATGTGTTAAGTTAGGTCTGGATTCTTAGACTATCGATATTTCCCTGTGTCAGAACTATTACTGAATTTCCAGATTTTCGAGTGACCAGACTACAAAATTTATGAATTACCAAAAAGGCCTAATATGTGAATCCCTGTAACTTCCATTTTTTGTTCATTGATATAATGAAACGTTCTTTTCGATTTATTTCACAATGGAGAATTCGCAATTTTTATCGTATTCGTAATGTCTTACAAGTTCCATGCTAATTCGCGATATTTACCAGAAGCATACTTTTCATTATAAACGTGTCTGTAATCGAGCATACTTAAAAATTTGTTGTCATTGACAATCTGTATCATAGGATACAGATTACATTATACTACATATTTCATAACACTGATGAATTGGGCTATAGAAATTTTTGTTATCTATTGTATATGCTTCTGTATGCAGGCTGTGCATAAAAGCCATGTTACCTAATGAAGGAACACCAAATAAAGGATTAAATATTAACTGCTGCATCAAGGGATCATCTACGATTCCGTATCTTTCTTTTCTTTCGTTTCATCGACACAACGAAAGGAAAATGGCTTAGGATATAAGAAATCGTTGTGTTTGCTTTTTCGTTGAAGTATGTTAGGGAAGGTCTAATGGTATGATCGTTATTTGAATATTTTGTTGGTAAAAACCTACGGGCCACATTATTTGTTTTGAGAAACATGTGTTACAGTTATGAAAAGAAAATTTATTTAATCTTCGTGGTAGACTACGACGCCTGGGTCCACTCGGGCCCTGTATAGTCCATTTTCATTGGTATCAGCATTTTGAATTAAACTTTTACTACGTATTGTATTTTTTCTTATTTCTATCAAAAACTTTGTTAAAAATATAATTATTGAACAATACAACAATAGTTAAAAATAACATTTGTTCTGCCTTACTACAATATTATGTATACAAAAAATGTTCCTTATGCATTATGTCTTCCATAAATGCTACATTTTGTTTGCTATTATTATAATAGTCAATATAGACAATATGACCCCTTGAACATTTATTTTTTGACCCATAGCTTCTGTTGCATTTATAATTTGTTATTTTCACTGAGATATTATTAGAAAAAAAAATATATAAATAAATGAGAGAAAATTAAAAATACAGATATTTTTAAGTGAATCAAGTACCTTTTTCTTCTCTTTCCAAAGACACACTAAATATTGTCAAGAAATATAATTTCATAAATGAATGATAATCTGTGTCAAAGACCACTGATCTTTTGTATCTGGGCCCATATAGACCCAGGCGTAGTACAGTGAGAGTTTAGAGAAATTCAATATTGAAACTCTTCATATTTTGTTAGCAAAGTATATTTGCTCTAATGTGTTGTACTCGTATGTCTTTGCTTTTAGGCTGGGGTCAGACAACAGTTTAAAACATCTGTTACAACATTATGTTAGCTCATTAATTACTAAATGTCTGTTTTATAAAATTTGTAAATAATTCTATAGGCCTTGGCTATGTTTCAATGGGTTTAACTACATTTTGCTAAAATGCATATAAATTTAGAAAAAATATTTTGTGCTACAATTGAAAATATCAGAACTGGTAATAAGTTGGTTAAATGCTTGTATGAGCCCCAGCCTTAAACATAATGTATGAACCCATTAAATTGCAAACAGTTTGAAGGTTTATTTTACAAATTGAAGAAATACATGTTTGCCTTGGAATCAAAAGTATAGATATATGTACATTAAAAACAAACATGCAGTTAAAAAGTATATATGGATCAAGTATATATTGTTATATGCAAAAAAGGATAATTTTGTTTTATTTATATTGAAATGTATCAGAATGATATTTATTTCATTTAGAACATAGAAATTATGTTCATAAACATGAAACAGACCTATGAGCATTTTATGAATAAACAAGTATCTCATATTTAATATTAATTTCCTATCAAGGATCATTTGTTTTGTACAGGTTTCTGTTACAAAAAATCTAACTATTGAAAGGCAATATCAACAAAAAATAATTAACGATTAAACCCTTGGTCTTCGCTGATTTGCTTGGTGTATTCAAGCGTTGTATTTGTTATCAATACAAATTGTTTTTTATTTCTGCGAAAATAAAATTAAATGCAAAATTACAGAATGTGTGTGTTGAATGCGTGTGCAAGAGACTCTTTTCCTTTATATTTTTTAATGTAATTTTCTGTGCATAGATGTGTTTAGCTCGGTGCACAATTCCTCTCATCGTTTGAGTCAGGGTACAATAGCGACAATGTTTCATTGACGCTAAAATGTATATAAAGACAGTTAACTAAATTCTATTAAATCCTAATAAACATTAATTAGGAGTATTAATAAAAAGTTCTGTACATAGGCAAATAAAGTGGCGTTTATGATCAATTAATCCTGAATTGTTTATTCTTTATTTAAAATTTCTACACTAGATTAAAATATATTAAAAGTTATTTGTCTTAATGATTAGAAAAAATGATGAAATGAAAAACAATATTTCAAAAATATTTACCATTTTAAATATTAAATTATTTAATAATTTTACAAAATTTAAATTAATTTATAATTAGTGATTTAATTGCTGACAAAAATTGTTTCGTATATTGCGTATTTTTATATACATATATATCATATTTAAATAATAATGTAAATAAAATGTACTTACACAAGTACATAAACATACTTTATAACAGGCTATAAAGCTAATCCTGAAATGAAAAATTGTATATACAAACTTTTGTGTATAGGTTAGGAATCTCAGATTATGTTACATTAACCACCATGACGAAATTAATGTACCTAGATCTTTTAAAGATCTAGAGAATTTGTAATAATGTTTTATGCAATTTTACAAATTTCAAATCGATATAAATACATTACAATAAAACAATTTTACCAAATTTTTATAATTGTTATCTGTACGTTTTCACCTGAAAGAAAACAATTGATAAACGTTCTAACCAACGATCGTACACTTGTAAAAAACTGTTCTTTGCAATTGTGTAAATTAAACATTATTGATTCAAGAACTTTCCTTGATAAATGAAATCACCCGATAACGTAATCAAATTTTTAGTAACACACAATTTTTTTGTTTCGTCAACGTTCTTCATCTACGCATGAAATTTGTCTGACATGATAAATGTTCATTAACTAAATTGCATCAATTAATCATTGTTTAATTAGTTTATTTTATAGTATATTATCCCGCCATAGGATGTAATAGTTACAATTGTGTCGAATGAAAAATGGCCGCAAACGTAAGAACAGGTGAGTAGTATGTGCAAACCTGTCAGAACTCGTAATTGTCATTTAAAGGAAATTATTAATCAATCATCAATTCAATTCAGAAAATTATATATAATATACATTTAAATATTGTAATTGATTATTAATGTATTTAAAATTGCAATTAAACTTAATTACTACGTCATATTTTTGACTCATACGTCAAATCCAAGAATATTGCAATTCGTTAAATTCGTAATGGTTATCCCTGCCACTGTGTAAATCTATATCACATTAAAAAGTGTCCGACATTTGATAGTGGGCGTATAATTGTTACGCAGAATTTTCCCGTGAATACCGGTATTGTTTCCAGATTCTTTTTTGCATTAACACTATACGCATCTGCTTCAGTACATATGAATGTGTAGGAAATATTTGTGCGACAAGTATCTATCCAATGCTCGTCGTGATAGTGTATCTTAATGAAATTGCATTTCCAAGTATCGTTTTATTCCATATTTATTTGCAGAAATGCGAATTCCTACACGTTCTGCTCCTCGTCCACCTGTCAATTCAACGGCACAAAGAAATGTTATTTGGAATAGCACGTAAGTTAATATTATATTTGTATATACGCAATTTCTCATTTGATTATTTTTATACCAAACATTTTTCTGCGTATAGTAAATGTCATTTAAAGTCATACAGTACGATGCAAGAAATTTATTTGTCCATAAAGGGTATAAGGTAAAATAAAGTTACTGTAATGTGTATTACATTAATATTATACGTTATCAATAAAGTTACAATATTATTTATAAAAAATAAATTGCATAATTTTGCAATGTTAATAAAGAAATCAATTTCTATTGGCTGATGATATCTGTTTCAATTACACAAAAATATTAAATTCATTTATTATAAAGTTATTATTTTATTGATAATACACATGAAAGAAGAATATATTACAGTATTTAGTACTATCATTTTTTATTATATATGTTTTTACAATATTTTATAGCTAAAAATATTTTAAGTAACACTCATTGTAGATGTAATCTATCCTAATACTGTGCAATTAATCACACCATTATTGGCATACATGAAAACACAGAAATGTATAAAATATTATATTGATGCAGGAGTAATTTTTGTTATTAGACATAAATACTAAATAAACTTTGCTTTACTTGTGTACACTAATCACTTATTTTTATCATATTTTACTCATCTTTGATTTTATGTATTTCTATTGTTTTCTTCAATCCCTTGTTGTACTTTAATAAATCTAAACATTTTAATTTCTTTTATTTGTTTTAATATTGTAGCACTAAATAGTTCCAACTGATGTATCTGATGAATAAATCATACAGCAAGGGGTTAATATTTTTATTACCTCAAAATGTAATCTGCCTATTTGTAAATAAACAGTACTAAAAATTATTCCTTTGTTTACTTATTTTACACATTTCTGTCTTTAAGTATGTTAATATGTTAATTGTATCAAATTCATGTTTAATATTCACTTTTAATATTCATAGAAACGATGTTTATGGTTCTACATTAACACAACAGTCTATTCAAAAGAAAAAGCCACCCCCTCGGCCACCACCACCAAAGTTCAATCAAAATTATTCACAAGTACAAAAGGACAAATCAAAGAAACCAGTACGTAGAAATGTAATTAAATTTTTAGAATTTATAAATGTTATTTGACTGTGTTCACATGGCATTTATATAGGCAAGACCAACAGAACTTTTGACTAGTCTTTTTGGAAGAAAAAGAAATGAACATTTAAATACAACGCAATTGAATAGTCAACTACAGAATGCAATATCACAATCAGAACATACAAATGGATCAGTTTGTCTAATAGATTTTAGTCCACCTGGTTCTCCAACATTTACAACTCGATCAAGTAGTGATGGTGTTAGTATTGATAGTTTTGGCAGCGATGGTAATTCAAATCCCTCTGTATTCACAAGCAGTGGAAATACATCTCAAACAGAAAGTGCCTTTGAAGATGATTTTGATGTGTTTGGAATATCTACCAAGAAAACACCAAAAAATGATCCTTGGCAAATTAATTCAATATCAGACCCATTTGGACCAATAGAAGTATCTAATCATAATTCATTTGAACCTGTAAAATCCATAGGAGATGCACAATTTTTTGCTTTTAATACAAATAATCATGTCAATAATCAAATGTCTTTCACTCAGACATGTTCAAAAACTACTCAGTCATTGCCAACTATTATTCGTGCAAAGCTACCCAAACCACCAGCACCAAAAACTATACAGAAAAAAGTGGAAAAGAAAATAAATTATGACACTGAAACAGAGTCAAATTGTTTTAATAAAACAGCAAATCCGTTTACAAAACCAATAACATTAGATTTAACAAATTCTTGGTCAAATGACTCAAAAGATAGCCCTTCTCCACCAATGCCTACAATACCACCACCTGCACCACCACCAGAGTATTTAACAGAAATAAACAATGATCATTCAGTAAGTATTTATAATTTAATCTATAACATTTAATGTTGTATAAATAATTGTTATTTTTTCATTTTATATTTTTAGACCACTAGTGAAGAACCTTATGGTATTGCCCTTTATGACTTCCCTGTAACACATGCAGATGATTTACCTTTCAAAGAAGGTGATATAATATATTTGATCAGGAAAGTTAATGATGATTGGATGGAAGGTAGAACAGGAAACCGACAAGGAATATTTCCTATTAATTTCATTGATATAAAAGTACCACTACCTGGTGTTCCAGACAATGTAGTTATTGCTGTTTATCCTTTTCAAGGAGAGACCATAGAAGATTTAACTTTCAATGTAAGTTACTTATTCATATTATGTGTACTTTGCAAACAAATAATGTAAATAAATATGGGTCAAAATGGTTCTGCTTAAAATATATCACATAGAAACAGTGGATCATCTGCTCTTTTCCCACTTATATGAATCTGTCACATTATTGCAGAATAAATAAAAATACAAATTTTGTTTAAATTTGCAGGAAGGAGAAAAAATCACAGTTTTATCAAGGATATCACAAGATTGGTTGTATGGTGAATGTAAAGGTCGAAAAGGACAATTTCCAGCCAATTACGTGAATAGAATCCCATGTAATATTCCTCTATTTTATTGATTTGCATGTGTATATTACAAATCATAACATGTCAATAGTTTCTATGTTACAAGTATAATTCTTATTCTTTATATTCAATAAATATAGTTTTGCATCGGAATTATACTTACAAGGAAAATCATATCTCTTTAGTCATACTAAATGGCTGAAAGTAAAAGACTGAATTGTATACAAGGGCCCATTGATTTGAAAATTTTAATGAAATGCTATTTTTATCAATATTGAATCGAAAATTAAAAATTTATACTCTATATTGAAAGAAGGAAATAATTTTTGAATCGAGGAAATATATGAAGTATTTTTTACTATTATAAATATAAATATCAAACCATGCATGTATATTTTCATACATTAAAATGCACTTGATTGCAAAATGCATAAGTAACTATACATATACAGTGTTCAATATACTGGTTTGCATAATATTTAAAATATTTACAAGAACTTGATAATTAACTGTTTTATAAATAATATTTACATTTGTGATTTTTAGATAATACTATTTGTCTTTTACATTACAAAAAAGTATTTTTCTATGTAATTCAATATTAAATTTAAAAACAATGTTCTTCTGGAACATTCTTTTAGCAATAGTTCTGCTAGAACTATTTAGAAATATAATGAATTGATATACTTCAATACATTTTGTACTTTGCTCTATATAAGTAACATATGAAACTAGCAATATTTTTCCACGTGTATATAAAATGTTTCATACTTATAATAATTAATATAAAATTACAGTTAAATATGTAATGATTCAGTTGTTTAAGTACATTGTAATATTATAATTTTAAATGTATAATAACAAGCAGAAATGATCAGAGTTACTTGGGAATAGCAAGAAAACCATAACTAACAAATTTGTATATTTCATGTTTAATGTCATTTATGGTTATTATTCATATATTAAACATAATAAATTTATGTTTCTTAGATCTAAAATCTATCCTGATCAAGTTACCAATATAAAAACAATAGTATCTAGTATGTGGTACATGGATATGCAATTTTGGAAATATATAATTTGAATAGTCTTGATATTTAAGTTTTCGTATATTTTAATGTAAATACTTAATTACACCTTTGCAAATTTAATTTGCGCATATCTTGTGAATTACCTAAAATGTATCCTTAAAGATGTGTATTTATAAAATTGTATGTATGCGTGTATATAAATAAGTTAATCTTCAGTTGCACTATGTACTAAATTATTATAAAATTAGTGAATATGCGAAAAAATTTCAATTGCAGTATTAATAAAGATCAGTTCATTAATTCCACAGTTTGTATTGGAATTAGATACTTGATTTATAAAATGAATAAAATGAGCAGCAGTGCCTTGAAAGTTGATTAGAGTTCAAATTCATATTTGGCCAACTTTTAAGGGAGGTAGTCGTTCCAGGAAATTCGGAATGTACGTTGCTTCTTTGTTACGTGCGAGTGAAAAATAGAATAATCAAATGTTAGTTTATTTTAGATAAATAATACTGAAGGTTCATTTCATGAAGTGATTTATAAGATATGGTTAGGACGACGAAGTTCGACTTACAAATACACACAAAATCATTGTCAACTTTCAAGATATTGCTATATCTTTTAATACGGCAGTGTACAAAAGGAATTTATTTATGTATGCTTTAAAATTGAAAAACTTCAATCTTGGAATACTTGAAACTTAAAATACTTAAAGCTCATAATGTTCTTTTAATTAACGAATCTGTATTTTCAAAATGTATTATTTTAATCTGCTATTTTCATATAGATTGGAAATAATATCATGATGAACAAACTTTATCTTTGATGTGAATATTTATTTTTCCAAAGTCTATGTGTGCACTGTCGGATTAAGATACCATACCCGTACTAATAGTCAATTTTGTAATATACGTCAAATGAATTATTTAATGTAATATGCAAAATCAATAACATTAAAAATGTCATAATTGTATAACAGAAATTTCATATTTTTCTTCACAATATGAAGAAAAACTAATACCAATAATATTGTATAGAATAAAAACGTGTATACATAAACAAAAGTATTTTGTTATCTTTAATGCTAATAGTTTAAAAAAAAGAGAACTAAATTAAATATTTGTAATCATATTATTTTGTGCAGAAATACTACCTGAAATTGATTGATCACTAAGTGTAATAGTTCTTATTAACAATATATTTGATGATTGTACTGATTTTAAATGTGTAGAATATTTGGGACAAAATACACATCTGTTAATATGTTTAGTACATACTGAAAATATTATGTCTTTGTATCGACCTAATGTCTGTATCACGACTTTTCTAAATTTTTCTCCTGTCAAGTAATATAAAAAGAAATTAATGGCAAAATTCCAATGATATATATGGAAACATAAGCCACGACACCATTTTAAGAACATTTTCTCCTTCAGCCTGCAAGAATTGAATATTAAAAATAAGTAAGTAAATGCATAAATATATATATATATTTATTTAAAAATTCTTTTAATCATACCAATGTATATATTCTGCTTTTGCCTTTGTTTCGGTAGCAGGAGACTTAATTAAGATGATGTCCCAATAAAGTTCTAATGTTTCAACTATGCCAAGAGGTAACAGTAAAACTAAATAAACAGTTGACACAACAAATAATGTTCTGGAAGTATGATGCGTTCTATTTGTTTTATGACTGAAATTTTCTAACAAATAATACAACTCAGTTTATTTATATTTCCTTGATAACCAGATTCTAGTTAAACAATTTACTTACGAGTTAACTGACAATGAATTTTCTCAGATTTTTTCATATGTAAGATAAGTAAAACATTTCCAATAAATATAAAAAGTAATGGCAACCACGTTGATAAAGCAATATAGAAATACATTGCACTACCCCATGGTTTTATTTTTTTTTGACATGGAATAAATTCAAAAACACTATCTGTTTCATATCCTATAAAGTAATTTATTTTAATAATTAAAATTATCAATTAACATAGTAATATTGAAAAATATAAGTATTTACCTCCTGAGTATAACTTTGTTAATGATATTATAAAACTGACACATACTAAAATTGTGATAGTTACTATTTCAGAACAATTACTATAACAACTATGTATTCCAAAAGGAAACATAATAGCAAAGACTCGTCTCCATGTAAGGGCCACAACTAACCATGTAGATGTGAATTGAAAGAACTCCATGGTAACAGAATTTAAACTACACAGAAACCTACTATTCTAAGAAAATAGTAAATCTCAATTATTTTTGTACATAAGTTTAAATTGTTTAAATGATAACTTACCATGAAAAGATTATTGACAAATGTAAAGTCCGACTTTGCAATACCTACAGCATAATTAAAAACTAATGCTCCATTATCAGATAATGCAAGTGCTTTTAAATAAAGAGATAAATTTGATTCGCACAGTATAGGAGTACTTAGCATTACAAAAGAAACTGTATTTAATAATACACCTATATAATCAGTATTAATTTATTATGATGAATTATGTAAACATATTAAATAAAATACAGTATTATACTATTAAAAGTTTTTTTTTACTTCCTTACCAAGAATTATAATAAAAGGTGTTATGTAGCCAAGCAAGAAACGTACGAATTTAACAAATGGTTGTAATGTTAACCAGTGAAAACGAATTTCACAAGGCCATATAATTTCTAAATCTGGTTGAGTAAAGTTGTATATAAAATCCAAAGTTTTTACTGATAATGGACATGTCAAATTTTCTTGTACAAAGGAACTAAAATTATATTAAAACATAAAATGGTTTTGAAACAACAAAACATACTTGTTTATGAATTATTTCAAACTTTGTTCTCACCTGAGTTCACCTTCTAATGAAATTTGAGTAGATGCAATTGTTTGTAACAGAACACTTAACATCAATATAAATAGTTGTATGTTCACATAATTTAATAAAATTATTTTTATGCACATAATATAGCTGTATTTTAAGAATTGATAAGATAATATATGTCGCAAACGAATATATCATAAAAAATATATTCTGTTTGAATTTAATAACTCTTTCTCTGTCAAACACCTTTTCACTACAATGACTAATAACAGTGTCTTCTCATTAAGTACAGCAAAAGCACCTGTTGTCAATTATCATAACATAGAATTATTCTCAGCAAATATCATCTTAATGCAGATAACAGCTTATAAGGCTTGTATATGATTAGAAGCAGACCTGCATTCTGTGTACACTTAAGTAAAAATTTGCATGAACCTTAGTGAAAGTTCTTTTAATATGTATATTTTGTTTAAATTTATGTCAATTTAAATGAGTAAATCATAATTACAGTATTAAAGAAACTATAGTATTTTCCATATTTTATTTAATCATACTAAAATGAAATAGCTATACATTAATTTCCTAACTAGAAAAGAATAACTATGTTTAAAAAATTTTAACTTATTCATAACTATAAATCTATTTTTTATATAATATGTATAAATATTGTGAAAATATTTAGCATGCAATTATAAACTAACACACAAACGTAAAATTAATATAAAAATTAAAAATTATTTACTTAAATACATCTCAGAGATTTTATTTGTATGCATTCAATATTCCAGCTATAATTGTAATTAATCAGTATGAGTATAATTAATCAGATTGGATAGGAATTATTATCATGTCATATATAGTTTACAATATATTTTCAACATATGATATATACATATACAATTCACACAAATCCACGAGTGAAAGGCACACATTGAAAACATGATAGCCTGGTTTCTATTTTTGTTCATAAAATTATTGAAATTGTTTCTTTTTTTGTATTATGTTAAACATACTAACTTCTTGATTTTGTATTAATAATAAACCAATTCTTTTACACACTTTATCGTCTTTTACAATTCACTTTATCAGAATAATTACATAAAATATTAACACTTTTGAAACAATTGTATATAACATTTTTCATCTCATTTTGACAAAACATAATCAATATATCATTATAAATTTCTAGGGATATTATTTTTTATTATTTGTTCTGCCTATCAAAAATATATCCCCCTTGTTTCATAACTTTTCTGTAGTTAACTTAATTATGTCACATCCTTTTTTTTCACATCAATTCTATGTTATAATTTCAATATATAATAATAGATCTATTTATTTTTAAAGAAATAATTTATTTTCTAATAATAATGTTTATTTATCAAAATACTAGTAAATTCGTTAGATTCAATGTACTCTTTGAAATAATTTTATAATTCTCTAATTTCCAAAATTTTAGGTTTGTTACAATCCTTATTTATTTATACAAACATGGTGTTTTTCGTTTTAGATACACATTTTTAAATATATTTACAATTGCACTCATGAAAATGTGCAATACAATTTCGTTTTGAAATTAACTATACGTGATTCTAATATATTTGAATAAAATAAAAATGCTTAATTTTAAATTCCTATCACGTACTAAATATAGTTACAATTGATGATGAAACAAATCTCCATATCATTCGGTTAATAAACAATAAACTCTATCTTTACTTCTTGTTCGTTAAAATGCTATCTTCAAAATAGTTACATTTAAACATTTACAAATATTAGAAAGTACTTGCACTGTCTAAATTAACAAATTTAACCCTGCTGCCTCTTCTTGTGTCTATGTGGTCCAAAATGAATGTTATATTTCCATAAATACTGTACTTTTAAATATTTCTTTTTAACATTAATGTACTTCAATTTTGTGTTTAGTTTTTTAGTATTTTATATTATTGAAGAATAAATTATTTCTGAATTTAAAAAAATATAACATGTTAATGTAACATGTTTCAAGGAAAACAGCAGGGTTAAAAGACCCATTATACTGAAGAAAAGGGAGTAAATATTGATTATTACAAAGATATGTCATTAATATTAAGGTATAGCACACAAGCAAGTTGACTTTTATCAATTTTGTATAATTTTACTTTAGTTATATTTTTTAAATACACAAAAAGTCAAATCATTTTTAATTATGGTTCCACAGCACAGTACATCTCAAATAAGGTACCCATATAGAATATAGTATTGATGTACTATTTTGTAATAATTAATAATTTTACTTTGCCAATCGATTATCTAATTTAAACATTCACTTGGCACATCAGAAATAATATTTCTTATAAATGGTATTTATCTGAATCATTATATATGTATGTATGAAGTCATAACTATTGTAAAAAAATATGTACTAGTATTACTGAATAACTTTGCAAATTAAGTACATGTCTTACAAAAATAGAAATATAATCATTAAAATTATTTGTAAAAACCCGAACATATACGATCCTAAAACATGTATAACATGCATACTTAAATTGAAAACTAGTCTTATATTCTCAGTCACAGCCACGAAATAGCAAAAACAATATTTATATTCTTCAAATTAATAAGTATCTTATAATTTTTCAACAAATTTTGTTATCATAATTAAGTTCAATGAATCTTATCCCAATTTCTACCAACCTAAATTGTACATTTTAACAATTTTTTACAGAGAAGTACCTGTGCAGAACCATATAATATATTGTAATGCATTAAAGAAAATCAGATTTTATTAACTTTTAAGTAAATAGTATGACAATTAACTTATTGAGAATGATATTTTACAATATATATAAGTATTGAATGTTAACAATTTTTTTTCTATTTTTAAAAAATTGTCACTCTAGAAATTACTATCAATAATAAAAAATTACTTTATCCCTTATTATGCGTTAAACACTGTTTAAAACCATTTTTATTTTAATTTAGATCATTTGTCTATACATCTAATTGTCCTAAATTATATAAAATTTATGTCAGAAAGTAAAATATCATACATGTATATGTCATATTTTCTAGTATCACCTTGGTAAGAAATCAACCTCTAGTTAAAATAAGTTTCTATATTGTATACATAAGTATGTACAAATGGGTATCTGCAGATTTTACATTATGATTATATATAAGGACTTCACAATAATTATTTTTTGCCTTTGTGTCACAAATACTCAAATGCGTTCGTTGTACTGTGTCAGATTAATTTCTTACCCGAAAATCTAATATCTAATTAAAATGTCGGTTTTGAAAATTGTAACAGGACAAACAAGTTATTCAAAATAATTCTTTTAATGACTAGTAAATTAGGTATTAATTTTTTGCGGCTTCTTATACATACAATAATAAATACTTGTTGATGTTTTTCTATTTTCAATTGAATGATAAATTTGAAAAAAGTACAATTTTTTTAATAAAAAATAAATACATAAATTGTTTGCATTTCTATATCTGATCAAATAGATTTTAAGAGATGAAACTAATTTGTCATAGTTATTTCAGATTCATATTTCATTATTATACAATGCAATCCTACATATAATATTTACAAAAATAAGCATCCCATAAGTGCCTCTTCTAGTAATGCTCCACACTATTTTTATTTTAAAATTAAGCCAGAAGCATTCGGCTTTTCATATTTTAAACTTTACAATAATTTGTTACATACTTGAGTTACAGGAGTCCAGTTCTTTTCTTTAGTCAGGTTTATATATAGGTATTTTTGGAATAAATTCAATTAAAAGAACCTGTAATACAAGAGATGAAAATAAGTATTTGCTTACATATAAAAAGGGTAAATACATGACACCAGCTTAGAAAATGATGTAACTAAAGATGTACAAGCTTAAGTTTAAGTAAGGTTTCAATTATTTACATGATCAGAAAAATCAACCTTTCTTTCTAAAGGAATAGTTAATGTACAAAAAAAATGTTTTAATTTTATTAAATTTATATAAGTAACTCAACTATTATCAAAATTTCATTACTAAGAACTTATTGTAATGCAAAAACTATATGATTTATATTATTAGTATTAGTTACAAATAATATTTGGAGTAAACATAAAAAGAAATAAAACTCAAGTGAATACAGAAATTTGATGCATTTATATTTACTTACATATTCCATCATGGATGAAGTATCACATCTTTGTTTCGCTAATCTCCAATGTAATCCAAGTTTGTGATATAGCCTACTGTTTTCCCATTCTAATAACTTGTTTAATGAATGTTGTGTCTATTAAATAATATCAAAATTTATTATCAGATTCATCTTGTCAAATTGGATGTCATCATTTCATAAATGTTTAAATAAAAAAATTAATAAATCAGTTTACAAAGACTAATTTACCCTTTTACTCAAACAAATAACAGGCCACAAAGAACATCCTAATGTACAACAGCAGCAAACACAACCACAAAATAACCATTTAACGTTAACTGGTAATGTTTTTTTCAGCACACTGTTTATTCTCATAACAGTTGCTTTAAATTCTTCTGGAGCAACACGTGACACCAGGCCATTTGGGAATTCTGATTCAAAGCGATTGCTAAGCCCAAATCTAAAACAAATAATTATACACAATAATATATCAAATTATGCAAGAATACCTTTCATGACATCTTATACTGTACAAAATTTATATACTTAATAATTTTTATTATTTATACTTATGTAATCTTTTATAAATCTATAAGAATCTATAAAAAACTATATTTGTTATTAATTCCCTTTGTGAAGTATCATGTCTTCATAAAATATATGTTACTGATTTATCCGATGAATCATTAAAAATAAAGTACTGACATTTGAAATATTAAAATTAGTTTCAAGTTTATCCTTGTACTGAAATTAATGTATGCAAAAAGTTGCAAAAATAACAGAATATTACGTACACTGTCATGTTACCAGCTCCGCGAATAACTATAGGGTCTGGTACCATTGTTACGTAGTGTTCTTCCAAGTTTTGTTCATTTTCTTCCTCTTCTTCATAAATTGCATCAAAATCTGCCATTGTGAAATATTCAACGATTCCCGCTCTACGAGCACACAATTATATCGTCGTAAAAGAACGACGTCTATTCTACTAGAAAATAGGGTTGTTTTTCATTTATATTTAACACGAAACAACGTTTATACATTGATTTCAATTGTCGCACATAAACATTTTCACGACCCTAAATTATAGGCCAAACAACAAACTTTTTCTTGAAAGTTATTTGTAATAACACCAGTCACAACATAACACACGACGCGCACTGCAGATGCTCACAGCTCATCAATTTTTCATTCAATGTAATTCAATGCGATTTCAAGTTCGCCAACATTGCAATCCATGAATATGTCTAGATTGCAGAATCGAAAATAGTGTTATATGGTTACTGTGGCTCGCCGTAGTGTAAAATTCGAGAACTTCAAACTCATCAAATATAGAATTTGAACCGAAGCAACGAATAAAAGAATTTAGTAACGTTTATAAATTTACAATTGTTTGTTAAAATAAATATTTGTTCTGCTACGCAGAAGGACATTGCTAAACTGTAAAGCACCTTCTTTAGAGAACACAATTATAAACAGATTTCCGATCAATATGTCACGAAAAGGTATATCGTGCAACATAGTGTACATACGTAACATTTCCCGAATCAACAATACTTCTTTACCAACGATATTATTTATCTTATTATTATGATAACATCAGTCGATGAATGTATTCTATCAATATTTTAGGATTCTTAATGTTTATTGCAAATACTGAAATATTGACATTATGTGTACTGATCGAAATTTAGAAAATCAGGAATTTTTGAATTTGGTAATTTGCAAATTTAGATGTTTGAAAATTTGAGAATTTGAAATTTAGTCAGTAGATGTATGTTGATTTTTATTTTACTCTTGTGAATTATTACTTTGATATAATAAAAAATTTACAAAAGTTATGAAATAATAGAGCCATTAAAAAATTTACTTAATTTATTGTGCATTACAATAATATACACGAGTATAAAATAATATAATACTCTTAATATATATCTATTTATTATAAGTAAAATATATTCGTTTTTTACAATTAAACACTAGTAACAAAATATTTTCATGTACAAGAACTTTGTACTTTTATAAATATACTTAATCCTGCTCTACAATAAGATCTGATAAGTCAGAAGATGAAGTTATTTTTAATACCTTTTCATTTCCTAGATGTAATAAAGATACAAAAGAAATCGGAAAACTCAATGACTCAATATTAGTTTTTGTTAACAAATTTGGTAAAGTTTTATATATCTGACTGAAGCATTTTTTGTCATTCATTCTATTAATTGATTCTTCTTTTTCTGTTTCTTTTCTAGTGTCATGTTTGTTATTGATTAAACATGTCCAAATAGATTTTTTTAATTGTTTCATATCAACCTTTTTTGCCCGCACACAATATGTAATAGATAACTTATTTGTTAATTTCGGTGCGGCAACTAGATTTTCTCCAGTAAAAGGCATTTGTGTTCCAAACACACCCTCGTCTTCAGTTGTGAAGTTTTCATTTTCTTGAAATTCACCATTATTCATATTAGAATGGAACATGTCATTGTTATCATCATAACTATGCATATTATCAGTCAAGGAACTAGTATTTATTTGTTTTTTATTTTCTGGACGTTTGAATATTAGAGGATGAAGATATAATTTATTAACTTTTGTGATATCATAATGTTGATCTAAAGGTAATGTTAATATGTCTTCATTCCACTCTGTTCTAATAGCTTTATTAGTCATTTTGCCTACTTCAATTAAAATATATTTAGTATTTAGTGCTTCCATAGTTTGAATATCGTAATTTAATTCTATTTCCTTTTTTTTCTTCACTGGTGCTTGACGGCATGTTTCAATTACATTACTATTAGATGTTAATTTTCTGAAGTTCGTAAATTTCCAGTGAGATGGGCCTGCCCAATGTATATTTAAATTTTGTTGAATATACGAATATTCAGATGCTTTTAATGCTTTTGTTTGTTTGGATAAAACATGATAAAAATCTACAATATTTGTTACTGGTTTAGATACTGCAATACACCTGTCTACATTTTCTTCTATGTACTCTTCAGTATGAAAACAACTTGTATTCTTAGGATCATGTTCATCGTCGGATGGTATGGTAGCATCTAAATCAAACTGAAATCTACCTTCATTGTCTGTTTCTGATTGAACTTCATCTAGTTCTTCATCATCTGCATTCCAACTTTGAAAATTAAAGTAACATAAAGGAGAACAAATCTCCATGTTTGAAAAGTCTGTTACTTTTGGAATATTGTGTACTGAATCTTTATTTTGTACATCTTTAGACTCTACTTTGTCTACCAAAATATCATTATATGGATGTGGATAAAATTTGGAATTTGCGTGGTTTGGTAACAATACTTGATATAACATATCTGTCGTTTGTAAATCTGCTTCCATAGATATTAAAGAAGGTTTTTCTGCTTCAATGGTAGTCTTTAAAGCTTCTACAGTACCAAATATCTGATGTTTCTTTTTTTTCTTTATTCTTTTTTCCAAGTTTTCTGTTTCATTATTTGTGGATGCCTCTTGAGAATCTTTTAATGCATTATTCTGACTGTTATCATCCTTTTCTTGTTGTTCTAATCCACCAATCATTTTAAGTATATCCATATGAACCCCATCAACACGAAATCCATAAATTTTAGCACTTACATCTAAAGATGTACTAGCTACTTGTAAATTCGACATGTTGGCATCTTGTTTCTTAATCATGTATGTCATGAAATCAATCATCTCTAAACTAAATGCATTCTTTGGATTAATTTTATTTTCTGCACCAAGTTTTATGCACTGAGATATACGCTCTGCCATCTGCTCAGCTGGCATATGTACTATAAAACCAAATCCTGAAGAACGTCTTTTATCATTAAGGTTTGAAGTACTTATTGAAGAAGCATCACTAAGTCGTCTGCGATGAGCTAAACGTTCCGCTTCATCATCATTTTCTAACAAAGTAGAATCGTAAACTGATTTTCGTGGGAAAACAGATTTTCGTCGTAATGGTGATGAAGAAAACGGTGGATCTGATGTGGTATTTAATGCATTTAGTACACCCTTATGAACTGCCATTTTTTCACTCCAAATTTTTATGTATTCTTATGTATAGTCCTAAAACAGATATATTACAATATTTTTTTGAATAAAGTAAAGTAATAAAGAATAAAATAATTGTAAAAGATATAGTTTCTTTCTTTTAATATTACCTGTCCGTAAGGAACGAAAGTATATATGAATTGTTGATTGTGTAGTTTTAAAGATTACTGTAAAAATTAATAATTACATATTGTTTAATTCAAATATGATTAAATATTCAATTCTTTCTTAGATAAATTTTAAATAAAATGTTGTTTACTTCCGAGAAACAGATCGATTTGATTTGACACTATCGTAAAACTTCATAACAAATTTGAAAAATTATAAACATTTCAGTATAAATCATTCATCAAGTATAGTATACACGTAAAACTATCAATATCTAATATGAACGTACAAGCGAAATTTTTATGTTTCAATAACAACACTAATATAAATCAAATGGCGCGAAACAATTCTTTACAGAAACAAACCATGTTCAAACTGTAAGAAGTTTGCATACATACACAGTTTCGCGAGAAATTGCATCGATTGCACTAAGTAGATAACGAGTTTCCGTTTTTTCTGTGCATATCTGTTTTGTTCTATAAGCTCTATAATCTATGGATACGCGCATGCGTTTTCATGACAATTTTTATGATTTTTAACATGTGCAAAAAAAACTTGGCGTTTACTTAGTTCCTCCTTTCGTAGAACAAAGTATGCAAATACTTTTTTATTTTGTTCGCACAGTAGAACATATCCGAATTACCGATGACAAATACACGTGGTTGTGGTATTACGGATAACAAAATGTTACAGCTAGCTTCAACATAGATTGTTGGATGCATTTTCATGTAATATGTTTCATTGCAAATCCGCTTTAAGAATCGATATCAATGCACTTTTCTTATGCTTTTCAGGACACAAAATTGTTTCTAGTTATTTCGCGAAAACTAAGCTATATAATACTCCGATATCTTTTAAAGCGAATGTTAATAAATACATAACACAAGTGAATATTTGGTGAAGATTATATGGATTATTCTTATAAAATAGTTCTTTACATTTTCGTAATTAAAATTGTAAACAACTATGCGATTGTAACAGTTTAACCAATAAATTTGTAAGTTAGGATACCATGGAAGTTTTATTGTTATCAAAATCCATGCTGTATGTTTGTCAGTGGTCAGTAATAATTATTAAATCATAAAATGGTAAGAGACTAATTGAATTTGATAATCAATAAAAATGTGTACATGTTGTGTTTTCCTTTGATGTCAACATAAATGTTATGATACTTTTTGGTTGTATTTTTTTTAATTTAGTTACTATGTTTATTCAAAAATAATGTATCATGATAAAAAATAATATATAGTTATAAAAATATAATGGTAATGATTGAAATATGATTTTCAAGTCGAATGATATATGTAAAAAATGTTGTCAATGTTTATTTTGTGTTATCTGTATCATTAATTAGTTTATATTTGTATATAAATTTACTTAAATAAGTATATTTTAAGAAATGGTAACAAATCCATTTGCAGGTGCTTTAGTTTAAAAATTTGTATTAATAAAAAAAAATTATAAAATTGTATAGTTCCTACCTAAAGAAAATTATTTAATAATTATTGTTATTATACAACTTAATAGTTATTAGTTATTGCATTGTATAATAATTTAGATATTATTCTAGGGTGCAAATATATCACAGCTAGAAAGAGATATTGGTTCTGATCAATTTCCTCCTAATGAACATTATTTCGGATTAGTTAATGTAAGTATCAGATGTAAAGTGCATAATGAAAATAAAGTATAATATTAATTATGTATACATATATATATAACAAATTTTCATTAATAATATTAACAAAACTAACATTAATCTTTACATATTATTACAGTTTGGAAATACTTGTTATAGTAATTCTGTGTTACAAGCTTTGTACTTCTGTCGACCATTTAGAGAAAAAGTTTTAGAGTATAAAGCTAGGAATAAACGAACTAAGGAAACATTATTAACATGCTTAGCAGACTTATTTTACAGTATTGCAACTCAGAAGAAGAAAGTTGGGTCTATAGCTCCAAAAAAGTTTATTGCCAGATTAAGAAAGGAAAAAGGTGAGTAATATGTACTTATTTTACAATTATATAATTTCTCATAATTGTAATTAAGGATCTAATTTGTTATTAATTCTTAATGTTATATTTATATTTTAATGTAATCATATCCATTAAATTTATTATAGAGGAATTTGATAATTATATGCAACAAGATGCACACGAATTTCTGAATTTCTTAATAAATCATATAAATGAGATCATCCTAGGTATGCAAATCTTTATGACATATGTACTTACATATATTAATACAATATATCTCATTAAAAATAATTTTTGTATTCTACATTTTAGCCGAGAGAAATCAAAGTAAACCAGCTGGTGGAAAATGTGGTGCAGGTGATGCTGGTTCACCACCTGAACCTACGTGGGTTCATGAAATATTTCAAGGAATTTTGACATCGGAAACGCGCTGCCTTAACTGTGAGACTGTGTCTAGCAAAGATGAGGATTTCTTTGATTTACAAGTCGACGTAGATCAAAATACTTCTATTACACACTGCCTCAGATGTTTCTCAAATACTGAGACTCTTTGTAGTGACAACAAATTCAAATGTGATCATTGTAGCAGTTATCAAGAAGCTCAGGTATTGATTACGAAAATTTAAGCAATATAAACCCTTTATAACATCATATAATTTTAAAATCATTCATCCATACATGTATATTATTTAATAATATGAACTTCTTTGTTGTAGAAACGAATGAGAGTTAAAAAATTGCCGATGATATTAGCATTACATTTGAAAAGATTCAAATACGTAGAACAGTATAATCGTCACATTAAAGTTTCTCACAGGGTAGTTTTTCCATTGGAACTTCGTCTCTTTAATACTGTATGTAATTTGGAGTTATTTATAATATATTGCTTATTATTATAATTTTTAGATATATGAATTATATAAAAATATTTCTTGTAATTTATAGAGTGACGATGCGGTAAATCCAGATCGATTATATGATTTGGTCGCAGTTGTGATACATTGTGGAAGTGGGCCTAATCGAGGACATTACATTTCTATAGTGAAAAGTCATGGATTTTGGTTACTCTTTGATGATGATATGGTTGATGTAAGATTTACATTCTACATTATTAGAAGTCCTTTTTATTATATAAATATTTATATGCATTTAATCTTTATTACAGAAAATTGATGCATCTACAATAGAAGATTTTTATGGACTTACTTCAGATATTCAGAAAAGTTCCGAAACTGGTTACATTTTGTTCTACCAATCAATAGACTGTAGTTAGAATTAAATATAATTATATGATAATTAAATAAATTCTATATAGTAATTTCATATTTGATCGAAATATAGTGTATAAGATTAGAAATGTTATATATTATATTATTTATAAAGTATGTATAGATTCAATTATATTTTGTCTGTAAAATATAAGAATAGTCATTAGGTTTATGAATTATTCATTAATATAATGCCTTCGTGAAAATTATCTTTTACTAGAAAAGCTATTTTATTGTTATAGCATATGAATTATTTATATTACCTTTAATGTAAAGCTAGTCTAAAAAATCTTTTATTTTAACTTTAGACAAACTTGTCTAATATCTTAGAAGTGTTGGAAAGACTAACAAATTCTATATGTATGTAAAGAATTACTACTGAAAATAAATCATTGTTATTAGTTATTATTTATTATTACAAGTAGTAAGTCATTTTTTTCCTTTTTACTTCAAATGTGTAGAGTATATAAAAATAACATTATTCTTTTTAAAGAGGTTTTTATTGAAATTTAAGCAATAAATTCATAAGGAATAGGTGCAAGTAAAACTGGTTCTTCACGTCCTGACACAATGTGTGCACCTCTGGGTTCAGCAGGCTGCCTTTTCAGTAGGACTCTGACTTTCTTTTCCTTAGCTTCCTTCCTAAGCCTTTCATTCTCCTTGACTCTCTTTAAGAAATCTTCTCTGCATTTAGAATGAGTCAGATGTTCAATGCGAACGTTGATCCTTTTGGCAATAATTCTTCCACGAACTCTCTTATTAACGATGACTCCAAGAGCATGTGGAGTTACATTAAACACACGTCCAGTTTTCCCATGATAAACTTTGTAAGGCATTCCTTTTTGCACAGCTCCATTACCTTTAATATCAACAATATCACCAACTTTGTATACTTTCATGTACGTGGACAGTGGAATTGTTCCATGTTTGCGAAACTTTCGAGAAAACAAATCTCTTGTTCCTCTACGATATCCTTTTGAATTCGTCATATTGACAGCTTAACCTGTAAAATATGTAATTAATTGGTACTTAATTACGTACAATATAATTTTTACAATATATTAACGATATCAATATTATTCAATATTAAAAGTGTTTATTATATTAAAATTTGCACAATGAAATGTTATAATGCAATTATTAATATTAAATTTAAATAAATGGAAAAAGTGAAAACAAAATTTTTATTTTATTCTAACTGTAGATTAAATGTTATGTATTTAACATATGCAATTAGGAACACGTGCATTAGGTTATGATAATAAATTTAAGTAAAATTCTGTTTTTGTTATTTATAAATATAAATCATACGTTGCTTATATAAATTACATAAATTTTGAAGATACACAATAAAGTATTGAGTTAATATTATACGGATATTTAATAAAATCTCTATTAATATACGTACAAAAATCAATCACGATTGCTCGCGTCCTCGAAAAAGAAAAACCAAGATCAGCAACCCACCTACTATGACGCAAAATTCGATTATAATCGATATGTAACTTATTCGATATTAAATTATATTTATTCTTTTTTATAATTTAATGTAGTTATTCCCATTAAATTTAAACTAGTTTTGTTAAAAAATGATTTTTATGAATAAAAATAAATTCAATATAATTTAAACGGAAATTATAATCTATTCAATGAAAGATCTTATATCATGGCTAATTTCAGTAGATTCATTTCCACCGAAAATTGTTGCATTTGTCAGTCATGTATATGGTGAACAAAAATATGTAAATAAGCAGAAGAACTGATGATACAAGAATGATACAAAATAAAAAATCACTGGGTATATGTGCTCGGTGTTATGAACATAACAGTTGTAGGCTATAATTTAAAATTTTGTTCGCCAATAGATTGCGCTTTTGTCGTTTATGATGTTTCCTTTCTATAGTTTGTTTAATCGCTTGTTGCGCTGCATGACAGTTGTTTTCTGAAAGTTCGTGTTTGAAAATTATAATTTTGCAGGTCTACGTTATTTACCAATCCAATATTAGATAATGGTATTTATTTTACATACTTTTTAAACACATACAAATAGTATTAGTTATTTCTAATTATGGTCACAAAATTTGTGTTAAATTACTGATTCATTGCTAAAGAAGGGTTATATGTCTTTAAACATTTAGTCTTCTGATTAAGATTGTTTCAGTTAATTTTTGTATGAAGTTGAACGTGCACTTTTTGTATTATTATATCTTGATGCTCCTTTCTCTACTTCAATTGTTAAATTTATTAATAATATATTCAGAAATAATGAAAAATAAATTTTATCAAATTTTCAGTTTCGGAACCAGTATGATAGTGATGTTACAGTTTGGAGTCCGCAAGGACGTTTACATCAAGTAGAATATGCAATGGAAGCTGTAAAATTAGGATCAGCTACAGTTGGACTTAAAAATAAAACTCATGCTGTTCTTATTGCACTTAAAAGAGCTTCATCTGAACTTTCAGCGCATCAGAAAAAAATGTTTCCTATAGATAAACATATGGGAATTTCTATTTCTGGTTTAACTGCTGATGCTAGAATGCTGAGGTACATTACAAAAAGTTTGACATATTTGCAGTTCTAACTCATGTATAGGTCACTGTATTCCTTACTTGTATATCCTCTGAACCATATATGAATCTTGGTTTATATGCACTAGTAGTCTATTATTTTAATGGATATGCAAGTGAAGAATAAATTTTCAACTTGAGCAATGAATGTATTAGTTCATTGTTATTTATAACAAAAAAATGATTTAATTCTTTATTAATTTAATTATAGTCGATATATGCGAACTGAATGTTTAAACTATAAATATTCCCATGATGATGTATTACCTATAAGTCGTTTACTTGCATCAGTGGGAAATAAACTGCAGACTTCTACTCAAAGATATGATAGAAGGCCATATGGTGTGGGTTTACTTATTGCTGGATATGATGTAAGTTATAATAAAATGGAGAATTGTTCATTATCTAGAATAAAATTATTTTTAATGTGTCATCAATTCTTTTTTTGAAGGATCAAGGACCACATATATATCAAACATGTCCTTCATCAAACTATTTTGATTGCAAAGCAATGGCTATAGGTGCACGTTCTCAAAGTGCTCGAACATATTTGGACAAACATTTGAATGAACTTCTTTCGTGTGATCTTGATGAACTTATAAAACATGGTCTTCGTGCATTAAGAGATACTTTGCCCAATGAAGTTGATTTATCTGTTAAGGTAAAGCTATTTTTGAAAATTTATTAGTTACTGTATACGTATTATAATGGAATAATATATTAACATATTTATTGCAGAATGTCTCTATTGCGATAGTTGGAAAAGGCACAGATTTTACAATATTCGATGAAGATGCAATAGCCGTTTATTTGACTCAAATTGAAGATGATAAACGTGGAAAACCTACCGAACCAGATGTAGAACAAGATTCTAGACCCCCACAACCTCCACCTTCTGATGAAGGTCCACAAGATCCTCAACCTGCAGTTGCAATGGAAACAGATTAAAATTAATGTAATATATTTTATACCGTGTTGTATGTGTACATACAAAATGAATGTGCATTTTGTGCTTAAAATTTGTATTTGTACTATAATTATCACATTCAACTTAAAACTTAAATATTATTAATTGAGAACTGAGTCATGAAAATTGGTTTAATAATCTAAATATATTTACGTTTATTTACATGTCATGTGTATAATATATACATATGTAATAACAACAATACATTTTAGTTTTACACGGGGATAATTTTTCAATTGAATCATAGCAATGAACACATTTTTAATATCATTTTATGCACAGATTTACAATAATTTATACTAAATTATATATAAACAATCACTTTCATGATAATCGTTACACAACAATTTTTCATAAATATATTTACTATTTCTCGGTCTCGTTACTTTTACGCTTTTTTAGTATGTTTGTTAAGAAAAATTCTCCAGCTTTATATGAAGAACGCACTAAAGGACCACTAGCAGTGTATAAAAATCCTAATTCGTTTCCCACTTCTTCCCATTTCTTAAATTTTTCAGGTGTGACGTATTCAATAACTTTTAAATGTCTTTTTGTAGGTTGCATATATTGTCCAAGTGTCAAAGCACCTACACCTACATCTCTTAGATCTTTCATGGTTTGTTCAACTTCTTCATCTGTCTCACCCAATCCCAACATTATTGATGATTTTGTAATTAAATCTGGATTTAATGTTTTAGCTGTTTTTAAGACATTCAATGATTGTCTAAATAATAAACGAATATGTAAGTCTTTTTGCTTATTAAACCAATTATAAAAAATTAAGTAAACACTTAAACTTACTTATATTGAGCTCGTCTATCTCTAACAAATGGAGTTAAACGTTCAACAGTTTCAATATTATGGGCTAACACATCAAGCTTTGAATTAACAATTACTGCAACACAATTTTCATTTCCTCTAAAATCTGGTATCAAACATTCTACTAAAATATTGCTCCTATAAAAATATATGTCATATTTGTTTAATATCAAATTACAAAAAGTATTCAATATTATAATCAAACAGTAAAGAATTGAAATAATTTACTTACTTCTTTTTAAGTTCTTTCACTGTTTCTGCAATATGATTAGCTCCACCATCACTTAGATCTGTTAAAATGCATCATACTAAATTCATAATTTTCTATATAACAAATTGCAGAAGTATTTACTAACCATCTCTGTCTACGGATGTAAGTACAACATAATCCAAGCCCCAATCTGTTATTGCTGTTGCTGTATTTACTGGTTCTTCTGGATCTAGTGGTAATGGTGTACGTGATGTCTTTACAGAACAGAAACGACAACCACGGGTACATGTGTCTCCCATTAACTATATTAAATTTTTTTCCACTATTACGTTTTCATAATACTATTAATTAACCTTTTTAAATAAAATCGAAGTGTTATTCAGCAGGAGTACATGACAAAATATTTGTTATAACTGCATATAAATAAAGGTTTTGACATTTGCATGGCCATTACAACTATACAATTGCTTAAAAATTCGAACATTGTAACATTGTTATATAATCTCATATCTGGCAGTCATCAACAACAATACATGAATAATTTTTTAAGGTGCAAGGAATATTAAAAATCTTAGTGCTACAAAGAATTTGTGATAAAATATGAAAAAGAAAGTTAATTCCTGGATATAAAATGATCTATCAATGATCATGCAAGTGTTAAAGTTCTAAACAATAATAATTTTACATTTTTATACAAGATTTAGCACTTTGAGATCTGGACAATTTTTGGTAACATCCTGAGTGTCTACTATGATTCTAGGTTGCATAAAAGCACGCATATCAAGTTTTCATCACTCATGATTTATTACACAGAGGATATGTGTATAATCTTTGATCTCAAAGTACTAAAATGTAAAATAATAAAATGTATTGCTACAACAGTACAAACCATAATAGTGGCAGTTGCTGTTCCATGTTTATCACCTCCCCAACATTCCCCAATATTGGGGCAACGTGCTTCTTCACATACAGTACTTAATCGTAATTGTCTCAGTTGTGATTTTAGTTTACTATAATTTTTACCCACTGGTATCTGCGTTTTAAGCCATGGGGGTAACCTTAAGCGAGATTTATCTCCTTTTTCTAATTTCAATTTTCCATCGTATTCTTTGAAATCTCCAACAACAAAATCTTTAAAATCAGGTCCATCCCTTAATTTTTGAGAAAACGTTTTTTCTTGAACACATGGTAAGTGCTTTGATAACAAATAAGCAAATATATATTTTTTATGCATGATTAAAATAATGAATGCTTAGGTTCGCATTGTGTTTGACTTACCGTTGAGTGAAAATTGCAAACAGCTAATAGTTTTGATGGACTTGACTTAGAAAAAACTTGAAACATGATTTGCATGAAGATCAACAATCAAATAACATAAAAATTTTATAAAAAGGAAAAAGTTTTTTATGTCAAATATAACCATAGACTATCGTAATTTATATAGGAGAGAAACAAGTTACTATATAATTTATAACCTTGTATATAGAAGTAAAGCAATTATATAATGAACAATATTAGTGGTATATTTTAAGTCCGTTTCTTTTTAAGTACAGAATTTCAAACCTCAAGAATAAAATACACAGCTCAAGAAAATTATTTGCAAAACATATTTCATGATATTATTTTTTTATAAGAACATGTCCACCTCAAACATGTCCTCTTCGTCCATATTTTGTACTAAATTTTGTTAGTTTAGCAACACGCACTGACGTAATATCATCCGATCTTCAGAAGTTCTGTGATTGGATGCTGTAAAGGTCGGGTGATTGTTCGTAATTTGTGAGTTATTACGTTTGACATATCAGCGTGTTATTTTGTTTTAACTTTTATATTTATTTAATGAAAATAAATATTTAATATACAATAGGTCACAATGACAGATCCTGGAAGATGGTCTTCAACACAGGATACTGACTTTTCAAGTTTTCAGTCAAATGATAGCTTCAATTTAAATGAAGTAACTGGTATTGATGGTATGTTACATATAATATTTATCAAATTAAATTGTATTGTCATATTTTAATCGCGTTGCATTCCTGCATCAAATTTTTTATATTCTTCAAATACACTTAGTATTATTTATAGTATATGTTCCTTCAATTTCAATAATATGTACAATTAAGAAATTTTTTTAATAAATAATAATATGATTATATTTATTATTTATGTTTATGTATTTAGAAATCATATTTAAATAAAAACATAAAAAATAATAGTGGTTATAATTTCCTAATACTATTTAATTTATATTTTAATTTATAAAAAATTATTGAAATATTCATGTATAAAGTGCTATAAGTACAATGAAAAGTAATACCTTTCAAATCATTTAATAATAGTAATTCATATTTTAAATAATTATTTACATTTTGTTATTTTACTTTCAGATCTTCTTACAAATTGCGAAAGTGAATTGCTGCAAAATGAAAACTTATTCAGCGATGATGCATTACTCTCACAATTGGAAGATCCTTTAGCTATGGATGCAGAAGGTTTAGATTTTTTGAACTTCAATAGTAGCGAAGAGTTAAAAGAGTTTAAAGAATTCCACGATTTCAAAGATCCAAATATCGTTAAATCTGTACCAAATGGAAATGTATTGGTTACTTCAACAATACCAGAAAATACACAACAAATTCCTTGTGTGTCATCACAGCAACAAAAACAACAACAGCAACCTCAACTCCAAGATATAGCATCTATGAAAAATAGAACACAAAGAATATCTGTTACATCAACACCTACAGTATTTAGTTCACAATATGCTATTCCACAAAATGTAAACTTCAATGTTCAATCATCACCGGTAGTAACAATAGCACCAGTAACCCAACAAAGACAGTTACTTTTGCCAGCTAAACTTATTAAGTCAGAATCAGTTGTTTATTCTAGAGGATCACAAGCTGTTAATTCAGCTTCTGTACCACATCAAATACATACCTTAGTGAATACTGCTAATGGAACAGTCTTAACTACTGGTAAGAATTTAGTCATTTGAATTATCATATTTCGAGTATATTATGTTTCAATTTTTGCTTAGGTATTCCTGTTGTATTAGATACTGACAAAGTGCAGATCAATAGATTGAGTACAAATACTCATGTAGGTGTACCAAAAGTAAAAGAAGTAAAACGCAATGCTCATAACGCTATAGAACGACGTTATAGAACATCAATAAATGATAAAATTATTGAATTGAAAAATATCATTGTTGGAGTGGATGCTAAGTTAAATAAATCAGCAATTTTAAGAAAGACTATTGATTATATTAGGTATATTATGTTAAAGTATTATTTAATTAATTTCTTTTTATATATATTTAATTTATTTTTTTGTTCAATTTCATTTCATATACATCATAAAATAATAAAAATGTTAATTAATTTTGAAAATTACAGATTTCTGCAGAATTCTAATGCAAAGTTAAAAGCAGAAAACATGTCATTAAAAATGGCACAAAGACAAAATTTGCGTGATTTATTAGTATGTGGTGAACTTACACCACCAAGATCAGATTCAAGTGAATCATCTTTATCTCCAGCACCAGCACCATTATCTCCGCCATCTCCATCATCCATCAAGGATGATCCAGATATACTACAAAATATTCATTCTACATCCGTTCTTACAAACCAAGGCATGAGAGATCACACTAGACTTACACTTTGTGGATTTATGTTTCTTTTATTAGCCTTTAATCCCTTGGGTCTTCTTATAAATAACGTTGGAAGATTCAATTCTGATTATGCAAATACGAAATTGGACGGTCGAACAATTCTAAATTATCAAGGTATAATATTGCGATACATACTTATATTAAACGTAATAAATAATGTTATATATTATTAATTTCATTTTAGATCAATCGGATTCTGAGAATCCAATTTGGAGTAATGTACTATTATGGTTAACAAATGCTATACTTCTGATCAGTGGGCTTTGCAGATTGCTGCTTTACGGCGATCCAATATTAACTTCCGATAGCAAATTATTCCTTGAACTTCATCGATGGCGGCGTCAAGCAGAATTCAATATATCGAAAAATGAGTATAGTCAAGCATGCCGCGATTTGCATCAATGCTTGCAATTCTTAGGTCGACCATATCCATCGTCACGTACAGAAATTTGGCTTGCAACTATGTGGCAGATTATAAGGCAACTTCTTCATAAGTTATGGATTGGGAAATGGATCTTATACACCCATAAATGGTTTTCTGAAAAAACAACACGACAACAGGCAGAAATATCAGCTATGGAAATAGCCACTATTTATCAACATATGCTTTGTTTACGTTTGTCGGAAGGTTCAAAAAATGGAACATTATATCTTGCCTTTTCTGCAGTAAATTATGCTGAAGCCGCCGGTGAAACTATACCAAAATCATTATTAGCAGAAATATATATCAATGTTGCATTATGTTTTAAACAGTCACTTTTACCATTTATTCATAAGTATTATTTGGGTAAAGCGCGAACACTACTTTCATCATGCGCAGTGCCACCGAAATTCAAGTGGATTATGAGCGATGAAGGTGCTAAATTTTTAGCATTTCAGAAATGGCAATATGGAGAACAATCAGATAATGAATTTACATCTCAGAGTAGTAAAGCTGATCCTTTGTCATATGCATCCCGTGCATACAGAGATTACTTAATTGGACATTGTTTACGTATTTTAACTGGTACTGCAGGAGACACCCATTTATCATCAATCTTGGAATATGGTCAAATTATTATGTCTTCTGCTGGAGTAGATACTGGTTTCGTATGTACCAACAAAGTTACAGCTACTCGTAAGTAAACAAAAGTGAATTTATTATCAAAATTTTATCCTATTCAGATAAGTCATAATTTTAGAAAAATTTTCTATTTTTATATTTCATAGTATCTAATGTTTCAGACTGTGAAGATGAAATTGGATTATGGTGGGGAGCTGTAATGTATGTAGCAGCATGTTGGAGATTAAGAGAGGATGATTCACAAGCATGGAATATAGTTGAAAGCAAATTTCCTTATGAAAAAAATTATGAGCTTTGTAATAATAATAGTAACATTAGTCCATTACCATATATTGTTTTAAATGCTTTGCAAGCAGCAAAAGCAACTACTAAAACAGTTTCAATGCGTTTTATTGATCAAGCAGGAATATTACTAGAGCAGTGTCTAGTTTATTATCATTGCAAGCAACAATCATTGCAAAATGTTTTGGTAAGATTTATGTGTTATTGAAATTTTAAAGTTAACATTTTTCTTTACTTTTATAATTTCAAAAATTGAAATAAATATTAGGTAATCGAGTTAGGCAAAATGTTTCACGCGTGTAGAATAATAAATTGTATATATGGTCCATATTAATTATACGTAATTAATATGAAGTTGAAACTATGTAATAATAGTTTTAATATGTATTTATGCAGTTGCTTACCTGTTACAAGTGTGCATTGTAGTTGCATTGCATGAAATATAACTATGCAATACTTCTACAGTGCAACTCCTGTGGCAGGTGTCAGCGCCATAGAATAATATATATTTATATATATAATGTGTCCATATATACACATGTATACACATTTACATTCTAAATGTTAGAAAGCTTTATAATAATGTATATACCGTTATATTCTTTCTAGCTTACACAGTTGTGGATTTGTGATTGGTTACTTGAGATGCGAACTACATTTTGGCAAGAATTAGATGGTGATTTAGAAAGATCCAATATAAATATATTACTTGGCGGTTTTCAACGTGATTTAGCTTGTTTGAGACAGTTGTGTCAGCATATTCCAGTAAGTGTGAATGTTTACGGTATTTATTTATACTTCATATTAATATTTATTAATTGTCATGTTTTTTTTTAGTCTACGTTGGCACGAGTATTTCTTTATGAAGCTACAGCACGTATAATGGCAGGAGCAACACCGGTAAAAACTCAAGTATTATTAGATCGCAGTTTACATCATCGAAATTCACGTTCTTCAATTATCTGTGGAAAAGATCGTTCTCAGGATCAATATAGTGGAGAAAGAGAACACGCAGTAGCTTTATGTTTAGCATGCCGACATTTACCTGCATTATTATTGGCTTCTCCTGGCGAACGTGCTGGAATGCTCGCAGAAGCTGCTAAAACTCTTGAAAGAGTTGGTGACAGGAAAAGGCTTCAAGAATGTTATAAATTAATGCGACAATTAGGTCCTGCAATTTCTGCTAACTGATGCATCAAATAAAAATGTATCATTCATTTGATATTACGTACTTCATGAAATCATTGTATATAAATTTCAATGCAGAATTCACTTCCTTTAAGCTATTTTTGTAATTTACTATTTATTATTTTTTATGTAGGCGCTTCGTAATGTAAGCAATATATATATTTTCATTATATACATTATATATATGTAATATAAACTACATAAATATCAATCTGTTCTAAAAACAGTTATAAGTGATAAAATTATTCATAAGTTAAGAAACAAAATGTACAATAATTTTTAATAATATTAATCTTTATCAACATAATAAGCTATGTTATATTAAATACAATTAGAATTTTAATGGTTTTCATTAAAAATGTCCAAATTTGTATAGTATGCATTCATAGAAAATGAATTGTAGATAAGTTGTATCTATTATTTACTTATATCTCACGAAATTTTCAGTAATTTTTACATCAACTTTCATTTGTTGCAAATGTAAAAAATAAAATGTGTAGTATTTAGTTTTATTTATTTCATTTAAAAAATAATATGTTAAATTTATGTTATGAATACAAAGCTAATTTATATATGATTATTCTACCAAAGAAGTCTGTACTTTCATTAAATACAAATTTAAATAATTTTGCTTTTACAGGTGTCTTTAAATAAAATTTTTGTAACGTATTTGTGTCTTCTGGATAAAATAATTCAAAAAACTCAGTATCCTTATCACCAATTTCTAGGTGGCAATTTTTGCCCGCAAATCCTCCTTGAAATTCAATTTCAAAGGAATTTACTTCACATTCTTGTTCGAAGTTAATAATTATCCATTGTGGTGTTCCCTGAAATATATTTTTTAATCGTATATAAATGCTGATGTACAAAAGAATGAACAACATTATTTCTTTATTGATATATATTAATTTAAAAGATACAAATAATATTTTACTGCAAAATACGTATATGTAAATCTAAAATGTTGAAAATTCATTTCCTTACCGCATCAGAGTTCCAACATGTGTCAGGAGAATTGTCAAACATATAATTTTTTCCATATGATCGATTATTTTTATTTAAAACTGAACTGACGCTACATAAACAATTTTATTTTGTTATTAAACAAAATTTTGTATAATGTTTCTTGTGTAATACATTTTTGTTAATAATATCATAATTAAATCTTTACTATAAAATTGAAATTTATATACTATTATATATTTCATTATGTAAAATATATATTTGAATTTTAATAGCTTACCGGCATTCAAATTTATGTTGTGTTAATAAGCAAGTCATAATAAAATAGAAATAATTTGACAATTTGCATGTATATACTTTAACCTTAAATTTATATCAGTTATATTGTTCCTTTCGCGAGAGAATAGGATCATTTGGCGCAATGTGACGAAGCTGGACTCAATTCAAGAGGATTTACACCACATGTGCTTCCCCACTATAAATTTCTTTCAATGCAGTCGGTCATATAAATGGTGTACAACATATACGAATAATTTAAAGCGACATAGACGAGGTATGGCGAATTTGAAATTAAGAAGCTTGAAAATTTGGAGATTTTGTAGTTTAGAAATTTAGAAATTGGTATTGAAAATTTAATTCAAAATACTAAGTACACATCGATACGTATTAGAAAATCATACGTTACACATATACAATAAAAACGATGAACAATCTTTTTAAAATATGTATATGTTCTTAAATTCGTTAACATAATCTATTTATCATTTTTACCTTCCTGATATAATTAATTCAATGTTAATCCACTGAATTATTTAATTGTATTGAAAGAATCATTTGTCTACATACGTTTGTCCGGTAAGGTACACATACGTTTCGTTCGTGTTCCTTCGCTCCCGTTCGCTCATGTTCGGCTCAGTGGAGACGCACCCTAATATTGAACTCGTGAATACAAATAAAAAATTCAATACAGTGCAGTCTCGCTGTATGGCTTCCATTTATATGGCCCGTTAAGTGAGTTCCCCTTCACACGGATTTACACGCACACTAATGACACGCTCCCACCATTATAACGCATGGAGATCATGTTTCGACGTTGGAGCGTCGAAAAATTCACGAGCCGCACTGCTAGTAATACAGCGAGTTAGAAGCGACGGAAACAGTCATGGAAAGCAGTATCTGTAAACCTTCAAATAAAAAAAGAAAAAATGTTAGTATTTTAGAAAAATTAAAAATTTTAAAAGAACTGAATACTGTAAGATCGGTGCGTGCGGTCGCGGAGAAATATGGCATTCCCATTAGAACAGTGAGAAACTGGAAGAAAAATGAATCTAAGTTGGAGGAAATGGAAAATACATATGTACTAACTAATAGTGTGAAGCGGATAAGAGTATCATCATTGGATCAACTCGACGAAGCATTGTTTATTTGGTTTGACAGAACGATTAAGAGTGGAATCACTTTGACAGGACCATTGGTGATGGGTAAATATATTTAAATTTATCGTTAAGTCAAATGTTCCTTAAAACTTTATATTTTTTTGTCTTTTTTAAAATAAAGTTTGATAAATCTATATTATCTCAATAGTTCTTTTTTTTAATACAAATTCAATTTTAAGCGGTAAATGTATAACTTACAAATTGTAGTTTTTCTTTTATTATGCATATATATCAAAATTGTTTTGTAAAATGAAAATTATATTAAACATATTATTTCTGTCAGGGCCGACGCGACTATTTACGGGACCAGGTTGTGCAGATCTAAAAAAACATTTATGTGTACAATAGACTCTTGTTATATTGTCACGAATGACGATATAGAAGCGGAAAACTTTTGGAATTGGCAGTATATTGAATTAGGCAAAAAGCTTTCTCCTTTAATATTGCGACAGTCTCTATGGATCCTCATAAACTGCGATAATGATGGGCAGATCAAGTGCCCATTGGACAGCTCGCGGGCACTGATGTACACGCAACGGGCAGTGATAAGGTGTCGGAATCGATTGGACTTAAAAATTTTCGAATTTAGAAATGTAGCAATTTGGTAATTTTGTAATTCGAAAATTTAAAAATTAACAAATTTAGTAATTTGATAATTTGAAAATTTAGTTATTCGAAAGTTTAGAAATATCAAAATTTTAGATATAAAAATTTTCAAATTGATAAATCGACTATTCATCAATGCTTGCGAGTATCCATCATCTACACATCCAGTACACGGTATCCTCACGGGCACAGTTGCCCTGCGATGATGTAGGGACGCCACTAATGTGCGTAAAAGTCCGTATGGAAACGGCAACATAACGAAAACCTACTATATTTATAAATTTTATAAGTACTCATAATCACATTATATTATGCATAGAACTTCATAAAATTTGTAATAAAATTTTCATGAACTGAGCAAGATCAAATAATGCTCTAAATCCATATTGCGGGTTATTTTTATCTGCAAAAACATAGCTTCTTTGTTATTTTTAATTTTTATCTATACATACACTATATTATTATCGAAACAATCCCCCTCTAATATTTACAGAGCAGTTTAATTGTCGTCACTAACAACTTGTCGTAATAATTTATTTAAATAAATCATTTCTATTTACGTTATTATTCATTATTTTAATTGCAACAATATTATAACACCATTATTTTCTTCGACATAAAATAAGAAAAATGTGATGCTTACATTTTTTATTTGCAATGATTAGCAATTAATTAATAAGTACAAAATATATTTGAACCAAGTGTAAAATAATAGGATTACATTTTAGCAAAAGCATTGGAACTGCACAAAGATATGGGAATAGAAACAAAATTCGTCGCGAGTACAGGATGGTTATCACGTTGGAAAAACAAATATAGTATACGTCAGTACGCTGCATGTGACGAAAAACGTTCAACAGATGCTCCAGAAACCAAGTTTTTTAAAGAAGAGTTCGAAAGTTTCGTAAAGGGTGAGTGATTCTCGGAATACTGTACCTGTGCAAGGCCGCATTTATCATTAGGCGCATTAGGCGTAAGTTAGAGCCCCACTCTTTACGAAATCACATCGTAGAACCTTCCTTCTTCGTTTAAAAAAAATATAAAGTATTATAGAAATGTTGACTTTATTTTCAATAAATTTAAAAATACAAGTATGCGCATGAATTTAATTAACTCAAATCGAATTGTTCTTTTGAAGCCACATAATGATGTTGCGCCTAAAGCTTCCAAAAGTATAAATGCGGTCCTGCATAATTGATAAAATTATTTTTTATTACTAGAAAAAATTATTACCCAGTCACTACTATGAGAACATCAATACAAATTTAGATGAAAGTACTACCGATGAGGAACTTTTAAACAATTCATGTGACGTTGACGAATACCGACACGCTGAGGAGGAGTCAGTGCAATCTTGGATCAGACCAAAAGGCGAAGACATGAACGACAAGTCAGATATACCGAGAAATTCTGAGTTGATTGTAATGGTAGCTCAAGATAATGCAGAAAGTATGTATATTTAATAACATTAAATGAAATATGATATTTACAATTTACGATAAAATTTATACTCACTTACCGATTAATTATACGTTTTTGCCTTTTGTTTTAGAAAATATTGAGAACAGTAACATTCCACCAGAAAATATTGAACCAACTGATATAATTTCTGCAGCCAATACATTACTTTCGTTTTATGAAAGAAGTGATTTGTTATCTGCATCAGATTTAGCTGGGATAAGGAAAGCTAAACAATTAGCTGTTGAAATAGCTAATTCAAAATAATCCTTAAATATAATAATTAATTTATTATTGTACATAATATTAACTTTTTAAATATTCATTACAAAGATTTTAACTAATTAATAAAACTATTTATTTTTCTTATATAGCTTTCTTTCAACCTTTGCAACTGATCATATATTTCACCTTTTTTATACAGTTATGAATGCAGCATATTTTTCAGTACATTTCTGCATATTTAATAGTATTATAGTAAAACATATACACTGCCTATCAAAACATTGATAGTACAGATTTAACACTGAACATGTTGTTTAATATGATCTCTTCAGCAGATACCTTATTTAACCATCACTTGGTTATAGTTGAGTGGTGCTTACCATCTGCATTTCTGTGTTTATGATCAAAATTGGCAACAAGATGAAGAAACAGATTACAGGCAGTAGAGCAACTTACTTTTATATAAATTATTTACACCACTGACTACAGCACTGTTTAGGACCATATATGTAGCAAGATATCACTATATTTGTTTTTTGTACATAGTATACCTATATTATGTTTCCACGATATGTTCTGGTCCTCTTCAAGTTTTTCTTTATTACATAAACACATTCTGTTGAAATGTTATACAAATTTTAGTATTCCAATGATTATGACTATAAAATTGGATATAATATAATAGAACAATTGCACTTACATTAAATCACGATTTTGAAAATGAATGCTGTATGCATATTTTTGAATATGCTGCCTTTAAATTTATTCTAATTATATTAATAATATTATATAAATTGTACTAGTATGGCATAGTTGCCATTCATCGAAATATTCAATACATTGCAGATTGGTCAAGTTAATGTGAACTTAATAGATTAAATCAATGGTAATATAATGCAACAAATGACGATTTTTAAACAATGATTTTAACAGTCTATTTTTATTTATAAATTTATTTACATTAAACATTTCTAAATGCACTTGAAAAGATTTGTTATAATTTCTTCACAGAAAATTGTTTTAATTAAATATCCTTATTTGTATTTTTCCATGGTTTCATCTATAATCTTATCAATTTGGGGATTTTGCCAATTAAGAGAAATATCATCAAGATGATTATCAAAATCTATAAGATTTTTATAATGTTCTGCTTTCAATAAAGAATATAATACATCTGTATGCATCACTCCTTTGTCATAAGATATACTATAAGAATAAAAGAAAGTATTTTGGTTAATGAAAGCAGTGAAGACATTAAAAATTTAATATCTTTAAAAAAGGTTTAAATAAATTACTCTGTTATATCTTTAAGTTTCCATTTGCCATCTGTATACTGTAATACTCTCAAAGGATTTGAATTCATACTAAGCGTTATTTCTTTGTTTTCTACCTGATAAAAAAAAAAGAAATAATGATAGAGATGTTTAAAACAATTTACTTAATACAATAACTATACTGTGAATTTATAATATGAGTTAAGAATCATAGTAGTGTAAGTCATATTTTAATGATTGAGTTAATAAGTTTACTTTCATGGTCAATTAAATTAAGAAAAATAGCATACTGTGAGCAATGACTCACACATTGATTTGTCTAAGAGATACATATAATTTTAATTAACTTTATTTTTTGTTATTTTATGAGAAACTACATAAGAGTAACATACACCACCATGAATATTAGACTCCTTTATATTAAAGTCTGCAAAGTCTGCATTGATCTGTTAAGTCTAAAATTTTGTGATTTATAGCCAATACGATTTATGAATCCTTTACAGACTTCTATATACCATAAATGCATAAATATTCTTAGTTTTAAAATGTCACTTACTGCAACAAGTACAGTATTGCCACTGTTTTCTGCTATTTTGTCTGCTATTCTGTGAGCAGGTTTGTCTGCCCTAAATTGACAAAAAATTTATTCAGAAATTAATCAAATTAAAACAAATTTAAATTTATAAACTTCTAAAATATACTCAAAATATTTCATAAGGTCAAATATTAAATTACCTTAAATCATTTATATTTTCATTTGCAAAATAATATCCTGCAAGTATTAAACCTTTGGTAATAGCATACTGATCAATCTGAAAATATTTTTGTTTTTAAACCATGTAATAAAATGATACATTAATAACTTCGTGATTGAACTTTATTATAAATTAATATAGATTAAATATTAATTTAAAACAAATGAAAGGTATATAAATGTTACACAGTGTTTCTATCTCCATGCCTTAAATTTATAAGTTACATTACATACTTGGAATTGTAAAATTTGTTAATAATATAAAAATTCTGTTTACATTATTCTAATACTTAAGATTTTATTGCACTGAAATATTTAAATATTTACCATAGTTAAAGCGACTTCCGCCATGGGTGAAACATGAAGACAGATATGAAAAAGTGGAATTGCATCTTCAATTCGTAGTTCAACAGATTTGCCATCACTTTTGTTAATTTGTTTGCCTAACAATAATCCATTTACTGCACAATGCGGATATTTAGCTGTATGCAAAATAATCTTGCAATATGCACGACTAGAAAATGATATTTCTGCCATTTTAACGCAGGTATATTTGTCTATATTAATGAGGATGCATGCACAGCATGACACATATACACAATTTGAACAACGATTGAACAATTAAACAACAATCCATATAGAGCAATGACGCTGCATCAGTATGGTTTGCTGCCGCGTGAACTTAGTTGTATATGCTGTGTGAATTTAGCTGCAACATGTATACTTTCAATATTTGTATACTCTGCTGTATCGATATATACAGTTTATTGCGTTGCGTGTGATATTATTATGATAGGTGAAGTTTAAAGAAAAGTCGTCTCCTGTTGAATATTATCTTGTATAATAATAATTACTGTGATTAACAGTCGATATTTTCTTCAATGTAAGAAATTCATGCTTATTAGATATGTATTATTGTATTTTTATTTACATATAAATGCAAATTATAAAATTTCATAGAATGGAAAATGTTGGAAAAGTTATTGAGCTTCTACAGAGAAGAAGAACTGTCCGTGAAAAACATTTTGCAAATGTAGAAAAAAGTCAAGTTGCAGAATATAATAATTTGATGGAAACATTACAGACTCTGAAAGGTTTACAACTTTACACTAAGTAACTATCTGTCACATGAGTGTAAAATATATATTTATTAATAAAATGTATTATAGATGATAGGAGTGATTGTAAAGAAGATATTAATAAGAATCTTCAACGTTTGACAACACATAAACACTCAATATATAAACTTATTCATAATTCAGAAAATACTCCAGGATTGCCAGTTTCTCATGATCATCATCGGTATGATAAATTTATAAAAATATTTTTTAATGCTGTAAAATACTTTAAATATCTTTTTTGTAGGCAAACAATAATGCTTTTATCTGAAGGAATTGATTTTATAAATAAATTACAAAATGTTTATAAAAATTTTGATAACGAGAACAAAGAAAATAATGTGAATTCTGCCAATCTTATTCATAATATTGTAAGTTTATTTTTTGTTAATTGTATTATAAAGTAATGTTTAAAAGGTTCAATGTTTTGCATATTTCTTTTTAGACAACTTGTACAAATTCTGTAGGAAGTGAACTTCATAAAATAAAATCACTAATTGCGGAAATACAAATATTACAGAATAATGTGGATTTATTGAATAAGTTAAAGCAAGAATATTACTTAAATGCTAGTGGTAAGTTTAATTTAATAGTAAAATATATCCCTACATTTTAAAATGAACAAATATAAATATAATAAATGGTTAAGATTAATAATAATTATTGTAAAATTTTAAACCTACTAGTTTTTATTAAAATATGTCTTTTTATCTTATAGGGATATTTAACTTATGGTAAAGTTATAAGTAAATCAATGTATATTTCTGAAAATTTTTAGTATTACTTGTGAATAACATAATTTTTGTTATAGATGAGGATATGGATATCTAGAGAGTGTTAAGTATACTCTAAATAATAGAATTACATTTTGTTACTATAATATTAAAAAAATAATATTTTGTAATCACATTTTTTTATTTTTATTGGTTCAGTATTAACACAGAACACTATTAACTGTCGAATATTTGTGTGTATTTGTTAATAGAGTCAATTTCATCATTAATATCTAATGTTAGCATAGTTAAATTTGGATCTATACTCTGTAAAAAATTTGTTGAATGAATTTTACTTTTATAAATAAATTTTTTAGGAAATCAAAACAATTTTTTTACCATTAATTCCGAAGTAATTTGCGATTGTGACTGGGCATCAGAGAAAGATAATATTTCGTTTTGAAAATAATATAAAGCATCTTTACATCTTTCTGGTTTTTCATGTTCATAGGGTAATGATACTAGTCTATCTCTGTTGAATAAACAATTATGCTTAATTTTTAAATATTTTCCTTTACAAACAGAATTTTCTTAATATACAAATTCAAATATGTATTAGTACGTACCTTGCAATATTATATTTTTCACTGGCAGTTTTTCTCTCTCTTTCTATTAATGCTTTAAATTGCATTTGTAATTGATTAAACTTTTCCTTATTTTGATTTTCTAAATGTTTTGCATCTTTCAAAGCTTTTATTCCTTCATCTTTTTTAATTAAAACTAACTATAAAATTCCCAAATAATAATTCTTCTTTAAAACACTAATGACTCAGTAATAACATTATGGTTCACATCATTATAATAAGCATTACCTGAGTAAAGTTTTCAAGCTCTTTCGCACGTAAAATAAGCTGATTTTCTTTATCTTGTAAAACTTGTTTCTGAATATTAAGTTCATTGATTTTTTCTTGCCATTTTAATTTTTCTCTATTAGCACAAACAGTTGCTTCTTGTGCAGTTTTAATAGCAGCTTTCAACTGTAATAATAGTAATATAAATCACTTTTTTTTATTAAGTAAATATTAATGCATTTTTATTACTTTTTTTACTTTGTATTTGTATAATGTTATGTAATTTATATACCTCTATATTGTCGACTTCATCATTGTTACTTTTAAGCTTCCTTAAAACTTCTAGTTGTGCTTTTTCTGTTGCAATTAGTTCTTTCTCTTCTACAAGTAATTTCAGTTGTTTCTCTTGTTCCTTCTTCCAAGATTCTTTTAATGTCTGCAATCATTATATATGTATATGTACATATGTACTAAAATGAAGGAAAAGTGTTTCTGGAATATATGATATATAGGATTTTAGATGCACCAAATTTTTATATTATCAATTAGTATTAATTGTTTGTAAATAATTAGGTAGTAGAGGTAATGAGAATAAATACTTTTGGAAACAATTAACAAATTAAGTATGAAGTACTGATAACTTTAATATAAAACATATTTTAGTATACCTGTAAATAATTTTTTTCCCACTTCATTTTTTCTTCAAATAATTCTTGTTCATGTAAAAAATCCGCTGATTTTTTTACGAGCATTTCTTGTAATTGGTTGCTCAGTACATTTTGTTTTTGAAGCTCGGTTATAAGTTGTACAAGGCGTGAGTTGCATTTCTCTGTTGTTTCAACAAATTTATTATAATGCTCTTCCAAAATATTATTTTGATTTTTTAACTCAAACTTTTGAGCTGTAAGAGTTACAAAAATTAAATTAAAAACTGAATTTATTAAAAAATTGTGACAAAAATAAGTACAAATTTAGTCAATGTACACTGTATTCATTTGTGATTGTACATTTAAGAAATATATTATTTGTTATTTATGTAGCATACCTTTTATACTATCTTCAAGAATTTTTAAAGTGTGTTCTCGAAATTCAATTATTTCATTGTCTTTCATTTCTAATTTTTCTTTATTTTCTAATATAGTTTCAATAATAGAATTAGCCTTTTGCAACATATCTTCTATATCAGTTTTTCGATTCGTCATAGTTTCTGTCACCCGATCTTCCATTTGTTTAGCTCTAGATATACTTTCGATTATATTAGAATATTCCGTTTGTAGAAGTTTTATATTTTCAGTATGTAAATCGCATAATTCTTTTGTATGCTGAGCATGTTCATTCTATTAAAATATTTAGTTTAAAAATTAATTTTTTTATTTCATAAGTTTCTAACAATGTATGTATTTATGTTAATATTACAGAATTTATAAAGTAAATGAAGTTATTCAAATAATTTTATATATCAGTAAAAAGAAATGAACTATTATTACAGAACTGATTACAATAGTTACAATAGAGTTTACATGTGTTATTTATAATTGTAATTATCTTTAGTATACATGCATGTATTATGCTCTTTATATAAAATACAAACACTGTAACCTTTAAATTATGAATTTCTTCTTTGTATTGATTTTCTATTTGCTGCTTTTCATCTTTTATTTTTTCTAATTTTGCCATGTAATCTGTTTCCAAACATTCTATTTCTTGCCTAGTCTGTTCTTCTGATTTCATCAATGCTTCCCTTACAAATGCAATTTGTCTCCTGAAAATGACATTTTTTTACTTCACCTTATACCTACGACATAAATATGGCTAAAAAATTATATTATATGTATACTGATAGAAATCTGCTTGAAATGTAATTTCATCATTGTGCCTTTCGTTTATAGTGGATAATGAAGCTTCTAATTTTGATTTTTCCATTTGTAATTTTTTAATAATATCTTCCATTTCTTTTTTTTCGTTTATAAATTCTTTATCTTTGCAACTTGTTTCTGACATGCAACTTCCATAAATTGATGTATTACTTGGTACAGAAATAGGCTGTGCCATCAATGCCTTGAAGAGATAAGAAATAAAAGTTTTTAAATTTTCTTTTTATGCTTCTTCTTATTTTATAGTAATTTAACATATTTTATTCAATAAGCCTTACTTGAATATATTGATCAATACGTTCTTGTTGCATTTTTATTTGTTTTTCTAATAGAGCTTGTCTTTCAACTTGTAATTTTAATAAAGTATTAAACTGTTCTTCTTGATTACGAAGTGTAGTATATTGAGCATTTGATACCTTAGTTAATTGCTCATTTTGCTGTGAAAGCACTGTTGCTGTTTTCAGTTCATGTTCTTGCTGCTGCATATTGATAAGTGCAGTTTGTTGATTAAATTGTGTATCAAATAACATTGAGAGATAATTTGGATGAGCAGATACCGCTTTTGCATTATTTGGATCAGATATCTTTAAATCTGTACCATCATTTACTGAGGTTTCAGTATTTTGCTTAAATATGGATATTTCTTCAGTTTCTTCTTTCTTCTTTTCTGACTTTTTATCTTCCAATTTTGTTGAACCACCTAACCATTCTGGCAAATTTTCTTCCATTTTAGTATTTTGTATATCTAAATCTTTAGTTGGTACATTTTCGTTCATTGTCTTAAAAAAAAAATTAAAAAATTGGAAATATTATTTATATTATAACATAAATTGATTAATACTGTCATTTAAAGTTCAGAGTTTAAACTTACATACTGCGGGTATGAATTAATGGTCAAAAGAGTTAGTAAATACATCTTTCTTTTGTATTATGAATAATAAAATATAATTACCATTTGAGGATTTTGTTCTGGTAATAAACTAGTAGATAATAAGCCAAGAGGATCATTTACAAGTTCTATATTCCTTCGACCACTTCTAGATTCTCTTGTAGAAATTTTAGTTGTTTGACCAGTAGTTTGAGATTTTGGTTGTTTCAAAGAATTTACAAATTGTACCATAGTGTCTGGTTCCACTTTCTTAATCTGTTTATGACTGCTAGAATCCGCTAGAATGGTGGCTGAATGAGATTTTTTTTCAAATAAAGTTTCTCTTAATGATGACCTTCTTGATTTATTGTCTGACACATCTGACTTATCAATTAAATTTGCTAAGATATCTTCTTCACTTTTAGTTGGATTGGTTAGCTGTACAACCTTTTCCTCTTTGGCTGATCCATTTTTCAATGTATTAAAAATACCCTTCGAAACAGATTTACTGTTTTGTTTCTGCGAAAATAACTGATTATCTTCTTGCTCAAAATTAAATTTTGATTCTAATTCACTGCTTAATTTAATACTTGTTGCAGATGGAACTGGTGTTTTGATTTTAAACAAATCTTCTATCAAATTATTTTTGGTATCAAATGAAAATGATCTCTTCTCTTTTATAGAAGTTTCTTCATCAGATAGTAAATCATTTAAAAAATTATCTTCATTAGAATCTGTATGTAAATAAAATTATAATCTGTGAATACTTATTTAGATATGCATAAATTACAAACATAAAATATAGCTGCTTAGAATTATTATAATACTTAAAAGTTTTTTACATAATTAGAAAGATAATATTAAAAATTATTTTAATAAGTAAAAATCTTATTAACAATATAATACTTTTTCCAAATAAAATATTGATTTTCAAATTTATCTTAGTAATAATACTCAGATTAAATATAAATTTATAACTTTTACTTTATTCATATTTTAACTACATAAACACCTTTAAATATGACTTTTTTTTTCATTTCCCCATCTATCTGTACTTGAGAACCTTTAACAATACTTGTAGCAGATTTTGATTTCTTAAACGATTCATTAAATAATTCCATATCTAAACTATCCATATCTTCTAATGTTTTTTCAATTACTTTTAAATTTGTACTTGAGGTTCCAGTAAGATCAACCATCTAAGTAAAATTGACAAAAATTAAACAAATAATTATCTTAAACAGATAAATAGTAATTTCTATGTATATATATAATTGCTTAATTCGTACATTTTATTGTACAAATACCTTTTAAACAATATAAATCAAATATCTAATTATTTTTAAATTCTTTTGAATGCATTCATTATATAACTAAAAATGTAAACATTGCTACTAATAACCAGTTTTTTTTTAACTATATGTCATTCAAATTGTTTTGGTACAAGGTAAACAGTCTCCATGGTAACTACTAAATAGAATATATAGTAATAAATACATATGATAAGGACAGAGTATATCCTCACGAAGTGGTAAACATTGATGAAACGACAAAATAAATCGATGCATAATTTTGATTGGTTGTGGTTGGTTACATCTCCAAATTGAAAATTTCTTTTTGTAAAACTTATAACCTTGAAAATTCTAAATTTAAAAATTGTTTTAATTTTAATTTTTCATAATTGACGGCACAAAACATGCGCAAAAAGAGCAATTAATCAAATTTAAGCAATAACCATTAGGATCCGCCTTTCATATTGGCTTCGTTCTTCTCATCTATAATCGAAGCTTACACTTCATCCCCATATTCCTAAGTCCATGATTTGTTATCATACACAATGATAACAATTAAATTCATTACAAATTGAAAATAAGCCCTCTATTAAATCTTTTATTTCAAGTATTTATTTATTACGCATGCTTATTCTGTTGTATCAAAAAGTAGAGGGGAAATGAATAGTAGGGGAACTTCATATAGTTTTTTGATACCGCATATACGAGACCTATGTTCGTTCAAATCGATAATACGTTACTGTTACACGAATGTTTGCACTTAAAAATTGTATTCTTTGATCTTTCGCGTTTTGAACGAATTTAAATTTCTTGTTATACGGAATTGCAATGCAGAGTGTCATTAATTCCGTAAAGGGCACTGCACTTGGTGTTGCTGAATACTTAACCCCTGTCTTGAAGGTATGGTTATACGTAAATATGCAATCTTAAACAATAATACGTAAATAAAATATGTTGAAAACAACATAATGCCACATAATAAACATGTTATAATTTTACATTGTTTTAGTTTTGTTTATAGTATACTGTTATACTTTTACTATGTTTTAATAAATTCAGGATATGACTCAGAAGAAAATTCTGAAGCGATCGATTTTGAATTATTTTTTTATCACTGTATTATAGTTATGATGATTATGTTAGAAATGTATATTCGGTTCATGACTTTTAGCATAACAATAATAAATCAGTATTTGTTTAAATGATACCAAACGTTATACTTTTGCAATATTAGAAGTTTTTTGTATATGTAACTAATAAATAAAAGAAACTTGCAGAAGTAAATTCTTTTATTATGTATAGGCGTTTTTTTATCTCTTGATATTTTAAAAACAACTGTCTAATTTTTTTGTCAATATTTATGTGTTGTTATTTTTAATATTTTTTTATTCCTTTCATAACAATAATTTTTATAATATATTATTTTGTACTATATGTTTTAATATTTTTTTTTTATTTTTTTACTATATATTTTTGAAAAAATTAATAAAAATTTAATCTTTATGCTAAATATAATTGAAATATGTTAGTCACAAATTAAATGTCTTCTATTAAGCAATTAACAGGTTTTATTATATAATAAATATAACTTGTGACATTACAGGAAAGTAAATTTCGAGAAACTGGAGTATTAACTCCAGAAGAGTTTGTAGCAGCAGGTGATCATTTGGTACATCATTGCCCAACATGGCAATGGGCTACTGGTGATGAAGCCAGGATAAAATCGTATCTTCCTAAAAATAAACAATTTTTGGTGATTCGTAATGTTCCTTGTAGTCGCAGGTGCAAACAGGTATTGTTTTCAATAAAGATTAAAATCAAATAATAAGTATTACACATCTTTCTGTTATTGAATTTTAGATTGAATACAGTAAAGATCAAGAATGCATTATAGAAGCAGATGATCCAGAAGGTGGTTGGGTAGATACCCACCATTATGACACTAGTCTTAGTGGAATTGAAGAAAGAGTAACAGAAATGACATTGGATGAAACACAACTTTCTCAATCAGTTGATACAGAGGAAAATAATGAAGATGATGATGATGATGATGAAGATGCTGCAGATATGGAAGCTTTTGAAGTTAGTGGCATGTTGGATGAGCAAGACAAGGTATTCTTTAAATATTATTTATATAAAAAAGATACTTTATAATAACTACATATTCCTTATTCTACAATTTCTTTAGAATTAAATAATATATACTTATACTTTATAATGTCTAATATTTTGAATAAACTAAATAGTATACAGCAGAAACTACAAAGAAACCAGTTAAGGAAAAGTGTGAGATATTTTCTGAAGGAGAAATCATTCATACACGTACATATGATTTATACATAACATATGATAAATATTATCAGACACCTAGATTGTGGCTTTCAGGCTATGATGAGGTTGGTTCCTTATTTAATAAATTTGTTTGTTAGTTATAATAGCACATAGTTGATGATTAGATGTTACAGACTTTAATTATGATTATTTTTAAAATATAAAAGAATTTCAAATTTTAACACACATTTTTTTACATAAAAGAATCGCAAACCTTTAACGGTAGTAGAAATGTATGAAGATGTTAGTCAAGATCATGCCAAAAAGACTGTTACAATGGAAATTCACCCTCATATACCTGGACCTCCTATGGCCTCAGTTCATCCATGCAGGTACTATTATGTATATAAATTAGTGTTTAAAAAAAAATGCTTGAACTTAAATAATAAACTTTTATCCAAATAAAATTACAGGCATGCTGAGGTAATGAAAAAAATTATTGAAACAGTAATGGAAGGTGGTCGTGAACTTGGAGTACACATGTATTTGATAATATTTCTTAAATTTGTGCAATCTGTAATTCCCACAATTGAATATGATTATACACAAAATTTTATGCTAACTGCCTCTGGCTAGAAGTTTTATAAATTTTCATTATACTTTAAGAATAATCGTAATTTTAGTTTTTAAATTTAAAATAAAAAATAAATCTTAAGAACTGTGAAGCGTATAACAATAAATGCGTATAAATTCAGATAATTGTCATATTTATATTTTTCTGTGATTCTTAAATTAGTATAAAAAATGCCTTCTATAGTTTTTATTAATTGATTTAATTTAAAAAAAAGATCAATAATTTAATGTTTTATAGAATTTAATCTATCTGACGTAGACTTTTAAAACAGAGTCAAAGAGTAGGGATGCAACAAGAGGCGATACTCTTTATCGGCACCTTTGATCTGTCGAAAACACTGTCCCTTTAAATTGGTTGTGTAAACGAGTGGGAAATTTAAATCAAGTGAATCTAATTTCATGTCAACCTCTAATAATTTGGAATGTATTTGTAGTAAATTTTCTCTGTAGTACTAATATTGTCTTTCGAAGTATTTACATCAATTTTACAATATTGAAAAGAAATGATTATTACAAATAACTTAATAAGAAAATGACAAACCATGTATTATAGGAAAATACAGATGGATGTGTTACAGAGAACTGGCAGAGAGAAATTTAAATGATACAGAGAAATTTATTACATATAAATTACTGATGAATGTGCAGGTTTAAACTATTCTTTTTCAACCGCATTTCAAAATACTCCGAAATCGTATCCCCACTCCCGATTCATTTGGCTTGGGCATTTAAATTGGTTGTGTTCTCTGTCTCTCTCTACGAAATAAGTTTCCTGTTCGAATGTCGACTCTCATTGTATCCCTACTTTTTGATACAGTGGTGAAAAAGTTAGTGAAGTTTGTTACGTGATATCTCACTGAACAAATTTGCATAGAAAAGTTTTGTTGTTTTTTGGAGCGAAATTATCACGTGTCAGTCCCATGATCAATTCTATATTATTAGCAACTGGTGAGGACCTTCTTCCCTACATCGTTATTTTCTCTAGGGAGACCTAGCGCGTACTTTAAAAAATTTACACCAGAGTACGTTGTTTCTGCTCGGGTTTAAAATGGCGGCACTTATACGTTCTTTGTTTAAATGTTGCTTGTGGTGTTCAGTGATTGTAAGTGAATTTTAGCTAGATATTTCTTATTTATTATTTAAATTAATCATATGCAATATATCATTAGGTTTAATTCATTATTTAATGATACCATTTTTTATAATTTGATTTCTCATAGGTTAAGAGCGCTTGGTGATAGAATTCATAATAGTGTATACTTTAACACAATATTTTATAAAAGATGTCGACTTTATATGATCAAATAAAACTTCTTTACGAACAGTCCTTATATTCAAATGTTATTTCTTTGGTAAGTAAATGTGATAATCAAAAATATGTATATATTTTTAATCACACTAAGAAAATGTGTAATGAAAATACAATACTGTCTATTAATAATTTTATCAATCAATGTATCTCATTAGTTTTTATCTTAAAAACAAAAAATACCACTTTATGTACTTAATATAATTTTTTTGTATACTACAGGCAAATTTAGTACTGTCACTAAGTGAACACAATTCAGATCTATTGCCAGTATATGGAAAATTTCATATTTATGTATATTATGCTGATGCTCACTTTTATTTGGGAAAATATAAAAGAGCAGAAGCATTATATAAAAAAGCTTTACAATTTCGTAAGTGTTTATTAAAGTCTAAAGGTACCACAAAACCTTTAGAAGGGCAAAAGGATTTTCCAACAGATGTTGACATAAAATTTCAAATTCACTTATGTTTAATGAAATTAAAAAATTCTCAAGAAGCATTTCAAGTCTTGCAAAATATACCTGGTAAACAAAGAACTCCAAAGGTAATTTTAACGCATTTAAATTTTAAGGTACAGCCAACTTATAAGTAACTTAATTTTTAAGGTGAATATGGCACTTGCAAAAATGTTCCAAGAACAAGGAATGGAACGATCTGCAATAACCACATATAAAGAAGTTCTAAGGGAGTGTCCATTAGCTTTGGAAGCTGCAGAAGGTTTACTTTCCCTTGGAATAAAAGGAATTGAAGTAAATTCATTAATTGTTGGTTGTGCATCCAGTTTGTCAAATTTAGAGTGGTTGAATACCTGGATTAAAGCTCATGCACATATACATAATAGAGAATATACCCATGCAGTATCAACATTAAGGTCTTTAGACAATGTTAATTTGTTAAGAGATAATTTCAACCTATTAACTACAATGGGAGAATGTTACTATTATGCAGGAGATGATAAAAATGCTTTGCTATGTTTAGGAAGGGCAAGGAACATAGAACCAGATGTTATGAAAGGGTAATAATATTTTTAAAAATATAAAGATTTTCATTATACTTAATTTGTATGTTATGTTAATTTTTATTTTTAAACTGAACTATTTTAAAAATTATTATTAAAATAGGGTCGATGTTTATGCAGCAGTATTATATAAAACACACCATATTAAGGAACTTGAAAGACTAATTCCAAGTATAACAGCAAGCAATGAATGTACTGGAGAAATTTATGTTGCTATGGCATATTCTCTTTATGCTACTAGAAAACTTGGTAGAGCAAATACCTTAACAGCACAAGCCTTGAACTTGAATCCAAATGATATAGAAGCAACAATTCTTAGAGGAAATATTCTTATAGAGCAAAAAAAATATCAGGATGCATTGTTTTTCTTTAGACATGCTGTACAATTAAAACCATATCGATATGAGCCACATAAAGGTTTAGTAGATTGCCTTGTAGGAATGCACAGGTTACGTGAAGCTCTCAATATTGCAAGTGGATCTTGTAAACAACTCGGACATACAGCAAGAGTTCTTACGGTATTAATATATTGCAGAATTTTAATAACATACTTTGGACTATATAGATTTAGTAAACAATTTACAAAAAAAAATAATTGATTTGGCATAACAGTTCTTTGTAATTTGGTATATTAAAAGAGATAAATGTATAAACTTTGAGACACAAGCTTGATTTTAAAAAAATGTTTTTTTTCTCACAGCTTTATGCATCTGTTCTTATGAAAGATCCAGTTTCTGTTGGAAAGGCAAAAAATCTTTTGGAAAAGGCATTACTTCAGGATGAAGTTTATTTACCTGCAGTTTATCTGTTAGCTGAAATATATGAACAGGAAATGAATTTGGAAGCTGCAATTGCACTACTTGAAAGACAAGTAGAAATTCAGTCAACATGTAAATTACATCAGATGCTTGGAGATTTCTGGGCAAGAGTTCATAATGAGGAGAAAGCTTTAGATCACTATGCTATTGCTTTAAAGTAAGTTTTTAAAGTTATTAAAAAAGTATTTATTACGTAATGTTTCATAGAAATTATTAATTACAAGTATTTGCTTAAAACAGAAATACACATTTTTCAGCAATACTATATAACAGAACAGTTGATACATGTTTCTATTAAAAATTATGTTTAAAATGACAATCTAATATCGTGTTTTAAATCAGTCTAGATCCGAGCAATAGAAGGGCACTGGAAGGTATGCACCGATTAGACAACTCTTCTAATAAGCTAGATTCAGCTTATTATATGACTGTGAGTGAGGATCAGACAGATACGACGTATGATGTTGGCGATGGCTTACCAGATACTGATAATGAGGAAGCACCTGATGAAAGCGAAACTGAAGCGGTTTGGTCTGATATGGATTTAGAAGCAAATAGTCAATAACATAAAAAATGTGTTATTAAACTAGATCTACTATAACTAAATTAGAGCTATAGTTACCTGTTATTGTATGTAATTAACTGTTTGTTTGTTGATTTACTTATTTATAAATTATTAAAACAATTAGTGGAATATTTTGAACAGTTAAAAATATAAATAATATTAGTTTCTTTACAGGAATTTTACAAATAAGAAATTTCTTAAAACGCTGTAACTTATGTGAATAGAAAATTTTATATTAAAAGTATGTTATCATTCTTTTTATCAAAGTAAATTATTTTAGAAGTTACTATTTTAGAAGTATTTTTGTTGCTTTTGTTAAAAAATGACCACACTTGAATAACACTGAATATTATACCACCAAATATTTGATATATATGTTTTATTAACTTCTTAAAACTGTTATATTATATATAATATTTATAATAAATGTGTGACATTTTCCTAATTAAAATGAGACATAAATACGGACATAAGTAATTCGGAACATATTGTAATAATTTATCAGGAGTAAAACTCTTAATATAAGTGAAACGCTTGTAATTAAAAGGAAATATGTTCTGAATTACGCCGAATTTCATCTGATTTTAATTAGAAAAATGTCAAAAATCTATTGGTAAACATTTCATAAGAAAAAAAAATAAAAATAAAACACTATCCTTCCGGATATATACCAACGTGGCTATTTCCCGAATTACGTGGTGTCTTCGGGGATCAACTCCCAAGAAGGGATTTTTTTTTCACTTATATCGTGTAGATCATTTTCACTTATGTCGAGGCTTTATTATATATGTATAATATAAATAATATATTTTCTGCACTTTTAAGTATATGTTATATATATAATTGAAATGAAATTAGAAAATAATTGCAGATTTACCATCACTTATGAATTGTTAATGAATGTTTTGTTAAAATGAATTCTTAATTATTTTTGAAATCCTATCAATTAAAATGAGTCCCAACACGATAATTAAATAAAAGTGTAATAATACTAAAAATAATTCAATTAACACCATATTTAAATTAATGGCGGATACAAATGGGAAAATTAAGGTGGAGCTAATACATGGGATGGAAAAACGATTGTTGTTCAAGAAATGTTGTTAGGGACGGGGATATACGCATGGCAGACCCGTTCAACATAGGGGCCCCTCGCGTATTGGCTTCTCCTTTCAACTGTTTTTCCTATAGAACATTTGTATCAAGTTATACAAAACGTGAGCTATAACAAACATGTCTATAATTTTGCATGTAGGAAAACAATTTTTGTTTCCGCAGTATTAAAAATTGTACTACACATAAATTACTTTTTTTCTATGGAAACGTTCAAGAACATTTCATTATTGACATGTCTTATCCAGCTAAAGTACCTCTAAGATTTTACAATGACCTTTCCTGTTTTCAAAAGGAATTGCATTTTTCCTTATATAAATTGATTATTTATTATATTCTTGATCGAAAAGAATTAGGGTATAATATTAAAGAAATCAAAATATTTTAAAATTAAATGAAATATTTAATACAAAAATTTGAAATTTTCAAATTGATCTATATATGTAAAAACAAATATACACGTACGTAAATCGATTATTTGAAATATTTCATGCGTTAAAGAATATTAAGGTATAATGTTAAAAGAATCAACAATTTTCGAGATATTTCAAATTTTTGTGTATGTAGAAATACTTTATAAACAATTTTTCTTTTATTAAAAATACTGCCTTAATTTCAGAAAGAGTAAAGAAATTTGTTTATATTTTATTGAATCTTTTGTATTTATTTATCCAAAACGTATTGTTTATTCTTTTACATAATTCACTTTCAGAAATATTGTATACACAAAATAAAAGTACATACTACAAGTTTATTTACACACTATACAGAATTGGAGATTCATAGAATCAATAATACTACTAATACGAAAAGTTATCAATCCACCTACATCGTACAGATATTTATCCAATTATTTTGAAAAATCAAGAATCCCGCAAGGACAAATTGGTAAGGTTATTTGATGAAGAAGGGGATTATGTTAATAATGACGTGTTTTTAATATTAAATTAAGATAGGTAACGTCATATATACATACCCTTTCTATGCAAAAAATCTTTGAATTGGATGTAGTATAAAACGCAGAATTCAGTCTTAAAAATAGGAAGCACGTATATTTTCCTAAATAATTCACTTTGGTCTTAGAACTGCTTTATATTATATTTATGTATATTTTTGTACATGTATCTTATCGCTTTATTTTTATTTGATAATTCATATTTATAAGCATCTTAATAAAACTGAAAGCATCAATATAAGACTGATGCAACCAATACATATATATATTTGGATAATTTTCACGATACGAAAATTAATAACTAGAAATGACCAGAATGCAGGTAAACGTTAAATATGAAAAAAATGGCCATGGATTAATTCAGTACATACAACTGGTCATTATAATAATTATTTTTTACTGGTCACAAGAATAAGTTTATCATTGCAATGATACATGTGACTTCTTAAGAACTTGTTTATATGCTTCCACTTATTTATGGTTTTCTTGTATAATTTGTTTATTTTGTATTTCTTCAAAAGTTTGAACCTGCACATTTGACCCTTCTAAGGAAGTAACGATAGAAGAAGAGGTGATAGAAGACGAGGAAGTAGAAGTAGAGGAAGAAAAGGTGATAGAAGACGAGGAAGATGATGACGAAGACGAAGAGGAAGAAGGATCATCGTTAACGATTGAAATAATACCTGGGCCGGGAGACGGACTATGTACAGGTCGAAAGGAAAAACCAGTGGAATCAAGACTTGAACAAGATTCTGGAGTTCCAACTGAATTAATAGTTCCTGGATGTAGACTAGATATTGCCACATCCAACCTGAATGAAAAGTACAAAACATAGATATTGAGAATTTGAGAGTTTATTTTAAAGATCTATATAATTTGTATATAACATTTATATAATTACCTAGATGTAGCAGAAGTTAACAGACCGGAAGTACGTTTTAGAGGAGGTTGTAATTGGTGATCCATTCCAGAATCATCTAATTCAAATTTTCTCTTAACCGAAGCTAAACAACTCGGTCGTATTGCAATAGGACTTAGACTTCGCCTAAACACATGTGCAAAAATTTAATTAAATCCATAGAAGATGTACATCATAAAATAGATATTGTAATATTAAATAAATATACCTTGTAGCAAAAGCTTTTCTAGTAGGACTAGGTGACAAATTACTTTTCCAAGTGACTGCATGAACACCAGGTGAATAACACTGTCTCTGACTCAAACCAGACCTGGTTGGAGATGGCGATGAATACATAGTTGAACCATTTACAGATAAGTTTATACTTAATGGATCTAAAACTCGTTTTGGAATTGGTCGTGATTCTATTTTAAACTGCAATGAAGTTGATTCGGAATCTTTAAAAGATAATCCTTCTGCTTCTATTGTAAGATCTTCCCATGACTGAGAGATCTGTATGGCACTGTGTATTTCTTTTTCATGTGCTGCTTCACGACCAGCAACATCTATACATTCTTCTTGTCTCAATTGACTTACACGTGGAGTTAGCCTGGGAATTGCACCAGAACTCTAAAATAATAAATATTTCACAATTCTAAATATAGTCAGTAGAACAAGATATTATAACTGTACATTATAATTGTCATATTTGTTTAATTTTATAACTTATTAGACTACAGATGTTTATGTATTCAAGATCAATGGTAGCAAAGTATAAAAATGCATAATCTATAGATGACATATTTATGTGTACATTATAAAATTTAATATATCAAGAATATATAAATATCTGTAATCTACTTATTGCATGATTTCTCCATGTCTATAAAGATATCTCCTTACACTAGTACTGAAGCGTCGTGTTCGAGGTGAACTTGAAAATATGTTAAAATTTGGTGTAACATCCCTGAAAATAATTGAAATTAATCTTTGTTACAAAACCATACATATGATTTTGATATCTATTCTATTTCGATTTAAAAGTTAATAGTAAATACCTTGGTGTAGAAGCAGAAGGTGATGTCACAGACATTGTTGCAGTGATCTTGTTGATCATGGGTGCACTACTAGATCGCTTTAAACTAACTACTGTGCAATCAACATCCATGATTATTCGGACTAGCTATTTCTTGGTACATTTGTCTAAAGACACTAGTCAAAGACTCGAAGAACATTGAAGCATGCACAACAATACAGTTCACTGAGTAAATCAACAATTAATTTATGGTGTAAAATTAATGTATATTATGTCTTTCTCTGTTGCTGTTATTTGATAATTTGATAACAACAAACTTTGCCTCTTTATGCCAGAAATGAAGAAGATACCGCATTTGAGTTATCATTTAAACTGCCGCTTAGATTTTCATTTTACGCTTTGACACGCTATCAGCATGTAATGTTTATAATCAATCTTTCGTCCAGTGAAATAAAATAACCAAATGCAAAACTTGTCGAAATGTAAACTCCACCAAATTGAAAATATGCAAAGTAAAAGAATGAAATAGCAAAGTACAAAGAGTGGTTTAGATGTTCTCTTGATTTTCAGTTCCTGTTTGAACTATCGTACAGAAACCGGGTTAGAAATTGCAAATTGATTTAATTTTGTAACACCTCCGTGTATACTGATTTTTCAGTAATATCATTAATAACAAGTAAATTATGCTTTTTTCGATTGATCGTCTAACTTCCACCGTTTTTTATCGTGAAGCACGCGTATGTCAGACCTTACTACGATCCTTTTGCTTCCTTAGAAAAAATCTTTTACGATTGAAGCACACTGAATTTGTTGGTAGCCTTGAGTCTTCGTTAAATCCACAAACCTAAGAATACATGATCCGATTGTAAAACTAACTTCTATAAATCATCGAAAAAGAGAAAAAGGAAGGAGAATTATTATATCTTTAATGATCCTTTTCTAAAATCATAGTTTCTCCCTCTTTCTTTTAAACGGCGCAACATTTAAGTATTTTATATGAAACAATAATTCGTAATTTTTCAATGTAAATAAATTATTTTATATGAGCAATAATTTCATATAAAACGATGTTAAACATATTTTGTATTACAAATTTGTATAATTCATGCAAAATAAAAGGGACGTTTAATGAATCTTTATCATCACACTATTCATGGAAATGTTACATTCGGATTTGATATTTTTCTATTTAGCAATATTTATAATGTTTAAAATCATGTTAATATTATGCTTAAATGTATTTCTACATTTTTCAACAAAAAAAAAGCATGACAAATGTTTTTAAGCATATTAATTTTTAATGATCGAATTTCTTACATATTTTTTACGTATTTTTTTCCGTATGTTTACATATATCTTTTGTATCTGTCCTTATACTGATTAAAATTATAATATAACATTTCTTATAAATGATTTTATTGTAACATTCGCGTAAAATTGTTTATAGAAATATTAATTTATCAATTAATACATTTTACATATACTTGTTTGATTTTATTGGTGAACTAAATGTTTCCAAAAATATTCCTTATAATATAAACATAATAATTTATTAACGTTAAAAAACAATATCAAGTGTTAGAAAAAATATCAATAAGTGGGAGATACTTGCAAATTTGTTGTGAATAAACATTTTAAATATACCTTAAATGCAGTATATTGTTAACATTTCATTATCCTAAGATAATAATCATGTTACTGCACTCTATTCTACTTCTTTTTTCAACTTTAACTTATGATAATAAAAACGTTTCTTAAGCAATATTAAAAAGTTTTATTTCAGCTTTGCTTACGCGAACTTTATCTATCTCGTATATAATCTTATTTTAATTAAAATGAGTAATAATAAAATTTATAACAGAATTCATATACAAGATATGAAAATGAAGGTTTTTTTTAAACACTTATAGATTTACAGAAATAAAAGTTCTATAACTACAATGAATAACATTTGGTGCAAATAAAAATGCCATTAAATTTCTTATTAAAATTAATCTATCCTATATCTACATCCGCATACTGCATATTTAAATGAGTATCTATTATTTGGAAAAGTTCAAGTGGTTGAGCTATTCTACCAGTTTCCAGTTTGGACCATACAGGGACATCTAAAACATTACAATAAATATTTTTAATAGTATTATAGGACTTTATGTATCTGTATATATAACAATTGATAAATTATCATTTACCATTGAAATGTATTTCAAAAGCTCCTGATGATATGAGTTGCCCTTCTATTGCGTTACAAAAAAAAAATATCATAATACAAGAATAGAATCGATTGTCTATACACCATTGCCACAATGATGGTAAAGGCTGTCCTAGGTCAATTCCACTTACTATTAAAATTATTAGGGAAATTTTAGCAAAACCCTAAACAAAAAGAAATAAAATCATGTTAATAAACACTAAATATTTTGGGTAATATATAAACATTTTATTATTACTAGAATTTTAGCAATAAGCATGTTGTATCCAGGAGGGTTGTAGTTTTCTCCCTCAATTTGTAACTCTGGATATTTCTGTCTAAGGATACTGACATACTCTTCATAAACTTTTCTGTAACCGCAAGAATAACTGGAAAAAGTAAGATACAATGTTTAATGAACAAATTGCAGAAGCTTAAATATAAAATATAAATAAAATAAAAGTAAACTGAAAATTATTATTTTTGCAATTGAATTTTCAAAACTCACCAGTAAAAAAATTTCAAAGTCGGTCCTTTTGCACCAAGTTTGGTTAAAGAAACATGATTACCATCGGCTTTGGTGCTCGATGCGCATAAAACAATGCAAAAGCATAAAATTAATTTCATACGACGCAGCATTCTTTAAATCATTGATATTTTATCACCTGTATGATTTCTGAGCAAAACAATTTAATTTCTACCTTAAAAAAGGCATCAATCAACCACCGTTTCAACAGTTATATATGTACTCTAAATCTTGATCAGTCACTTTCTGCTGCTAAGTAAGCAGAACATCACCGAATCGAACCGAATAGAGCCGAATCATATAAAATACAAAATACAGACTATGTATAATTTTATCAGTTATCAAATTTAATGGAGTAAATATTAACAATAAATGATAAATATGATTTAATTAATTTTATCCACATTTTTAATTTATTTAATTTTATTATAAAACAATATCTGAAATTTGTATTAATTTTTAATACAAATTTTTTACAGATGATATTATATTTCCAAAAATAGTAGAAATAAGATAATTCTCAAATATTTTATTATTTCTAGTTAAAATTAGATGTTCAACTATTTGTATATATTAATTGTATAAATGCCAATTATTTGTAAAAATATAATATTCTGCAACTTTATAATCAAATGATCAAATCCCAAATAATAGCGAAAATTTCTTTTTAGCGGTGTATATGTGCTGCTATTTTAGAAAACTTTTTAGGTAAATTTTAAAGTATGTAAAAAAATCATTTTTAGAAATATAAATGAAGTATATTTTAGTATAATAGTGATGGCGATGATCATAGACCTAGGAATAGCTACTCTTTTTCGTAGAAAATCGTACCAAGATCGCGCAATTCGGTTAACTTCAGTCGATTCCCCAGTGCGTTGTTACAGAGGTATTTGCGCGTTTTCTACTTGGACGATTGTATATATGGTGGGCAAAATATACGAATAGTAGAAAGATGCATAGATAAAGTATATCTGTCTATGACTACATTTGGAAATTTAAAAATTTGAAAATGTTATCACGGATGTGATAAAAGCACATACATATTATTCTTTTAATGTAAAGTTAAACGAAATAAAAAAAAGAATTTTTACTGGTAATAAAGTAAAGCATGAACGTTATTACATCACACGCAATACAAACAAGTAGTCATTACAGGATCATAACACCTTGGAATGCTATTATGAGATAAATTATTGAATGTTTCCAATTAAACTGTCAAGTTTTATGAGATCAGTGCATAACATCTCTTGCGATTTGATTGCTAAAATAGTTCTAGACAACAGTAACATTTATCAAATTATAATTTACTGTAATCTTTATTTAAAAATTTTGTATTAAATGCGCACTCACATGTACATAACTATGAACACATGCCACGCGCATACATAGAAACGCATACACGCATACACTACCATGTATAGTATCACAAGTCTAAATTAGCGAGCAAAACATAAAATGTATGTAAAACGTTGTACTTAAAATGAAAACATGTTAGTATGCCCTTACTATATTTTTTTGAATCACATTCATTACTCTGGTACAACTAATCATAATAGGAGACACCACTGTCTATTATTTGAAAAAAAGTTTATTTGTAATATTTATCTCCCATACTTTATATTAATTAAAAATATTCTCTTTAAAAGAGAAAATCTTACTGTTTATAAATAAATATTGCGAATGTCTTTATTTCGCAAATACAATACTTTTTAAATAATAACTGCTATATGTGAAAAAGGAAAATTCAAAATTGAAACTAAATGAGGTAAAACAAGGTGCATAATATAATTATCTGTTATGCACTCAGTGGAGTAAAATGTATATCTTAATGTGCATAGATTTATTACGTTATTTTCTTCTTTAGGATGTAGCGTACAAGTGTGTAAATAAAGTATGCCACTCTTTAAACTTTCTGTGTACTTTCATAAACAATATTTTCTACCATTTATGTTCAAAATCAGAATAATTTTTTTCAAAGAATATTTTGTAACTTTTTGAGAGGCCTTTTGGCAGCAGTATAATTTGAGAAAAATGTAAAGCCAAATAGTTTCTTGAGAAAAAATGATTTGTTTTTTACTTCGACAATTGACTTGAGTTTTCCGTCGAACACGGAGTCGTCATAAATCTGGAAATCTAAAAGAATAAATAAAATTACAATAAAATAACAAAATAATTATAGTGTAGAATAATTCTTAAATTTACCTCATAGGATCTTCAAAATAGTCTGATGGTACTTGAAATAAATGTGGGTCTATATCATTGCGAAAGGCAAATTCCTGAAAAGTGATTTTTGCTGTTACCGTGGGTAAAATAGGTATATCGATTTTTACAGGAAATCCAGGTGGTAATTTCATAAGGACAAATTCTCGTAATTTGCTGAAATGTTTAAACGGCGCTATTACTTCCAAAACATTGAGTAGCATATCAACTGTCAATGGAAAATCTGGACTCATAGCAACTGTTGCTTTAAATGATTTACTGCTTTCTTTATAAACAAGATTTCTCCCAAGAAGTGGACATTGACCAGGTGGAGCCATAATATATTCTTCCCAAGTAATATTTGATTCTGGTGGGGGATTTAAAGAAGCTCTTCTAACTGGTGGCTATAAAAATTGATAAATTAATACATGTTGATACAGAAATTTTTTTTTTCTTACCTTCCCATTTGCAAATCCTTGCGAACTTCCTTTAGTTAATGATTCCATAATAGCTTTATTCTTTTGCAAATCTTCCTCACTTAAGTGTTCTCGTCGTTTCCTACTTTCCAAAACCATTCCATTGATTTGATAAAAATCTGCATGGAAAGGTCCTACCATCTCCTTTATTAAATATTTTAGATACATTTAAAAATTGTTTAAAGAAAAAGTAGCAAAAAAAAAAATAAAGTCATAAGTAAAGTCAGTAATGCTGGCCATACCCTTTTATCTTCACGAAATATCCAACCAGTTTGTGCTCTCGAAAATGTAATACCTTTTGTTGACATTTGCGCTGCCATGATATCACTTGACATGAGAATATCTACTTCATCCTCTATTTCTAATTCTGTTTCCTAAAAAGTGAGTAAGTGGTAATTCATTTATGATTGTATTAGCTAAGAGTATGTAATTGTAAGTGTTGAATAATAAAAACAAAGATAAATAATACAGTAATTTTACCTCATATCTCACTCTTTGAAAAAGTTTAGCCTTGTTATCGAGCACCGTCAACGATTTGCTTGGTTTTTGATCACCATTAAAAATGAACGATATGTCTCCTCTTTCCCACCTCATGTCATTGAAATCTACCAAAGTAGTATCCATTCTAATAGATGCTCCGCTCTTGTGTATTTTACATACGTCCGAAGGAAGTACACGAGAAACTAGTGGTACTGAAGAATGAAAAATATTTATAAGCGAATAAGTTATGAAATTATAATTTAGTAGTGCTATTAAATACCCCAACTCTGAAAATCCCATTTTAATTCCATATAAAAATCACCCATTTGACGTAATGTTGCAACTAAATTTGGTCTTCTTTCTTCCATTTGTTCTCTTGCTTGTTGCTTTAATTTTCGCACTAATGATGATACTGTAAAAAGATATATTATATTATATTGTAAATTTTATAATCATTTATTTAATAAACAGCATATAACTCATTTTACTAACTAGTTTGTCTATCTCCATAACTAATTGCCTCTGCAAGTGGACTCCACCCAGCCAAATTTTTTACTTTTACAGGTGCACCATGTGCAAGTAATAATTGGACCGATTCTAAAAAATTATTTATAATTTAATACATGTATACTTTAAAGATATATTGCTTATTTATTGCAATAATGATATAATACAGAATTTATAGTTTTTCAGTCATTAAAATATAAAGAATGGTTTTTACTTCTACTTTTTATTAATAAAGTCTTAAAAGTTTTTAAAAACGAGCACATATGAATAATGGTTTTTATGTAATGTACATGTACAGTTAGAATGTTTCAAAACGTTTAAATTTGTTTTCTTTAAAATCATTATTTTTAAATTATATCATTATTGCAGCAAATAAGTGATATATTATAATGACAATATTTGAGATGAATCCTTCTACCTTTTCTCCCTAACATGACAGCTAAATGTAACGGAGTATTTCCTAAGGAATAAAATAAACTCATATTGTCAAATTATCCTTAATTATTAGCATAAATATAATGTTAAAAAACTAAATGAGACTCATAGTAACCTTGTTTATCTTTTTCTGCAATATCGTAAGTCCTAATTAAAGAACTTAAGGTTTTAACGTCTCCTTGAAATATGCATTTGTGTAAAGGATATTTTTCACTCTCCAAGTTCTCAGCCATGGCCATTTATTCTTATTACAAAAACTATAGTAATAGTGGCAATGATCTGCTTCTTTATTTAATACAGTCCCTCTTAATATAATAGCATGTTTCTTGTATTCCATTTCCAAAAAGTGGCATGCTATATTGAATAGTCATGCCAAGGTTTTCATTAAATATAAATCATTTAAGACTGGAAGTTTATCACTTATTGTTGTAACTATAATTAATAGTTATGTCTTATATTCTATTAAGTGTTTTGCAATTTACACTCAAGCATTGATACTTCTACATGTTCTTCAAAACATGAAGTTTAAAATGGTTGTATAATTTTGGCAGAATATTTAAGTTGTGTTATTATTCTTAGTTTCGTTGATGTTATTAGTTCTACCGCTGTTTTTAATTATGTTTTTACTATTAATGTTAGTACTACATATATCGGTAATCGTGCTTATGACTTGGTTGGTCACCTCATTATGTTTATGGTTCAATGTCTTTTTATAAGAGTTAGAAAGGATTTATCTGTAAAATTTAGTTTGAATAAACTGCAATTTATTATAATATTATTTTAAATTATACAGACATTAATATTTTCATCCTAAAACAATATTCCGTTGAAAACTAGTACTATTAGTACCGTCTATATATGCAACATGTACCAGTACACTCCGGTGCAAATCTGGGATTTCTAGGGAAAATGGCGTCCAATGGGTATAGGCATTTTCGAAATCGATAAATGATGAAATTTTCTCAAGTAAATATGTTTTATTGCCCACTTTACATTTCTGAAAATGAATTCTAGGAACTACATCAGTATACTAATTACGTTAATTCTGCATTAAATTTACTTAAATTAACGTTTTTATATAATTGAATATTACATTCATAATAGAAATATTGCGGTGATTAATACATAAAAAAGGTATAAAAACACTGGTTTATTGTAAAGTAATTAGTTTAAAAAGTTGAAAGCATTTTGAAGGTCTCATTTTTATGTGTATTTTAAAATTTAAATTTCTGTGCGCGCTGTCTGAAAACAGTATCGCTACTATCATCTAGGAGTCAAGTGTAGAACTATTGAAACAAAAGTTGCGGCTTTTTTTAAAAACTAGTGGAATTAAATTATGAACGTAATTTTTGTATCAACATTTATGAAACATTCTGAACTTATTTTGTGTTATTACTTGGAAGGTATTATAGTATTATAAAATCAATATTTATTGATATAAGGTAATTCAAATTTAGTTTTAGTAGTTTTCGTTTTCTACCGGTAGATGGTTAAGGATTGTGAGATACATAAAATGCAATTTTTTTAATTTTCGAATATAATACGCTTTGGGTTTACTATAAAGCAATTTTTCCGACTTTGTTGTGTGCGGAGAATAATTTAATTTCATAAACGAAATGCAAAAGTGCTTTATTTTACGTTGAAACATAATTTTTTGTTTCGATAGTTTCGTATTTGTTCGTTAGATGGTATTAGCGATATTTTTTGGCGGAAAGATGTGTACAGTGACCAGTCTGCATATTACTCATACTAATGTACATGAATATATGTATAATAAATATATAGAAACATTGTGTTGTTTGGTTTTTCATATTTAAAACGTTATTTCATTGTACCAATAATACTTCTGACAGAAGAATTTTATTAGTATTTTTATTTACTAAAAAATATCTTCAAAAATGTAAGTCTTTGTATAATACTTACTTTTATTTTATTGTATTTAAATAATAAAATATAACCTCAACGTTTTATTTGTTTGTCTTTTAATTTCAATTTTATTTATAAATTCCAAATTTCTTTGAAAATTTATTGTGTTTTCTTAGTAAATAATGTTTGTTGCAGGTCTTCTTTAACTAAACCAAAGTCTGAGATGACACCAGAGGAATTAGCCAAAAGAGAAGAAGAAGAATTTAATACTGGACCACTTTCAGTATTAACACAATCTGTTAAAAATAATACTCAAGTTCTAATTAATTGTCGAAATAATAAAAAATTGTTAGGAAGAGTAAAAGCATTTGATAGGCATTGTAATATGGTTTTGGAGAACGTAAAAGAAATGTGGACTGAACTTCCTCGTACAGGGAAAGGAAAAAAGAAGGTAAAATATAACAATTCACATTAACAATACAATTGTAAATTGTTTTTTTGTTTCACTAGGCAAAACCAGTGAATAAGGATAGGTTTATATCAAAAATGTTTCTACGAGGAGATTCAGTAATTCTAGTTCTAAGAAATCCCTTGGCAACTGCATCAGGAAAGTAATTCTTTAATAATTTTCTTACTTTGTAATTTATGATAAAAGTGATGGACTGGAATAAAATTTTTACTGTAAGCTACAAACGTGTGTGCTTTATTTTTAACAATTATATTTAATATAGCAAAATACCAGTTTGAAGTATTAGAAAGAAACAGTATCTCAAATAAGACATGACATTTATTTGTAGGTGATTATACATGAAATTATTAATCTTTTTCAGCAATTGCAGTAAGATGTTTATCAATCTCCTGCTCTGTTAAAGTTCTGTAATAAAAAATATTTGATATTTAGTAAATTTTTATTCACTTTTGTAAAGAGTAATTGTATTATAATACAAATAATTACCGAAATTTGGGATTATCTTTTGATACAACACCAACTTCTATTTCTGTTGGTTTAAAATCTACAGACAAAACAGTGGATAAACAAGTGATTGCTAACTGTATTGTCTCATCGTGATCATAATTTTGTTTCTTCTTTAACTTTTTCTCAAGATAAGAATTAGCCTCTGTTTGTTTAGCACCAACAGAGATGGCTCTATAACCACAATAATACCCTGCAGGATCAGCTTTATAGACACAAGGACCTTTCTCTTTATCGTATGAAATTATCATCATAGAACATCCAAGAGGTCGCATCTCTGCATTTTGTGTATAAACTTGACTGATATCTGCAATGCGCCGGCATAATGCATCCACAGGGATTTCATATTCGTACTTGTATTTAAAATGAGCAGCTTCATATCTTGCACGTTGTACTTGAGATCTACCATCAGCTAAAATAGAAAGTACAATGAAAAATTGTATGTAAATAATAAACTATTATTTATTAATGTACATCTTTAAAACTATTTTTTGATAACCCTGCTTACCTATCATGCCTGTCATAAGGCAACCAATATGTTCTGTGAGTTGAAAAATATGAGTAACGCTAGAAGCATCAAGTAGCTTATCCTATAAATAAATTTTTGTTAAACCTGATAAGTTTTGTTTATTTTATTCAAGAAGAAATAAGAACAATAAGAAAAATAAGAGAACAGTATAAAAACATTATTATTAAGAATAGTAATGAAGTGAATTAAGGTTATCTTACAGGCACTTTCTTTTGTGTTGCAAAAACAGCTGTATCAACTCCTTTAACCGCAACAGAAGTCAGACCACTTTGATTGATCGCTTTAAATGCATATTCTACAAAATATTCGTAAACTTTGTTTGAAAAAGTTCAAAATTGCAGATCACGCTATGTCATGGTTCTCGCATACAAAATAATTTAATAATATGAAAGACATTCCTGAATATTTGAAGATTAATTATAGTTTGATATAAAATAGTTGTACGAATCTTACCTACTTGATACAATCGCCCTTCTGGCGAAAAAATTGTAATATGTCTATCAAAACCAGCACTACTACCTCGCGCCATATTCGCAAATAATCTTAATAGTTGTGTTCAAAAACTGCAGGCAACTTTTCGAAACGTCAAATCATGCTATATAATAAATGTATATTATGGTAGTTTCCATTGAACGACGTATTTTTTTTTATCAAGCAAACTTGTTGATTCTATTTTTATATTATATATTTAAATAAAATAAAACAAAAATAATAGTTTTATTCTTCAATTTCTTTTCAAATTTATATTGAATAATTATGCAATATTACATTTTAAAAACATACTTTCAATAAATTTTCGGGTTTTTTGATATTTTAAAAACTGTTAATTATCTTTGACCAAATTAATATTTAAATGTTTTCAAAATAAAATTTTGTGATAAAAATTTGAGTAGTACTATGTAAGTACTTCCACTTATTATACATATGAGTATAATAGATCATTATTATGCAACTATTTAAAGAACATTTAACAAATTCTCTATAAATTGAATCTTTTTATATATAAATATATATATATATATTATTACTTCTACATTCTAGTAGAAATACTATTCTTTATGTACTTGAAGATTTCATTATCATTCGATTGAAATCAAATTTAATTAATTTTACATACATGTACCATTAATATACGTGTATTGCTATGTACATATTTAGATAAGTAGTTTAACATTGTACTTCATAGGCAAGATAATACGCTATCTTAAATTATTGCTAATAGGAATGATAAACACATCTTAAATTACTTCGAATACTGTAGAAATTTGCCAGTATACTATTAAACGATCCAAGCGGTTCTTCCTTTCGAAAAAATTCAAATGTCTACATTAACAGGTAAAAATGCAGTAATTAACAATATTTAAATAAATTTGAAATCTAAAACATAAAGGATAATTATTCTACTATTTGTCTAATATATATTGCTACTGATCATGGAGTATTTTTTAAATGTATAAATTATTCAAGACTACAATTCGATCATATGACTTGCCGCAACTTTTCTTTTCATTTCTTATACTATAAATTTATTGTCATGTTTACTGTAATAATTCCATGATTTATAATAAATTATATGTATTTAACATTACCAAAAATTTATTGTAAGTCTGTTAATTAAAATTAATGTAAAATTCACGTGACTATTAAAACTTATGTTATAGATGATATAGGTATATTATTCCGATTGTAAGTAATATTTCTATATATACGTATTTACATATATACGTATATATTGATTAAACAAAGCAAAAATGTTTTATATATTGTGTATCTCTTTTTTTCTAAAACATATAAATATGTATTTATATTGATTTCCAGGTGATAAACAAAGTAAATCAAAAAATGGCACAGAATTATTGAAGAAAGAATTTGATCCTACTGGTCAGAATTTTTGTTTTTACAAAGAAATTATTTAAAAATTAACATTCTATGTTCGAACTATTGGATCAATATTTTATAGAACATCAACATATTCGATATAATCCCTTAAAAGGAGAATGGGTACTAGTATCACCACATCGAATGAAACGACCATGGGGAGGTCAAATCGAACCAAATATAGAAGAAGACCTTCCAGATTATGACCCTGACAATCCACTTTGTCCAGGCAACATTAGAGCTAGTGGACAGGTAATACCTTTAAACATTTGTCCTATTATTTTAAAAAGTAGTTAGTTGATCGATGCATGTTTTTATTTCACAAATCATCCTCAAAAATACATTATTTTTACGTTCTTTTGTTATTCTAAGAAGTATATGATTGTTATAGCCATCATTTGCCAATCCATCAACATAAAGACCATGATAACTATCATCTGCATCGACCAGTTAAGTAACATTGTATAATTTTGTAATATGTGCTAAATATTTTTATTTATTTTTTCCAATAGATTACTCCAATATATGAAAACACCTATTCCTTCGTCAATGATTTTCCTGCATTACTAGAATCTGTTCCTAATCCAACAAAGTCAGAAGATGAATTATTTCAAATGGATGCTGCTAGGGGTACTTGTAAAGTAATGTGTTTTCATCCAAAATCTAATGTAACAATAGCTTTGATGAACATTTCTGAAATCAAAGAAGTGGTTAAACGGTAGAGTACCATAAATTAAAACATAATCTGTTTTTTTATTTTATCACATAATAAGTAATTTTATATTTTAGCTGGATTTCTGAAATGCTTGAATTGGGAGAAAAGTGGACATGGGTCCAAATTTTTGAAAATCGTGGCGCTTTAATGGGTTGTAGTAATGCACATCCTCATTGTCAAATTTGGGCCAGCTCTTTCTTACCAAATGAAGCCAAAATAAAAGATAGATTTCTTAGTGATTACTACAGTCGTAATAAAAAACCGCTTCTCATAGATTATATGCAGAAAGAACTCCTTAAAAAGGTAAAACGTATTAATTGGAAAGGATAAACGTTTGTATATTTAAATTAATGCTGCTTTTATAGGAACGTATTGTGTTAGAAACACGAGATTGGGTAGTTTTAGTACCGTTCTGGGCAATATGGCCATATGAAACTATGGTATTACCTAAGAGCCAAGTGTCTAGAATGGAAGATTTAACAGAAGGACAACAAGAATCATTGGCAGTTGTTATGAAAAGATTATGTACAAAATATGATAACTTATTTCATTGTTCTTTTCCTTATTCTATGGGATGGCATGGTATGATTAAGCATTTATTGTGTACATGAATGTATAAAACATTTTAATTATAACATTTAATTTGTAATACATTTTACTTAAAGGTGCACCAACTGGTCAGTATGTAAGACAGGATTTTCCTTACTGGACTTTTCATGGAATTTACTTACCTCCTTTATTGCGTTCTGCAACTATAAAGAAACATATGGTTGGATATGAACTCCTTGCACAAGCACAAAGAGACTTAACACCAGAACAGGCAGCAGAAAAATTGAGAAACTTATCAGATTCTCACTACAAGCACCCAGAAACAAGTTTAAGTAGTTTCGAAATAGAAAAATATACTAAATGAGTTCACTTACATTATATACAACAATATATTTTTGTAAGTGTATATGTAATTTACATATATATCGTTTATAAAAATGTATAGTAAATATTGAAACTATATTCATACTCACTTTATGAATCAAAAATATAACATGAAGAATAATCATGATTATACAACTTTAGATATTTAATACACTGGAAACGTATGATCAATCTTTTTACTCCAGGCATGAATTCCACCAATTACATCCTTTATTTTTAAGGTACTTCCATTAAAAATCTGTTGAAGGTTTCTCACAGCTTTTTGTGAATCATTTCCTCTTCTGCACATAACATATACTAAAAAAAATATACTTCCTGTATAATTATGATTATCACAAAAAATTTTAAGCAGATATTTACATACAATTAGCATCGTTATATTTATCCTGTATTTCTTGTATCTTACGTTTTACTAGCGATACATTTTCGTCATTATTGATTTCGTTTAATGGTATATTTATAGAATTCTTTAAATTACAAATTTCAAATTCTTCAGGAGAACGCACATCAATTAAAATATGACCTTCTATTCCCAATTTTAATGCTGTATTATATTCTTCTACACTTATTCGTTCTTCCTCTCCTAATAAATTCAATTTTGGATCTTTATCATTTGCTTTGGAACCACAGAACTGCTCATAATCAATTAGCTCTTGTAAAGTTGGATGTTCACCACAAACAATACAATTTACGTTCTTTGTGCGCAATTTTATGTTCCGAAATTTCGTTTCTAGTCCATCGAATAATAATAGTTGACCAGATAATACATGTGGTAAGTTGAGTAAAATTTTTAAAGCTTCTAATGCTTGTAAAACACCGATAGTACCAACAGCTGTGCTTAAATAAAATAATAAACATTTTTTTTTATAAAAATAAAATATTCATTAAATATAAAATAGTTACAAACCTGGACCAAAAACACCACCATCACCACAGTTGGTTACTGTTTCTGGAGGGGGAGGTGTAGGAAATATACATCTGTAGCAGGGGCCATAATAATTAAATACAGATAAATGCCCTTCAAATCTTAATGCTGATGCTGAAACTAAAGGCTTCTTGGTTAAAACACATGCATCATTTAATAAATAACGTGTTGCTACATTATCAGTAGCATCTAACACTACATCATAACATTTTATTATTTCCAAAGCATTATTACTATCTAATTGAACTTTATATGGTGTAACTTTAATGTTACTATTCAATCTGAAATTAATATAATGTATTTGATTTATGTATCAATTGTATCAATTGTAATAACATGTTAATTCATGGGTACCTATTAAGGCTTTCTGCAGCAGCATCCGCTTTTGGTGTTCCAATATTTGTTTCTGTATATAACAATTGTCTGTGAAGATTATTAAGTTCGACACTATCATAATCAATTAAACCAATATGACCAACACCAGCAGATGCCAAATATAATGCAGCAGGACATCCAAGACCACCTAGTCCTACAATTAATATTGCACTACTTTTTAATTTTAGTTGACCTATAATTACATAAAAGAAAATATTATAATCAAAGATTACAATGTTTTGTAATATATATAATTAGAAAATATTAAATAATTAATACAAAAGGTAAATGACATCAGTACGATACACCTCTAAGGCCAATTTCAGGTAAAAAAATTTGTCTACTGTATCTTGCTATCTCAGCATTGTTCAAACCATAGTTCTGCAAAATTTGTTTTTCGCGCTTTAAAGCAGCCAGTTGATATTCTTTCTCGCGCAACAGTTCACGTAATTTAATAATTTCATTAATCAACTTTTCCTCATCCATTTTTGTTAATCAAACTTTTTGCAATGTCGTTTTCTTTTATTTCAAAAATCTAAAAGGAAAGTTCGTTGAAATTTCTTAAGAAAAAATACCTACTTAGCCCATAAATTGCCTTTTAATTGTTCGAAAAATGTCTGACAGTGAGTGTCTAACGTGTATTACGAAACTGTAGATAACAGACTACACCAATCGGCAAAGTATTAGATAAAATTTAAAAGTATATAAATATAACAGTAATTAGAAAATAACAAATCTGAATATGTGTTCATTAAAACGTAGTTTCATATATAAAACACGAATGACAATTTACGTATTGCGCATTAGTACGCGCAAAAATGGTTAATTGAGTTATCGTGTAATTAACCTTTAATCATTTCAGTTGTAATAGATAAGATAACATTTTTATCATTACGAACAAATGAAAAGGAAAACAATACTTCTAAAAATATACACAATTATTTAGTTTTGCAATGAGTTTTTAATCGCATTGTTTAGAAAATCATAATGAACACAAAATACAGATATGTCCTTTTTGAATTTTTTAAACACTTTGTATCTAAAGAAAGGTACAAAGCAGGAGTAAATGAAATTATAAACAAAGATTAAAAATTATTAAAGATTACCACACAAAATTTAACTGTACATTGACGAGCATAGTAGATTTATCTAGAGAAAATAAAGTCGTAGGGGAAAAAAATTCTACTACTCGCTAATTTCTGATTGGTAAATTTTTGAAAATTTGAGAATTTACGCTGATTGGGATTTAGGACTTGAAAGTTTGGGACTTCAAGAATTTTGAAGTTTCTAAATTTGAAAAATTAGAAATGTAGAAATTTGGAGATTTGAAATGCTTATAATTTTGAGATTATATAGACATTTGATTATTCAAAATTAAAGACAAGTAGTGAGGTGTTTCTTTCTCTACGCTCGTTCTTATCTAAAGAAAAGCAACGTTGCATCCGACTGTACTTTGAATGAACACTATAATCACGTAGTTTCTCGAGTACTAAAAAAAAAATTAAGAAAGAAGAGATGAGTGGAGAAAGTAGAAACGATCAGCAATAGCTATATAGTTGATTGGAAATTACAGTACATGTAATTACAATGATTTTTACGAAGCTGCGTGTTTATTTGCATAGTGTTGTGCGCAATAAGAACAGTACAGCGTTGGGCAAAGGTAGGAAGCTGATGATTAATGTCACGGTCAGCAAGGTTCTCACTCTTGACAAGAGTACATAGGAAAATCATGAATTTCTAAGTGACAACGCGGGTATTGTTTGTGAAGAACTTTAATCGTAATAGACGTCAAGATGGTGGAACCGATTTTTGACTATCAGTTTCGTCTGATACTGATTGGTGACAGTACAGTCGGAAAAAGTTCGTTATTGAGATATTTCACTGATGGGAAGTTCGCAGAGGTATGTAGCGAGTCATTGTTTCGTCAACAACATCATATAAGAATATAGAAATTGATTTTAAACGAATAAAAAAGTTGTTCACGCTCCGTCCGCGATGTTGCTTTTTATGATGCCAATGAATTGAATCATAATCGATATTGGGATCTCATGTGATTTAAAAATATTATTTTGTCAATTCAATGGCACAATTGGACCATCTCCAATTTCCTGGTCTAATAATATTCTGGTTGATTGTTGCTTTCCGACAGAAAAATTTAGGATAATAGGACATTATAACTCAATATTATTAAAAATTACTTTTAATATATTAATTTCCGTGTTTGCTTGTATTTATTATATATAGATATACTATTAATAATCTAGTAATGAATTAGATGTCTTATAAGTTTTTAATTTTTATATTAAACCTATTATTGATTTCTATTATTGTTTCATTTGCTTAGCTTTCAGACCCAACAGTTGGAGTAGACTTTTTTGCTCGATTAATCGAAGTTAAAGATGGAACAAGAATAAAGTTGCAATTGTGGGATACAGCTGGCCAAGAAAGATTCAGGTACATTGTTTAAAACTTTCATTGTATATTTAATTTTTTCATAGTGAAAAGTTTAATCACTCTCATATTCTGATGAAATATTTTGTTTACTTTAGGTCAATCACAAAATCCTACTACAGGAATTCTGTTGGAGCTTTGCTTGTATATGATGTTTGCAATAGAGCCAGTTTTGAACATATTCCTCAATGGATGATGGAAGCTCGTAGGCATATTGAACCACACCGCCCTGTATTTGCATTGGTAGGTTGTAAATTAGATTTAGTTACTAATGGTGGTAGACGAGAAGTTTCAAAAGAAGAAGCAAGAGCTTTTGCCGATCAACATGGAGTACATCACATTGAAACAAGTGCAAAGACAGGAGTTAATGTTGAAGAGACATTTCGAACAGTTACACAGGAAGTTTATAACAGAATACAAACTGGTGAATACAAAGTAGAAGATGGTTGGGATGGTATAAAAACTGGATTTGCTAGGCCAGGTGGTTTAGATTTTAATCTAGTCGAAGCAGAACCTGCTAAAACTTCTTGTTGTTAAGAGAATAATTAATTTACTGAAAAGATCAACAGTTTTCTCCACTTCAGTGGTAATATTTCACAGTTTATTTTAATTGTATACATTACTGGTCTTAATTTATGTATACAATTAGATTGTACATATATGATTAAAATGTTTTAATATCAATTCAATTGACAAAAAGAATGATTTTCTTTTACAAAAGTAAGATTTTGCTGCATTCTCAATTTTGAAGAAACTATTAACAGTAGATATAAAACTGTGTATAAGTCTTGATTACACGTTTCTGTACATAGCTTGTATAAATAAATAACTATGTATTATTGAAGCACACAGATATTAAATTAGGAGTGTTTTCTATGTTATTTAAAGAATAAATTACATAAGCATGAATAACCATAATGTTTTTTATATATTTTGTTGTATATTAACTACTTTGCTGTATAGAAGGAATAACGGCTGTGCTTCTTTTTCAGAATAATTTCTTAAATGATGTCACGAAAATTTACTATAAATTTTACAAGAAGAAACATATAATTTTTCATTTATAATACAAGATATTTATTTATAAACATTATAAAATAACTTTGAGACAAATTTTCAATATAAAAATGCGATTAATTGCATATTACATACTGTACATACATGTAGACACTACTAATGAAACGCTTATAGTAGTTATGATCTTTATTATTTCTGAAACTTTAGCAGTTAATACCTTCTTTTAAAGCCAGAGTTTGTGATAATATCATATACATATACATAAAAAGCCAAAATAATATATACCTACACTGCTATCATTAATTATTTAATTTAAAAGAAGAACAGGATAATAATTAGTTATTACAACTTAATTTATGGAAACAATATGAAGCAAACTATGGTGTGTGTGTTCTAATATTTAAAAATTCGTTATTATGTACATAATACATCAAATGCTTATGTGAAAATTTCTTGTTAAAAAATTTATTACAAAATATCAAATTAGATGATGTACCTTAATTTTGTATAAGTTAATATGAACCAATTAAGAACTGTTTTATTATATGTTCTTATGAGATACAAAATATGTCGGTTTAAATACAAAGTAAAAGAAGGTTTTATATGATCTAATGTAATATTTTTAATATAACCATTTTTTACTAGGTGACATATTTTACACTTTTTCATATCTGTGTCCAAAACAAGTAGAATTTTCTGACTTTCAGAATATAAGTTAAGAAAGTAAACATTTTCGTATTTTTATGATACAAGCAATGTAGTAAAATTACAGTTAAACGTTATTTATATGACTTGCACTTTTTCTGCAAGTGATTGAGTAGAAAAGTATTTATTTACGTACACTTTACATGCAGTGTATGATACATTCAGACAAAAATGCAGTAAACTTTGTATTTGTATAGATAATGAGTATAAAAATAGCATAAATAGAATCAATTTATGAAGTTTTATACGTATTAATTGTGGTATAAAGTAAAGTTCGTAGATATTTTAAAAAATTGTGAATTAATAATGTATACCTTGTCACTAAATTTGTATAGTTCCATATACAAACATTTACATTTTAGTCAATAGATAATAATGAAATACTATGTGCAGTGCTGATCCATGAAATGAATTTTTATATCTGTAGAGAATATAAATTTGTTATATTAATAGTATCCAAAGTTATACTGAGTTCCTTTGTTTTAAAATATATTTTGTATAATACATTAAAATTGTGAATTATTATAAATTTCTATTTTATATTGTTTTGATCAATATATAGACATATATGTATTTATAGATATTACACATAACACAAAGAGACATGTATGTATACATAGTTCAAGAATATGTACTTGTAAGAATTATTTTCTCATGAAATGTGTAACTTTGTGTATAATTTGATAAATTCAAATATACGTACATTTTTGTGCACTACACATTTATAAATAATCATGTTGAAAAATAAACAATGTATTACAGAATTTTATATTATTTTTCCATAAATCAGTGTATGTACATAATAGTGAAATTGAAATAGATTAAAAAATAATTTTTGCTTACTGGATTAGATAAATCTAATTTTATATTTTTCTGGAAAGAAATAATTACGGGAAGGAAATTACCAAAATCATATATCCTTTTAATATAACTTAAAATAACTCGGTTGATCTTCATATATTTTAATCGACTTTATTTAAAAAAAAAATATTATTACCATTGTACAATACTAATAACTTCCTCTACATAAAGTTATTCTTATTTATCAATTTTTGTTGGATATTGTATAAGTCCAAAAATAATCGAGGCACTAATAAATACTAATCTATACACTTAGTCCAAGACAGTAATCAACAGAATAATCAAAATAACAATGAGATATAGAATTTCATATTTAATACACAATAAATGTATATGTACATTATATACAAATCAATATTTTTACATTATTGTATACATTTCAATAATATAGACCTTCCTAATATAGTGTATTAAATGAAAAAGTTAAAATAAACATTTTGAAGTAAAAAACAGTCATTTAAATGACACCATTAACAAGAAGTAAAAAATGTTAATCTGTTTTTAAAATAGCTTATTGTTGTACTTCACTGGTAATTATACATTTTTAATATCAACTATACCTAAATATTTTATGTTTAAATTAGTTAGATACTAATTATAAATTACGAAATAAGTTTTGTTATAAAAAATACTAAATTTGAGAAAATCAAACTATACAATTTTTTACTTCTGTTTGAAGAACTAATGTTAACAAAATTTGTAACTCAAAAATAAAGAAGGACATACTCGATGTCGGATACATTATTTGTAAAAATTATCCTACAAATATTTATATCGTTTTATGGTTTAAATTTGTTAAATTATGTACATGTTTACATTATACAAATTTTATGTTTTACAAGCATCTCTAATGATAATTATATTATGAATTAAAATTTGTTACAATAGTATAATAATTTATAGCGATTTTCATTAGAAAATATGTGATTTATAATACAATATTTGTAACATGTTTAAATCAACTTGTACATTGATATCATGTTTTATTTAATATAGTATGAAAATGTACTTCATTTTTTAAATATTATATAACTTATTAATTATAGTTTAATAATTCATGAAGTTTTTGCTGTACATATTAAAATATTAAATTGTTCATAAAATTAAATCTAAAATTGAAAAAAGTTATAGTCATAATGATCTTTTAGTTGATAAAGTTAAATTTCAAAGATTCCTATTATTAGTCGTTATAAATTCTTATTTTTAATAGTACTCGCTATTTTGGAAGGGAAGCCTAAACAGTTCAATTATATTTAAAGTGACTAGAAATGTTAACTTTTTTTCTTTCTAACTATCATATATATTTATTATTTTGGCAAGATAACGTGATGTAAATATACGAAATCGTAGACAATTTCTTAGAAATACTCTATTCAGTATTTATAAGTAATACTTGTTTTCAAATAATACTTTCTAAAATGTTCCACCTGTACAATATACTTTAAGCGATTTTATATATATATTATATATACTTTGTATTTACAAAACAATTTACTATTTGTACTACGTATGTACAATGATAATCTTACGATAGAAAGAGGGAATTATAATTTTAAGTCTGTAGATGTAAATCATGATTTTTTAATATGGAATGCCAGGCTTTCAACCTTTATGAAATAAGTCGTGAGGTAAACTTAAAGTATGATAAAGGTACTAGAAACAAGTATAGAACAACGAATACTGGTATTAATTTAATTAAGGCTTTCCCCAATTAGAGTTTATTTCCTTCTAGTGAAATGTGGAGGAAAGCCATTTGGGACTTCACTTACTAAAGACGTTCTATACATGATCATCTGAATAGAATTTACCAGATAGTTAAAAACCTGGGATGGACGGAATTCTTGGATTTGAATAATTTTAAACAAAAGCAAGAAATATAGGCGTTAATAAAGAATGTCTACAATAAGAAAATTAATGTTTTTTTGGTATATATTTAATAATAGAAATATTGGATAACAACAGTAAACCTGTCATTATCCAAATAAAAAAATGTTAATCAGATTATGAAATCAATTGAGGCTCTTTAAAGAAATAAATTATAAAACCTGTATCTATAAAACAAGATATAAATAAGATGTAGAAACAGAAAAATTTTGTAGCTAAATATGAAAAGGGAGATACTGTGAAATATTACATGTATTAACAATACCTATATGTGTTAAAAGGGTGTAAAGTTGAAAGATTAAACACGGAGTAATAAGGCAAAATGAAGAGAAGTGCTTAATACGTGTTAGTATAGCAACGTATATCTATCCGAGATTCATTGCATACGCGGTGGGAGAATTCACACCTTCCGCTCCCTTATTTAGAAAATGGGCCCCAGAAGTGTCTGTAACATAGTAAAAATATAAACGGCATTTTAAAAATATGTTTCTTAAATTCGCCTAACAATTATATTCTTATAAATGTAATGCTTCCTGTGCAATATTAGCTTCGCTATTTATGTGTATAATTAAGATCTAATCGATTTAAAGCATATTTATACAAAACATGAAGAAATTATTTATATAACAATATTTTTAAACAAAATTAATACCAACCAATATTTATTTTTATCCAAGCACTTTATCTTGGAATGTATCTTTAATCATCTATCTTAAATTCTGCATTTAATTTAAAGGCAATTCATGACAAGATTTACTTCATGATGGTTTATCCTTTACTTTTGCAATATTTTTACACATGCATGGTTTTGCATTTATATAATAAGTGAGGTATCAGTATTGTATCAGATCACTTATTATAATTTTACTGCTCCAATGATTCACATCCAAATAAAATATACTCTTCTCTTGATAGCCAAAATGGATTACCCTCTATGTATTCAGGTGGCGTTTTATCTAGCATAATGATTGATAAAATATTTATGCACATCATTTTACACAGATAAAATATTACCTTCATTTATTAGTTAAAAATAAATAAGTATATTTTGAAAATGAGAATTATTTGCTCACCAGGATGTACAGTTAAAGGCAGAAACGTAGAACCCATGGCAACATTCCAACTATGAGTACCAGGACAACTTCTAACTTCTAAAATTTTGCTATGTTCAGGTAATAATTCTCGTAAATCTTTAGTCAATCTTAACTCAAAACCTGAAAGATGTGTGTTGCCTCCAGTAAGTAATATATGTGAAAGGCAATCATGCAGTATTTCTTCTGATAAACCAAATGTTACATCTTTTATCACTTGTGGTAAACCAAGATTGATATACATCAGTTCAGGAGCAATATATAATTCTGAACCTAAGGAAACTCTCTGGAAAATGTTCAATTTTTATTTATATGTTTTCTGCATTTAAATTCCTTAAATACACAATAATATATCTCAACTTCAATTTGTACTAAAAATTTGCAAATACCATTAACATAAGATTCACTTACCAAAAATTGTTTGTTGTCAGCATAACTACGAACTCTAATACACTCCCTAGTTTTTTGACCTACACGTTTTTCTTCATTTTTAATATTGTAGCTTAGTCTGCATCTTTCTTTGATAGACAATGTATCCAAATATGATATAGGAATATGATAACATTCTTTTAGGTACCAATGCATAGCCTGTTTTAAATGATAAGCCACATGCCATCCACCCACGGGTACTAATCTCCAGCGTTGTGGTATAACACGTCCACCAATTACAACAGCTACTGTTGTACTAAGAGCTCCACTATCAACAACTACACAAGTTTCCACATCCAGCATTGCACATGCTGCTAGAGGCTTTGGAACCAAACATACTCTATAATTTTAGTAAAAATAGAAATAAAGTTTAATTAAAAATGCTGTCATGTGTAAATTATGTTGTCATAATAATCATGTTTTCTGAATTAATTTTAAAGAATATTTTTTTTGTTATTATGATTCTTTCAACTTACCTTGATACTTTAACTTCTTGGAATAAATAATGCAATAATTGTTTTCTGAGTGATGGATGCATAGCTAATGGTTCACAAAACATGAGCACTGCATTGGGTTTTCTTAGGGTAGATGTTAATCTCATCTGATGAAACAAATGACCAACAAATGTTTTAAGAACAGGAAATGTTCCATCACTTAGTAACGCTTCTGCTGGACTAACAAGATCAACATTTGGAATTCCAAGTACTTCAACAGTATCTGTACAATATCCATTTATAAGTTTCTCATAAATTGGGTTTGGCTTTGCATAACATGTTGGATCATTTTGATGTGTAATTAATCTTTTTTTCTCTCTATATAATTTTACAGAATTACAAAATACACAAAATGGACCACTCGGTCTTGGAATTTTAGCACTTGCTAATTCAGATAATTTGAGTAGTTTCAATTTTTTGGCCAATGATTTTCCATCACCTTTTGGGCGTGCACTGCTACTTGGAACATTCTGTGTTTGTTCCAAATATGTTTCATTATTATACTTAGGTACACCAAACATTGAAAAATGTCTTCTTAATTCAAAATGCGGTGTAATAACCCATGTATATTTGTTTCCAATTTCAATGACTACTTTCGCACTAGAACTTTCAACACAGTTTCTTTGACATGTGTAACCACTACAATGACGACATTTTGGAAAATTTTCCTCTAATGTAATTACTGTATGTAGTCTATAACACATTGCTTTGAAACTAACACTAAGTAGTTGCAGACATGAAATGTCTGGAAATTTAAAATGTACTTTTGAAATCAATTGTAGCCACTTCATTTTCCTGAAAGAAAACGCGGTAAAGAAAATTTATACTCATAATTGAAGATAATAGCTTTTTAAAGACACTCTTTCAATTGAAATATTAATATACAGCTTTCACAGAAATATATTAATATGTTTTTATAAAATAAACTTTTGTGCAATAATTTCAAAATATGCATGTAATTTTAGGTATACACTTTTTTTTATAAAAAACTTGAAATAACATGATTTCATATTTATTTGTTAGTTAAATTATTAAACTTCAATGTAACTTTGACGTAAACTTAACCTCGAACTTACCATAGGTAATCAGTATCAGAAGTTTTCTTTAAATATTTACACGTACTACCGAAAGCAATAATATCAGGTACATCACAATACAATAAAATTTTTATCCAAATTTCTTCAGGGAAGATCGAAGGATCCATAATTATTAATAAAAATGATACAAAAGGTACAATTAACAGTTACTAATACAAGATTGCAGACACTCCCCAGAAACAGTGAATACGTTAGTCAAGTTCAAGGTTACAATGGTGAAAATAGTGAATCAATATGTTATCAACGGGTGGTACTTCAATAAAGATTAACTATATAGTTATTATATAATTGACAATTTTCCTTATTAAAAGTACTACGTAGTAGAATTAACCAAAATTTTATAATCGATATTTCACAATTGTCCAAGATCACAAACCATTTGCATCTTCTTGCACTTAAATATTTAAACAGGCGCATATTTATTTGTAAAATATCATGGTTATAAAGAAACGTACTATGTATTTGTATAAAAATTAATTATTTAATTTAAGATTTATAAAAACAACACTGTACCATTTTCAAACTTAAAATAAGAATACTGCTGTAAATAATACTGACTTTCATTCTTATTAGTTCTTTTCGTATTTTAATTTACAAGGCTGCAAGAAATGTTTCTATATAGGGATTTTTATGAGATAAAACTTCTTTCTTATATGTTGAAATTTTATCTTCTAAATCTGCATCAGATAAAGATGTATCTAGATTTTTGCACTTATTAAGAAATTCTGCAATAAGTACTTCTGCCTCCTGCAATATCATTAATAGCATATAAGCATTGCTTAAAATAGCATTTCAGTTTTTAATCAATGTATAAAGAGTTAAAAGTAATGGTACCTTGATAATTTTTTGTTTCTTCTGTGGATCATCAGATCCTTCAAAAGTTGAATGTTGATAATCTTCGAGTTCTGCTTGTTTTCGTTTAGCAAACTAAAAATAAAGTTTATTTTCCTACATTATTATAAAAAACCTTTAATCAAAAAGTATAGAAGGACTAGGAAAAAATATCACCTCTATCACATTTTGCGGGAAATTGGCCATTTTAGCAACATGTATTCCAAAGCTTTGATCACATATACCGGGTTTTACTTTATATAACAAAGTTAACTTATTGTCATCAACAAGAGCCGTAACATGTTGATTTTTAACCGCAGGTACTTCTTCTTCTAACTTAGTGATTTCATGAAAATGTGTAGCAAAAAGACAATAGCATTTTATCTCTTTTGCTAAATATCTGCAATAGAATTATACCAAGAATAAATAACAAGTTATAAAATTATATTTATTTTAAAAAATATTGTTTATATCGTACTCTGCGATTGACCATGCAATACCACAACCTTCGTAAGTCGATGTTCCTCTACCTAATTCATCGATTAATACAAGAGAATTACATGTTGCCGTCTGTAAAAATTAAGTGAAAATTAAGTAAGAAATATATTTAATTTAATGTTTTATGTTATATATATCAGGTATCAAAATTTACTTTTAGTATAGCAGCAGTTTCTATCATTTCCATCATGAATGTGGAAAGTCCTTTTAATTGAGAGTCATCAGCTCCTACGCGAGCTAATATACAATCTAATAATGATATTTTCGCTTCATCACACGGAACAAAACTTCCAATGTGTGCCAATAATGCAGTAACACCAGCAGATCTTATATAGGTACTTTTACCACCCATGTTCGGACCAGTTATAATACAAAAATGGCATTCTTCTAAGATTTATGTAATTATTGTATAGAATTATAAAAATTAATACAAATAAATCATCATTAAAATATATTACCTCTTTTGAAACTGACATCGTTAGCTATATAATCCATGCCTTCTAAATTTTCTAAGCAAGGATGTCGAACTTGAACCAGATTAAATTCACCCGCTTCGCTAGGTAACATTTGAGGACGTATGTAAGGTTTATTAGCATTTACAGCAGCAGATGCAAAGGCAGTAAGCACATCAAGACTTGCTAATATATTTCCAATATTTTTCACTGGACTACTGTAACCAGCTATGTAATAAGTAAATGTAATTTAATAAAAGAAATCTTAAACATTTAAATAATTATTTTTTTTTTAATTCTACAACACTATGTACAAACCTGCAATTTCGATTATTTCTGATACAACTTTCTTTTGTTCTACTGTATATTTATCTCTAGTTGCAATATACTCATCATTTAGATCGTTTAATCTATTGCTTCGAAATCGTACACCACTTTTATTAGAATCTAAAATTGTATATTGCTTTTTATTCCTTAATACCTTCTCCTCTTTCAATGTAACTCGAAAATAATATCCAAATTGTTGATTAGATTCTAATTTTAGAGTTTTGCCAGCATCAATTGACAAATCATCAGCAACTTTACTCAACTGTGCTTGTAATTTCTTTTCCATTTCATCCATAGTATTTTTTAATTCTGGTAATACAATATCAGTAAGTTAAAAATAAATTTGATACGTCCGAACATTATCGCCTTGAATTACAAAACAATACAAATACCTTTCAACTCATCATCAAATTCAGATCGCACTAAAAAATCTCCTTTTTCAGCAGCATCTAAATCAATTGTCTGTTCAACCATTTGCTGATATTTATCCATATCTTTAATAAGTTCAGTTAAAGGATCACTAAACATCGTTTTTAAGGCAACTACATTTATGTTAGAAAATTGTTCTATCAATCTTGGCAGATGCAACATACACATGTAAATTCTAAAAGAATCAATGAACACATAATATATATGCACAATTAAATGTATAATATACATAAAGTATACAGTCCACTTACTTATAACAATCTTGTAATGTTGCTTTCTTTCTAGACAATTTTTTTGCAAGCACTTGTAAGTCTGGTATACGTCTTAAATGATCTTCACTCAAATTAGATCGTAATTCATTATCATTTACCAATGCTTCAACAATATCATGTCTTTCTTTTATAAGAGACAAGTCTTTTAAAGGTTGCCTGACCCATTGTGCAAGAAGTCTATGACCCTGAGCTGTTCTGCATTTGTCCAAAAGAGTTAAGATACTTGTAGGTGCATTTCCATTCAAAATAGAAAGAGTATCAACACGTGGTTCGATATTGAGAGCTTTTATAGCAGCAGCATCCAGTTTCAAATATCGTGATTGTTCTATTTGATCAATACTAAACTGATTCAAATTACCTTCATCTGATGTTAACTAATGGAAAGAGTATTATGTTAAACTATTACAAATGCATTACGTCTCTTTTAGTATGATATAATAGTACCTACATCCAAATATTTGATAAGAGCAGCAGTAGCTGACATAGCAAAATTTAAGTTGATTTCAGGTAAAGATTGTACATTCGGCTGTTGACCTTTTGCAAATTTGATTAAAGTATTTAAATCTTGTACAACTGATTCACTTGAAAATTCGTTTTTTTTCTTTAAAGTGATCATTACATTATTTCGTTCCATTAACTATGTAAGAATAAACAAATATCACTGTTATGACACTGAATTTTTAATTAAATTATTTTGTAATAAAGATAATATCTTATCTGTATACTTGTTTTAGAGTTTGAAATTCATAGCTGCCTTCGCCTTGAATTAATAAACATTCTTTGGGAGCAAGTGTAACAACAAGTGATTCCAGATTAGAAAATGACTCGTTATCTTGAAATTCACAAACGGAAAATGAGGTTGCTGTGGTATCTACACAACTCAAACCAACAACCTGTAACATTATAAAATTCAAGGAGATTAGTTATGAACACTTTTTTTTAAGAAAGAAATTCTTAGAAGATAGATTATGACTTACTCTGGACTTTCCATCCATTCCTAATTTCACTGCTATTACGCGTACACTAACTGCAATATCATTATTACCAAATAACACATCTTCAAATTGGGATAAATTACCAGGGGAACCAGTGAATTCCAATACCCAATTCTGATTTTTTGATGATCCTTGATTAACATAAACTTCTATTCTGTATTGCTTCACCAATAATAAATCACGTATAAATGCTTCAAAATGATTTTTATTTAAAATAACACCCTCAGTTTTGTATGGATCTGGATATTAAACATAAAATTTGTTTTAATTGTGTGATTTTCTAATTTTTTAGCAGCGAAAATGAATCACTTTTAAAATCAGATTTAAAATTATACCTGCTCCAATCATTTTGCAAACTGCTGTGGTCTTAAATACTTCTTGTGCAGCAAATAAAGCATCGCTGCCATGTAATGTGTAATAATCTGATCTATTAAAAAATCTTATAGTTGTATTAAGTTTCTGAAAACAATTATTATTTTATTAAACAAATATTTTATAATATTCTAAGTTTTATATGTAAAGTACAAAAACATACATTTTAAACTCAAAAATATTGTTTTTAGTCTCGAGATAAATATACTATTTATAATGTACATGAAATAAAATATTTTTCAATAAACAGTGTCCAAAGTCATATAATACAATTTTTTATAATGAACAAGTTCCCTTTTATTGCATAAGTATTTCGCAAATTACATGTAATGTGAATACTTAAAATAAAAATTATGATGACTACTATTAAATTATTACTACGGTGATATTTGTTTCCAAGAAAATGAAGAATCTCGTCATATATCTGTAGGTCAATGTCTATCTTGGGTCAGAGCATCATGAACTGATATTAATGTAATGTGCATGGTTTCAAGGAAACTTAGCATTTTGTGATAAACACTTGTCAACTTTAAAATATGACATAAAAGAATACATAATTTTAAATGAATTACATATGAATTAAAAATATTGTAATATATAAGTACATATCAAATAGATAAGCAATCAATTATCAATTACGGATATTATATTAAATTTATATTGAATTTATTATGCTTTTAAACAGTAATATTCAATGACTTTAATATTACATAAAAATATATGTATTAAACATAATTTATGAATAAATAATCTTAAGGAAAATTCTGAAATTTTGGTAACAATTATTTTGATGTCATTATCTTGGAAGTATTATTCATCTTTGTTATGATAAAAGATCACAGTTCATGTTCCAGGAAGGTCAGTAATACGTTTTAAGTAGGCCGTTACAAAAACATGAACTGCTTTACTTATTTAAATATATGCTTGATATTAAGTATGTGCAGTGGCATTTACTTTAATTACTGTAATCATAATGATTATAATTTTATATACATGTATAGAAAATTCAATATATAGACAGTATTATAATAATTATTATTAATACCCTCAATTATTAATAATTACATATTCTTCTCAATAAAGTGTATTTGCATTTGATAACAACTGAAATATATGCTCCTTAAAATAAAAGTTATAGGATTACGTACAGATATGATGCAACTGAATGATAATCAGCTTAAAGCTATGCCTATTATGAAATAAGAATAAATTAAAACATCACAACAAGGATGTTATACATTTAGAATGACATCACTAATGACACATCAAACCAAATATGGGAAACCATTTATAACTATTACCTAGAAGTCAAAGAAGCAGGTATACATCCTTAGAAGTAAGGCTTATACGCACAAAATTATAAACCTTGATATAAGAAGTTTACATTATAAAATTAAATCAAATATCATATATGTCTATCAAATTCTCCTTACAGATATTTTTATTGTTACTGAGAATTATTAGCAGCGATAAGAATGTATATGAGCTGGAGTAAATGCACAGAAAACATTATCATCATGTAAAAATGAAAGAGAATGTTTTCATAGATGTGGTGGGAAGAAGGGGCAACCAACATAAATGGAATTGCTGCAACTTGAGTGTAGTACATGTCAATATACACTGCCATTGAGAACATCTCAATCGTCAGTTCTGTTACCTGAATTGAGTGATTTTGGTCTTCTATCAGAAGGTAATTAAATTTATTATTTCAATTAATAAGCATGAAAATAATGGCATCACAGGTATTAAAAATTTCTTCATTGGAAAAAATAAGTACTATAAGTAATAAGACAATTTTTTATTTAAAACAAAAATATATATAAGTGTTAATTTTTATTTATCATGAAAAATATATCAAAATATATTTTGTATTTCAGAGACCAAACATGGTGGTTCAACAAATTACTGTTTTATCCTTGTTAATAATTCAAGTAATTTCTGCACCAACAGGATGTATAGAATCCTGTGGTACTTATTTCAAACAATATGAAACATCTGGTCACTTTAATGATCATGGATTACAAACTGCAAGTCAATTACAAGGGCCTGAGTATTCAAAACCAGGCACATGGACTGAACATAACAATTACAATGTGGACAATGGACATGGAAAAGTACATGAAGAACGAGGTCAGTATGTTGCTGGTCCTAAAACTGTGAGATATTATAAGAAGAATTATACATCTTCATATAGTACAGGATATGGTGGAGGATTGTCAGATATTGAACAACAAAACAGTAATTATAGACATGGTATTCCAGTATCTAATATCATGCAATCTAGTTCTCAAAGAATGTATGATCAAGTAGGTCATTCAGAGTTAAGTGCACAGCAAGAGAGATATAATACAATGCAGAGCCAACAACGTCTGCAGTCATCAATCAGATCTGGTGTTCAAAGTGAAAGACTAGAAGATTTTGGAGAACACATTGGAGATTCACAAGTATTGCAACATGGTCTATCTGATTCAAATACTCAAATTTCACAAGTACCATACTATTCTGATACCCAACCTGGAAACTGGAGTAAGGTAGATTCATATAAAACTGATGGAGGACATGGACGTGTTTTTAAAGTAGAAGGCCAATATGTGACAGGACCGAAAAGAGTTCGTTATTATACAAAAAATTATACTTCCAGTTATAGTTCACATGGCGGAATACCCGAATCAGTTGGAATTGGAGTAGAAGATATACAAAAGGAACTAGACAAACTTCACAGAGAAATTGGTGTACAATCTGTAAGATCCAGTGACACTGCATCAACAAATATCAATACATATGATCTATCTAATCTTCAGAATGTAAACAGTAACCGGTATGGAAATAGGAACAACTATGAAAGTAGTTCATCTTTAATACATAATGAACAACAATTACATCAACCTACAAGTGAACGCGTGATTATTAGAAATCCTTCTCAAAGTTCTTATGAAACAAATAGTCATAGCATTTATGAAAAACACGAAGGTCATGCAGCGACAATTCAACCAGTTCAGCAACTCATTATTCCTACACCAGGATACACTAATGTACTTAACACTGGAAGTAGTACTCACACCAGAAATGTATTTAATACAGCAACCTCGCAACAACAAACTGATAATATGCAAGAGGCAGGACATTTAAATACACATCAATTAAGACTTGATCAAAGTGGAAGGTTTCCTGATCATTTGGGACAGAATGGATATAATCAAAACAGTGCAATTAACTCTGGTACAGGACAATCTGCGCATTATCAAGAACATTGGAGTCATGCTAGTCATACCAAAGAAACATCAGTTCCTCAGTACACCACAGGTATATCACATTCATCAGATCATAATATACAATACATCGGCAACCGATATGACAATCTAGATGACACACATCAAACTCTACAACAAGATAGTTATTTGAATAGAGTAAAAGAGAACAGATTGAATTCTGGTCATCAAACATATTTAGGAAAGCTGGTATCTGGAGTACATGATTTAGGTGCTGCAGGTGATACTGTTGATTGTGCTTACGGTTCACAATATGACCACCACAGCTCCCAATATAAAATGAAATATAAACGCAATATAAAGGATGATCAAGACGAAGATGATAGATTTCAACAGCATACACAGCAGTCTTACCAACCTTGGAAACCAGGTAGTACCAACGAACATTTAGAGGATTTGACACAGCAAACAAATCAAGAAGAAGATCTTACTCAACAAATGTCTGGGAAGCTTGAGCTTGGTCAGGAATCACAGCAGACTTATCAGCCATGGAAACTAGACAGTGCAAATCAGCATTCAGAGGACTTGACACAACAAACCAGTAAATATGATGATTTCACTCAACAAACATCAGGAAAACTCGAAGTTGGTCAGGAATCACAGCAATCTTATCAGCCACAATGGCCAGGTAGGAACAAAAATTCACAGGATTATACTCAACAAGTAAGTACACATGATGACCTTAATCAACAGATGTCAGGAAAGCTTGAACTTGAACAACAACTTCACCCAATTTGGGATCTAGGTAGTGCAGAACAAGTAGGTGATTTGACTCAACAAACATTAGGAAAACTCGAAGTTGGTCAGGAATCACAGTCTTATGAGCCACAATGGCTAGGTACACATGACGACCTTACTCAACAGATGTCAGGAAAGATTGAACTTGAACAACAATCTCACCAGGGTTGGAAACCAAGTAGTACAAGCCAAGAAGTAGATGATCTTACTCAACAAACATCAGGAAAGCTTGAATTTGGACAGAACTCTCACCAGCCATGGAAACCAAGTAGTGCAAATCAAGAAGTAGATGATTTGACTCAACAAACAGGTGACCATGATGATCTTACACAACAAACATCAGCAAAGCTCGAATTTGGACAACAAGCTCATCAATCTCAGAAACCAAGTAGTGGAAATCAGCAAGTAGAAGACTTGACTCAACAAACAAGTGACCTCAATGATTTTACTCAACAAACATCAGGAAAACTCGAAGTTGGTCAGGAATCACAGTCTTATGAGCCACAATGGCTAGGTACACATGACGACCTTACTCAACAGATGTCAGGAAAGATTGAATTTGAACAACAATCTCACCAGGGTTGGAAACCAAGTAGTACAAGCCAAGAAGTAGATGATCTTACTCAACAAACATCAGGAAAGCTTGAATTTGGACAGAACTCTCACCAGCCATGGAAACCAAGTAGTGCAAATCAAGAAGTAGATGATTTGACTCAACAAACAGGTGACCATGATGATCTTACACAACAAACATCAACAAAGCTCGAGTTTGGACCACAATCTCATCAATCTCAGAAACCAAGTAGTGGAAATCAGCAAGTAGAAGACTTGACTCAACAAACAAGTGACCTCAATGATTTTACTCAACAAACATCAGGAAAACTCGAAGTTGGTCAGGAATCACAGTCTTATGAGCCACAATGGCTAGGTACACATGACGACCTTACTCAACAGATGTCAGGAAAGATTGAACTTGAACAACAATCTCACCAGGGTTGGAAACCAAGTAGTACAAGCCAAGAAGTAGATGATCTTACTCAACAAACATCAGGAAAGCTTGAATTTGGACAGAACTCTCACCAGCCATGGAAACCAAGTAGTGCAAATCAAGAAGTAGATGATTTGACTCAACAAACAGGTGACCATGATGATCTTACCCAACAAACGTCAGGGAAGCTTGAGTTTGGGCAGGAATCACAGCATTCTTACCAGGTTTGGCAATCAGGTAATGCAGGTCAGTATTCTGAAGATTTTACACAGCAAACGGGCATGTCTGATGATTTCACTCAGCAATCAGGGAAGTTTGAATTTGGACAGCAGTCACAGGTTGATATACACCAATTTGATCAAGGATCTAGTTCACATATTCCTAAGCCTGCAGGAAAGCCAAAACCCAGGTCCAGATATTCAAGAGTTGGTTCAGCAGGTAATGTACAGATTCAGAATCAAAATGTGTACAATACTAACAGCCAGGAACCTATAGACCATAAAAAAGAAGATACAGATGTTCCAAACATTTATGAAATACCAGCTGATGTAGATGCAGCAAGTGATAGAAGTAATGTTAGGAATCTAGAGATTAGAGGAGATCAAGCTGTGCAGAATTCCAACAAAAATAATTCTAGAAACTTAAGACAACAAAGTGCAATTAATGCATACAATATAGAAGGGGAAAATGTGGATCAAGTAAACTGGTTACATAAGTCTAATGATGCAACGGTAGGTTTACAATGGCATTATACATATCATCCTAGTGATCAAAGACAATTTGTACAACAAACAGATCGAAAGGATAAGGAAAACTTACAGCAGCAAATGAGTCAAATAAAATTTTCTGACTTACAGCATACCACGGAGCAGCAAGAAACTCAACACATACGCTTATTCGACGATGTATATCAACAATCATCAAATCAACATAATGAAGCATCCCACTCAACTAATGAAGCATCTGGACAAGCAACTAAATTTGATCAAGATAGTCAACAGTCAAGTGATATTATGAATGAACAAAAGCATATTCGAAGCAGCATACGTGAACATCAGTTAGAACCAAGAATCCTGGAAGCTTATGGAGGTGGACCATATGATGGATCTCATAATGATGATATATATCATGGAGTAACATTAAGTCCTAGTGCTACATTGGCACCTATTAATGGCACTGATTCATGGGATATTAGAGAAAAACCAAGTGAAATGACACCTCCACCAATGCCTGTAAAACCATTAATAACAGATTATCCAACCGAAGAATCAACACCTCCACCATCCTTCTGGTCAAAACTAGGTTATAAGATAACAAATACTTTTGGTAAAGCCAAAGAAAAAGCTAGAAATATTTTTGGATAAATATAATTATTAACTTTGTTAATTGATATTTATTTATACGTATCTTATTTTGCATATTATATAAGACTTGCCATTGTAAAAACTTTATTTATCAATGTCATGTAATATATTAGTTTCATTTAACCTGTTAATTTAATGATTTCAAAAAAATAATGTAGTATTATAGAATGCAATTATTCTATAGTTATCGTTATCATATATGTTGTTATTTAAATAAATTTCTTTTATAATATTTTGTACCTTTTTCTACCATTAATTCAAAGAAATATGATTCTTGTATAATTTCAATGGTAGAACTACTAATAGTAATTGGAAGAAAATAATTAGTACTATGATATAGATTAAGGTGTAAAAATAATGACTTACTTCTGGTAAATTTTTAAAGAATCGTACAAAACCTTGTTGAGCTGGAGGATCTAAAATGTTTAATATTTTGCATAAATATATTTATAAATTAAAATAGAGTCAAAAATTAATTAAAAAGATTATGTTATGTTGAACTAACCCATATTAAACTGTTGATTCGGTTGTACAGCCATGATTCAATATACAAATAGCAAAATTTGTTCTTATATCATAAATAAATTATACAATTTATAAAATGTTATACAAGTTCTCAAAAATAGACAGGAAATCGTTCGTATAAAATCTTTGTTTGGTAAACATTCAATGTGTTCCCGCAAAAATTAGCAGCACCATGTATTTAATAATATATAGATGCACCACTGTAGGTTATGGTTTGTTCATTAATTTTATTGGTTTATTAAAAATAACCCATGATTGTAATTTCATACGTATATTTCGCGTCTAGAACTATGTAATTAATGACAAAGCTTAGTAAACAAATTGTTCGTTTCCTTTAAAATTCGTAAAATATATTAGTAGTTTAATTTTCATGAATACGACGATTGGTGTAAGTGTCATTATCCAAGGATAATTATATTTAGTACTTAATGTGCTATATTACTTTGTGTTATAATGAATTTGCAAGTTCAATAATAATTCAATAAATAATGACATTTTACAATATTTAATTTAAATTATTGAGAACACAAGTCAACGTTTTTAATGTCGAAGTGTTTATATACGACAGATAATATACATATTTATATTTAATTATTTCATAATTAAGTTATATAAAATTAGATGTTGCGGAAATATTAAATTTGATTTCGAATTTATGAATACTACAAAAGAACCTTAGAATTGTATCTTGTAAATTTCATTTATCTACCTGATTCAATAAATAAATAAATGAAAATTGAAATAAAATAATATTTTGCATAGAATCTAAACATGTATTACTTTTATGTGTTTGGTGAGATATAATTTAAAATGAATAATTCGGTAAAGTGCGTAACTTGAATGTCTAATACTAATCGTCTTTTTTTTTGTCAATAATTACTTGAAAATCAAGAATTGCATTATCTAACATTCAAATTTTTTCGTGAAAATTCCGATGCTCTTTTTGCGTGCCATATAAAGCCTATAATAAAAATTTTAATAACTATTATTCTAACATAGTAAGAATAAATCTTTTGTTTGTTATTCTTATCATTCCGATAAGAAATGAATTATTATCTTGCAGAATCAGTATTCATATATACACATGAAATATAAAGAGACTGAGCATAATCTCGAGCAACATAAATATCAATTATTGTACATTGTCGCCCTACAGTGGAATTGATTGAGCGTCAACTATATTTATTGCGTATATGAACGTATAATTCACTTCCTTAACTGTTTCGTTCGTGTATGCATGGTGTAGTGTTCTTACTTTTGAAACAAGTAAGTTATACATTTGTAAAGTTTCGTTTAATAGATAATTTTCCCTCATAATTTGTAAGTATGAAGTACGAAAAAAAAATATAATAATAAAATATACGTTATATGTACGTTACATTTTTTATGTTAGAACATTAATATAAATAATCTAATAGTGGAAAGGAATTTTTCGTCTAACGTGGTGTGCATTTGTGTCGTTTTTAGTAATAAACCGGAAATGGAGGATAAGAATGCAGTGCTGACGCCGGGACAAATAATTCGCCCGCCAACTAACAAACAAATAGCATTAGAATTATTGGAACAGCATTATGGACTGAAAGCATTGAGCGTAACTGAATTGAACGCATACGACGACAGAAATTATCATGTGATTTGTCAGGAATCGCATGGGAATCCTCACATAAAGTTCATAAGTAAGCACGGTTACGTTCTGAAAATCATAAATTCTTTGGATTCGCGAAAAGATCACGTGATCGAGGCACAGACCGAGATGTTGATCTATTTGAATCATCGGAACATTAATTGTCCTTTACCAATTAAAAATCTAAATGGTTTATACTATTCTCTAGTGAAGTTGAACGTCGGTGCCAGTACGGACAGTTACGCTATTAGACTGCTCGTTTATCAACCTGGTGAATTGTTGAATAAGGTGTCTATTACTAGCGAATTGCTACGAAACGTTGGTAATTTCACAGCCAGGTTGGACAACGTTCTCATGGGATTTTCCCATCCTGCTTACAACAACCATAAGACATTGTGGATGTTAGCTTCAGTACCAAAATTGCGGCAATTCACTTACGCCGTGAAAAACACTCTCGAAAGAGACTTGGCACACGAGGTGATATCTGTTTTCGAGGAAGAGGTGCTTCAGGTGACATCGCAACTTGAACAGGGGATTATACATGGCGACCTCAACGAGCAGAACATCGTGGTCAGCTCGAATGGCAGAGAGATAGCCGCGGTGATAGATTTCGGGGATTCCCATATAACTTGTCTGATCTTTGAGTTAGCTATCACACTATGTTACATGATTCTGCAAGCTGGCGATGTGACGATGGGTAAACACGTCTTAGAAGGTTATCAAGATGTTAGAAAACTAACGAATCTTGAAAAGGAAATCCTGAAGATCACCGTATGCGCCCGGCTTTGCCAGAGTCTGGTCATGGGTGCTTATTCCCATCATCACGATCCGCAAAATGAGTATTTGCTCTACACACAGAAATCGGGGTGGTCTTTGTTGAAAAAATTGTGGTCACTTAGTCAGGATGAGGTACTTCGAGATTGGGGATTGTTGGATTGAAGGGATAGTCTTTATTAAACGTAGAACTTTAATGTAATGCGAATCTGTCGAATTTTTGTAGCGCTTGAATGACTAGGTCAATTATTAGATTAATATATAAAAAATTTAGCTCAGTTAGTAGGTCAATTATTAGGTCGATGATGGTGAGACGAATTCAAACTGTCATATGCGTCAATCAATCTAATGTCAATGCTACCGTAATACTTATTGTCAATTAATTGCGTTAATAAATGTAGATTTTACGACTGTAGTTGCCCGCATCTGATGTAACGTTAAGAATACCTAAGACAAATGAATTGAGGTACTGTGCAGTGATATATCCTCTGGTTTTATTCGTATTTTTAGGCAGTTACATATTTACATAGATATAATGAACAATAATGCTCTTCATATAATAGTGTGGAGTCACTTTACATAGCTAGATCGTGGTATATACAAAAATGCAGGTATCAAGAAATCAATTCGCGGGAAATTGCGTGTAGGTAATTGGTAGACGACATCAAAGAAATGTATATTAATTGGATCGAATAACAATCATCATAGGCTTAAATGCTAACCAAACACTTATCGAAATATATAACATATAGAATTTTGTTTACAAATATTACCGTAAGACGATATACATTTCGATCCTGCATAATACATTCATACCTGTGTTTAAGGTGGTGAAAGTCATTTTTTATCCGCGTGTGCTTTCATATAACTTACGTAGCTTGTAATATATATATATGTATATATATATATTTCTTTTCTCGATTTCAATAATATACTAATTTATTTATATCTCATTTTCATTCACGTCAGTTCGTTTTTGGCAAACTGTCTAGCTGTTTTGAGGCAAATTCGTTGATAGCGAAAATCTGTTCACAGTACCTTGTTAAAATAAACGTGAAAAGGAATGATTAATATTTTATACATATTACGTAAGAAACCGATCATATTTTCTTGAAACATTTTTACACGATACACGTAAAATTATAGATAGTTGACGAATCAGATAATCTCGATTGGTTACAAATTAAATACCGATCGCATGATCAGAGGCACAACAAATGAATTTTCTTGAGCCATTTCGACTAACAATGGCAGCGTCGTGTTAACGAATTTTCGCCAGAGGTTATTAACAAAATAGTATATTACAATACTTATATACTTTATTGCTTAGAATCTATTGGCTTACGTTCGCCCGACGAGGCGCTTATAGGCGCATAATAATTCATTTATAACTTACATGTTGTTAGTAACTTTTATACTTTTATCATTTGTTAACTAAACATCTTTCCGTTAATAATTTATTATATCGCGTATCGTCGAACATAAAACAGGTAACACGTCGCAATAAATACAAATATATACTCCTGTGAAAACGTAACAGAACGCGTGTAACATACGAAACGGTACAGGCGGAATGTTTGTGAAAACTCTTTGGGACGTAACAAGAATTGGGAGTGCGATCAGAAACGACGAATCTTTGTAATACATACAAAAGAGAAATTAATTTAACGTTTCAGTCTTCGATAAATGATCTCGCGCGTTCTTCGAAAATCAACTGAGAGAGTTTGAAAGTGTTGTGTCGTTCACAAGGGATGTACGTAAAAAAATAAAGCCTCGAGAAGAATGAATTTTTTGTGCCGCCTTTAAACAGTGTGATCGACATATACTGTTCCGTTCATCTCTTTCTCCCTATTCGTAACATTTCCATCTAAAATTTGAACAGCTTTAATGCTCGTCTTTCGAAACACCAACGTTTACAGTCGCATATAGATCCTTTCAGGATACCATTAATTAAGTTGTTGCCATTCAAATGATCGATTTATTCACAAAATACTGTATTCTCTTCTTTATTAATTCGCTTTTCGTAAATTAAGAATATTCTTCGTTATTCAATGACTTGATTGAAGATGAAAGTTATGAAGAGTTTCATGAAGTCATTTTTATTAAATTTTAAGCTTCAAATTGACGTAACATAAGTGGTGCTCTGCAATGTTTTCATAAAGGTACATGCGTTTGAAAATCGCTCATTCGACATGCAACAACCGAAACCTTTTTCCTATTTCATTTTCATTGAACTTCAACAATATAATTTCTCAACTTTTTTGGACGAATGCCGGGATATTCCTTCGTTCTCTTCCATGGGGTGTGAGCGTGCGCAATTAGGAGCTGTGCCAAACTACACTTTTACACACGTTCGAAAATTATAGCTTTAATTAGCACACAGTTAGGAATCGGATTCTTTATTGGGTCAAGGAGAATCCGGTATTCGGATGCGAACACGTTTGTTCGAGGGCACAGAGACAGAATCGGGAAACAATTACCAGCTGAAGTAATTTGGTCGATATAGTTTCTTCAATACATTTTCTTTACATTGTCTTCTGTTATAGAGCACCTGGATGCAGCGAACGTGTTCGAAGGCTCCGACGCTCCATGCGAGATTTATCTCGGTCTTCTTTATTTGCTGTTATATTATATCAACAGACAAGCGTATCAGCGAGCATTTCAACAAACATTGCGAAGGTAACCTTCGATCCGTTATTTCTTGCACGCACTTCTCGTCGTATCAATTTCTATCTAACTTCTTTCATTTCTTTTTATCAACAATTTCTATCGATTTCTTCTAGCGCCTAGTGACACGACTGACAGCACTGCTTTTGATAAAGGGGTACCCTGCACATGTTCATCGTCTTTACCCTGCCGCACAATTGCGAGTGGTCCTTACAGTCGTCTGCAAGAACAGCAATCTTTCAGCAGCATTGTTCTAAAATTTCATCGTGTATAAATTCATTATGATTCTGTCTTTATAGGAAAACTCTTACCGGGCGTTTGAGGACACGGAGGACCCCTGCACGTTTTCATCACCGGAGGTCGCGGAATATCTCTGCACGCGTTTCCAGCTGGTTTCTTCGTTCCGTACCAGACGCACTGCAGGATTCTGTATTTAATACCGTCTTCCTCGCAAGTTGCTGTACACTAAACAAACAAACACCTTTTCCAGACTAGTAGTCAAAGAGAATAATAAAAACCAATAATTTAATATCACTGTTATAGTTTACGACTCATCTTACATCAAGAACATTAATGTTTGTACAGTCAAGGAGAGTTCGTACAATCAGTTTTATTAATTTTTAAGTTTACAAAGTATACCAGCTTTACTATTTATGAAAACCTTATACTAAGGCATACAGATATGTACCTCAGACCATTCGCCAACTCTCCAGACGCCTTTGCAGGCATCGTTGTAACATTCCTGTCTCTGCAGGGGTCTAATTGTGTCGTCGCATTTATTTGGGTCAATCAATGTGATATTTTGTTGTCCATTTTCGGTGTCCTCGACCAAACGACAGGTAACATCGCGTCTTTGCATCGCTGTCTTCCAATTGAAGCACCTGGACGTTTCGCACGGGGTCCACTCAGTCGTGTGCCATTGAGGACATTTACCGAAACCACAGGGTCTCACTTTCTGAGGCACTGGATGACCCGCGTCTATACACAAAGTTGCTCCTATTACAGTCCTCGGTGGTGTGCGAGTTGTATTTCCAGCTGGTTTCGATGCACGTACTGTACATTGGGCTCCTCGCATCTTTTCAAACAAATTTCTTAATTATAAAGACTATATGTATTGGCCCTTCAATTTATTCTTTTGGTTGCGTGTGTCGATATTGTATAGCTACTGCACAACTCGTTTACTCCTTACGTATGGTGATCCGCCTTACATCCATGCATATTAAATACATAGACTTAAGGGGTTCTCAATAATACGGATTCTCGTTATGATGTCATTATGAATTTCTTAACATTTTATGATTTCTTTAAATAAAGCTATGAGGTGTCTCAAGAAATAATAAATTCTTTAAGAGGGAATTTGCATACAAAGAATGCCGGGGGCAATGTAAACCGAGGGACCAAATTTTCACATATTTGTTAATTTACCTGAAATCCACTACCTCCGCAAGTTTGAGAGCACTTCGACCAATCCGTCGTCACCCATTCAAAAACGAGATCCTCCGTAGTATCTGAACATGTTAAATATGTTTAATTGACGGTATAAAGTCGATAACAGTTTTCCAACATTGGAAAAGTAAATGCTTCTTACCTAAGATAGTAAGAGACGTAATTGTAGAATCGATAGTGACATTGGATCCACTGAAAGTACTATTCGTAAGATCCAATGATCTTGTTTTATTCGTTTCTTCGCTGGTAGAGCGTTCTTGAAAATCAGTCGTTTCTTTGGACGAATTGTGTCGATCTTCCTGATTCTGTGACAGGTTTCTAACGTTCTTCTCCATCTCCGCGAATCCTCGATCTTCCGTCAACGCCAAGTCGATGAGATCTTCCTCCAGATCTCTGGTGGTCGGTGCTCGAGTGGTACCATCATCGACCGTGTCGTTCTCAACGTAAACCCTCCGTTTCTTCATCTCCTCTTCAAACATCTCCTCGTATTCTTCTGTTCTATTCAACAACTCCATTTTGTCGTTTCCAGTGTTCGATTCTTTTGAAGACGCGTCTATATCCTTCAGCGACATCGTCGAAGGAACATCCTCGATTTCGGAATTATCATGATTTCTTCGATCGTTGTCTCTTTCTCGATTTTCAGCAGAATTTCCTCTGGACTTCACCGGGTTGTGCTTGGTACTCGATTCGGGAATATAATAAACTTCTAAACCGATGTTGTCCGAGGTAGTTGCCTCCTTATTTTGATTTTTAACAGTGGAACTCCAGTGGTTCTTAACCTCAGACCTCTCTGGCCATTGTCTCTTCACATTTTTCAACGATTCTTCCACGTAATCGACGTTAGACTTCATGGACGTCACGTTTACAACAGGGGTGATCTTCACTGGATCACTGTGCTGCAGTCCAAACAAGGATTCGTCTAAATCGTAGGGATCAACATCGATGAATATCCTTTCCTCGTCCGGTCCGAACGTTTCGTCCGGAATGGCGGTGTTGCGGTACAGAGTGTCCAAGTTGTCTTCGACATTCTGGTACCTGAAGTCGGAACTCTTGTCAGGTATGGAGTGTTTCGTCGCAAGGATTTCCTTCCCCACGTCGTCGATGAATGACACCGGGGCTGTCCTATGGGACTTTACGGCAGGGCCTTCGTTCTGGAAAGGCCAGTACTCCTGTTCCAAACGAATTGAAGGAAGCAATTAGATTAGTCCTGCATTTTCGATCTACAGTTTTTATTTCAGACGAAGAATTGTTAGCGATTCATTTTGATTGTACCGTTGTTCAGATGATCTCACCTTTAAAGTCGATATAAAATAAGTCAAGTGCGGTACTAGAGTAGAGGCACCTGAGCTCGACGGTGCAGTAGATTCTACGGATTCGTGGTATCCTGGCTGATATATTAAAACCGAAATATCCATCACCGTAAAAGTCCACGTAAGCAACAAAGTAAAGAATCATGGATAATTAGTTTGACATGCGTTTGCGTGCAGAGTTCGAGCTATGTTAATTTGACAGAGGTGGAACTTTAAACATCTTAAGGATCTTACCTGATTAAGGGACGTGACAGTGTGTTCCCTATGTATCATTGCCGGATCGGGTGTCGGGTTGATCCTCTGCTTCTTCTGATTCGGTTTCTTCGTCGTTTTGCTGGGGTATGCTCTTTCGTGACTCAGATCTTCGCTGTCGATGGGAACAAATCGGTTTCCGTAAGCGGCTGCTAGAACATTCATTCAATATCTTAATTAATTTATCACAGTCGTGATTTGTACTCTAGTACGATGGGTGTTTTCATTTTAGATGTTTTAAGATAGGTTTATTTTTATACCTGCACGATCGGTGTACAGGTTCTCGCCTGAATTAGCTGGCGCCGAGTCTAAGTTCGCGTTTCGTTGTCGATGGACGGAATTGCTCAGTCGTAGATATTCCTCGCTGCTGATTTGCTCCTTGGAATGAAATTTCACGATCAGTTGCGTTTCTGCGTGCGAGTTTCCCGCTGCAAAATACAAATTTCAATTAATTCTAAAATTGACTTGGTCTTCCAAGTTAAACATAGTTAAAAATTTGTAACAGATGTTTTCAATATCCACTGCTATTTCTTCGGTTCAGTTCATTTAATTTACCTATGCAGGCATAGAAGCCAGAATCCGACGATGTTATGTCGTTTATCTTCAAAGCTCCCTTTCTGGTGATCTTGTACTTCCTCGATTTTCTCAATTCTCTCTTGTCTTTGGTCCATATGATCTGCGCTCTGAAATCATTTCCCAGAAAATTTATCGACCGTTTTCTCGGTAAAGTAAAATAAAGACTCACTTGTCGAATTTCTTAACGGGACAGCGTATCTTAACGGAGGATGTGCCTTGGAACACTTTGGCGATTCCTCCTATTTTCAAGTCTACCTTCGCGTTCAGGTCCGTCTGATTGTAGGTGGTGTTTTGGCTGGAAATAATCGGCAGGGAACTAGCGTCCATGTCGTGGCAGGGTATGGTGTTGCATGGCTTCTCCGAAGAAGGTCTTAGCGACGGGCATTCACGGTCCTCTCGACTTTGTTTGCGCCCCTGGGCCATTATTTGCTCGCAGGTCACTTTACGCTTCTTCACGCCTCCTCCGCAGGTTTTCGAGCACTGAAAAGCGTTAAGGAACATCCTTTTACATTCACCTTCCGCCGCCTTTGATATCGATTCAATTTGATTACGGCACGACTGCTCTTCAATCTCGAGGTCACGTAATAACGACACTAAATCTTCTAACGCCCTAAATCTTCTTAATTCAATTAACGGGGAGCCAAGTTAATTGCAATAACCGTAGAATCACGTGTCGATAGAGCGAATCGCACGGTTTAATTCAATAGAATCGAAATTACCTTGCCCCATTCACCGGTGCTCCATTTGACCGGGCAGTCTAATACGTTGCAGTACTGTCTGTCCGCCGGTGGTGGCTGTGGACACATGTTATTGGGCACAGTCTTACGTGTGCCCCGTGTCACTTCATGTATGCAGGCGATGTCACGTGTTTGTATACCGATTCCACATGGACTCATACACGAGGAAAATTCGCTGAAATTCCATCTGTGAAACGGATCGCAACGATTGAATATTACGTGTATGTGCTCAGCATGGTATGGTTAAATTAGATCTGGGTTAGATGGAAAGGACATACAGAAGTTAGACAACGAAGAGGAATCAGATTTAGATTAGGATGAAAAGCATACGCGAAACAACCAGATGTATGGGATTAGGATAGGTCGGATTAAGTAAATTAGAAGCATGGATAGACAGCAAATTATGTGGGGTCAAGCCTGGGTTAGGTGGATAAGAAACATTTACAAGAGACAGGCCTGGGTTAGGTGGATAGAAACATTTGCAAGAGACAGACAACACTTGCATAAAATTAGAATGGGTTTACGAGGAACGTGTAGGAGACAGAAAACAAAATATGTTAAGTCTATGTGAATAAGACACATGCAGGAAACACAGAACATTGAGAAATATTTATCTATATTATTTTTGTGACTAAATTTGTTATAAAAATGAAAGAAGAAAGAAGAAACTTGATAACAGTGATAAAGTGAAGGGGCTTTCCAAAGCTTCAGACCTCAGCTTGGATTAGCTTGAATGGTTTAAAGTGCTGTAGAAATTCTTGACGAAGGATAGTCACCTAGGTGGGCAAGGATGGTCGTTGCAGACTCTTATCCTGGCTTCCGGTTTCGTGTCCGAGCTGCAGAGAAAAGGCATCACGGTTTTGCCGCTATCGTCTCGTACGCAATTTATTATCAGTTCTTGAACACCTGAAACATCAGTTTAATAATCAGATCATTAACCCAACCCTTGATCTTATCCACGTATGACAACTATTGTGATCTATAAATGACCTAGAATACACTAGATTTTTGATATCTACTTTTACACATGTTTCTGAGTGTATACAAAACTTCTATTACATTTATCGAAACAATACACGACCATAATTAGCTTGAGTATAATAGGATAATGATTCTAATCGATAGAATCAGAACATATGTCTCGATCAAAACGATTACGTTTGCATAAGTCGACGCGATTCATACGACTTTAATCTAGTAGCTGGATGCAATTCAATCGGCTGTAACTCGTCGCCGAGCACCGTTAATTGTACAATCGGGTTGAATTATCCCGGCTAATTAAGCGTTCTATGTGGAACGAAGCTAGATTCGTTCCGTTAATCCCTTCTGATCTGATCACCGATAATTCTCTGACTTATGTTTGCGGCTGATTAGCGTCGACTGAATACAGTATTTACGGAACAGGGCTTCGGTTAGATAATATAATTTTATTAAACGTGCGATTCACCGCTCGATTATTATTTCGATTCAAGCTTTTTTACCAACACAGCCACTTCAACACGTTCAATGTTCCCTCGAGCTTCGAACACGGAACGCGTCACCTTCGCGGAGTTCCCTGTTTCCTCTCACGAATTTGCATTCAATTTCCATCGTGTGTTGCCTCCGTGAAATTTCAAGCATCTCAGTCTTGTGCCAGTTTTAACCGGGCCAATTCACAAAACACCCTTTACAATACAACCGCCTGTTCGCTTTAACACGCGTTTCATTTTCGTCGTCAGGAAGCATTGAATTATTAGGTCTAACGGAAACTTCTGTTCGTTCGCGCGAAACTTGCTGCTAGTGCAGTATTGGTAGGCGTTTCTAAGAAAAATTGGGGATTTGGGCAGGTGAAGATGTGAAGACGTAAGGACATGGAGGTGTAAGGATTTGCTGATGTAAGAATTTGGAGATATAAGTATTTGAGATTGTGGAGATTCGGGGATGTGTAAAATTGAGGACATAAGAAGATGTAATTTGGGAACGTAGAGATTTAGGGATGTGTGGATTTGTATACACATGGAACTGGGAATGTAGGAGTTTGTAAAAAAATTTTAAAGTTCAAAAGTTTGAAACCTAGGAATCTTGCTAAATACTCCACTATTCCTACTGTTCACTTTAAACCTAGCCTAACAAAACAAATACAAAACGCTCACCTCCCAAGCAAGTAGCACTGCAGGGTGTATACCCAGCTTCCTTCCATGAGAACGTGGTTTGCACATCGCTTCCTGGAGCCACCTTAATTCCAGCATCATAGCCACTTCCGCTGGAGCTACCCGCAGAGGATCTGTAGGTGTCCGTCAAGCTGGGTTCGGCGTATCCGCTGTCGCCTACTGTGTCGATGCCATAAGTTAAACTGTTTTCTATAACGCTGCAAGGTCCCATCACGCACTTCTCCGTCTCGATAGGCTTTGGTCCCGAGCATTGTCGATCTGGTAGATCAGCGATGGTTCGACTGAATTCGAGGAATATTTTACAACGGACTTCTCGTCGTCTGATGCCTTCGCCGCAGGAGACGCTGCACGGTGACCATTCCTCTGCGATGAACCTGAAGGGTCGTTTGTTCGATGATTCGTTCGGGTACGAAAGGTTGCTTGAAATGACTGCTTTTTTATGAGTGACTCGCGGTTTTGCTTTGGGTTTAGAACTCTCGGTTTTCTAGGATACTTCTTTTGTGTCGTTAGCGTGACCAATTCGCAGAGACTGCCAGCCATTTGCAGTAACGAATATAAAAAGTATTTCAAATGGCTGCAGATCTGGATTCGGTAAAATCAACTGTTCTTTTTTCTTTTTTCTTTTTTCTTCTGTACAAAGAAGTACACCTGTCTAAGTAAAAGCTTGTATCTTTCGTTATATTACATGTCCAATATTAGTGTTTCACGTGTTTCATTTTTGATCAAATGGATAAGTGTATCAATTCTGTGACTATGTTGAAATCATTCGGTTTTAGCCTATTAGTTTTTTATTTTGTCAACTATAATAGACAATAACTTTCAGTTGTTTATACCTGAAGTTAATTTCAATTTTCCTAGCCAGAAATTTTTGTTACCAACAAAACAGAAGTTACATCGCAGAAGTATAATGGATATCGAGCAGAACCGTACGTTTCATTCATCTCTTCTCGTTTATTCAACGCGATCCAATCGGACCCATTCAAACTTATTCACGAGTGTCTATACTTGTTCAACAATCAATGACTTTCTTGCTGACAACGTTTTCAATTGACTTTCATCTAACGGGTCGCTTTGATCTATTTCGATTGTGCGCGTTCCGGTTCGATTAAATTGCGAACACAGCTCGTACGTTACACGCTCGCAATAATTTTCGATTTTTCCGTACGAATAGAGTTTATCTTTTTTTTTATATACCTTTATTCATAACGTATCCGAAAATTGTGTGAAACTCGTCTCACGAGCAGCTAGCGAGAGAGTGAAAGGATAGTTTTATGCTTTTCTCTAAATTATTCATGCTGAGCCTACGGGGACAAAAACGGAATAAAACAGAAGCAAAAAAGAAGACATCATGGAAAGAGGATGATACTCTACGCAGTATCATCGTCGTAATTCTACGCCTGTTCTACGGCATTCGCATTATGTGCTAATTAAATAACATGGTAAATCTTTTAATCTCCGTAAATTGTATTAGTAGCAAGAGGTAGGATAAAGCTTTGCAAAAAAGTGGAGGATTAAGCTTCTGGAATTTAAGTGAAAAAGAGATATTCGGGTGGGGAAATGGACGTCAGCAGAAAATTGTACTGTGATCGCGTTTACCATGAAAAAAACATAAATTTCATTTTGCGTTGAAACGAATGGAAAAAGAACGCATGGTTTCATGCTGTAGCAGCGAAAAATTTTCGGAGTTAGTCAGATATGATCGCTTCAATGCGTGGTAATTTCTGTTTGTGGTAATTTCGGGATGTGATAGTTTCGACATGTGACAGTTTTGGCGTGTGACGATGCGTGGTAATTTCGGTGAGTGATAATTTTGGCGAGTGATAGTTTCGACACGTACTAGTTCGAATACGCGGTACACATGGTAATCACTACAGATGATAATTCCAACTTGTGGTAGTTTTAATACCACAAGTTAGATAACACAACATAGTAATAAAATTCGTGGTACTAAAACGCATAGTCATACAAGTACCATCAGTATGTATAAAAGTGCTCGGACAACATGGCGATATAATGAAAGCCCACTATAATGTCCAGTGTTCTTTGTCACATTGCACAACGTAACGAGAGTCTATTGCATTTAATTTTGACAGAACGCGAAAGTAATGAGGTCCCTAAACACGAAGCCCGAAGCAAGTGTCCTATTTATTCGACGCTAATGGACGAGGATCAAATGGTTGTAAAACTCGGAGAAAAAAGAAAAAAGAAACGTCGTTGAACTTCTCGGTGGTGCGGTGATTAAGAAGAGCATGCGAGGAATCTTTGAAACGGGCACACACGGTTATCGAGAGCAAGAGAGAGAGGAATGGTGGTGAACGAAATAGAAGTCAGAGAAAAATTCAGCATGGAAGAAGGATAAACGTTGGTGTGCTTTGCTGTGTCCTAAAGCAAGAAAAGTTGGTAGCTCTTGGGAGCAGCATTAGAGGATGGGTCGGAGGTTGTTAAGATAGAGCAAGAAAGAAGTAAAGAAGAGAATAAGAGAAACTAGAGGGTGGTGTGAGCGAGACAGGGAATCGAAGAAGAAGAAAAATAAAGGGAAGATAGAGAGAGTAGAAGAGTTAAAGTGATCGAGAGTAGAAAGAGACACAGTAATGGGATACCTCAGATACAACCAGCCACAGGCAAAGTAGATCGTATATCTGTCGGGACAGACCAATTGACGTCAAGAAATGAATGCTTTTAAGACGAAACATTTTCTATCTAGCTGTTGTACGAGTTTTGTTATTTCGTTAAAGGTCGACGGGGGTAAGGACAGCGCAACGAGAAGCTCTACGACACGTTCTTGTGTAAATCACGTTGTACGGAACATCTATAACCGATTTAGTGTGTCGCGCGTGTGTATCCGTGTGAGTGCGTTTATCAATTTTTTTCCAAAGTACTCACGTGGATTCCGAGGGTATCGGTTGGTCGATCAATTTCGCCGACATCGGAGGAGGAGGATACGGCTGCATCAACGGCTGCGTCATTTCCTCTCCATCTGAAAGAAAATTTTCTCTCCTTGGCCACAGGATCCTGTTCGATATACGCGTCGGCCATCGTTTCGTCTCGAACGCGAGAAATCGAACAACAGCTTTCTAGAGCTGAATCGATGCCAGGCTCGAATAGCAACGACGCCGGTGCATGGGAATGTAACTTATAAAACTTACATATTGGACAGGGGATGTTTGTTTTGCACTCCTGCTCGGTGTGCGGTCGTTCAGCTGGATCGCAATCCTTTGAGATGGAACCAACGGCGTCCCTGCACTCGATTGTCCTCGTCCTGACTCCGCTACCACAGGTCACGGAACACTATCGATCATACGGGAGAAAAATAAATTCCAGCCTGACTTCGAATCGTTTTTAAATATTACATTGTTGCAGATCGAATCATTGATTTTTAAACAGGGACATTCTGGCGTGATTTGTTCACATAAAGGCATTGCAAACTTGCGCTTATATTCAAGCTTTTAGTTTTATGAAAACTATTACGTAAACGTTTCGTTGATAGTCTCAGTACAAAATGGCTGACTGTCACTTGTAGCAAAGTCATCCATTTAGAAATACAATAAAGTCAGAAATGATTACATGGCATAAAAGTAATCCAAAATGGCACTTGCGGTGCATCGATTTACAACTCAAAGTTTCGTTAAAGTAACTATGTAAATGTGCTCAATACAAAATGGCTGACTGTCAGTTATAGCAAACAATGATCGATTTGGAAACATACAAAAGGTCAGTATAATGACGCAAAAGTTCCGCAAACTGGCTCTTATAATACATCAATTTAAAGCTTACAGTTTCACGAATGTTTTTAACACAAAATGGCGGCTGGTCAGTTATAGCTAACAATGGTCAATTCAAAAACAATATTGACGGAACATTTACGTACATATTTTCGTAAAACTTTAAGCTTTAAATTGATATACCATAAATGTAATTTCATGGTCCTTTAATGTTATTAAATTTTATTAGATATAACTTCAAATTGTAAGAAAAATGGCAACTTCGTATATTATTTCTGAAATAAATGTTTAATATATTATAATTTTCATGTGAGTACTGCTAAACCTAAACCAAGGTAATTATTTGGTGGAAATAAATTACTCTTACATGAACAAATAGGGGAACAAAAAAGTGTACCTAAATAAAACTCCATTTACTTATATCATAATCTTACTATCATTTCTTTCGTTCCACAGTATGCAGTGGTTCGATAAGACCTCGATTAATTAAAGTCAGCATGATCTCGTGCGAACTAAAAGCACGAAATAGGGAACGACTATCAAGTCTGAACAGTACTTCGGAGAATATGGAATGAAGTATGTATGTCGAAATTGAAGCAACATCCATGCAAACGCGAAGTTTCATTCCGCGTTCAGTTTCATTTTCGGCCTTTTATTTCGCCAAATGTGAACAGCTTTAGTTGGAACACGCTTTTCATGGCAAGAAGGGAATACGGAGCGAGATAATACCCCTGGTGCAGGATAAAGTCCATAGAAATAGGGGAAACGAGAAAACGCGAAGGAAAGGCAAAGCGAAGGAACAATAAAGTTTCGCGACGCTACTGTGGAATCTAATTTCGTATACTAACTGGTATTTGCAAGGTTTCGTATTAGCGTTTAAAGGATTTATAAGATTCCTTCAGAATGGCTTAAGGGGACATACTCAACTACAAACTTCGGAACCTTCAATTTCTGAATTTTCTCGTATTAGATCTATCGGAAAGTTCGCCTCAAGTTTTCACACGTACGAATAATTCCACAAAAATGAAATCCACAAATTACCGTCTCGAAATGATCTGATAATGATGGGAATTGCTCGGTAAATATTAATAAATGCATTGAAAAAGTATTTTCTCTTAATTAAAAAACTAGAACTTTCCGTTTAATTCGTACTGACATGGTACGAACGTGTAACTTGAATTTTTTAATTAATTCGTAAAAAAGAAGGAAAATAATTAGGAAATGTTGAAGCGTCCAAAGGAATAATTTAACAATTAACACAGACTGCAGTGTCAACCACGACACGTGTACTTTCAATTCGAGGGAAGCATTGCCTTTTCAGAGGCGAGCCTCCATAGAATACATTATCACGGTCTGAAAAAGAAAAGCCAACCCTCAAAGGTACGTTGCAAAACATTTTTCAAGCTTCAAGAAGCGACTTTCCTGCTTCATTATCTGTCGAATGTGTGTGTCTCACGTACAGGCCGCGTGACATGCAGAAATATCGAACAAATTTCCTCTCAGCGTGTTGTAAATCCGGAAACAGAGCACAGAGCCTGACCTCTTTGCTTCCTGTCACGGAAGACATGAAGTAATTGCTTCCGTTGATCGCTTCTGACGTCGAGCCTCTTCTTTTCCAGCCTTTTTATTACCCTTTTACTACATCGGGACGCGTTAATACAAAGGTAACGGAATAAAAAGCAATCGAATGTCGTGTGTACAAGCCGGAACAAATCGGAATTCTTTTGGAGAAAATGACGACGTGAGAGGGGTTCATCCGAGTGTATTGTGATGGTTCGATAATGGTACGCTCAGTAATAGTCCGTTCGGTAATTGTTCAATAATACCCCGAAAGCGGGGAATTATCGAGAATTATCCAAGAATAACCGTTAATTACACCTCTCAAAAATAATACAGTGATCCAAGACGAGTATCACTCCGTATATTTACCAACACGTAAAAACTCTGTCGCCCTAAATCCAACAGAAAGATCCGATCGGTAAGGTTGCTCGGAAGTTAGATCGAATTGATTAACACGACAGAGAGACGATTGAAATCCCGTTGACGTGCTGGCTTCCTTATTGCTCACTCTTCCATCCGAACCGATCAGATTCGCTTTTATGTCGAACCAAATCACGGGCGAATCTCAAGTGGCAGGTACCATTTTCAGTGGCCTGTTCCTCTTACAGAGAACGCGTCTTATTCCGGCACGGATACCGTGGCCTCAAACTTCTCTCAGTCAGAATAAAGTCTGCTGATCGGCAAGGTAAGAAGAGCTTGAAGCGGTTTTAGAAGAGCGAGCGAGAAGGAGCGCGAACAAAAAGCCCGGATACCGAAGCTATCGTTCAAGACGTCGAAGGTGGAAAGGTGACATGAACGAGAAAAGCGGAAACCCACTCGACTTAGGCACTTTGCTCTCCCCTTTACTCCTTTCTATCTTCTGTTTGCCTCTATTCTATCGTTCTTACCCACTCTTTTTCTGCCTCTCTTTTTCCCTATTTATTTCCTATTCTTTTTTTTACGATCACTTCGCCTTCTATCGTGAAATAGAAACACTTTTGTACAGGGTTCCTTGCGTCAATTAGATGTCATTTTGCATTTTCGATTATTTGAGAACTTTTTATGATACTTTTTATAAAGTATTTGTTCTGGGTCAATTTACTGGTAATGTCACTTCAAGTATGATCAAGAGACATTTATCAAGTTAAAGACTTCAAGCTATATTTGTCTCTTTATCCAATAAAGCCCTAAAATCGCAGTCCTATCTCTTCTTTTCAAGGTTACTTCATCTTTCACGGTTGTGATTTACCCTTTCCCTGCATTTCTTTATCTAGTAAAGCGATACCCTCTTCACCGGAACTAGTATTTTCGCTTTCATCCCCTTATACCTTTTTTCCCTTTTATTCCACATTTTGCTTTCGGTTCTTGTAGATCTCGTTCCTTTTTTCCTCATCTTCTCCCTCTGTTTTCCAACTTCCACTATCCCCAATGTATTCTCCCCGTGCCCATCTCTTTCCTTAGAAGCTTCAAGGAGGTGGTCCGATATCGCGGGAGTGCTTTAAGGAGCCCTGTGCTTTCAGTTCAATATTTGCATGGCTCCTGAGCTCACAAAAGAGAGAAATCTATCAATTCCTGTCTTCCGGTGGTGGTGGTGGTAGGTGGTTTCCTATCTTTTTCTCTCTTTCTCTGTTCTTCGTTCCTCCGTAGCCCCGGATGAAATCATTACCGTGCTGACGGGTATAAGAGGGTCGTCTTTTATGTATCGCTAGCAAAAGGATACCGACGCCATCTCTTCGCTTCTGGCAGCCTGCACGGTTTCCTTCGTCAAGCACCGACCAGACCATTGTGTATCGATCAAGCACGAGATGAGCCGTAAATCATGTTGCACAACATCACGCTTACACGTGACTACGGATGTTTTCGTATAGTATTCGAAAGCATGCTGTTTACCGCCTTTGTTATCGTCTCTGATCTAGGATCTGATATTCTCTCATGGTGGTCTTTAATTTTTAAATATTTTTTGGCAAATTTTAATTTGTCAAATTTATAAATTCTCAAATTCTTTAAATGTATTATTTTCTAGATACATATCCACCCCTCTACCGAGTGCAGCAGTCAAAGTTAAGAGATTGTAGATTTTTCTCACCTACAGCATGAAAATTATTTGATAGAAAGAAAAGGTAAGAAAGTAATCTTGCGCGTCGGATAGAGCTCTAATATATTCTCTTTACGACTTCTTTATTTCGCGTAGCAAATGAGAAGACTGTTGCCCCTATTGACCAAGCAACAAAACGTCGTAAATCATACGAGCCCCTTTCTTCGTACGTGACTAGATTTTTCGCCCCATTGTGCGTAATAAAGCACCGACGTTCGGTCAATTCCATCAAGAACATCTACACATTTTTTTTCTATTTTCCCCAATTTCGTAATTTAACCTTTGTTGGTGTTACCGTTTTGAATTTATATTCGTTTTTGAAATAACGTTGCCACAAAGAGTGGTTTACTCCATGGAAACTTGAGAAAGCAATGTTTCATGCAGGGATCACACATTCCTGGACAGATCGCTATCATTTATCACCTTGCAGTTTCACTCTTAATCCCTGTAACATTTAACACGTTGAGCCGCAGCGAAGATGGACACGTATTACCATGTTTCTGATATTTCGTATTCAAGATCTCTCGATATTCCGTGCAATCATTCCCGGTTCAAATATCCCTCGTCAGGGGAATAAGTTTGTCCATTTCCAATCATGCTTCTTTAACGTTCCATTTGCAACGAGAAACTCGTTTCCTCTCCATCGTTGCATCGGAGATGCGAATCTTAAAATATTCGCAAATGAAAACGAACGAATCCGCGATTCGTCGTTACGAAGGCGCATTATGAGTCCGCACGAACAGCGAAATATTGCCATGCTTTTTACGTATCGGGCTGTACCGGCAATAAATACCGTATCTAGGATGCGCGAGTGCATTTAACGGTGTCTCATGAATAAAGCATAACCCCGATACCACGGGGGATCCACCGTTGATTTTTCCCGCGTTGCAAAGTTCCAGGAGGGACCCTGACTAAAAGACGCGACCTTCTTCATCTACAACTTGTCCCTCATTGTTGTATCTCTTATTCGCAACCTTATATTCGAGGTTGCATCCGTGGCAGGCAGGGACCACGCAGTCACTCTCGCTGCATCTCCAAAAGACTTCTTTCTCCCTTCTCCTGTTTCGCGTTTGCCAGCTGAAATACGATGTTGTAAAATTTTATCGTCCTCAGAAGTTTCTTAGCGTTCCCAGTTTGTCTCTGAATATAAACGAAACGGTCTCTCGGTCGCGCGGGGTTACACCTTCAACTTACTTTAATTTCCTTCGCTGAAACACCATCGTACCCTGTTCTCGTCCCGATAATAATTTTCTTCGCTGGAACCAGTTACACGCGCAGCCTTTTTTAAAACACCAATTGTTACTGGGAACGCGTACTTGGCGGATTCAATTTGAAACTTTTGCAAGGATCAAATTATTTTACGGTACGTGATGCAACGTCTGATATAAAATGCAAACCTTGCATGTATGCTGTTACTTTAGGATTTTCTAAATGTTGCCGATTCACAAACTTATACGTTCTAAAATTCTGAAATTTGATGATTATTAAATTTGTTGAATTCACAAATTCTTACATCTCGTAATTTGTACATTTCCACACTGTTTAATACGCACATTCAGATTAGTAAATATCGTGTTTCGATATCAGTTCACTTTAACAACTTAAAGTCGTACATGTGCTAAATATTTTGGTACGATGGAACAGCTGTTCCACAGTCATCTGCGTTAAAATAATAAGTAAATTATCTGTTAAGTAGCGACCTATTGTCCCGCAAAAGACACAACGGTAAGTAGAATCGATAAAATGTAGGATTCAATAATTTTCACGGTTGCATGTAACTACAATAACCCGTTTTCAAAACTTCGTCGAGCCAATCCATTCCCAATGCACCGAGCTAGAACAGAATGGGAATGAAATCCAAGAGGCTGGAAGTAGACTTAAATTTCCATAAACGCATGAAATCGGACGTCCCCGAAACCAAATGTCTGGAATGTTTCCAGCAGATATCGCGCTTTTCAGGACACACTTGTCCGACCAGGCAAGAAATGGCACGGGGGAAAAAGGGACGGGTACGGAAAAGAGTCGGTCATCGAGCATCGTGCCAAAACGAGTCCCTGCGAAACTCCCATAGGCGCCACTGTGTCGAGCATTCTGCATGCTGTTCGCATCCCTTGTATCTGAATCGCATTTATTTTACAACCACGAAAGGATGAGAAATATCAATATAAACGTGGCAAATCAATCCAGTTCGATGATATATTTCTATTTCGTAAAGTCGTTGAAACGAAGTGCATAGAGGGTTGAAAATTTGGAAGTTCTCGAGGTTTTAGAAAATTTGGGGATTCAAAAATTGGGGCTTGAAGATTGGCAGATTTAAGAAGTTAGGAATTGAAATACTTTGAAATGTGAAAATTTAAAAATTGAAAGACTAGTTTTGGAAATTGATAGACTAGTAAGTTTAAAAATTGGCAAACATATAAAGTTGAAAACTTGAAAGTTTAAAAATTTGTAAATTGGAAAATTCCGACCGTAGCTACCTCATCCCCTAAAATGGAGGGCAAGTAACGCTCCTACATTCTTATGCAAAGTAAACTCGCATTGCCCTCCGGTGTGTACTCACGCAATGAATTCGTCGGGATATTTTCCCCAATAATGCACTTTGGCGTCCTCCCGCTTTCTTTCGTCTCTCTCCACGAACCTCTTATCGTGTCTGTATTTTTTTTCTCCCCGATCGTTTGCCCTTAACTTCTTCCGCTTGAACCCTCGCATCGGTCACGCCACATTCCATTCTATCGTGTATTCCCCTGCACGCTTTGCACCCGTTATTAAAATTCCACGTTCGTCAACCATCCATTCGAATTACCTGTTTCTATGACACGAGTCTTTTGATTTCGACCGCGCGGAATCCTTGCATCCCTTGAACACAGTTTCGTTTTATTGAAAATATTACAATTCCATTTTGTTCCTCTGATCTCTATCCTTTTTTTTCACCTACTTTTTCGTTTGATGCAGAACTGGTCGCTTTTTTTCCAGAGGAAACTTGCGAGAAAGCGTGTCTATTTTTTCAGCGGAAGCCAGAGATCGTGAGGGTGGCGTGTGGGGTTGAAAGAAGGTCATGAGGACGTTGTCAGGGCGAGGAGAGGTTTATTTGACGACTAAATTGTCCTGTTTGATGTCGGTGGCTTGGAACCTACTCAAAGAACATCCACGGAGAGTCGACGTGGATGGTCGGGGGGATGAAACGGGAAATTTCACGTGGATTCTTCAGGAAGAGACCGAGCGTAGCCACAATATGCGTTTATCGTCGGGAAGTTTCGACGTTTCGCGAAGGTGAAAATCTACCGTTATTCCTTTTGCGCGATCAAACGAGTTTCTCGCTTTTCCTCCGGAATTATTGGGGGTGATTCGGGGTAACAGTTATGCTCGGTCGGGTTCCCTCGGTTTCGAGAAAATCCGATTTGTACGAATTTCTTGAGCCGGGCTGAAGAAGAAGTTCGTCGGCTTCGCTCGTGACGCTTTAGAGAGGCGCTAATGTCGTTAGAGAGAGGGACGAAAATATTTGAGCAAATTAAGCGCTTTCCGACCACTGAACTACGGTTGAGGATATGAAATTACTCGCGAGGAGGAAACTGTTTCACGTCTGGTTTCGTCGTTTCGAAGAACCTGCGAGTTTCGAAGGTCTACGAACGATGCTCTCTCGACCTACCAGCTCCGTTATATTTCTCCTTCTTTTTCGACATCCCGGAAATTATTTAGTACAAGCCTTTCAAACAGTTAATTAGATTTTTTCATTTAGTTGGGCACTAATTATTTTTAAATTAGAACTTACTGTTTAATTAAATTTCCTTTGATTAAGAATTAAATTGTAGTTTCCAGCATGACATCAAAGAGTGCAATTTCAATTTTTTAATCTCTACTCGGACATAGTACAGAAATTTCGATGTATTCACCGCGATTGTCGTAGATAGAAAAATTCAACCCCATTGCATCCATTCGCAGAAATTCCGCGCATCGTTAAGCTCCGCACATTCCGACTTCACCGCGTGGAAATTATTTATTACGAGCTAAACCACTAATTCCACATGTTTGTTTCCAGATGCGCGATAACGCGAAAAACTTCTTTATCGTAGGCATTAAGAGTCTCGAAAATTTCCAAGCGATATCCGTTCTTATTTCCAAACGTACCGTTACGAATCTAAAATTGTCGTCGGAGAGGAATCATGAATTTTGTTACCGACGATTCGAGGTGCAGGTGGTTCAGAAATGAAAGAAACGCAAAATTGCATTCCCGTGGTCGACTCGGGTCAACGTTAAACCGTCGCGAAAACGCGATAACAAAACATCTGGCTCGCACAAAGCAAATTGTAGAACGAGTTTCATTTCCCTTTGCAACAATCAGCTCGATCTGTTTACTGTTCCCGGAGGAAATCCGATTTCCTGATACGAATAGACAGATGTAACCGGGATAGGAGAAAGGTTACACGTTCGTTCGCTTCATCCATGGAGCCCGTTAACGTCCTTTTAACAGACAAAAGGTTCGTCTAACTTGCCTAACGACGTTAAGCCGTCGGGTAGACATTATTCCTCATCGTTTATACAATGCAAAATTGTATACGTTTATCGCGCGACCTGAATTTCCACGATACACGTAAATGTTATTAATTCCTTTTTTTATGTACACGCATACTTATTCGCGAGATACGAATTTTTTCGGATAAAATGTAGTCGGACGTTTGTGATAAAAGGTGTACAAATTATACATATTTCTCTGTAATATGCAAATAAGTTTGAACCGCTGAATTCACGGATATAAAAATGCACCGCATTAAATTGTAGCCGATTATCTACGCCAGAAATATCTATTCACAAACTTATAAACATTCAAGCTTTACAAAATTTCAAATTTACAAATTTATACAATTTTCAAGTGTTCAAAGCCGGAAATATCTATTCAGAAAATAGACTTTCAAGCTCTCGCATTTACAAATTTATAAAATTTAAGTTTTCACATGTTCCAGCTTCGAAAATAGATTGTCGGAGATAAAATTGGAAACTGTAACAGTAAAAATTGTTCTCCAGGTATTCGGAGGAGAAAATTTGTAGCAGTAACGTGTCCCTGGACTTAACGAGCGCTCTTTCGCCAAAGTACTCATTTAAAAGGATAATAAATACCGGCCTAATTCCAAGCCTCGACGCTCGAAATATCATCACACTAGGTGGCAATAAATACTCCTTTTCCCTGGCATCTCGTAAAGCTTCTAAATTCCTACGCCAAGCGAATGACTCTCGTCTGTCTGCGCGTCCCCATTTTGCATGTTCACGGGTCGCATAAGGGTCGTACTTCCGGTATATACCTGAGATTGTCTTGTACTCACCTCGCTCCATTTATTGGTCTCCCACATGGGGCATGAGATGGTGTTACAAGTCTCTTGGTTCCGCGGCTTATGCGTGTTGCTGCATTTATGATCGGGTAACTGCAATAATCAGACATTAATGTTACGTGAGTCCCCATACAAAAACTTATCGAATGAGCCACTTATTTTGTACCTATTTATATTTTGTAGATTTTTCTATATTTGCAAGTGAATCAAGATAGTCAGAAGTAGTGAAAGATCCTTCGTACAAGTGTTCACAAAGTGTTGATAATGACACAAATATCATTTCGTATAATTGAATACAATAATTTTTTAATTCGAAATAGGTAATTTTTAACTTGGACGTAAACTTGAGTCAATTAGAAGAAAATTATCACTGATCAGTATTGAACCCCTAGGTAACCTAGCAACCCCTCCCTCTTTCCGAAATGTTTTCAGTTCTTATTTTATAGTTAAGAGTGTTTTGTTCAGTTTTATAAAAATTTTGTAAAACATCCCCTATTATAACTACGTAACTTCGTTTGAAACGCGCATAGGTGTACAGAAGAAGAGGAAGAAGATACGAATTCTCGTGATGTCATGACACCGTGTATGTATATCGAATGTACATGTGTTCTTCGGGTACTCGTCTCGGATGAGAGGATTTTACGGTGGTTGACGAAGAACCGCGACCGACGACCCTTCCAGTTTAAACGAACCGAACTGGGTTAGGGTTCGTGGGTTCTGCGAGGTTGTCGTAGGCACCGGAATGGTCGTATGTATCTGTAGGTTCTAGAGACACGAGTGCATCGCAAAGTCTCAAAGTCGAAGGAAATTATTAACCCATTTATGCAACGACGTAACCGTGCAAATTTGCTCGTTCGTCGTTAAGCATGTTAAAGCGCGAAAATTTCTCTTAAAATGGAACCGAATCGGGTTTCGTGAAATGAAATCTTCCTTTTCTATACTCGGGAAAGACTGTGTTATGTTTTTTCGTAAATGAAACGGGGATACAGGACCAATATTGTTTCGATGGTAAACGTATTTTTGCCTCGAGTTATGGCCACCATTTTCTGAAACTGCTTCGATCGTATGACACATAATACTGTATCGAACACAGTGATATAAAGTTGAGTGGCAATGTTCTTTTATTTCACTCGCTCTTAGGCTTCTTTCTCGAAAGGACATCGAGAAACTCTAGCAATTTTCGAGTTAAAGATGTAACGTGTGTTTATTATCGAAACTATCATTAAAATTCAAGGATGTACTTAAATTATATGTGGTTTATTGATTACTTACCTTGGTAGTCTCATTGCCATTTTCTTCGGTGCAGAAAACTGTCCTGGTCCTCGAACCACCCCCGCAGCTGGCGCTACACATGCTCCAATCACCGGCCACCCATCTGTAATCATAAAAATACGAATAAAATGCAAACTGGTGAAAGTATATATGAAATATACTAATATATACTATATATTAAATATACTATTGCATTTAAAAGTAAATATCAGTATTTTGAATTTATTCGAAAACGTTTCCGATAGTTCCGATATTAGCATTTCTCTCGACGCAAAATCACGTATTTTGGCAGACTAGATAATTGCAGATATTTTCAAATCTGCACGCTCTAGAAATCCAAATTACACGGATACTGGGAGAATCACGAAACCGCTCGAAAAGGTTCGGAACCACGAATTAAAATCGAGAGCTTTCCTTTCATCGAGACTCTCGTTCAGCCGGAAGCCATCTTTGGTACCACGATCAGATTCCCAGATTCTTATCATCGAAAAATCACTCGTATTCGATTTATTTACATCAAAGCCACGCTCCTGACGTACGTTTGACTTCGAATTTTTGACAAGTGGATATTCAATTCTTTTTTGTATCGGTAAACTTTCGATTGATCTTACATTATTTTGAACACCTTGCATTTGAAAGGCGATTAATAATCGGTTTCATACAATGATTGTAAATAAATATTTTTCAACTAAATTCATGCTATAAGTGATGTTTAACAGTGGTAATTAATAATGGAAAACAACCACAAAAAATTCGTCGAACTTTTCTGTTAAAAGTTTCCGAGTTGCAATCTGTCAACGACAAAAATGGTTTGGAGCGCAAAGGGTTGATACTGTAATTAAAATTGTCAAGTATTAGAACTCTGAAACAGCGGCTGTCAGGGACTTTTTCAATTTCCCTCGCATTTTGTTATTTGTCAGGGGAAAGTGTTTGCGGGTCGTCAGACGAGTCGATCGATCGGATGGTAGCTCGAAACTTTTGCTGGTTGCCCGTTGTTCTCGTGCCCGTGTAACACGTGTACGGGTGTCTCGATACGTCCGGCCAGTGTGCCGATTATTTTCCTCCCCGTTGTCCCGGTGTAAAAGCCACCCTAATGGCAGGAAAGCAGACGCTCAATGGCCGTGTCCCGTTCGATGAACTCCATCCGTTCCTATTCTCTTCTACTCACGGCAATTTTTTTCACGGAGGCTCATTTGCTGCACGAGATAATTGGGACAGATCGAAGAAACCTATCGATCTGCCGGTAAAAATTTTACCGCAGACGAGAACTTAAAGCAGAAATCATAACAGCATTATCCTTAAGAGATTAAAAAAGAATATAAATTTGAATATTTTATGTCCATTTAAAATTTTCATTTTCAGTTTGAGTATCTGTACTTATGGGTTCCTTGGGTTATATCTGCGAGCTGAGAGGGTTTGTCGATCGATTTCTCGAGCGAGATTAATCGTCAAATGTCCCGGAAAACGCTTAATAGAATTTAATTGAGCCTGTATCCGTGACACGACACGGAATAATAGCCGGTGAAGTATTCAGTAGCTTAATACACAGTTGCGGGTAGGCGGCGGTTTAGGAATCCCTGTACTCCTGGGGGATATGGCTGAAACGCGTCGACCACTTGGCCAAACCCGAACCGAATTAAACTAAATTCTCGACCTGGCCAATTAGCACCAATTTAACGTTGACGAGGCCCCACTCCACGATCTGAGATTTATTAATCACCGGCACCGTAGTAGTCGTTAACCTAGCAATCGTTACGTTCAAATTTCTCTTTTTTCCCCTTTTACAGAGTCGAAACGCCACCGATCGATCGCGTTCCTTCGTTTTTGCAGCACAAATATTCGTGATTAACGAAGAACGTCGGTCGTTAAATTATTCATGGTCCAATTACGACGATTGTGCCAGTGTAACCTTATTTCGCTCGGCGTATTTTTTTCTTATCGAGTACTTTGAGTCCTTCGGTATGACTCTTTCCCCTTGCTACTTTATCGGAGAGCCAACAGGACTCCCCGGTGACATTTTCGAAATGAGATTCCGAGATGACGTTCGAGACCTGTTTAACCTTTCGCAGTTCTCTGTTGCAAAGGTTTAAGTAATTAATTAGGTCCTCGATTCGATTGGACGCCAATTAAAATTGACATTTTATTCATTATCAAATAAAGAATTAAATTGTAACTGATTGCATGATTTTATAATTTAAAGTTAAAGTATAAATTTTAATGAGATGTAAAAGACCGAATCGACAGATCATAATTGAAATTTTTATCATTATGAATAACAATTTAGTTTCCAATTCCATCGTGTCTAATTAAAGATTCAAATTTTTGTATCTTTTCATACATAATTTATAGAATTAAATCATATACATCTGGTGTAATAAATATAAATAAATATCGAAAGATCTTGTTATAAAAACAAGACATTTGAACGAACGTTGATAGAGTTTATGTGGAGTGGTCAGACAAACAGACAGAATAAACTGGTGAAACCGAAAGGCAAATTTAGCGAAGATAAACGTCGATCGAGGATCGTTTCGTGGACATCGAACCATAATCTCGATCACAATGGAACAGGTTCAATATACATGCGCCTCTGCACGGTCTCAACGACGTGCTACGTTTTCAAGCGCGGCTGTATATTCGGTAAGAATGGTTCACGGCGAGTTTTTGTCCAAACTTCGTCGCCGACGTAATGTCTGCTCGTCCGTGGAACGATTCTCATCGGGAGCGAGCTTTAAAGCGTCTCTTTTTATCCCCCTTTTCCTTTATCCGGACAAAGAACGAGCCATATCGTTTCGAGAACTAAGATTGTTTCTTCGAAAAAATATCCTCGGGACGTTCCCTTTCCATTTCGTTATTCCGTCCGATCGTTACGCTTTATCGCCAACAGACTCGTAGAAGAATATTCGTTATAAAGATAAAAAGTGATTCTGCTTTTGAGTGGTTTACTTTTTCGTTGATTCAACGAATGGTTATATACGCGTGGTGACTCGATGCGTAGAGATTCGACGCATGGTGATATACGGCGCGTGGTGATTCGACGAGTAGAGATTCGACGCATAGTGATATACGGCGCGTGGTGATTCAACGCATGGTAATTCGACGCGTAGAGATTCGACGCATCGTGATATACGGCGGGTGGTGATTCGACGCGTGGTGACTCGACGCGTGGTGATTCGACGCGTGGTAATTACAGGCGTGACAATATATGGCGCGTGGTGATTCGACGTATGGTGATATTCGACGCGTGGTGATTCGACGAGTAGAGATTCGACGCATAGTGATATACGGCGCGTGGTGATTCAACGCATGGTAATTCGACGCGTAGAGATTCGACGCATCGTGATATACGACGGGTGGTGATTCGGCGCGTGGTGACTCGACGTATGGTGATATTCGACGCGTGACAATATACGGCACGTGGTGATTCGACGCGTGGTAATTCAAAGTGTGACAGCATACGGCGCGTGGTGATTCGACGCATGGTGATATTCGACGCGTGGTGACTAGACGTGTAGTAATTCAACGCATGGTAATTCAACACGTGGTAATTCAACGCGTGATAACATAAATCGCGTAGAGATGCAACATATGGCAATACACAGCGCATGGTAATTCAATGCGTGGTAATTACGGCGCGTCGTAATTTGACGCATGGTAGCGAATATAATATCGATTCGATGCGTGATGATTGAACGTGTAGTAATTCAACGCGAGACAAATATAACACGTGATTCGGGGTGATATTCAATATGTGGCACAACCCATGGCGATCTAAGACATAGGTTGCCTATGTCCTACGATCCTATTGAGGATCCATATCACTATCCTACTGTTACTAAGATTCTAACAAAACCTCCTCATGAATCACACAATCAAAAGAACAATTTTCATGGTAGAACAATACAAGTAGTTGTTACAATGCGCACATTGCAGACAATGCGACACATGACGAAGAAATAACACTTTATTGCACACAGAATGTATAAAGATTTTGCAGATTCAGAATCTTGTTCCTATCACCGATAAATTATCACGAATTTCAGTATTACGGGAGCAGCGGTACAAGGCTGAAAACATGCACATCGTAGTAACAGAGAATAAAGTGTCTTGTATCTTTACTCGGGTCGTATCGGACGGCAACGGCGTAACAAACATCGTCCTCGAAACAGTCAGTTGTTTCCAGCGAGCATAAAAGTCGAAGAATTCCTTTGAATAACTTTTTCACTCGGTGTTGGACCTTGACAAGATCCAGGGATACTTTAACTTGGCAGTGGTAGGTATTTTATGGGTGACATATCGTCTAGCGAAGTTACTCTCACGATCATTTTGATCGTACCGGGCGAAGAAGAAGAAGAACAAAAGAAGAAGAATTTATCCGTGAGCTCAAAGAAAGAAAACAACCGTATCACTGAATGAATTGTTTGTCCAAGAGTCAGTCAGCGCATTCTCGTATCTCCAGGCTGTTCGAGCATGTTTTTTCGGTGACGTTTTCTTCGCGAATCGACGTCATGATAAAAAATGAAAAATGCCCGACGAGGAGCGACGCCCTCGGATGAAGGATCGAGGGTAAGAGCGCGAATGGTGGTTGATGCAACCGTTTCCTGGATGCTTTTTACCGGGGGCTTAATGAAGAACGACGAGCGAGAGGAAAATGATGTTGAAATTTCGATAAAGGCGGAGAATAACACGGTAACGGAACCGATATGCGATTCCCATTCGACGATTAATTGACATTCGATATCTTGATGTGGAATGCGCATCAGATTTTAATAGGAATGTTTTTCTTTAATTAAAAACAGCTGTTGAAGATAAGATGTCTTAGAATATCGTTTGCTTTTTAGTTGAAATTTTATTAATTTATTAGGTATAGAAGAAAATGTTTGAGCGTGTTCCAGACTTAATTAAATTAGATCTCTACACTCTTGTATGACATACTTAGGTCTCTTAATTCCTAGATTTCTAGGTTCCTACACTTCTAATTTGATCGTGATCGCGCTCAGCTACAAGGATCGAAGCTATCGCTCTCGCTTCTGGGCGCGCGTGATCCTGGCGATCTGATTGGTCCGTGTTTTTCCTTAATAATTCAAAAACGAAGCTTCAAATCCCATTTTTGCAAAGGAAAATTTTATTCAGAATGAGGTTCCCTACCACCCCTTTTAGGGAGTTACACTAGTTACGAGACACCCTGTAGATTCGTATGCACTCCTAAGTATTCCTATCTCCTTAATACCTACATCCCCAGTATTCATGATACCTAACGATTCTCTCAGAACGCGCATCGACAAATTCAAAAAAGTGTACAGCCCTCTAATTCTCACCACCCTTCACCTAACCCCAGACTGAACCACTTAACACACTGTCAGAAAGACGAAATGCATCGCAGACACTTAAATAATGTGGCTGGCAGAGTGACCCCTTTTCGATATTCAAGCGCGTTCTCGCGGCCAAAGTGTTCGCAATCGGCGCTTTCCACGGTTTGCAGCGACAGAAAGAGAGAGAGAGAGTGTGTGAGCGTCTCTCTCTTTCCGTGGAAGGGATCGGGGCTTGTTTTTCCAGGTCTCTTTCAGAAAGAGGCCCGGCGGGCTTTTGCTCTTTCCCTCTCGTCCCGCCGACTAATGGCCGTTCAGTTCGCTTGAAAGCTCCGGCCCATCGTGTTCAACCAAGCTCGTATTGCGAAGCCCGTTCTCGGCCACCGTGTATCCATTTCTCTGACGATTTTGTGCACACCGAGGCTCGCCTTGTAACAATAATCAGGGCTGCCTGCTCGCCCGCTTTGTCCGCGCAGCGGCCGCGCGAGGAAATTGGTCAGGGAAGATTGGCCGGCGTTAATCCCGGAAGTGGGAGTTTCGATTCTGCCAATGTACCGCTGGAAAACGCCGGAATTTCGCGGCAGCTACAAGTGCAGATCGCGGAACGAAAACGATCTGGATCCGAAATGTCTTCGCGATATTGGACATCGATTTCGAGATATAAAACTGCAATTAACCTCGTCTGAATATATACTGATCTGAACTACTAGAGATTTTTACTGAAAATGTGTGCTTCAGCGAAAGAGAAGTCCTTTGCAGAATGATGGTGCGTAAATTCGTGATGTGTTGAAATGTTTGAATACACCATTTTTCGTGGAGTTTCGGACGTGGAGTTTCAGAGGAGAAGAACCAACGATACTGCGTCTTAAATTGAATATAAATTATAAACATAAGTGAAACCAGAAACTAAATTAGCAAAACTATCTGGAAATCTAACAGGATTAAGTTCGTCGAAGCGTTGTAAACGCTGATTATTGCTACTATCAGTCGCCTGTTGAAATCAACGTAATTGGTAACGAATAAAAAGGCTCTTCGAAAATGAATGAACTTCAAAGCAGCCAAATCACAATGTACATTGTGACGGTACAGCAATCAATCACGAGCAGAGGTAAATTCGCATCCCTTTTTCATCGACATGAAGGGACACCGAGCAGGAAATCCAGACCACGGGCGTCAATGTCGTTCCCAGATGAAGTCGAATTTTTATCACGAGCCTGTATAAACACGCGATCCAGAGCGCGTGCAGAAATCCGCGAACAATCCGTCAAACGACACCGGCTTTTGTGCAAACGTGTGCCACGTATTTCGTGTGCCAACGTAACCATCCGTTCGAGTTTGATACGCGAAATCCGTGTCGGAAACGCAGCTAACGTTCTTTGATGCGGATACTGCACACGCAGGCTCGTCATTCAGAAGGTATATACTCACTTTGCTGTGCACGGGTGCGTGTTGCACGGCATCAGGGTCTTTTCTGGCCTATTGTCCGGATCGCAATAGGTATCGTCTACCACGTTGTCGTCCGTCCCGATGGACTTGCATACCGCCATTGCTATCTTGAAACCTGCCGAAAATAAAGGAGTATTCCATTTACATTATGGATATTGGAGACATAAGGACATATAAGGAGACAGGATTTCGAGAGATATAGGTATTCGGGCCATGGGGATTTCGAGGATGTTGAGGTCTAGAGATTTAGCATTTCGGGAGACACATGGATTATGGATATAGGGATTCGTCAGATATAGGGACTCTATTCGAGAGATATAGGTATTCGGGGGATATAAGAATTTGGGGAGATATAGTATTCGAAGAAGATGGGGATCTGAGATATAGGTATCTGGGGTTTAGGGATTTGGAGTTTAGGGATCTGGGGTTTAGGGATTTGGGGTTCAGGGATCTGTGGTTTAGGGATCCGGATTATAGAGATCTGGGATATAAGAATCTGGGATATAGGAATCTGGGATATAGGAATCTGGGATATAGGAATCTGGGATATATGGATCTGGCATATGTGGATCTGGCAAATGTGGATCTGGCAAATGTGGATCTGGCATATGTGGATCTGGCATATGTGGATCTGGGATATGTGGATCTGGCAAATGTGGATCTGGCAAATGTGGATCTGGCATATGTGGATCTGGCAAATGTGGATCTGGCATATGTGCATCTGGCATATGTGCATCTGGGATATGTGGATCTGGCATATGTGGATCTGGCATATGTGGATTTGGGATATGTGGATCTGGAATATAGGGACTTGGTACGTAAACATCTGCGAATGCAGGAATTGGGCGGGTATAGGAACAAGTAAATGCAGGGATCTGCGAATTTGAGCAATTTGAATTTGAGAATTTGAGAATATAAGTACAAATGTAGGAATTTGAATACATATAGAAATTTAGTAATTTGTTCATATATGAATGTTTAGTTTGAGAGATCCCGGAATACAAGAATCTAGTAAAATTTGTAACTTCTTAATTCACAAGTTTTCAAATTTCCAGACTTCGAAATTTTCAAATTTCCTGAAGTTTGCAAGTTCTCAATTTCCCAAATCCCCAACACGCAGTAATATAAATCGTGGCAATATAAAAGAAACTTTGTAGGAAGTACGAGTTTAAATAATCCATTATGCACGATACGAGTATGACATATTTCTTCGCGTTTACAAGAAGTTTTCTGAAAGGGGCCGTTGGAGTTTCTGGTAAAAATGATGTGTATAATCTGATCCCTTCCGATTACATAGAACGAGGAATGATAAAAATCCGCCTTAATGGATACGTATGGTACTGATAGAAGTGATAATATCGCGGAAACATTAATTAACTTTCGGGTACTCGCTTGGAGGATCCGTTTTAAAACGAGCGAATTACTACCAGGTAAATGAAGTTCTGAGCTTTTAAATTCTCATTTTCGAAACGTGCCGCTTGCATTCGGTAAAACGTCGAGAACTCTTTTCTCAGTTTTAATTCACTCGGTATGAATGAAAGATTTTAAGTACTTAGCATGTTTAAATAACAATACTGACTAAGAACTGCGCTGATAATGAACACAAGTTATAAGAATGAATCACCGGAAATATTAACGAACTAACGGAACAGTGATGTATTCGTTTCCATGAAAATGTAGAGCATCGGGTCATCGATGTGACGTAAATAAAACTTCGCTACTTTTTATTTTCAGTTTCTCGTGGACAGTAGAGAAATCTGTCTATGAATATTTATGAACGTAAAACTTCAGTTATTCGTAAAATACCGTATGTGGCCATAACAAAAAAAAAAAAACAATTTTACGTCAAGCTTCTAAATCATACGTTTTCATATTTGTTAAAAACCGAAATAAAATTTCAAGTTATTTTAAGTATCACTTAAAATAAGTATCACATTTTAAGTATCACTTAAAATAACTTGCAATTCATGTTATGATTTATTATCGATCTCTAAACGTAATTAAAAATGCGACTGTTCAAAGATAAACTAAAAATTGTTGAAAACTGAGATTGATGAAATAAAGCGTCCGAAGATTGTTCAAAGTTTAAAAATGGTTAAAAGTAATATGGTTAAAAGTGAGATCGTTCAAAGTGAAATGATAAAAAAATGAGATCGTGAAAGAAATTAGGAAGTAGCAAAGCAATATAGTTTGAAAGTGGCAACCGAGGGAGTCAGGTGGGGACCAACTGGTCTAAGTAGTCCGTATTAATTTTGACAAAGGGCCGAGTAAACGTTTAACGATTCGCGGACTCGGAGTTCATTAGAATTCATTGCTCCCGGTCCCGATGTAAATGTACTAATAGCCCGGAACTAAGCGGTTCAAGTAAATGAACTTGGTAACCAACACTAACCTCCGCCGCATGATTTCGAGCAGGCGGATATCGATTCCAAACTCCACGAGTATCGGGATTGGCAGCTCGATCCATTTCCACCGCACACGCCACACGCATCTGTGTTCTTGTTGCTGCCGACCCGCAGGTCACAGCCGACCTTCTGAAACAGAAAGCAACGCCCTCGATTAATAAAACGTTCTCCCTCCGCTTGGCTACAAATCGCCTTCTTCGTCTCCATTACTCAAGCCGCGTTAAATTTACTCGGAAAAATTCAACCACACAACTTCATTCATTTTCCTGCGTTAACATCTTAACCTATAATTCTTTGACAAGTGCGTCATTGTTATACGTTGTGCGTCATTATTGTCATAATATTATAGGATCAAATGATAGGGATATTTTGTATAGGGCGATCACTGGACGGGTTGGACTCAACCTATAATTTTTTGACAAGTGCGTCATTGTCGTACGTTGTGCGTCATTACTGTTGTAATCTTAAGGATCAAATGTTAGGGATATTTTGCATAGGGCGATCATTGGACGGGTTGGACTCTTTACCTATAATTATTTGACAAGTGCGTCATTGTTGTACGTTGTGCGTCATTGTTGTGCGTTGTGCGTCACGATTATTGTTGTAATGTTAAGGATCAAATGTTAGGGATTTTTTGCACAGGGCGATCACTGGACGGGTTGTACTCTTAACCTATAATTTTTGGACTAGTGCGTCATTGTTGCACGTTGTGCGTCATTACTGTTGTAATCTTAAGGATGAAATGTTAGGGATATTTTGCATATGGTGATCACTGGACGGGTTGGACCCTCAACCTCTAATTTTTTGACAAGTGCGTCATTGTTGTGCGTCACAATCACTGTTGTAATCTTAGGGATCAAATGTTAGGGATATTTTACATATGGTGATCATTGGATGAGTTAGAATTAAAAGTTGAAATTCAATCGTGGTAAAATGTGAGTCAGAATTTGCACTGTAACAGTAACTGTAACAGTGTGCGTCACGCGTGGAATATTACATGGCAGGCTTAATGCTCACGTCTCGAGAGTATCGGAAAAGTATCTTTATAAAATGATTGCTATCATGTAACCTTTAACGGAGGATACATATTTCCATACAGGAAACATTAATTATTGATTAGATTACGTTTTGATGAGTCTCAAATCTGGATCTACCTCTGACACGAAAATGTTCAGATGATATCTTATCGGCTGAAGAAACTTTATTGATCTCTTGCTTCATTCAAATGCAGACAAAATATATTGACATCTCTTATAAACAATTATCCTTGAACTTGCTCTTCGTAGTCATACGCGAAAGTCAAACTCAAAGTTGCAAATATTCGAGATAAGTAATTTTTCAAGATAAATAATTTCGACACGTAAAGTAAATACATCTATAAAACGTTGGATCAAATAAATAAAATAGGTAATTTGCAAGGACAACTGAATTCACCGAGGTGCAAAGTGAAGCTGGGCAAAGCGTGAAAGCGTTAAAAATTAATCAATATAACTATAAGGAGGTGCGAGGGCGTCAGAATCTGAATACGAGTTGCTGTCCCGTACAAATTCAGCGGTGCCACCCGAGAAGAAAGAAAAAGACGACGGGGTAAGCTGACGTCGATTCGTGACCTGGCTCGGACGGCAAACTGATTTGTCATTCAGGCTGCATGGAGGTTTGCACGGAGGTCGAGGAGTACATTATTCATCCCTTATCCGGGCGAGAAGAGTGAACCAAACTGGTGGCAAAGGTGTCAGGTAAAAGGGGAGACGAGTCGGGGTAGGATATACTTGGGACGGAGATAAAAAGGGAGAAACACGAGCCTAACGAGATTCTTGCATCCACGATCGACTGTCGCAGTGAGTTCGAACGTTGTTGGTGCAAATACATTTAGAAATTTTTGGATTGGCAATTAGTATGAATCGCAGGAAATAGGTATCCATACATTTAAATCTGGAGATAGGGATCTGTGGATGTGGGGAGGATGTAGAACTTGGGGGATATAGTATTTGGGAATATAGCGATTTGGGGACATAGGAATGTGGGAATGTTGAAATTTGGGAAAATAACAAAGTGGGGATGTAGGAATTTGGGAACATAATTTGGGGATGTAGGGATTCGAGAACATAACAATTTGGAGATATAGGTCTTTGGAGATATAGAAATTTGGGAATATTGGGATTCGGAGACGTAGAAATGTGGGGATGTAGAAATTTGGGAAAATAAAGTGGGGATGTAGCAATTTAGGAACATAATTTGGGGATGTAGGGATTCGAGAACATAACAATTTAGAGATATAGAAATTTGGGAATATTGGGATTCGGAGACATAGGAATGTGGGAATGATGAAATTTGGGAAAATCACAAAATGGAGATATAGGAATTTGGAAAAATAACAAAGTGGGGATGTAGAAATTTTTGAATATAACAATTAAGGGATGTAGGTCTTTGGAGATATGGAAAGGGGACATAGAGATCTCAGCGCCTTATAAATCTATGGATCTATGTATCTAAGGATCTAGAAATATAGAAATATAGAAATAGAATCAAGAAATACAGAAATGTAAAATTATAAAGGTCCAGGTATAGAATATTGAATGCATTTCTCCAATATTGCACGAATAACGAAAGCTTTTATGTACCATAATATATAAATAAGTTAAACTTTCCTCAGCTTCCACATTTTGCCACTTTGTGAGTAAAAGCTTCTTTGCATGTAGAGTATGCTAAAAAATTCATGTAACATATTCCACAAATTATTCTGTGGTCGTTTTTCCAACGAATTTTTTCTGATTAAAGTGGAAAATTGTGCTGCGTTTCCAGGAAATTGATTCTGTTAACTCGTCCAGTACGTGTTCACTAGATCACGGTTCTTATTAACGAAACTTAAAAATGTTGTAACTTTCATTTCATTTTCAAACGAAAACGTAGTTCGTGCGAGGAAAACAAATTTTCTTTTGTACCACTAATTAATTCTCACAGACTGGTCAATTTCTCGTATTTACCATACGATCATACAATGTTTCGCGTATTTGCATCATTTGTATTCTCTCCGAAAGACTACCGCAACGGCGGCAAAATTTAAGATGCACGTACCATACGTACAGAATCATGGAACTGGCTGGTCTCGAAAGGCTAATATTCGATTCCGGCATTTCCGCGAGAATTTCCCACCAAATTCTGTCAATCTTCTGTCTCGCTTACGTAGAACCGAGTCTTTTCATCAGGAACACGTACATTCCTCGCCAGCATTTAGAAACCGCATTTACACTTCAGCGAAAAATTCTTCCACGATGGAGTGTGCATCTTATTCGTGGAATTCGCGTAGGAAGTAACTTTGGCGAATCATGTTTCTCAGCCGACGATAAAAACGTGCGAGATAAAGGAGAGAGGAGAGAAAAAGAACTTGAAGGCGCAGTTCACTCGAAGGAACCACGATTAATCAAATCATTCAGTTGCAGATGAATTCGTTAACAACGATAGAGGAATCTGGGGAGAATTTGAGGGAAATTTGGGAAGATACAGAGGATGCAGGGACTTGGAGAATATGGGGGTGGAGGGATATAGGGATGGAGGATAGAAATGGAGGGTTATAGGGATGGATAGGGGGATGTAGGTATAGAGACTTAGAACAAATAGAGATGTGAAGATTATAGGGATTTAGGAACATCGGAATTTGGGGATGTGGGAATTTGGGGCTGCGAGGATTTCGGGATGTAGAGATTTGGGGATGTGGGAAATTGGGGATATGGGGATTTCGGGATGTAGGGATTTGGGGATGTAGGAATTCGGAGATGTAGAAATTTGGGGATGTAGGGATTTATGAATGTAGGAATGTGGGGATGTAGGAATTTGGGAATGTAGGGATTTGGGGATATAGTGATTTGGGGACATAGGGATTCTTAAGTATAAGGATTTAAAGTTAGATGGATTCGGAGATATAGGTATAAGTTGATGTAGGGATTCAGGCACATAGAGATTCAGGGATACAGGGATTTGGGGACATAGTGATTCGGGAGTGTAAGGATTTAAGGTTAGATGGATTCAGGGGCATAGAGGTCCTGGGACATAGAAATTCTAGATACATAGAGAGATTCGAGGACATAAAAATTCGAGGACATAGAGATTCGAGGATATAGAGATTCAGGGACATAGAGATTTGTGGACATAGGGATTCGCGGTTACAGAAATTCGGGGACATTCATAGATATAGGGATTCGGGATATAAGGATTCGAAGTTACAGGCAATATAGGGAAATATTGCCAAATATTAATAGGCAAATAAGCAATAAACTGGGGAACTTAGAGGTCTAGGTATCCAGATAAGTCTAATGATATTCATAGCTGATCATAGATACCCATATGTAAGGAATCCAGAGATAGAGATGTAAGAATCGCGGATTTGAAAATGAGATCCAAGAACCACTATAGATTCAAAGTCTTCCGGGTATAGATAAAATAAAATATTGATCCACCCTACGATTCAGCATATTCCTACCCCAATAAAGGTAAAAGCAATCAAGCGTAGAAATAAAATAAAAGATCGTCTGAAATTCTGTCTGGAAAGTAATTTCGAATGCAGACTCGGCTGGATCTGGAGGATCCCGAAATTTTTGTACACTCAGTCAGGGACAAATGTGAAAGGAACAGCTATGCACATGTTCGAATAGTATGCACGTACATATAGGAATGTAGGTAGAGGTATGTGGGTGTGTGCGCTTCTGTCTGTGTCTACAATACACAGCGCGGGGGCAAACAGAACGAAAGGGACACACAATACGGGCGCTCAGGATTAGGTTTACTTTGCTCGAGAAGTGGAAACCTGCAGCGGAGCCCCGTAATTGAAGGATAGGACCATCGAAGCAACCGGTTATTTCTCTAGGTAAACAAGCCAAGAGAAACGGCCAGCCGTTCGGGCGTGCAAAATGAAATATCGCGGAACTTAACGGCGTCGATCCTCCATTCTCGCAATCCAGGCTGTCCTCGGCTCGATCCGTGCAAATAATACCATCACCGTCCAGTAAATACTTTCCCCGGACGCGAATAGACAGTTCATGAACGAACAGGCACAAAAGGCTCGTTTCAAAAACCTCTAGATCCTTTAGACCGAACGGCAGATGGGATTTGTAAATCACTTTCGTAGCTGCCTTTTGCGGAAACTGTTGGAGGGAAAGATGGCGTCATGTTTCGATTATTTAACGTTCGTTATTTATATATACCTTGAAATAGACATGTCAAGTGCATCGACACAAATGTCGATATACGTCGAAATAAAATATTGTGAAACTTTATCGAGTCAATTTATTCTAACTCATTTTGGGATGCTGCATAATTCATATATTTATTTTCATTAGAACTTATGATCCTTGATTCTGCAGCTTTCTTTATATGATTTATATGTTCTTTTAAGCATCTTATTGTTAATAATTAATGTGTAAACAGTGCTACAGCTTCGTTAAAGAGCCTTGGTTTATTAAACGAATTCAATTAACTTCTCAGAATGACCTTCATTCATTTATAAACGTAGTGTTCTTACAAAACAGACGCGCTATAGAAATTCGCAGACATCGCGAAGGTCGATAAAAAAGAAGAAAGTAAAAGCTCCATTGTTCCACTTACAATTAACCATCCGAGCTTTCATCTCGATAGCTAATGAACGCAAATACGGACTTAATTTCGTCGATGACCAATCGTTTCCATCGTCGAAATCTTACACAAAGTTAATCGACCCGGGGTGGCATAGAAATTGGCAGACATCGAAGATAAAAAGACAGCCTTCTGTTAATACAAAGCCCACAATATCCGTTAAGCGATCGGTAGCCAACGAATTAAGGGTGTACAAGTTTCAACGGGAGCACGATAAATTCCATCGTTTCAGTGAAAACAGCCGGAATAAGGCGGACGAAGTGATCGGGAGAAGAGCAAGCCAGCCCTGTCTGCACAGCCGGGAAAATCCCATTCTCTGGGAAACTATGTTAAAAGGCAGAAACGAGTGTAGAGAAAAGAATCGTTGGAAGAGGGTTGGGGGGATGATGAAGGGATGGTGAAACGCGGAGGAGGAGGGGTGTATTGAGCGTAATGGGCTAACTCGGGTGGACGATAAGGGCTGCGGAAGGTGTACCGACTACCGAATGGAACCTTGAAAGCCAATTTGAATAATTGAACGCCAGTCAAATTTACGTAACGAAATAGCTGAGAGACGGAAAGTCGCGGAAATCGTTGATTTACCCTCGACCAGGATCCTGTTAACCGAAAAGAGACGGATTTATTTTGTATTCCATTGTGTGCGCGATCAAACACGGATAAATCTTGCACAACGATCTATCCTAGGGAAATTTCTTGTGTGGAGGTCGATGGTCAGTAAATTGAATTGGGATATTTTTTGTTTGTTGACGTTATTGTTTGGAGGCGACTGAGGAATTTGGGAGGTTAGGTTAGTTTGGAGATACTAGGGAATTTGGAAATTTTGGAATTTGGGAGGCTAGGAATTTTGGGAATTGGAACTTAGGAACTTGGGGGATTGGAAATTATAGAATTTAGAATTTGGGGATTTATAGATTTGGGGGTGTAGCAATTTGGGGATCTGGGGACTCGGAGATGTAGGAATTTGGGGATGTAGGAATTTGGGGATTTATAGATTTGGGGGTGTAGCAATTTGGGGATCTAGGAACTTGGAGATGTAGGAATTTGGGAATGTTAGGATTTGGGGATATATAGATTTGGAGATGTAGCAATTTGGGGATGTAGGGATTTGGAGATGTAGAAATTTGGGGATGTAGGAATTTGGGGATTTAGAGATTTGGAGATGTAGGTATTTGGTAATTTAGCAATTTGGGAATGTAGAAATTTGGGAATTTAGGAATTTTGGAATGTCGCGAACTTAGAAATGAGTAAATCTAGGAATTCGTGTCCTATTTAGTAGCCTAAGATAACCTAAGAATTCGTGAAAACTAAGAGAAGTTAAACAATTTCATTAACGAGAAAATGAGAATTAATTTCATAACTTGTCTTTCAATATTATCGTACCAAAGAATTCTATAATCCCATAAATTTCGAAATATCCAAATTCGCAACTGCAGCAATTAATCTTTCATTATACTCCATTTATCTCAATAACAGGTTCGCAATTAGAAGTTATAAAACAGTTAATTCTTCACGAAGCACTCCAACAATCTCGAAACACAGAATGCATGAATGCATCGGACACAGAGATAGCCAAGTACACAGTTATTCCGGGTGAACAAGTGGAAAGGGATGCAAAACGAAACAATCGGAGAAATTTCAGGGCAGGAAGACAAACTCTAACGAGTCGTGATAGCACAAAAGCGTCGCGCACTTATCGAGCGTGTCCGACACGAGAAGAGAACTCGCCGACGCTTTAATAATGCAAAACCAGTTTGCGTTTACCGGAGCTCGGTTAGTGCTTAATTACATAGACCTGTCTTCTGATTAGATATTGTCCCTCCAACTTCGCCGACACTGTGGCCGCCATGAAATCCCGTTAATTATTTCTTGACGCCCTTCCGAACGTTTCCGTGAATCGTTTCTTGCTTGTCTACCTCTGTTCCTTCGGAATAAACCCTTCAATTTCGTATTTTTTACCTGCGACACTTACACCTCACGGTCAAAGAGTTAAAGAAGCTGTGCACAGCTGCATTGCAATCCAGGATTATTTCTACAATTAGAGCAGTTTACCGTAATCAAATTATACTGCAGTCAAATGCACCGTGAGTCGGTAAATGCAGCGTCTAATTAAGTCACGTTGAATTGATTTGCATCGAATGGAAACGGAGCAGAATGAATTATGTCGAGTTGAATCGTGTCGAATTAAGTTCGAGTTTTTCATATTTTGGGGATCGAAAATTTTCAGTTTCAGCAGTTTCTGGAGTTCAGTCGTTTCTGGTATTTGGAAGGAGAAATCTCTATTTCGCCAAAGCGCGGTCATAAACGGGAGAGTGCAGAGCAACATTTGGGTGTGAAAAGAGCCAGTCCGAGGGTTAATGGGCTAAAAGGTTCGCACTACTTAAACGACTAATCGTCGAAGTAGCCTCTCGTGGCCTGTTTCTCGGTACACAAAGTCGTCAACGGTGTAAAGTAAGATCGAATTAACTTAATGGACGAGAAGTGCGGGCGTCACGACGCACCCAGGGTAAATATTGGCCGAAGACGACAGGACGACGCCTCGTTAGCTCGTATTTTCCTCGGTCGAAGAAGAACGCGGTCGCGCACAATCGTAGTCCAGAAACCAAAAGTTATAAATAAGTTTGGACGAGTCCAGCGGCGATGGAACAGGGTGGAAAGTGGGTACAGATAGGGCGTCGTGTGCCACTCCGCCGGGGCAAATTTTCCGGCCTCGAGTTTCCGTTGGAACTTTCTTCCTCGCTAAGTTTCGACAAGGGATGCAGCAATTGCGACTTAATTCTTAACCGACGCTTTTCAACGTAATCTTAGGGTCTCGACGCGATCGCATATTTAAAAGTTTGATCACCGCTTTTAATTAATTATCCTGGCAGCCGGCTCGCTTCCGGCGGAATGCCGCGAATATCAACTAGAAACTAGCAAGCTGCAGGAATGGACGGCACGAACAAACTTTCTCTTTCCCTTTCTTTTCTTTAATGAAAAATATTAAAATGTGTGGATTCGAGAAATACTTCACGTTCATTACAGTTATCATCTGTATCTTTTATTATTTTTATACATGAGTGCTTGAATTATACAAAAATAATTCAATTAAACGATGTATATGTTATTAAAATTAATTAAGAGACGTTCAGAAACTGAGTATATTGATTTACGAGTTGGATGATTTATCGCGTGCTAGGATCACATGACATGTCTGATCAATGCCCTGTTTATACTACTGATTTCGTTATTTCTACGTGCTCCTTGCACATATCGATTTTATCCTCCTCTAAACGATATTAGTTATTAGAATCATAGTTAAGTATCTGTCTTACGACTTATTTTTAATATTTTTTATTGAACAGTACTTAAATCTGAGTACACTTGTCAAGTTCGTACACAACCAATTTACTCATGGATGTACATTTAAGTGAAAAGCATATAACAAATATTAAATCAATAATCGATTAGTACATTTCAAACTTATTAAATATTTGTAAAAATTGTTCATACCAATTGAAATAAACGTTTCAAACAGATATAAGCACGCAGACAGTTTTTAATCGATGAAAGTCAAATTTATCACTTTCCACAATTATTTTTTTCTCCGTCAGCGCTTGTCGCAATTTGCTTTAATCGAATAAACCATCGGTAATTGAAATCCGTTGCAATCTTCAGACTGATTAATGATAACGAACAAATTTCGACGGACTTATTACGCTTAATTAAATTTGTAATAAATAAATTGTCCTCGCGTATCGAGTAATTCTCCGACGGCCAAACTGCGTTAAAATAAACGAATATTTCAGGTACATGGAGTTCCAACTTTTTCCGCGCTCGTTTAATGAAAATAATTTGGCTGTCTCGTTGCGGGAATTGAATAATCCTGTTTGAAAAGCAGTTCCCGTGTTAGGTATTATTTAGGGTATCGAAACATTAGCAAGTGCTTCGTCAATATTCAACTCAAACAAGAATTTGCGCACATACCGGGCTCGTATATTCATCTGTTTATTACTCGTTACGTTTCTGGGATAATGTAATTGTTAATTAAAGGTTGTTTGCAGTTCGACGGTACATTCGACAACTCGGATCGTTAGGACCATTATGCATATTTCATAATTTTTTTCTCGTACATTTTTCAATTAATTTCGATCGAATTTATACCGGTTCAACTATTCCACGATGCACTATGCTCGATTAAACGCGAGTCGGAAATAGTGCTCGTGTGTAAAACACAAGATTGGATGGAGGGTGGTATAGCAGGGCAAACTTGCGAACTTCCGTGCGAGGCACAAAATATGGTGCACCAGAAGGGATACCGACATTGCACAAAAATTATTCTCTCCCGTGAGATGAACGTTTCCGGTCTCGCTACCTGCCAACTTCCCCCGAATCGAACGAACCAGTCACTTATCAAATTGGATTCCAAGTAAACGGATACACTTTGCTGCATTTTGGATAATCAAATTTGCGTGATGCATCCGTTCTATTCCAACACCGACTAAATTAGTTTCAACAACTGCTAGCCATTCTACATATTTTAAAATTGAGAACTGTCAAAATTGTGAGTGACAATAAGCCCGAAATTATTTTGTTTACCATGATAGAATTTTTTGTTTTTTACAAGATTATTTATTTATGTGTTTTTTAATTTCACTTGCTCGGCCAATGTGCCAGATTCGGAAATAATGTTGGTTGACGCGTTTCTTACATTTTTGTCTTCCCACAAGTTAGACTTAAGTCATTTTTCAACTAAATGGTCGCAACAGGCCCGGTAGACGAGTACAAAAGGTTGGGAATTGTATAATAAAGTCTAGTAACAAAGTAAAAATGTCACTTACCATGCATTCACCGTTGACGCAAACGTCGGAGCCATCCGTGTAACATTTCGTGCCATCCTCAACCTTGTCTGCGAGTTGAACGACGATGGTTTCCTCGCTGTCGAGCTGCAAAGCCTCGGTGGCGTCGCGCGGAAGCGTTTTCTCGACGGATGTTTCCTGTCGTAGCCTGTTCTCCGAATTCTCCAGCGATTGTTCACCGCGGCAGATCAAAGAACACGGTCTGCTTGGGTCGTAATGCGGATACCATTTCAACAATTGTCCGCTGTAAGGTACGTCGTCGAACGCGGCGCATTGTTCCGCTCGAAAATCGCTCGGCTTCTCGCAAGGCTGCAACCAGAAACAATAATTTCGTCTTTGAATCGCTTGCGACAACTACTGATCTTTTATTACATACTTCATAATATTTAAATAATTTTTATTTATAATCGTCGTTGAATTAACAAGGTAATTGATAGATTTACAATTATAAATTAGCCTCTTCAAGTATACTGTGATGTGTTTTGCTGTTACATATTTAATATATGTTTACATATGTAATCCACATGTGTGGGTACTTCATCATTGAATTAACAAAATAATTGATAGATTTACAGTTATAAGTTAACCTCTTCAAGTATACTTTTGTACGCTGTTACATATTTAATATATGTTTACATATTTAATCCACATGTGTGGGTACTTCTTTTTTATATCAGTAATGTTTTAGGAATTTTTGTTATTCGATCGTTTTGTAATGAGTAGACTTATTTCCTAATTAAAAGAAAATGTTCGTGGAGAGGTTATTTATGAGATTAAAAAGGGTAGGTGTTTCGTTTGCATTTCGTGATACTCGATCATTCGCGGCTTGCAACGTCAGTCAACATACTCAACCGCGTCGATGGACGCTAATTATCGAGGTAATTAACCAGCTCGTAATCAGATCGGATAGGACTCGAGGGCGTTCCGATTGTACGTTTTTGCCATCACATCAACTATACTGATGTAAATTCATGAAAGAGATCATTAACTGGTCTCTTTTGTGCATTCTTCAATAATACAAATTCGAATATATTATGTATGTGCATAATCTGTCAAACAAAGAAAAATGTGTTGCACTTTTGTTCATTTAGTTCTGGAACTTTATTATAAATTGAAAGATCGAACGAGGGGTAAATTTCTTAATTTGAAAATTTGAGAAACTGAAATTTCTAGGTTGTAAACTTGAAAATTTGTAGATCTGAAAATACAACATTTGAAAGTTTAACAATTTGACAGTGCTAAGATAAATGCTAGTTTAACGTGCGAGTGTAAATTTCATTCCGCGATGGTGTTTAAAATGGTTTCCATCGCGAAGAGGAGAAGCAGAGTATTTGCGAATTAAATGTACTACGGAAGAACGTCACTGGGGGCTGCGTTTTCTAAAACGCAAACTTGCTGTACACGTACTACCTTTCATTTGTTATTTCAAAGAATTTCCGCTCGGAGGGCGTTGTCATTTAGCCTGCGTCAGTGAAAGTAATTTTGCGAGGAGCGAAAGAGGGTGACACCCTCTACCTTCCTCTTCCGGTCGTTCACTTTTCCTACGTTTACGCAGACACACTGGCGCTATTTTACGGCGGCCCGGACTCGAGAGAGCTTTAAATCCTTAATCCCGAGGGATTATATCACAATTATGACAATGGGGGATTCAAGCAGTGTTACTACCTGTTAACATACTATTACCATTTCCTTTGCAACAATTATCGTGCGCGAACATTATCGGAGATGAAGTTCAACCGTTACGAAGTGCAATTTAATCTAACCTCGTGAAAATTTATTGAGCAATTTTTATTGAATTCGACTTTACATTCAAATGTTACTTTATCGATCCCATTCAAATTCTCAGAGGCTTTTTTCAACGGAAAAATACTGTAATTATTGCAATTGGTAAAATTATCTATCAGTGAATAACCACTCAAAATTCAATTAATATGGATTCCAATTAACTCTTTAAAATGTAACAAAAATTTTGTACTTCACATCAATTTACAGACAATTTTATTTCAATGTATGACTTTAATTAAAATTTTATTTCAAAGGGACAGTAATCAAGACACGAAATATCGTTATATTTAAACGTATTCGTTCATTTTCACGTACCTCTCAAATTAATTGCAATAATTCTGGCAAAATTAGGAAAAGAACTTTTTATAAACACACAATCGATCTCCGTTTCATCGACAAATTCCTCAAATGAATTTTCCCCAGACAGGAAACCACAATTCCGAAATGGCATCATTTTGCAATTTCACCCCAATACATATTTGCACGGGGGATTGATTGTTTGCTTTTCGCGCGAAGCTGATCCGTGCAGGGACAGATATCTCTCTCTCTTTTTTTCCCAGCAGTTCATTGAATTTTTCACCAGCCGATGCTGTTCAGTAACAGGTGTCCCGCAAGTAGCGTTTTACATTCCGGACGCGAGAAATGATAGATCGCCGAGTAATTCGACGCCGTTGTTCCGCGAAAAAAAGCTGTAGGCAGAAAGGTATGGCGATAAAAAGAGGACACCGAGGGACAGTCGCAGAGGGCGAAATAAAACGAGAGAGAAATTCCTCTCGTGTAAAAACGAGCTGGCGCGAGCGCAAAAAAAAAGAAGAGAGAGAAGAAAATGGAAAAAATGCAAAAACCAGAGTATCTGTGGTGAAGTAGTGCGGGTATATGCTGGTTATGCGTTCTACTGCGAGTCCAGGAAATAAAGCTGACCATTGGCGGAGTCAATTTTATCCCGAAAATGCTGGCCACTGTAACGCAAGTCTGAATGACTTTTTCTATTCAACTCCTTCGAGGATCGAGCGAATGTTCGTGGAAAATTTCCAGCCAATTGAAAGAACAGTTTTCGACGTGGTTCTACGCGTTTTCATGCAATCGTTGCCGATATCGTGGTAACGAGAGAATTTACTTGCAACTGTTTCCGTTTCTATGGTAGAAGGGATGCAAATTACAGGAAATGGATGCAAGTGCAGATGAAACGTGTGCGTTTTAATTAGGAAAACTAGGAACATATGTGGTTCGGGGAGTTTAGAGATTTGGGGATGTCGTAACTGGTAGGGTATGGAATCTAGGGACATAGGGATTTGGAAGATATATGATTCTGAAGATATAGAAGAGCTAGTATAGGAGAAATAGGAGAGCTAGTAGTGTAAAGAACTAGGGGTGCAGAACATTCAGAGTGGAGATATAGAGAATTGGGGGTGTAGCGACGTAGGGGTAAACTAGGGATGTAGGAAACTAGGAGTATAGGTAATTAGAAATATATCGAGGAATATAACTAGGAATGTAGAGGACTTGACACGAAGGGAACGAGGGGTGTAGAAAATTAACAGTGTAGGGAATTAGGGACACAGAGAATTAGGGGTGTATTGAACTAGGGGTGAAAGGATCTAGGGATATAGGAAACTAAGAGCATAAGTAATTAGGGATATAAAGAACTAGGAATATAGAGAACTTGAAGGGAGCTAGGGTTGTAGAAAATTAACAGTGTAGGGAATTAGAGACACAGAGAATTAGGGGTGTAGGGAAGTAGAGGTGAAAGGAACTAGGGATATAGGACACTAAGGGCACAGGTAATTAGGGATATAATGAACCAGGGATGTAGAGAACTTAACACGAACTAGGGGTGTAGAGAACTAGGAATGTAGGAAACTAGAGATGATCTAGAAATACAAGGATTTATAAATAAAAAGATGTATAAACATACGTCACACTAACACATGTAACATTTCAATAAAATAATACCACAAAATCATGTTTTCCAAAAGTCTCCCTAGAGATATTCTTCTGAACTTCAAAGATATTGATCGAACTTGATATTCCACCAGCTTACCATTCACAATTCTAGTTTCTAGCGGTTAAATTTCCCAGCATCGCAGCTTGTCCGGAAATATTGGAACTCTGTTTGGATACGTGATCTGGTTTATTATTAGTTAATTCACGAAGATTCATCGCGAATTAACATTGATATACATCGATGAAGTTTTAACTTGATTCGTAGTTCGAAGTGCGGGGTTACTCGAGATGCAACTTGCCTGCGCCACTTCGAATTCGAAACTTCTCGCCACGCAGGGATCTATCGATAATTCGATTAAATCTTGAGAGAATTCGATAGTGATACGGTGAGCATTCAGAACGACGATTATTCCGCGAATATGGAGAACTATCTCGACATTGTACTAATTCGATTGCGTCATTTATTTCTCCACTTTGCGAACGATGAAAATATTTTACTTAAAGATGGGATATTCTTATGGTTGACATTTATTTTTATATCAATTTATTTTAAGCAAAATATTCCTTTTCAAGGTTTATATTATAGTTTTTCTTTATTGTATTCTCTTAAAATATCAAATTACCAAACGAATATACAAAGTTACCTTGACAATTCTTTATGAACGTATATATACGTCTATGTCACTAGGCTACTACCTTAAAGAACAGTTTTAATACTTTTATTTCATTTGAAACAATAATGAGTATTACCGTCATTTTATAATAAACGAATAACAGCGAATAATACTTTCATTAAAATGAATTGTTAACAAGCAATTTTCGAAGGATGAAAATTGGTACGTGGAGCAAATACTTTATATCGTGTTATGTTGTGTACGTATGAAAATAAGCTGCAAATAAACGTAGCTAATGAACGTGTTAATCGTTTAAAGAGTATGTTGCTTCAGCGAGAGTCGAGGCTTTTCGGACCTATGTCACCAGTCAAGGTATTATCCATTGTTTCTGGGGCAAGCAGCGTAATCGGCTAAAACGTCTGGCAAATGCCCGTTGGGGATCCGACGAAACGATGGGTTGTAGAAACGTTCTCGCGTAATGAGTAGTTGAGATTCCTTGTTAAGGAGCGTCTCAACTCTGCACTGCGGCTTTCGTGGTTTCCAACCTGGTTTCGCATAGTTTCTTCTTCGTCTGCTTTCATCCTGAACATTCGCACTATCCTCTCAACTCTCGAAACTAGACCCCTTGGCTACATCCTTTCATTCTTCTCCTTTCATTTGCGTATCATGTGATAATTGCGAATACGTCAAACTTGGAATTTCTGCCTTTTAGTTAGAACGGAACTGAATTTTCTGACTTTCGCGTGGGGAGATGGTGTTTCAAGGGCTATTTTATGCGAAGTTACTAACTTTTACAGTTTTGGAGTTTTCAACTTTTGGAGTCTTGGAGTTTTGGGGTTTAAATTCTTCAGACTTTTAGGTTTTGAAATATTTAAATATTCAAATTGTTAAATTTTCACATTGCTCAATTCTAAAATTAAAAATTTCCAAATTCTTAGATTCTCATGTTTCCAGGTTCCCACATTCCCAGATTCTCGCATTCCCAGATTCCACATTCCCAGATTCCCACATTCCAGAATTTTTCAAATTTTCAATCTATTAAATTTCCAAAGTCTTAAATCGCCAGACTTCCAAATCCCCAGATTTTCCAATTTCTATATCCCCAAATTCCTAAATCATACTTCCTAAGTCCCTAAATTCCCGAATTCTGAAATCCGAGGTTTTGAACACATCCAAACTGTTTAAACTTGAACATAAAAAAATCCTAATAAACCAATAATAATATAACATAAATGCTAATGCTAAACGAAATTTAATAACAACAAATTGTAGTGGGAGTTCATTCTTCTAAATATGAAAATTAATTAATCAGAACGCTTCAAAGTCACATTTGCCCACACCGTCTGGAGTCCACAATTTTCATTAGTTTACTCTCCGCATGCTTTTCAAAATTTCCCAGCTCCGCAAACGTAATCAACGCCGATAATCGCAGAGGTGGCTAGCAAAATGGAACAAGCGTTTGGCAAAGAACACGGGAGAAAATCAGGTCGAATCACAGAGAATCGCGTAGTATCGTCAGAACGAAGCTGAAAACGTGGTTGAATGTGTTTGCAGTGGAGGCTGGGTTGGCTAGCAACTGGAATTGGTGGATCAAGCCGAATCCGCGGTTCTAGGATTAAAATCTTCGAAACTCGATGGATGTCTGGAAGAAGTGGCAGCCCGTGTATCTGCCTTTGGAATTAATGCCATAGTTTCACTGTGCAAACTTGCCGATGCTCATCGGGATGCACCTTCATTCTGTTTCTTGTTTGCAGTGTCGGGTATCCTTCTTCGTTACGACCGCCGTCAAACATTTCTCTGCTGTTGCATCATGACATCGGAATCGTTTGTTTCTTCTTTATGGAGATTGATAAAATACGGTATGATGAATGGAAATTTCAGCGATTATTGAATGATCGTACTTAGAAATAAAAAGATCATGTAAATTATAGTTATTTGTGTTAACATGTTCACGTATTTATTTTCATTTATAGTGATAATTTGTACGCAACTGCATGAACACGAGAGATTGTGTGCACATGACAACAGCAGCCGCGGAAAATATGGAAGAAACGCGATTCTGTTTTCGTGAAGAAAACTGCATTAGCAGCAGTTTACTTTTGTAACAAGTTCGTAGCTTTTTCATGCGGATTAAGTCGGCTAGTTACCAGTCACGAAGTTTTTCAATCTTAACCGGATTTCTGCTGCCACGTTTTAACGTGCTACGATAAGAAATGTTCTCGTAGTATTTCGCAAAGAGTGTGCATGTTTGCAAAATGTGGGTAATGTTATCGGTACAAAAACTTATTTTGTTAGTATCAACACGAATTACTAAACATGAGGTATCATATATAAAATATGTAATATCAGGTGTCATATGTATGTGTCAAATATGTAATTAGGTGGTTTCAGTGACAAATAACAAGAGCCAAATATCAAGTGACAGATACCAAATATTAAGTATGAAATACCAGTTGTTAAATATTAAACATCAAATGCCAGGTATCACGTATCATGTATCAAGTATCATGTATCATGTATCATGTATCAAGTGTTATGTATCAAGTGTCATGTATTAAGTGTCATGTATCAAGTGTCATGTATCAAGTGTCATGTATCAAGTGACATGTATCATATATCAAGTGTCAAATGTCAAATGTCAAGTATCAAGTATCAAGTTTCAAATATCAAGTTTCAAATATCATGTTTCAAATATCAAGTATCAAATACTAAATATGAAATATCAAATATCAAGAACTAAATATTGAATATTATATTCAGGACCAGATATCAAACATTAAGGACCATATATTGAATGATATACCAAATACCAAGATGCCAAGTAGCAAAATAAATTCAACGATACACTAATTAACTTATCAGTAAAAAATTTGTATTCAGATATCCCAAAGATAAAGAAGAAACAATATGAAAGTATTTTCCGAGACGTCACGGAGAAATTCCAGACATGAAAATTCCCGGAAACGGATACGTTTCCATTCCTTTGAGTCAACGGCGACCCTCCGGGTCTATTTGACTGCATTGACGATTCGCTGGGTGTAGTTTATCGGGGCGAGCTCTCACCGGGCGAAACTTTCGACGAGTAATCCGTTACGAAAGTTATCGGGTGTAACGTGGACGGAATTTCCGTAAATACGGATAATCGAGAAACGTGCCGGCTCCTCTGTTTCCTGTTCTTCTTTTCCGGTGCTCTTTCATTCTCAGCCACGATAGTCTGGTCCCGTAACCTCTCGATCGATACACTCTCGGATCTCTCGTGATAAAATGTGGGTCGTGAAGATTTTCTCGGTGAATCCAGGAGTTCGAAACTGCCCCGAAAATTTGGTTACTCGCTAAATCTTCTCTTGTTTACCGAAATATTCGAGTGGGTATCGAAACAGACAAACTTTGAAAACACGATCTACGAAGAACAAATATTCCTGCAAACACGTGTACATCTTCGAAGTTCCTTAAAAGTTCTGATACTCTTATACGTAAGAAAGGTACGATCAAATGACTAGAAACTCCAGTGAAAATTTCCCGCGAAATATCTCGGGTCTCAGAATGCGATTTTGAAAATCCCCGATCGCAGCGGTGCGAAATCAGCCTCCAAATTCCCGCGTTCCAAGAGAAGGTTCTGAAAGCGTATTTCCACAAATTTTTTCAAATGTTCCCGCGAAGATAACAAGATTTCTAGCAGCCACTTGTCCCGAACACGTTTCAGAGACGTTATTTCCGCCTTGCAACCTGTATCCCAGGATCCTCGATGTTCAGGGGAAAAAGAGCCACGACGATGTTACCATGACCACGAGCCCGTGTTTTCCTTTATACCGTCAACGTAGAAACGTCACTCGGTCGATGGATAAGAGAAAATGTCTTTCCACGAGGCGTACTTCCATCTTCTCCGGAGATATCGTCCGATTCTTGCGCAACGACGACGACGCGCTCTCCTCTTTTTCCTTTATTTCTGCCGCGCCTCAATGAGCGGCTATTCATGAGCTATTTCGCTCAGGCTGTGACTTTGACATCCTCGAAGGTGAATCATATTCTTTCTCCTCGACGTCGTGGTACGACGACGCTTTTCGTGACGCGGTTCTCTCGCGTTTCAGAGCTTTGAAGCGACACTGCTCGGGTAATTTACCGAGCGATTGTGTTCCTCTTTCGACGTGGCCGGTCGCAGACACTGATATTTTCAAACGAATACCTGAATGGAGAGCGGAAACGAATCCCTCTGCGCCATTTTTAATTATGATTCCACTGTTACGTACCCTCCAACAGCGAATGGGACTGCAGGCTGTTCTAGTTTATGAAAGGTATTTTGTTACGCATATTCAGATTTTACGAAGACATTATTTTTGTAATAAATCCAATTATGGAAGTTTGATACAATAATTGGCTATGTGACGCGTGGATGTAGTGTAGTGGGAAGGTAGCAATTGGGGATAATGTGTGATGATGTGTGGCGATAGAGGTACTCGACGAGTGACAACGTATGGTAATTTAACGCGTGGTGATTCAATGCGTACAGATGCTCGTGGTGATTTAACGTGTGGTGATTCAACACATACGTGACGCGTGGTGATTCAATGAGTACTGAAATGTGATGCATAGCGATATTCGACGCGTGGTTATTCAACGCGTGGTTATCTAACGCACGGTTACCTAACGCGCAGTTATTAAACGCGTACTAATTTGACGTATGTAGTTGTAACGCGTAATACGTGACATTTCAATAGCAAGATGCTATTTAAAATCGTTACATCGTTCCCGCGAAATTTAATCTGACGTTATACGGAAAATTTCAACGACATTGTAGAAATTATGTTTGAAAACCAAATTAATATATTTCGAGGCAGAATTCTTTCGTCCGAATATTCCGCCTCCTTTCGAGCTCTCTTTTAATTGTAAACTTTCATAGAGACGTTTGTGAACGCGCTTGATTTCGTTCCAGAGTTCGCAGTTAGAATTTACTTTCCAGCCAAATAAAACGAATTTCCATTTGGTTTCCTTTCGCTGGTCCGTCGGTACGGTCTTTTCTTGCTCACCTATCTTTGAGCCAGCGCTAATTCTTTTTTCTCTTTGATACGAAGAATATTCTTTATTAGCATAATTCCACTGTGATGCTTTTGCACGATGTCTTTTACGTATACTTTTCTCGGCGAAACGTTCGCGACCGAATCGTTATTTCAACGAGAACACGTCAGTCGATCTCTAATTAAAGCTCGAGGACATCGATCGAAGGATACACGCATTAGGGGCATATGCAACTTTGTTATTGACCGACCGCCAGTTGCCCTTGGTTTCATGGAAACTGACCTGATTTTCCCTTCGCGTTCTTCGTCAGATATTGACGTCAATTGACCTTTCGCATCCTGGCCATTGCATCGCGTTGCATGCTTTAATACGGCTTTAGAGATGGATGTTGTTTGAACTAAATTGCTGATGAAAGAAAGCTTCTCGCTATTGACGCCATATTTATTTCAAGGTCATTCCAATATAATATTATTAGCACTTGGGGATATTTTTATTTCGGAATTTGAGAACTTGGGAATTAGGTCGTGAGAGAATTTACGATTTTGGGGTTTGGAATCTAGGGATTTGGGAATTTGAGAATTTGGGGATTTGGGGATTTTAGGAATTACGGATTGGGGAATTAGGGAATTGGAGAATTGGGGAATTGGGGAATTGGGGAATTGGGGAATTGGGGAATTGGGGAATTGGGGAATTAGGGAATTAGGGAATTGGGAATTTGGGGATTTAGAAATTTTAGGATTTGAGTGTTTAGGAATTAGGGAGTTGGGGAATTTGGGAATTGGAAAATTGGGGAACTGAGAAATTGGGGAATTTGGGAATTGGGAAATTGGGAAATTGAGGAATTGGGGAATTGGAAAATTGGGAAATTCGGGAATTGGGAATTGAAGAATTTGGAAATATGGAAATTGTAGAAATTAAAAATTTGGGAGTCGAGGAATCTAGTAACCCCACAACCTAGGAATCTAGGAATTTAGGAATTTAGGAATTTAGGAATTTAGGAATTTAGGAATCTAGGAATCTAACAATCTAGGAAATAAAGAATCTACAAAATTAGGAATCTAGGAATCTATGAATGATTCCAGAAATCTAAAAATTGCAAACTTTAAAAATTCTCCTATTTGAAGATATTCTTGCCTATAAATCTCACTAAAATATTACTGATTACTTGCAAATAATCCCAATAATTCTCTCCTAATCTCATGTCTCAATTAACAACAAAAATTAACCAGCACAAATTAGAAGTGATTAACTATAACGAACGAGTGGTCGTTTCTTTAATATTTTACTATAAAAATGATTGTAAGAGTGGATCAACTTTATTCCGGTAATATTAATCTGAAAAGTTTTCTCTATGTTCATGGCTGTTCGTACCAACGAGAGAGAAGTTTGTTAAATAAAGTTCAACCTAATTCCAGGCCACATTGTAACAATTCCTGGTTCCGCTGAATTTGACCTGATTTTAGCTTGGCTCGTGAATCACTGACGTCAGATGGATCCTTCTTGAATCAAGCGTAAAATTAACACCGCTTCCAGTTTGCTTTTCATTAAGCTACGTGTTATTAATACGACAGAATGTTGGAACGAAAGTAACTTTCGGGATTAACTTTTTTCCGTCGGACGTTAATGCTTTATTCAACTGGAAATTAATCATGAATTTTACATTTTAAACACAAATTGCTATTTTAATAGAGAAATTAGTAAACTTTAATATTTCTGCTGCAATCTCGATTCAAAACACATCTAATTGCCACGCGTTATATCGCCATTTCGTAAATTTCCACGCGTTAAATTTCTGCAAATTAGATTTCTACGTGTTAGTTTTACGCATGTTAAATTTCCTCGCGTTGTATCGCCGCGCGTTACATTCCCACGCGTTATATCGCCATGTGTTATATTTCCACACGTTAGAGTTCTGTATACTAGGAGTCTACGCGTTAAAATTTCATGTGTTAGGTTTCTACATGTTAGATTTCCACGTGCTAGGTTTCCACTCGTTATATCGCCAAACAGATATACACGCGTTATATCGCCGAACGTTAGATTTCCAAGGGCCGTGTCTCCACGCGTTGGATTAATATGTGTTAGATTTCCACGTGTCATATTACCACGCATTAGATTTCCACACATTGTGTGTCATGCGTTTGAATCCCTCGCGTTATATCACCGCGGATTATATCGCCACATATTAAATTTCTATGCGTTAGATTAATATGTGTTAGATTTCCACGTGCCATATCACCATGCGTTAGATTTCCACACGTTGTGTCTAATGCGTCTGAATCCCTCTCGTTATATTGCCGTATTAATGATAACGAACATGAATAATTAAATAAATTAATGTAGCAACGTCGAAAACGAAGTCTTACATAAATCAAAATTCTATTTTGCATTTTTAATACAATCTTGCATATCATCGTAATCGCAACTATATCATTTATAGCAGAATATTCGGCACAGTATAGATGTCACTAATCGCTTGATCGATGGAGTTAGAATAGCTTTTGTTAGCAGATCTTCATTGTTAATTATGGACCACAGTATGACACTACGGAACACGTATTTCGATTGAATCGAAATCGTTAAATCACAATCTTTACCGCCAATGAAATCATGCGGTTATTATATTAGCTCGATACGCGGACGCGGGAGAGGCGAATTTGAATTTAGTTACCGTGATCCTGGTAGATCTAATTAGGTGTTGACCAGCGGTGTTCTGTCGTATTACCGGTAGAATTGTTAATATTATTATTTTATGAAATTAAAGCGAGTACACGGCTTCATATCATTAGCGTCGCTCGGACAATATGGCTCAGAACGTTGACAATTAATAATGACTAGCAAATGAACATACGTCAAACATTAACCGGTTGAATGTATTTAATACGAACGAGTGGAAACAGAGAAAAAGCAGATAACGGCTCAATTTTTAGCTGTGGACGAATTAATTCGTCTGCAATATATCGTACACAATTGGACACGTATGAATTTTTGAACTTTCACGTTATTGAATTTTTGCATTTTCAAGTTTTCAGGTTTACAGATTTTTATATTTATAAATCATATTTCCGAATTTTCTCCAGTTCCTGGGTTTCTAAATACCTAAGTCTTCAAATTCCTGGATCCCTAAATTTCTGTGTTCCCAAATACTTAAATCTGCAAATCTGTAAACCCTCTTTCTACATTACCAGGTCCTTAGATATCCAAATACCAGTGTCCCCAAATACCTAGACCTCCTTCTATATTTCCAAATCCCTAGATCCAGAAATTCTCAAATCTTCAAATTTCGGGGTCCTCAAATTTCTAAGTCCTCAAATTCCTAAATCCCAGAATACGTAGATTCAAAAATAATATCCTCAGATCTCAAAGTTTCCAAATCCCAAGGTTCCTCAACCCCTGCGCCAGTTTTCAAATCTCCCAAAATCTCTAGAAATCTCTTGCTCCCCACATTTCCCCTAGAGTAGCATTTCCCATCGACTGAACCTAATTATGTTTGAATCTCACCCCAACAGAGTTACTCGCAAAATTGAAAGGTGGAATTAATTTACCGAATCAATCACACAATTGTAAAATTCCAAAACAGAATGATCCGATTGTAAAAAATCTGTGTTGCAAATCAGGTCTCTGCTAATTGTAGACAATACAGGAGGAGAAGCAATCAGTTCGTCCGCTAATTAGAAAATTACCACTTTTCTTTGAACGTCCCCTTCGCAACGTACACTTTGTTCGCCAAAATTCGATATCGATTAATCGGCGAACGCAAATGAAATGATTTTCTTGTCACAGATGCGGTTCCCTTCAGTACCCGGTTTAATTCTCGTTTACAGTCCTTTGCCGACCACCGATGACCCAGATCGTCCACGCAGATTCATGCACGCGCGCGCACACACTCGCGTCGCGCTTCTATGCCGCGATCGGCCACGTACGCATGCACGTACAAAGGGATATTCACGTGGCAGAACGTCTCGATGCACGGAAATGCAGCACTCTGCATGGTTCACGGAATGCATTTCTGTGATTGCCATCAGACACGAGACCCGTTGCTCTTCGGAATGGAACGTGGATTCAGAGCTCGACTGGAAACGTATCTCGCTCGTTCGTCCTTCGGATCCTTTCTTCCCCTCTTTTTGCTCGCGTTTGTTCGCCAGGACCTCGAAATCCCGGCGTCAAACCGACCATCCTCTCGTTCTTTTTGCTTCTCGTGGATTCTTCCAGCTCTCGATAAAAATCCTTGTTTATCGATTCACGGAAAGAAAACATTTGACGCGGCGAAAAAAACAGGGCTGATCAAATATTTGCCTTCGGGCGTGAAATGTGATCAACATTTTAAGATTCCCCCTGGAAAGATATCTGCTGTTTTCTCTCGTATTAAATAGTAGGAAGAAAAATCTTCTTGTTTTGATAATAAATCTGTTTCAGTTCTGTTTAACCATTCAGTCGCTATGTTCATGAAATAATTGTAAGACAACCAACTGAATTTCAAACGTGTTCATTCCGACGAGTTTGTACGGGGTGTCGTTGAACAGGGGGACAGATTTTCCATATGAACGGATCGAAAGGTTGCACGCTTCTCTACATACTAGACATATGAAACCCGATCGTAAAAAATTAATGGGCCGGAAAGCGGAAGTGTGTCTGCCCTCGTAGGCTATACGTCGATGTATGAGGTTGTTGCACCGCTCGAACTTTTCCACGGAGAACAATGTTCAGAAATAATTCGAACACATTCACAGTACACGCATGTATACACTATAATAGTATTTATTCAAAATTACGATTTTTATACTGAACAATATTGGTCTATTCTATACTAAATAGTACGTATCCACCATTTGGTAATATTTGACATTAGGGTAGAGTAGGGCTATTTGATTATAATTGCAGCATATTTGATTGCAATTAGGCCATATTTGACTACAATTACACCATACGCGGCCGCCATTATACTTCTCTCTGATGCTAAATTCATTTGATTTACACTCGTAATCAATGTGTACAAGCCTGTAGTTTTAGCTACCACGAGTCATTCGTTAACTTTTTATGGATCTCACGGGACAACACACGCGACAGTTTCAATGAACATCATGTGACACCACAGTGCCCTTGAAATCTAATCGAGCCAGACCGCAACCCTCTGTCGTGACCGAGATTGCGGTTTAGTGGCATGCACACGACCGCTCCGAGTCCATTCTTGACAGCACTTGTACACGTTGAGAAAGACAAAGACGCCCGATTATCGAGCAAATCGATGAAAAATACGATCGGACAACGGTACCGGCACTGTTCATTCCTCAACGTCCCGCTGGTGCGTGAAAACGATACTTCAACGGATTCTGTTGTCGCTAACTCGCTGAAACGTTACCTTTCGACTAATGTCTCCAACATTTTCGTCTATGAAACTTTTTAAACAAATATCAAGCTACGGTCTAAGTGGTTAGGTTAAATTGAAAAATTGATACATTTTTTTGGACTAATTTCTGGATTACTAAGTTACAAATCATCAGACTAGATTCTTTTTGTTAACTGTAATTCTTTAACCCCTTGCACTATGACCTATTTGTCAGGTGCGTCAGTTAGAACTAACTAAACACAGCTACAATATTAAAACAGACAAAGAATGTTGAAATGTTATGATAACATGGTATTATGCAATCGTTGACTATGCAAATTATAATTGGACTTGAACTCCAAATTGAAGCATATTCAAAATTCGAGTAAAATTGATCCCAACTGAAGTACCAGTGCGTCACGAGTCAGACTCGTCAAAATAATGCAAGGGGTTAACTTTCGAATCTTTAAACTCTTAGAGTATCAAATTCGCAAATTCTGACATGCTTAAATTTGTACATTTGCAAATCTTAGGATTCCTAAATTCTGGAGTTCCCAAATTTAAAAATTTCCAAATCCTCAGATGACTTCTGGGATTTGCAATTTCCAAATCTCCGAATTTTCTAATCTTGAAATCCTTGCAAACTCGAAATTCCCAAAAACTCTTCTTTCCAAAGTTCCAAATCTCTAATCTCCAAATTCCAATACTACAAATTTCCAAACCTCTAAATTATCAAACTTCTGAATGTCTAAATTTCCAAAGTACCTCAAACTCCAAAATCCTCAAATCTTCAAATTCCCAAATTCCGCAACGATCAAAGCACCGGATCAATACCTAAATCGCTAACCCCCTGAAACCCCAAAATTGTACAGAAATCGCAATATCAATTATTTGACACGCGATTCGATCAATGAACATTGCTGCCAACGAAGTTATTTCTGTCGGAATATTCGCGAGCGAATGAACCATAACGGGAATCGTAATATTTCGGGGAATCGTTTGTGTTTGAACAGCGACTGGTCGCGCCGGAAGGTCGATCGAAAAAGCGACGTTAAAATTCGTCGGCGAGAAAATTAATGAAACGAAACGCGATTATCGGGACGCACGGTTTTTACCAGGCATCGAAATCACCGGACGCGATCTCAAGTGCAGGCGAAAAAACAAGCGCGTTTAACGAGAGTATTATGCAAACGCGGGAATTACGATGTTCAAAAATTACGAGCATCCGTTGGAATTATATTAAAAAACGGTTCGACGGTGGACGACGGAGGGTGGAAAAAAGCAATCGTTTGCGGACGAATTACGATATTTCCCTGGATTCGACAAACGACGGGAACGAGCTCCATTTTGTTGAACGCTCGATCGTTCCTCGAGCGAGTCCGCGAAAATATGAATAAACCGCTCGTACAAAGGACCGACGCCGATGGCGTGGAACATTAATTAATTTACCGCGTGTAACGCCTCGGAATCGGACATTATCGCGTTAATAATTCGGTTGCCACATGATTTTATAACCGCAGCGTTCGTTGGCACTGCGATAATGAGATACCGCTAACTCTCGCTAATAATAAATTGATATATCGATCGGATGGTTAAAGGAAAAGAGTTCGTAATAACATAGTCTTATATAGGTATATTATAATTTTATGGCTGAATAAATTATATTGATGTGGAATACATGCATGTGTTATAGGACCACGTGTTACATCACTGTGTTATTCGTTGTGAATTCACATGTGTTAGGCACTGAATCAGTATGCGTTGAATTGTTAGACTATCATGTATTATATTTCCTTCGGGGTTTTCCTCGCGTTGTATCGCCACTTTTTGAGATTCGGAAACTTTGGAATTTGAATTTGAGAGTTTGAGATTTTGAGGTTTGGGGATTCAGGGATCAGAGGTTATAATAATCTTATCAAACCTCTACAAGTTTTTCAGGTGCGTCAGAGCTACCTAATAATTCCTACAGCGTTAAAATAAATTTTAATTATACAAACAGTAATTGGTATCATACTCAAAATTCGATCTCTATGCAAATACGATTTAGTTTACATTTAAATTGTAACTATAACGTGTTTGACTCGATGTTATAGGCCAAGGGGTTGAAAGAGTGATGACATCATGCATAAGAAAAAATATAAATTTTACCCACGTTCCACAGAATTACATAATTGAAGCTTAACCATAGCTTGAGGAAAGTTTTAAGCGCTATTAAACCGACGCGATTACAAACTAGGAATATAAGTACAATATAATGCTTACACGCATACTCTATACGCCATTATTTCACGCATTATCCGGCATGAACGTCGTAGTTACTCTGAAATCTCGTGTAATGTTCGGCAGCCTTGTAATTTGGAGCATGTGATTATATTAATTGTTAAAGGAAATTAGAGCTTTCATACATAGGTATATGTAGCATGCGTAGTATATGTAGTATACGTAGTGTATGTAACATATGTAGTATATGTAGCATACGTAGTATATGTGGTATACGTAGTGTATGGAGCATACGTAGTATATGTAGCATACGTAATATATGTAGCATACGTAGTACATGTAGCATACGTAGTATACGTAGTACATGTAACATAAAAATGCGAATATGCAAAGAGTATGTAGAATATTAATCGTCGACTCCGATCCATAATTTAAAATTTTAATGTGTCGTTTAATAGTTAGTTTCAATTTTTCAAACGTACCGACACCCATGATCCACGTTTTCCGGGCAATAAAGCAAGTCGATTTCACCAGCAGCGCTCGGAAGCTTCGTCAAAGTTTCATTTATGCGAGACGGTTAAAAGCGAGCTTTTCAGTTTTAATGTTCCTCTAAAATTCATGCACTAAATTTCCTGCTGCTAATTGCAAATTATGCACAATATACCGCAGAAATTTTTTAACTCTGTCAGGCAAACTTTCATTTTTGATCGTTCCGAGAACCATCACTTTGTTGTTCTATTTGTATTTTCATTTGCTCCTTTTTTAGCGAGATAGTTCCTGAAACTGCAGTTTAAAATTTTTAACTACCTCATTTAGAAATAAACGATTACATTATAGATTACTGTACGCTTTTTAATTGCATGTTGAAATGTAATTGTTAATTAAATGATTTTATACAATTTGTTTATGCATAAACTTGTTAGATCTTAAGTTGATTTTGAGAGCCTTTTCGATCAACTTTGTTAACTGAAACTTTTCGTTAAGAACGAAATTTCTCAATTCGATCACCTTTAATTGAAATAGGAATTCAATTCATAACCAAATCTCGTATAAGCAAAAATTTTTAATCACAATTCTCTCGATTGAAAATTTTACTTTCTTCAAAACATAAAATACTAAAGGAGAATAATCGAATATTGAAAGGTTATATCGCAAACGCATTATGCTATTGTATCGAAAAGTAAACGAACGAATATTGAATTGAGTTCTCGGATATGTTGTACATTTCGTTATCTAAATTTCAAATAGAATTCCACAAATCTCCTCCGATTGATTATTTTTCGGCACGCAAAGTAAACAAGGATTTCCCTCTAGGATTTCGCTCACTTTTCTTCGGGGAAGAAAATGCGAGCCAACTGTAGCCGTGAAATATACACTATCCTATTACCAGTGTTAACAGAGTAGAACCGGAACGGGATACAGAGAGAAAGCAGAGGGGTTGGAAATCTGAATTCACTGCATGCCTCTCCGTTTTGTTATGCTAATGATGTTGTGTCCCCCTCTTTTCTGGTCGACCGTTTCATCCCCCGTGATTCTTTCACTGTACACCAACCGTTCGACTCTTCTTACACGTCTCTCTTTCATTCCACGATACTGTGCTCACATTTTCACCAGATTATTGCCAGCGTGCGCCACCTCTAAATCGAATATTAATGACCAAAAATGAGACTGGTTCATCCGCAGTATACGATCCTGTTCCCTGCTCGAGTGGATCGTTTCAAACGTTGTTTATAGAATTGTTTCCAGAAACGTGTCTCGAATTCACGCATGTTTACGGTCTAACATCATGAGTATATTTGCGAAACGGGATATTGAATGGTTTGTTAAGACCAGAGAGGATATTCGAATTTTATATGTATAAATAGATGTTTCGCTTTGGAATTTCTAAATATTCTTATTTTGGCATGGTGCATGTAGTAACGTAGGGTGTTATTTGGAAATTTGGGGGGGGAAATTTTGGGACTTAGGGAGTTAAGGATTTGCAAATATGGAGATTTGGGGATTTGGGGATTTGGGGAACTGGACATTTGGGATTTGGGGATTTGGGGATTTAGGGATTCAAGGATATAAAAATATAGGGTTTGGAGATTTGGGGATTTGGGAATTTTGGGATTTGGGAATTTTGGGATTTGGGAATTTTGGGATTTAGGAATTTTGGGATTTGGGAATTTTGGGATTTGGGAATTTTGGGATTTAGGAATTTGAGCATTTTGAAATTTATATTTGGGAATTTGCAAGGTTAGGAATTTGGAGATTTAACAATTCGCGGATTTAGGAATTTGGAGATTTAAGAATTCGGAGATTTAGGAATTTGGAGATTTAAGATTTTGGGGATTTAGGAATTTAGAAATCCAGGAATTTGGGTGTGTAGAAATTTAGGAATTTGGAGATCCTGAATTTTGGGGATTTAGGAATTTGAGGATTTGGAAATTCAGATATTTGGGCATTTGGGCATATAAGAATTTAGGAATGTAGAAATTTGTATACTTGGAAATTCAGTAGTTTAGAAGTTTGGGCATACAGCAATTTCGAGATTAATTTGGGTATTTAGGGATTTGAGAATACATGAATTTAAGCTAGGAATGTTGATATTTAGAATCTTGAGGATTTGGAAATTTAGCAACTTAGAAATTTGATGCTCTTGAAATTTGTAAATTTGAGAACTTGTGAATTTGACAACTTCACGATAAAAAATGTGTGAATATTAAAAGACTAGGAATAAGAATTTGAAACCCAGGTTTTTCAGAAATCTACAAACCCGTCTATTTATTTATAAAAAATGTGAAAAACGAATTCAGAAAAAATGCAAGAACACGCGTGTGTTCACAGAAATGTCACTATCGAAACGCCGCCATCTTGAAGACCTCCAAGAACAATCAAATGTCCTGTAAAGTAAGGTTTACGTAAGGTAAGATTCTAAAAAATAAATAATTGCATTTGCGCAGCTTAAAAACTGGGTCACTCTATCCGCAACGTTCGAAAAGGTTAAGTTCATATTGTTGAACGAAGAAAAAGTGTTTTAATATCCTGTATGATTCATCCACGAAGTACAAAGGAATTTCAGTGGAATCGAGGACACGAAAGCTCTATAGGATTCGTGTTATTGTACGGTTGAAAGAGAGGATTGCGAATGCTCGTATGGTAGATATTATGGTCGTAACTTTTATTGGAGTAATCGAAACTTTATGGGGGCATTTTGAGTTCGCGTTTAGTGCCTGCTCCATAACGATGTATTCAGTTACATCGTTTTCTCGCAAACTGCACAAACCCTCTACTTCTAATTATCATTTCTTCAACTTGCAGATAATCTTATTTCTTGGGTACAAAATTTAGGAGATTTTTGTCAAATAATTCCGTTATCTTTCGTTAACCTCTTGCACTATAATTTATTTGTTAGGTAATCACAGATAAAATATTAATACTAGATTTATGCAACCCGTCAAAATGGCGGATCTCTTATTTTAAATGACAAAATTTATTAAGAAATTTTTGTAAAAATGTATGTCAACTTTCGTCAAGCTAAAGAATGTCTAAATTTTATTTATTTTTCTACTTTACTTCAAGTTTAAATATAATCAAACATAAACCTAGTGTGAAGGAAGTTGTTATGTCAATTCGATATCAATCTATACAAATAATTGGACTTGAACTCGAAATTAAGAAATTGAAGTAAAATTGATCACAGTTGAAGTAGTGAAGTGACGAGACTAATGAAAATAGCGCAAGGGGTTAAATTATCTTTCTTCCTCTGTTAATTGCTAATATCGTTACAATTCGCTTTACAACGTTAAAAAGAGGGAACGTTTAAGGGGTGCCACGAGAGCAATTTGTGGTATCAATGTTCATTCACTCGTAAATTTCAGAGAGCCATAATTACACTTTTATTCGGGTATTAGTATGTGTATCGTATTCGGGTGGATGCAGAGCGATGTTGGCCGCCGTTGCGCCGGCGCAATTATAAATAATAGAACTTCCTTCCCATGTGAAGTGCATTTAACTCGCGTGTAATGCATTCCTTCCGTTTCCGCGATGTCGAGATAATTATACTGGCTGCTGAAATTATTGTTACGTTTGCATCAAAGCCGTTCGCGATACTCTTTCGTTCTTGATACGCTCTCGAAATAAACGCAGAAAAAATTCAATCTTTCATTACTCGCACGCTGGATTACTGTAATCCACTTTCTTCTTAATACCTGTGACCCACATTTCCCTGTTGCACGAAACGTTTTTCTGCCGGCAATTTAACAGACGGATATCAGTTTCACGGAACGGTGCATTTTAAAGATGCTTCATGTTCGGTTCTGCGAATTTATCGCTCTACCCTGGGTATGAGATTGTGTGTGGTCAGATTTATTGTTACCTGTGCTTGAAAATTTTTGGATTTACTTATACCGAATTTCCACGAATTCTTATTTCAAATTTCGCAATTCTTAATTACCGAATTTACAAGTCTCTGAATTATTGATTACGAAATTTGTAAATTTATAAATTCTTAATTACCGAATTTACGAGCTTCTGTATTCTTAATTAGCAAATTTGCAAGTTGCTGAATTTTTAATTAGAAAATTTTCAAACCCCCAAATTCCTAAATTCCCTAATCCCCTACTCTCCAAATTCCTAAATTTCCAAACCCCCAAATTCCTACATCCTCTAATTCCCTTCTCCCTAAATTCCTAAATTCCCAAATTTCCAAACCCCCAAATTTCTAATTTCCCTAATCCCCTACTCTCCAAATTTTTAAATTTCCAAATTTTCAAACCCCCAAATTTCCAATTTCGCCAATCCCCCACTCTCCAAATTTCTAAATTTCCAAACCCCCAAATTCCTACATCCCTTACTCTCCAAATTTCTAAATTCACAAATTTTCACACCCCCAAATTTCGAAATTCCCCCTCTCCAAATTCTCAAACTTCCAAATTTCCAACCCCAAAATTCCTAAATTTCCCAATCCCCCACCCCTCAATATCCAACAAAACCTCCCCCTTCCAGCATCCACATCAAATCCCGAGTCCTCCATTCCTTTCCAAAAGAGAATAGCAAAGAATACCAAAGCCTCCCTAGAATACCAAAGCTTCGAACCGTATCGACTGCTCTCAATATATGAACAAAAACTAGAAGGGGTATTAAAGTTAACGCGAGTTAATCCGAAGATCAAAGCGATAAGGAAATAAATTTATCTCCGCGAATGGAAGTAAAACGCCAGATTACAGTGGGTTTATCGTCGACTTAGAGGCAGAAAGATTTACGAAGCTCGTTAGCTGCAAAAAGAGAAACGCTGCAGCACGGTAGGAAAAATGAAAGGAAGGATGAAGAAACGGAAACAAAGGATGGCGGTCACCGAGCAGATCGAAGGAAGAAATAGAAAATATCAACGATCCCGTGCAACGGATACGTTTCAGCGGACTCATCAGTCCACGAATGTAAATTTGGCCGGTGGAACGAGTATCCACGGTTAATACAAAACCAAGGGAAGGATTATGCTGAAAGGAGGGATTACGTGGACTGGCGACCGCGAAATTGGAAAATTTATGAAAACCTCTCTCTATGTTGCACTCCGACACACGTTCGCCTAACCGATATCTATCCGGCTGCTATTTACAAAGTAATCGAAGCCCAGGTTAACCTCGCGAAATATTAATAACTTGCATGCTCGATCATGAAGCTAGCCTCCGCTTCTCTGACCCAGCTGCTCCTACGGGATACCCTGACGGACAATAATTTATCGGGACCGCGATAAATTTCACGTTAAAATCCGGCCGGAAGGGATTTACGTTCGCGAAGACCTTATTCGAGCCTTCTCTGTCTCTGTTTCGACTTTTTGCCGCCCTCTTTTCCCACTATCTTTCTGTCTCCTGCGGCCCCGTGTCTTTTCAATTTCCCTTTCGTTATTTCTGGATACTCTTTTAACTGAGTCTGCCTTTGGAATAATTGTAACGGTCTCTTTCTCGGGGAATTAGCTTTTGGGTCATTTGGAGGATTTTCGAGGATCATCGTCTTTTTGATGATTTATGCATGTTTTTAGTTGGATGTTTGAGATGTGCAAATTTTGGGATTTTGGAATGCGGGTGTTTGGGTGTTTGAGGATTCGGGGATTTGGGAATTTGGGGATTTGGGAGTATGGAGATGGAAATATAATTTGGGGATTCGGGAATTTGAGGATTTAGGAGTATGGAGATTAGGAATATACTAGTTTGGGAATTCAGGAACCTAGGGACTTGGGAATTTGGGTATCTTGAATTTTTGGGATTCAGAAAGTGGATTTAGGAATCTACAGATTTGGAAATTGGGAGACCCAGAAGTTTGGGAATTTGAGGATTTGAGAATTTGGGGATTTAGGAGTATGGAAATTAGGAACATACTAGTTTCGGAATTTAGGAATAGGATCTGGGAACCTAGGAACTTGGGAATTTGGGTATCTTGAATTTTTGGAATTCAGAAAGTGGATTTAGGAATCTACAGCTTTATAAATTTGGGTACCTGGAAATCTAAGAATACAGGAAGTAACCTAGAAATTTGGTTAGAAAATTGACCAATTCAGAAATATAGATATATCCAAATCTATAAACCTACAAATCAAGTAACCTAAAAGAACCTGATCCAGAAATCCAAAGTACAAAGCTAAAAATCTACAAATTGTCTGTAAAATATACGAAAAACTGAAACCACCCCCAAATCAGCTTTGAATTATCGCAGTTCCCCGAAAAAGCCGAATAAACTGCAGCAAAGTCTTTGAAAACCGAACTGTAGTTTAAGGTAGCGACGGTTTCGCAACATTATTGGCATTGTTCCCCGTTTAAAATGATATTTGCATCGCGGAATATCTTTCGCAGAGCTGTAAAAGCTTTTGTACGAGTCAAGCTTTATAAAAATGCGAGTTCAACGTTCTTTTTTTTCTCTCCGCCTCTCGGTGTCTCCCCGTTCTCTTTGCCGTGAATAAAAAATTTATATGCATTCAGATACGAGTACATTAAATAATTCCTGCAGTTCCGTATCAATTTCGTTCTTTGTGCATGACCGCGGGACGACTGCCGGTTATATTAAATCTGTGGGACGGCGTTTTGAATTTTTAAATTTCAATATCCGGATTCGTACGCAACAGAAAGGCAAAAAAAAACAACCGTAGAGCGAATCGCGAACCGTTTGAAAAATCGTTTCATCTCGACGGGACACCAGGTGACACGATAATTATGACCGATTAAAGTGGGCCAAAGAGAATTTCGAAACAACGCGATCGAACGTTTGCTATATCGGATTATTTCCAGAGGGTTTTTTTTTCAAACGTTTTTACAGGGGATGTTTTATCGAAAGACACCGGGAAGAAGAATACGAGTCAAGAGCCGAGAATACAAAGTGCCTTCGATTTTCCAACCTTTCACCGCCTAGCCGCAAATTGCTCCAAATTCTTTATTCTCGTCTTACTCGAAGCGTATTTCGTCCATTATCTTTATGTTCTTTTATGGAAGCGTGAGAAGCTTCGGGGAGACAACGCTTGCCACTTTTCTGAATGCGGTTTTTTGATGAATTGCATTCAAGAAAATTTCACGCGTCAGCTAGTCGTAATTTATTCGACACAATAGGAATGGAGCATTATGGATCTTTTGACAGAAAATATTAATGACACGATGAAATATCAAAATCTTCGATAACTTGATTAATAATAAACTGTTGTTTTTCTGAAGGTTTCGATCGCGTTCTATTGTAGAACATTGAAAGCATCGGATAAGTGCAATTTATTTAACCCATTTAACCTCTATAAAGATACACATGTGTATTTTGTTCACATATGCTAAATTGATCAATTAGAGGTGACACATGTGGACGTTGCTACTATTTCTGTATATTACAAATTACTTTAGAATTATTTATATAATTGCGAAAAATTCTAATTATTATGAATTTACAACGAGTAAAGTATAAATACAGCAAAAAATGAAATTATTTGTTCTAACCACAAAACGGAATTTACGACGAGATTAATATAAATGATCGTAGACAAGAACGTTGAGAATAAGTTAAACTGCAAGATTTACTTTATCTCAACATCGACAGAAGCAACCGATGCAATTTGTTTCGGTACTACATTGTGATGTCTCTTTCAGAGTACACAACGATAAAGCTACGAAACGAATTTCAAACGAAGACTTCAGCGAATAACCACCGCTACGCCCTATAAAATAAAGAGAAACAGAATCGTGTGGGAGGTTCTGGATCCGCCCTAAACATTTCAATTCCCCAGCACGTGCCACAATAAAACGCGGATTTTTATCTTCGTTCCTCGGAGCCGCTGGATACTTAAAAAATATAAAATCAATCGGCCTCACGTGCTTCGGCCGATACAATCACTGGTTAGCTCAAGATTTCTTCGGATATCTGGCGAAATAGCTCGAGGGATTGCGTGTCGAAAGAAAATTCATGTCTTGAAACTGTATTTTCAGAATCTGGCGATTTTGGGATTTAGAGATGTAGGAAATTAGGGATTTGAGAATTTCGGGAGGTGGGTAATTTGGGGACTTGGGGAATTTGGGGAATTTGGGGAATTTGGGAACTTGGGGAATTTGGGGAATTTAGGGACTCGGGAAATTTGCGGACTTGGGGAATTTAGAAATTTGGGGAGTTGGGGAATTTGGAGTCTCGGGGAATTTGTGGACTTGGGGAATTTGGAGAATTTGGGGACATGGGGAATTTGGAAATTTAGGGATTTGAGGATTTGGGGAATTTGGGGACTTGGGGAATTTGGAAATTTAGGAATTTGGGGAATTTAGGGACTCGGGAAATTTGCGGACTTGGGGAATTTGGGAATTTGGAAATTTGGCGACTTGGGGAATTTGGGGACTCGGGGAATTTGTCGACTTGGGGAATTTGGGGAATTTGGGAATTTGGGAATTTGGAAATTTGGGGATTTGGGGAATTTGGGGTCTCGGGGAATTTATGAACTTGGGGAATTTGGGGACTCCGGAAATTTGGGGATTCGGGGAATTTGGGGACTTGGGGAATTTGGGAATTTGGAAATTTGGCGACTTGGGGAATTTGGTGACTCGGAAAATTTTGGGATTCGGGGAATTTGGGGACTTGGGAAATTTGGGAATTTGAGTATTTGAGAATTTAGGAATTTGGGGCTTAGGGACTTGGGGATTTGGGAATTTCGAGATTTGAGGACGTAGAGATTTGGACATTTGAGGATTTTGGGATTTGGGATTTGGAGATTCAACAAATTAGAGATTTTGGTAATTTAGGAATCTGACAATTTACAGATCTGGGAATTTAGCAATTTAGAAATGTATAGTTTTGGAAATGTAGGAATTCAACTTGTTCATTCAAAAATTGAATCAATTGAAAAATTGGGTATTCCGAAATGTAGTTTGTAAATGCAGGGTTTTGAGAATTTAAACGTTTGCAAAGGTTTTGGTGATCTGGGGATTTACGTATTTAGAGGGTTGAAAATGACACACTTTAACATGAAAATCTGGAAATTTAGAGTTCTCAAAAGTCAGGAATTTGGTAATTTGGAAATTTACAAAGTTAAAAATTCAGTAATTATGAAATTGAATCGCACTGATAAAAATAAACAAATATTTTTTCAAACGAAGTTATTATATAATAAGAAATGTTATAATTCGCATTGGTTCGTTTCGTCATTCACGAAATTGTCCAAGCGAATAATTTGAAAAAACGGGACGATTATAATCGAGAAAATAAATTCGTTTCGCTGAATTTTGCGTATCTCGGTGCAACGTGCATCGCGATGCAGCTGCACGAACTGCAACGACTGCAGCCTGTCGCGATTGCACATCACCGTGGGAATATGTCAATTACAGTTAATTCGAGGATTTATTTCCTAGAATTTATCGACCTGTTTAACACTATATCGACAGATGACACAGTTTTGGGTCAAACCTGGCTGTAATATGGATGACGTAAAAGAGTATCAAATCTCCCTTTTTAACTCTTTCCATCGAGCGCACAATTTTGTATACATTACACACTTAAGCTTTAATTTAATACGCTTTTTCGAAACATATATCCCGTCAGTTCAAAATTAATGACTTTTGAATAAATATCTATCTTCTTTTTTGTTCGTTTTAACCAGTACATTGTATCGCTGAAGTTTCACCCTATCTTTTTGAATATCTGCTATGCACACGCAGTAAGTTCGCTTTGTTATGGCACATTTATCCTGTTACCGAATGTACCATTACGTATTGGATGACAGCGAATAAAACGAACGAATTTCACAAAATACTTCTTTGTTTTCGTTTCATGAAAACAAATTGTTATTGAACTATCTGCGTAATCACGTTTTGCAGCGCGTGTCTGAGTGACCGATTTTCACAATAAGCCAATATCGTGACGCGTGCAGCGGCTGATTTTCAATTATAACGAAACAAAAATTTTTCAATACCATTTTACGTACAAATATTTATACATTTAGATTAAATACTCTTACTGTCTGAACTTTCAACTGTATTGCATTTTAAGAATTAATCTGAATATTAATAATTTAGCTCCGAACATCTAAATACTTTAAAAGTAAGATGGCAGAAGTATTTGAGTAAAATTACAATAAATAAATCAGATGTTTTATATTTATCTTAAAGGTGATTCGTCACTGAGGCTATACAAGATGTAACGGGTAAAATGTCTGATAATCAGTCAAGAAAGCCAGAGAATACGGGGACGTATTGTTGATAAAAGAATCAGGGATACCGCTATATGAAGGAAAAAGGTTCCTTCAATTTGGTGCTCGATCTGCCAATTCATCGACAGAAACGTAATTCCGCGCGACGTAGAAAAAGAATATGTCCCTATTTATCCGTGGTATATCGACAGAAATCGTCATAGTACTTTTGCGAAGAAGGTTGAATTGATGGGAGACAGGGAGAAACGTTCGATGTTATCAGATTTGTCAGCCTCGTGTTTACTTGTTTATACCACGAAGAGTGTGCACGTCGATTCACGTTGACCAATCACGCGACTCAGATTGGATGTGACGTCGTAAAAAGCTCGACGAACGCTTACGACCCCACGGAAAATCGACCATCGGACAAAATGGGAGACATTCGGCGAATCCGTATTATTTTTGCGCGTGCGTTGAAACCAAGACAAATTTCTCAACTGTTATTCAACGGCCGATATTTCGGATATAAAACGCGTGACGTGTGTGGACATTGCTGATGTCATCTTTACCATTATACCACTGTATTTTTTTATTACAATTTTCTATATTATCATTCGTTATTACAGTATGAATTATATCATTAGTTATAGTATTTAATAATATATGACATTGACTAAAGCATTCGACAATATTATATATTTATAACATTAACTATAACAACGTTACATGGCACTAATTATAACTTTTATTAATTTACCAACATTTACACATGTACCATATACCATTTAATATTATATTCATGAATATCCAGAGTCGGCGACGCTGTACACGTCTCGATAAATATACGAGAAGCTGCAAACGCATCAAAACTGAACGATTCATAAAATATATGTTTGTTCTTTATCGTCAGTCGGTAATTTTAATAACGAAAGTAGGAAGCAAGGAAATTAAACGTTCCGTGAACGTAACGTTATCGCCGAGTAATTTTCAAGCCGCAGTTTTTCGCCGCAAATAACGTAATCTCTGTTTCGCAACGTGGGCGGTGTAAAGTGCGCGAGAATCTAATTTAAAGTGCAATCAAGGCTGCAAGGAGGTAAATGAATTTATAAGACAGAACAAGTGTTGCTCCGTCTCTCCAAATTTTTAATTTCGCGAACCTATTAAGTTTGTCGGATAATCGAGTCTCTCCCATCAAATTTATGCATTTTTCTTTTAATTCCAAAAATTCCTGTCTTTATCACGTCTGTGAATTGGGTTTGTCTCGATATTTCTCTGCGCTGGGGGCTCTAGAGGAGGGAATTCTCCAGAGGGAATTACGAAGAATATTACGCGTAACTCTTTTTTCTTTATAGTTTCTTTACAAGAAACTGGGAGGAAAATATAAAAATTCTACCATAAGTTTTCAAGGTTTTTTTTTAGTTTAAAATGTTCAATTTTAATATGAACGCTATTAGGAGTCATAATTAATTAATAAAACTATTACTGTCCAAATGATATCGAAATGTTCGATAATCTGCCAGAAATGGTAAAGTCAGTTTCACAATTTATCTCACCTCCGATTTCTTCATCCCTAAGATTTTTCCTCCGAGCAGAATTTCGTCGGCGGTATCGCCCACCGATCGGGGCTCTTTCTTTTCTATTTCGCGGCGGTAAATGGACAGCACGTTTCGCGAGCAGGAACGCGTGAAAGAGAGAATCGTTCGGTGCAACAAAGGCCCAATAAAGCTGGTTTCGGGGCCGTTTAAGCGAAAGAGATATTACGCGTTACGTATGCGCCGGTCGTAGCGGCGAAAAAGCTTGGCAAGATCGACATTGCCTTTGTGAAGGCCACCATATCGATAGCTTTGTCGGCGGTGCATTTACGAACGTCCAGTGCAGCCACTTTCTCGTTGCAACGGCGCTGCAACGACCCCCGGAGCGAAATGTCACGTCAACGACGGCCAGGAACGTTGTTTCTCGCTTGGGACCAAAGGAGAACCGTCTTGCGAACCGACGAAAATTCTCGATGCAATTTTATACCGTGATACGCGACCACCATACGCGAAACAACGTCAACGTGGAGGCAGATCATTCCGAACGTGTTTATACCTACCGACGATAACTTACCCAGACAATGACACTTTATACTCCTTTCTACAATCTCTTTTTCACTATCATTTCTCATAAATTTTACATTCGTCTTCTAAATTTTAATTTCGTTTCCAAAATTCTACATTCATCTTCGAAATTTTAGTTCCATGTTCGAAATTCTACATTTGTTACATATGTAGGTCATATTTTTTTCCACACGTGGAAGTTCTGTATAGTTACTTTGACTGTTCGAAATTTTACATTCAACTGCTAAATTTTAGTTTCATGTTCGAAATTCTACATTCGCTACACATTTAGATGATATATTTTTCATACATGGAAGTACTGTACAGTTATTTTGATTGTTAGTCAAAGGAAGTCTAGACGAATGTATAGACGCAAAATATGTGTACAATGGACGTTATTTTAAACGTTCGTATGCCCCCAATCTAACCCATCAACTTGGTTCGAATAGTCCGTGAACGGTTTCACACTTTTCCCTTTGTTCGATGGGGGAAATTGAATCCCTTGACAATCTCGGGCTTCCTTGCTAAGGACGTCGTTTTCGTGTCATCGATCTCTTGGTGACATTCTTGAAAACGAGAAGGTGGGCGATGTAACATGTAAGAGCACCTAACAGGAAATTTATCCTGGTTTATCAGTCCCTGTGAGGATCTCTCTTTATCTTTCGTTATTTCTTTTTGTCTTTCCGCCATTAAATATCGTACTGATGCTTCATATAAATATATTCAAGAATCGTTGTAACAAGTAAATGTATTCATAACAAAAATGTCGTAACAGATAAATATATTCAAAACAAAATTGCAACAAATAAATATCTTCAAGACGAAAATGTAGCGAAAGATTTAAACAGGCAAATAAATTCAAGACGAAAATGTTGTGAAAGAATGTGCAATAAGAAATGTGATAATATAAGAATTGCAACTGTCAATATTTAACAAATAATGTAGTCCGATAAAGTAAGAAAAAAGTCAATAAATTTGTGTTAATTGTCTCAAGAGATATTTCTCACTTTGCAAAATAAGCGAACTTAGATGGAGGATCCCGCCACGCAATATCAATCAAGAGCCATGAATATTATTTGAAATGATTTCATCGGGAATAATATCCCGGCGTCATGAATTTTTATGCGCAAGATACTCGAGACTGATTATTCAGGAATTTATAGAGCAAATTGTAGCGGTAATATGCAGATGTATCGAGGGGGTAAAAGTGAATATCGAATCGTGACGAGCATTGATAGTAACTGATTACCTATCAATCAGAATATTGCGCAATATTCCACGGTCACAAGTGGTTTGTTTTATTCTGCAATATTCATGAAAGCATTAATTCGCGAGAAAAGATTCCGCCATCGAATGGAACACAAACAATCGAACCGATGGCTCGTGAATAATCAACATCGATTTACTGTTGCTTTTGTACCGTGAAATCTACTTATTTCTGTCTCGTACTTCCGCATCTTGTAATATTTTAAGCAGTAGGTGATCAGGTCAGACTAATGGAGATGATAAAATATCTATCAGATTTAAGATATTTTCGACAGATCCTCAATGCTAACCTAAACAAGCCTCTTACAACTATAAATTCCGTTTAAACATAAAAATCATCGAGAATATTGCAGTCATACAAAGTATATAAAGAATCTTTTATACAGAAGTTAATCTTACAAAAATTTTAAAAAACTTTTATCTCTTCAACTGTATGATCCAAACAACCCTTGTCCACGAAAACCTTGTCTACCAAAGAAAAACGAGGAAACGCTGAAATGAATTAACAAGGCTATTCCAACGTACAGTAAAAGGAACAAGTGAAAAATCGATACACTGTTTGTAAGGGGTGTGAGTATCGATTTCCGTGGAATTTACGATACCGTGGTGCAACTCATCTGCGGTTCCGATGGTCAGCGATGTCCGTCAAAACATCTATTATTTTTGTTGTCCTTAGAAAATCGAGTAGTTTAGAGAGGATACAGGCGACGCGAACAATGCGGAGGACCGTTCCCGTTTCAAAAGGACCCGTGCAAATTCGACGGAATATCGAGTTGGCAGATATCAATGGGGATGGCCGGGCACGTGTCTTGTCGAGGGGTCGAAACTCGGCCCAGATTCGAATGTAGGTCGGGTCACCTGCATCCGTACATCCCCCGGGGGTTAGGTTTGGCCGGTGGTGTGCTGCAGCATGCACACGTACAGGATGCACTTGCAGTAACGGTACACGGTCATACGTGACAACTGCAGCTGACCGTCACGCGTCGAATTTGAATTGATAATACGCGTAATTTCTGAACGGTCTGTTGGCATAAGGCCGTAATAACCGGAGAATAATTAATTACGATAGCGGCGGGGTTCACCTGTTCTTTGATGTATGAACTAAACACACTCTCGTACCGTTCATAATGACGGGTCAAGCGTTTCGTATTTCAACTTTCTCGTGACAGGCTATACGCTCGTTAGATTGCTGTCTCTTGTTCACGAAACTGCCTTCTTTATGCTGTGTATTCTATGGCAATTTCAGTTAATGTTTTCGTGGTGAACACAATTGAATTCTAGTGGAATCTATGATATGGACAGAATTTGGAGGCGAAAGGACGGGGGTGGTAGGGTTTGTGTTACTATGTCTGCAAATTTTCGATTTTCTAAGTCACCACGTTCTCAAGTTCCCAAATTTCTAAATTTTCGAAACTCAAGTTTTGAAACCCTCAAACTGACAAATTCGCAGTGTCCTAAACACACCCTCAGAATTTCCGAGTCTCAAATCCTCACCCCCTCAAATTCTCAAATTTCTAAATTCTGAAATACCTAAATCCTCGAATCTCTAAATTCTCAAATTCCTAAACCCTCCAATTTCTCTAATTCCCAAGTTCCTAATTTCCTAAATATCCCACCCCAATATAGCAAAATCCTTACATCCGAAATTCGAAATCCCTTAATTCTCCAAATTTCGCGTGTAAAAACTACAAAATTCGTGCGAGCTAGCCCCGAAATTCCAGCAGTTCACGCGGCCAACCCCTCGTTACACTAACACCGCGAATGTAAACGTCATCCCCCGTTAATCTTCCTCTCGAATTCTCTCCGGTTCATTGGAAGTTTCTCGGTTCCCGGCGCGAAAAGGTTAAGCAAAGCGAGGGGCCAATCATCCAGCCACCTTTTCCCGTGTTCCCGTTCTACCGGGTTCTACGTAAACGGGGACATTCGCTTCGAATCAGGGGTTGGCGTATCGCGGATGGAATACGGCGAGGCAGCTTCAAAAGTTGCCAGTTAAACGACGGAGTTAACTTCGTTTCGTTGTTTGCGCGAACCGCAAATTTCCTCCAGTTACTCAGAGCCACGGTGCCGTTATAATCACGCGGATGTACGTGTTACCAGGCCAGGAGAGGGTAGTCGTCCCGTTTCTACTCGCGTGACAACTTGCTCGCTGTACGCCGCGTTCGTGATAAAGGATATAGGGAAACACGCTGCAACCGACGTTCTCTATGTTAGTTCTATCTCTCGTCGGTGTCTACTCTACACTACCGTACTCTGTGTCTTTCCGACGGAGATGTAGTTTCAATAGAATTATATTGATAAGGAAGCTGCTTTGGGGACAGTAATTGAATCCGAAATACGCTCAATTATCGCCGGTATTTTGTACTCAGACTACAAGTAGCATCTTTTTCGATTATTTTTGAAATTTGTTGATTTATGTATCTACGTAAAATTCTCGCAAGTATGCATATATGTATACACACGTGCACTTCATTGTCTGACTATATTGTATTTAAAGCTGAATCATAAAGATGAAATGATTTTTACAGTCTGAGAGTTTAAAAATTTTAGAAGCTTATATGTATACTATCTGACAATTTTCATGATTTTTACAACGTTGGAATTTTATATATGATGTGTACATGATAACATGGGTGTCTGTGTGAACCTAGATAAATGATTAATGAATTATTGCACCTGCAAGCAAATTTCAAAAACGATCATATCAATGTGGATAACAAATGAATGTCTACGTCCTTATGACAGAAAAAATAAAAGTGTACATCCAAAAGTATGATGATCCACATATGATCATATAATCATCCACATATGATTGTCACCTGATTTGAACAAAAATAGAATTATGTTCAATAATATATGACAGAAGAATTATCGTGCTCGAATTTTGAATTTCATTTACCTACGCATAAACGGTTTACGTAAGTCGTGACAAACGATAGGAAGAAGCAACACGTAAGACGCGTTAAGAGTAACACGATTTCCAGCTAATAGCGATGTTTCATTTTCGAGAACAATTAAAACTAACAAGTTGGCATTGCGACTCACCTCCGGATTACAGATCTTGTATTTCGTGCTCCACGATCTGCCCTTGCACGGTTTCCTCCTGCATCGTTTCTGCTGACGTGAAATTCCACCACCGCAGCTTCTGCGAAGTGGGACAAGCGCAATTAAAAAAAAAAGAAATAACAATATATGCATGTACTCTGTTAACAAGCAACGTGCATGAAACTTCCGGCAGTGTGGCACACGAGCGCGTGTTCGCGCGTAAGAAAAAATTATGGGACCATGTGTGTACTCGCGGTGGTACAAGACTTTAATATATTATAAAACTGCGTATTAGGGAGAGCAATATCGATATGTTATTACGGCGACAACACTGGTGTGGCGCGTGTCGAAAACTAGACAAATCAAAAATTCGCAAGATCATTCGGCAGATTAACGAGTAAATAATTAATTTGTAACCTGATGAAAATTTACGACCTTTGCGCGTAATTTACTTCAACATTTCGCGGGTGGACTTCATATTTTATGAGCGAACTAGGTTATGTTCGTATGATTTATAATTATGCTGTTCGTATTTCAGGATTTTTTGTCATTTATGCGGTGGTTTGGGGATCTAGGGATTTGGGGGTTAGAGTAGTGGGGAGTTGGGGATCTAGGGATTTGGGGGTTAGAGTGGTGGGGAGTTGGGGATTTAGGGATTTAAAAGGGGAGTTTTCAGAGAATTTTGGGACTTGAAAATGTGGGAATTTCGGGATAATTGGGGTTTTAGGGATTTAGGGATGCGGGAATTTGGGCATTTTGGAATTTAGGGGTGTAGAAATTTGGGGATCTAGGGATTTAGGGATTTGGAGATTTGGGGATTTAGGGATTTGATGATTTGGAAATTTAAAAATTGGGGAATTTGAGAATGGGGGATTTGGAGATTTGGAAATTTAAGAATTAGGGGATTTGGAGATTTGAGAATTTAAGAACTTAGGAATTCGGGAATTTGGAAATTTTAGAATTCGGAAATTTCAGAATTTGGAAATTTGGGGAATTTGAGAACTTAGGAATTCGGGACCTTGAAAATTTGCGACTTCAGAATTTTTGAGATTTATAAGTTTGGCAAATTTAAAAATTAAAAAATTCAGAAACCGAGGAATTTTACATTCAGCAATACAGTAATTTGAAAACTGAAAATTTTGAAATTTGGAATCTGGAGAAACTACGACACACAAAAGTCTGAAATATGAAAAGTAAGAACCCTCGCGTTAGATCACCACGCTCGATCTACCACGTAGCACGTTAAAATGGCTACGTGTTACGTCGCCACGCGTGTTACAGTAAAAGGAATAATTCACCTAATATTTCAATCAGTATCGTCGGTTTGTTCGCTAGTATCGGTGTCGCGGATATTTAAAGCGGCGATCGTAAATCGGTCGGCGCGCGGCGACAGCGTAAAAGAAGAAATTTTAATAATTGTATCGGGGAACGCGAACGAAGATTTAGAAGGGGCCGCGGTCGTAGCGTCGAATGTACGGCACCGTACATCATACAATAAGCTTCTCGGGGTGCAGTTCACCAGTAGTAAGGGTCATAAATTATTCGTTGGCGCAGTGTGCGCCGTTTCTGGCCGGTTGAAAAACGAGCTGGCCGCTCGAGCGGTCGCCACCGGAACTCCACCGACGTCGAAATGAGTTCTGAAACGTTTAACATTCCACGACCGCGTCGGCGCCGCGACGCGACGCGATATCCGACGTCTCTGAACGTTTCGTTACTGTATCGCGAAAATCGAACCTGCCATTCCTGCAGAAAACACCCGTTATCGATGGTTCTCCACCGGACTACTGACATGCTTTTAATTCCCGATACTTATTTCTCGCAGCGAATGAATATCGTACACTTTGTTAACTTCTTGCGAATCTTTGATATTGTATTCTAATTCTCGATATATAACTTATTTTTCGCCACGAAAATATCGTACACTTTGTTAACATCTTGCGAATCTTTGATATTGCAATTTACAGGATTTAACATCATCAACCCCTTGCACTATGACGCACGTGACGCACTTCTGCTTTGAGCTCAATTTTACTCGAATTTTGAATATGCAATTTGGAGTGCAATTTCAATTATTTGCATGGTCAATGATAGGAAATAACAATGACAGAAATATAACATTTCAACTTTCTTTGTCCGTTTTAATATCGTATCTGTGATTAATCAGATCTGACGCACCGGACAAATAATAGTGCAAGGGGTTAAACGGATTAATCGAATTATGGATACATTTCGACGATAAGACTGCGATACTGGCGTATAAATATAATTTAACGGGAATTTAATATGATAATTTCGTACGAAATGTAATATGAAGCGATAATTTAACATCGAATTTAATAGGCGATAATTTAATGAGTTTAATGGAAGTTAGTAATTATCTCACCCTACGAAAATTTCTGCCGAATTAATTTCAGTTAAATCTAAATTGAGTTCTGTAAAGAAATGTATGTATCAAGAAAAAGTGACGTATGTGAATTATGAAATTGTTGATATCGAAACTAAATTGAAACGGTTAATTAATCAGAAAGAAGTGGTTCTCGAGCAAGCTTCTATCCTAATTTAGCAGCAAAATCACGGGTACGTAATTACCCTGAAGACCTCGCGGAACAATTTTATTTATGAATCGTTAATAAAATTTATCCGTTATATTCGCGGATGCGTGAAACGCAACGGGGAACGTTCACGATCGCGTCAGCGAAATTGGATCATGAAGTGCTTACCTCGAACAACTGGACCATTTTGACCAAGGTGACCATTCGCCCCACGTGACACTCTGCAAGCAGAAAACAATTTGTCACGCGATTAAATTGTCTAAATAAAACGATGCTCGTCCGGCAACACGCGGCACCGTGCACGCCGCCTGTTTATCATTCCGCGCAAAAATTCGACATTCGATTATTCCGCGCGTCGAATTAATCCGAGATCGTATTTGCAGAACGCCCGCACGTTTTCCGCCACCCCTTTTCACCCTGACCCCCTCTGCGCGCTACTTTTAATGAAATTGGAGAATCCATCGCGAGCGAATAAATTCGTTAAAACGCCGCCAATGCTGTAGAAATATTCGATAGGTAATTGAATCGACACTCGCGAAATTGTTCGACAATTAATCTGTGTAATAACAAATTTCCATCTCTGTCCAACGATCTAGCGTTTGTCGAGTGCTACGCGGTGAAAATTTTTGTTTTTTTCAGAAATTGTTCATATATCACACGGTTGTTTTAGGACACTGGGGATGTAATGTAGAGTTATAGGAATTTGATTCAATATAGGGTTTCAGGAATTTGGGAATCTGGGATTTGAGGATGTGGAGATGTGGAGAAATAGAGCTATGTAAGGGTAGATCTAGAGATATAGGGATGCGGGAGATATAGGGATCTAGAAATACAGGGTTCGAGGTATATGGGGAGGCAGGAAAATAAAAATTTGGAAATATAGAAAACTGGGGGTATAGGGATCTGGGAGTACAGAATTTTTGGGACAGGTGTTTGGGATATAGGTATAGGAATATAGGAGTCTACTAGTATAGAGATTTAGGGGTATAGGAATTCGGGGATGTAGGGATCTAGAAATGCAGAGTTCGTGAAATATGAGGAGCCAGGAAAATAAAAATTTGATATACCAAAATGGGAGCATAGAAATCTTGGGGTGTAGAGATCCTGAGGTATAAAAATTCGGGGGATGCAGAGATTCACTAGTACAACGATTTAGGGGTATACGGATTTAGGGATGTAGGGATCTAGAAATGCAGGGTTCGAAAAATATGAGGAGCCAGGAAAATAAAAATGGGAGTATAGACATTTTTGTAGAGATCCTAAGGCTAGATTCGGGGGATGCAGGGACTCATTAGTATAATCTAAGGGTAACTGCAGACATAACTTATACTTATACTAATACTTATACTTATACTTATACTTATACTTAACTACAGACATAAGAACCTAGAGATGTAAGGACCGCAAATTGTCTAAACCTTTAATAACATAACTCTCTAATAAAAATATAAATTAACAATGAAGCTAATATTTCACAAGAAGTGTCTACGATTAAATGTTAAAAAAATTTCACTTAGTACTTTCCATCAAATTTTTGACCCAGTTCGAAGTGACGTAAAAGGGTGTTAAAAGCTTCATTTTGCGGATTCACCCGAACTGTTCCGAAGAAACGCGGGAAACGCGAAGGAGACGCCTTGATAAATGCGACGTCGAGCAAGAACGACGATACATCAAAGTATTTAGCGTCATTCCGTGGAAATAGAAAAATCTCGTCCGTGGAGCGGATACGGGGGGTTGGTTCGTACATCGATATCCCTCTCGGAGCAATAAGTTCGCCGTGAGACGTGATAAAAATTTCGGCGCTGCTGCGGAAACCGCGTGAAATGCTTGGCACGTCCGCGGCCGAACCGAGCGGATTTCGAAAATTCACTTTTACCGGTCGGCTCGAGAGCTTGTCGAGTTGAATTCCTGTCTGGGTATTTCATAGAGGAACGAAGGGACTGCCGCAATCTCGTACACGGCCATTTAAGAATCCATGGGAATAAAGTGGATGACCATACGCTCTTTCTTTGTTCTTACAGGTAAACATATCTTTTCTCAGAACGATTTCAATTTTTAATATGTTCTTTTCTTTTTTTTATGGTTACATGTCGCGAATATGGTCGTGTGTTATGGGACACATTGCAATTCTTATCTTTTCTCAGAATTTCTTATTTTCAATTTTTAACGTGTTCTTTTCTTTTTTTTATGGTTACATATCGTGAATATGGTCATGTGTTATGGGACACATTGCAATTATATGAATTACTAGTTACTGACAGTATTATTAACAGTACTTTAAATAAAATATGTACTTGTTCAAAGTTTGTCTATATTTTTTTTTGTTAATCGATCAGTTATACAAAATTTTATCGATGTAATTACGACAGTGTTAGTATTATTTCGTTGCAGTGCTAACAGAGACGTGTTTGTTACAATATTCAATATTTTTATATTTAAGCTTGTATACGTTATAACGTAATTAATGAATTATCGTGGAGATCCGAGTTCCAACATTTGATGTAAACGAACGATAACAATTAGGCTCGACAGAAAAATCGTTTAATAAAAGCGTGACAAAATGGTTCACAAAAATATGAGAAAAGAGAGGAAAACCAGTGGTCCAGTTGGAAACTAGAAAGTGAAACGTGATATTGGAGGAATGGATTTTTCGAAACGCCTGTCGGAGCGACCACTTGATAACGAAGTTTGTTTAGTTATTATTCTGAATTGGATTTCAACTCTTTTTTTAGAGAAGTTCGAATTTTTTCTCATAGCGTCATCGTGCAATTTTCGACTGTAATGAGAAATTCGAATTGAGATCGGAAGAAAACGAATAAAAGGCGAACGCTATTTTCTGTACGAAATTTAAAAAACTTAATCAAACGATGTATCGGTGGTCGAGAGAAAATTGAACAATCTGTTACCTGTGTTATCAAATTAGAAATATTACGAAATTCTTATATATTCCCGAATTATTGTATTTAAAACTGCACTAGTTTTATCTTAACATTTATATATATTTCTGTACATAACTTATATTCCTTATATTACTGTACATAACCTATATTCCTCATATTTCTGCATCTCTAGTTAAAATTAATAAATGTATATATATAAAGTTATAAAAATTGCTAAAAGCTTAAAAATTTCAATTACAGTTGCTAAAAAATGAAAGATGAATAAACGGCAATAAGAAAAATGGCAGTAAAATGTTAAAGACCGAACCGACATTGCACGAAAATATGAAATATACTTCTCCTTCGATTTCTCTTCTCTTTAGCCGATAATGAGCCGTTGTATCGGCTTTCAACCGAGAGAAAGAACAGCAAGAGTTCCGACAATTAATCCCTTTTATCCGGCCAACGTTCTCCGCGCGAAAGAAAGAGAAAAACAGGACAAGGTGAAAGGAAGAGGGAACAAAAACCGAACGGTAACGAAAAATGCGAACCAAAAATCGAGGGAAAATATAAAATGATATAAAAGTTGCAACGGTTATGGAAAACGCCATTGAAAGAGGTATACACGCGAACAAAAGTGATCGAAGTAAAGAACAAAGAAGCTGGTAGAAGCTCGACGTTAATGGCCATCGGCAGTTTTCATCCCCTACGTGGAAATTTATTTTGGAGACTAGTTCCTAGCCGATGCGATGTTTGAACTCTGCTCCTGTATCCTTTTTTTCCTCTTTTTATCGTGTACACAGGTGGTATTATGTTGGCTGTGCCCCGACCCCGACACGAAAGTGGCGATCGAGGGTAATGGGCGATAATTTCACGCTCGAGCAAATTATAATGACACGGATTCGAGAGTGTGTGCACCGCGAAATGAGATGTTCGTTAGGTTAACGAGTTTGTTTTACAAATGATTGCGCGTGTATCTTGTATTTTTACGACCGGTAATTTATCTATCTACCCTACTTTATTTCCGGAATGAATAAATTGCGATTCACGCACCAATGACGCACCGCCTGCGTCGTACCTGCGAAGAAATTGATATGAATCGGTTTTAAAGGAAGGTACGAAAAATTAATTTCAAATTGAACGTGGTTTAAACCCTATAAAATAAAGATACCCATATATTAATATGTGGAAGAAGTAAATTATGAATATGAATACTTATGATTTTACATAAATGACATTGTTAGACGATTTCAAGTAATACTTTTCGAATAATAACTGATTTGAAAATTTCGTACCGTGCCATTCGACTCTTTGCAAATAACTGTTGCATTTCGTTATAATCCTCTTAAAGGACGTTTGCAACTACGAATTCCTAATGAATAGGATTAATGACTATTTACCACTACGTGCTTCTAGTACGCTTCTTTCTTAGTGTATTGTTTATGTACTTTGAAGACGGTCGCTTCCGTTTATATTTGCAGATGACTTTAACAAATATTTCATTATAAAATTCCGGGTAAATAAAGTAACAATACATTTATTTTCTTCATACAAGTGAATAACACTTGATGCAAGCGATAACATTCCATTTCACAAATTTAGGCGACAATATTGCGAACTTTGAGGTTATGTTAACCACGTATTAAAACTTACAATGTTATGCAAAACGAAGGATTATATTTATAAGAGGCAAGGAATATTTTGTGCATTTATATTAATAATGAAATATGTAGTCTATTAATATTTTATTACAAGTTATAATTAAATGTTACAACAGAAATGCACGAATTTATACCGATATTATTTTAGCCATATTTGCATTAGGTGCAACAAAGGGTTAATAAAATAAATTCAGTTTGTACAGTAATCGATCAATAAAAACGTGATGATTTTTATTCAATTTCGATATGATATGAAATTGAAAAAAATATCGGTGACAAATATTTTCTGCATCGGCAAACAACCATGATGAAGTGGCGTAAATAGCCCAATGTAAATCGTGCTTGTTTAAACGAGAACTTTCATCGTGTATACAGCTTGTCGAAAATTTATTTGTTTACATTACATTCGGCGGAATACCATTTCCAACGTTAATTTTGATAACTATTTTCATTCTTCCAACATTCATGTTTACTAACAAAACAAGTTAAAAAAAGCAAATATAAAATACTCGAGTTCTATATTCTAACAATGAAGCAGTTTAAAAATGTCCTATTCATCCGTTTGAAAGTCCCTAGATCTTCCTAGATCTCCTGGCCATTTCGAACAAACTTCTCTCCCAAAGTTTTATATAAACGACTCGAGAACTTTATAAAACACCATGAGTCACATTCGAAGGAACAGTAGCAAAGGGGGTGGCAAAGAAAGGAAACTTCGATGATCGAACTCGAAATGAATTCGAGGAAACGCATGAACGATTAATGGCGCAAACAGAAGGGTTGAAAGAGGTTAGAAAATCGAAAGAAAACACCAACGAAAAGCCACTCCCGAAGCTTTCAGCTATCCCGGTTGTTTTATTTCCGTGCCAGATGAATAACCCTGAATGCCAGAGGCAAATCGTCATTGGGATTTACTGGAGCGTCGATTTTGAGAAAATATCGGCCGAAAATGATCGACCCGTCGACATTTCTGCCGGTTATTTCATGAGGGTTCGCGAACGCGGAGCATAAAGTTTGCCGGATACAACGAGGTGACAGCAGTCGCGTATATACGCGGCGCGTTAACATTCGCCGAGTTGGTTCATTAAAAAAGCACGGAACAAGCTCCGGGAACGTGTTCATTTGTTAAAAGTTCGCGGGCTTGTTCGTTGTTTGAATCGTTGATTAAAGAAGTGGCGGTCTCTGCTCTCGCTGCTTCCGCTCACTCGTTTTGCCGACGGTTCTTAAAGGCTGTGTCCAAATTATTTTATTAAACTGCACATGTTAAATGATATTTCGCGTTAATCTCTTCCAGGAAAATTTCGGCAACATGATTTGTGAAATTCGAGCGTTTTTAATTTATGGACGTGACTGTGCATTTTGGACGTATGAAAACTGCTGTCTTATATTTATGTTGTTATGAAGACTATGTTGTCGAACAAACTGATTTAGGTAAAGTGATCGTATGTGAACTTTTGTTCATAAATCACTTTTTGAGGCTGTCTAATATTTATAAAGTAGATGATGCATGGATAAATATTGTTAGTAAATGTAATTTCATAGTTGAATGCTGCAATGAAACTAACCATATGTAACCATCATATGTAACGATCATATGTAACGTTAATAAGACTCATTAAGACACAGAACGTGGTTTGTTGATTTATACGAATTTTTATTTGGTACGCAATATTTGTTACTCAGGAACAGCAAGTATACGTTCTCATTGTTTATTGCATACATATTCAACACGTTGACCGACACAGTGAAAACTGACGTTTGTGGTCAGACTAATATAAATTATTAACATGTTGACCGCGGTGGTATGTGACCGACGCTGTGAATTCAGCTAAATTAATTGTTCATAAGCAAACTATAGGAACATGTAATGTTAAAACATTGATATACACTGGGTAAAAACTGAAATTGAAAGATCAACCCTTATTCTTACTGATCCGTACTGATATGTTGTGGCGATGTGCAGAATTTAGATCTGACAAATCCTCACTGCATAATTAAAATTAATTCTGAACACAGAACAAATCTTATTTTTGTGAATAAAGTAAAGGAAGGATTTTAAACATGTACGCGATGAAATAAGATAGTATTTAATTCGATACGGTATAGAAAGAGCAGGATTTTGAGAGAGCCAGTATGGAACGGTGCGAAAGCCCGCATTGCGGAATGAGAGATCGCCTATCGGCCTATTGGCCTGTCCTCTCTGCTCGTCTATTTCTATCTTTCCTTCTCTGTTCTATCTATCTAGTCGTGTATCCGTCTTCATTCGCCACCTTGCACCCCCTTCGTGTTCCTCTTTCGTTGCCAATTTGCGAGAGATTCGCTGTTAGAAACGATAGCGACGTTGTCCGATAAGAATCGCTTTTTCGAACATCGCTGGGCGACCGATCGCATAAATCGTCGTTTTAATCGAGACCCAGGACGATTTAACGATTCCACGGTGAAAATGTTACGCGAATTTTCCTGAGTGTTCTCTTCTCGCAGAAAATTTCAACGCTTTGACAAGCGTGACCCCGTTCCGGACTCTTCGCATCAATTGAAATTCTCTTCAAGTATTTTTTCTGCTTTTTTGTTTATAGAAAATCGCTCGTTTGTTCTGCTTTTGTTCGGCTTCTCCGTATTTCATTTTCAAGTTAATTACGGCTGTTCCGCAGTAAGTACCAAATTCTGTTGAATAAATTGATGTTTCTGCGCAGGGGAAATTAATCAGTAGAACCCGTACAATCTACACCATTCGAATCTCTGATAACTACAATTTTTATTCAAATTACGGTAACAAGGAAACAAAGATGAGGATTTTATTTGCACTCGACACAATGAATAGTAAACATCTGTCCAAAAATGGCAGATGCAAATTTTAAAATTTATCAGGATGTGTCTCGTGTGTATTCCAAAATAACGAAGGACGTAAAAATTAATAAACATTATTTCAATATCATTTCTCCACACTTTACATCGATCAGCTCAATTAAAATTCCCTGAATGAATCAACGATCCCAAACACGTTCACAAGATTGAAACAGTGTTAAGTCATTAAAACGACCCATCTCTTAATGATCCTGTAGTAACGAATGAGCAACTTCCCCTAACCGGAAGGAAGCGTTGGTTCCGGCAAAGGCAAACATCGCGCTTCTTTGCATATTGCGCTTGTATCTGGTGGTCACAATTTCCCGCCTATTTATGCATACGAATCTTCACTGTCGTATGCAGTCGTACCGGCTTACTTTTGCGTCTGCTCAACAAAACTTTGCATATGCATGCGTAAACGCGACTGTGCACGATTAAATACGATTTATCGCGTGACTAATATTTATATAGGCAATTTGTTGCGTATCTTTCTGCTGTTTACTGCATTCGTTGCGGTAACTATTCATTCTGTTAGAAATTTTGGGGATTTGGGGCTTTGGGGTAGTGGAATTTTGGGGTGTTGGAATTTGGAGACAGTAGGAATTAGAGGAATTAGAATTTTGGGGTATTGGAATTTTGGGACAGTGGAAGTTTGGGGTATTGGAAGTTTGAAATGTTGGAACTTTGGGGTAGTGGAATTTTGGGGTGTTGGAATTTGGAGACAGTAGGAATTAGAGGAATTAGAATTTTGGGGTATTGGAATTTTGGGACAGTGGAAGTTTGGGGTATTGGAAGTTTGAAATGTTGGAACTTTGGGGTAGTGGTATTTTGGGGTATTTAGAATTTTGGGGTGTTGGAATTTGGGGACAGTAGGAATTAGAGGTATTAGAATTTTGGGGTATTGGAATTTGGGGACAGTAGAAATTTTAGGAATTAGGATTTTGGGGTATTGGAAGTTTGCAATGTTGGAACTTTGGGGTAGTAGAATTTTGGGGTGTTGTAATTTGGGGCAGTAGAAATTTGAGGTATTAGAATTTTGTGGTACTGGAATTTTGGATAGTGAAATTTTGGGGTATTGGTATTTTGGGATGGCAAAAACTTCGGAACTTTGGAATCCTATGTAATTGTTCAGTTTTGGAAGCTTGAACCCCTTGGACACTGAAGTACCTAACCTTGAAATTTCAAAAATGTCTCAACCATGAATCTTAATAAATCCCATAATAATTCAAGTCCCTGGAATGAAGAAAATCCTGAGATGAATCAAATTTTCCAGATGGAAAGTAATCGGTAAATAAGATTACAATGTAAAATTGACCCGAGTTACACGTAGCGGGACCCGGCCGAATATTTACGCGCGACTTCCCGGTAAATTCGTCTAACTTAAATGTTCAATTTCCGTGGTACGTGGTTGTAACGTGGAGCTCCTTTGGCGTCGCGTATCAGCCCGAAGCAGTCTGCCAGACCGAAACGTCGAACGTAATCCAAATTCCAATGAATTTCAAGCGAAACCGAACGCAATAGAGCAACGTTCGCGACAAAATGACTTCACGCATTCCCGGCAATCCCTTTCAAAGCATTCCCGCTAATTTACATGCATACAAGTCTAAGAGCGGAGGGGGCAGAGTTTAATAAAATCAAACGAGAAGGGAGATAAAAGCGTAGGGACGGAGTCGGAAGGAACGAAAGGGGTTGAGAGGGTGGAAAGTGTGTTGTCAGAGAGTAACGGGCCAGCTATTCCCAATTCCCACCCAATCTAAAATCAATCTTAGTTCGTGCTCTTAGACGAACTGGAAGTAGGATTCTAAAGGGGTGTTGGGGGAGGGGGGTCGTACCGATCACTTTTAAGCAGGCTTGCAAGTCTGCATTATTCAAACTTCACCGCCAACCAAACTAGAGTTCCAACGGTGCTCTCTAAGGAACCCCCTTGTGTCTTTCCACGAAAGCGACACCCTTCTCTCACCCTTTCTTCTTCTTGCGAACTGTTTCACCCCCCCTTTTTCCTCGGCCCATCTATTCACGTTTTTCCGACAGAACCGCGCTTTTTAATTGCCGTTCCGTTTTTGTTCGCCCGGACGACTTCTAGCTACCCTCCATTTTGGGTGATTTCAGAAGTTGGACAATTTAGGAATTTTTTAGTTAGGACTCGCAGAGATGGGGAGACTTTGTGGTTCGGGCGGTTGGTCATTTGGAGATTTAGGAGTTTGGAAGTGCAAGAGATTTGGGGATTGGGCGAGGACTTGGAAATTTGGGAATTTAGCGATGTGAAAATTTAGGAATTCGGAAACTGGAGATTCGGGGATGTAGGGATTTGGAACTTTGGGAGTTTGATATTTGGAAATTTGGAGGTTTAGAGATTTGGGACTTCAGGAGATGGAAATTTAGAAATTTGGGGATTTGAAAGTTTAGGAATTTGAAATATGGAAATTTGGGGTTATAGGGATTTGGGACTTTAGGAGATTAAAATTTAGTAATTTGGAGATTTAGAGATTTGGGACTTTAGGAGTTTGATATTTGGAAATTTGGGGATTCAGAGATTTGGGACTTTAGGAGATTGAAATTTAGTAATTTGGGGATTTAGAGATTTGGGTCTATAGGAGTTTGGAATATGGAAATTTGGGGATTTAGAGATTTGGAACTTTAGAAGTTTGGAATATGGAAATTTGGGGATTTAGAGATTTGGAACTTTAGAAGTACGAAACTTAGAAATTTGGGAATTTAGGTATTTGAGGAACAAGAGATTGGGGAGTCTACGGATTTGGGGGTTTAGGAACTTTGAGATGTAGGGATTTAAGGATTTAGCAACTTGGAGATCTAGGGATTTGAGGGTTTATAAACTTGGGGATCTAGGGACTGGAGGGTTTATGAACTTGGAGATTTACGGATTTCAAGAGTTCATAAACTTGGAGATCTAGGGATTTTAGGGTTCATAAATTTGGAGATTTAGGGATTTTAGGGTCCATAAATTTGGTGATCTGGGGATTTGAGGGTTCATAAACTTGTAGATCTAGGGATTTGAGAGTTTATAAACTTGGGGATCTAGGGATTTGTGTGTTTAGAAATATGAAGATCTAGGGATTTGATGGTTTAGAAATTTGGAGATCTAGGGATTTGAGGGTTTAGAAATTTGGAGATCTAGGGATTTAAGAGTTCATAAATTTGTAGATCTAGGGACTTGAGGGTTTAGAAACTTGGAGTCCTAGATACTTCGGTAAATCTAGAGATTTGAGGACTTAGAAATTTGTAAGTTTGGTAACTTTGAAATTCAGAAATTTGAGGATCTTGAGAATTGAGCATCTAGAGATTTGAACACCTAAAGGTTTAAGCGTCTAGGGATTTAAGAGTCCACGAATGTGAAGATCTAGGGATGTCTCTAAAAATCTAAAGATTCGGAGATTGAGATCCGAAATTCTATCCATTTAATAATTTTGAAATCTAACAATCTGGAAATTTTTGACAAAATTAATACGAAAAATGTCCATATATCATTTGAAAGCATAGTCAGAAATAAAATGAAAACGAAAGAGATTCTAAAATAAATTCGAACCATTTAAAAGCACCCATTCGTTTCCCAACGAAAAATCAATATTTGGTAATTAAATATTACACTTAGAATTACTCGCCATATTGAACGATATTTTCCTAATTAAACCGCGAACGTAATATTGTTCTTAGCTTCCGAGTTCGTTGCAATAACACGGTATTAACACAATTCGAGTACATTTTCTGAACGCCATTGTTTAAAGCATTTTAATGGATCTTCCTGCACTGTTGTAACATTCAACTGCAACAAACTATCCATTATTTCCATATAAACATAAAAATGTTCCGCGATAGAAACCGACACGAAAACATCGGCAATATGAAATTTTACTATAATTAAGTATTCCAGCGCAATGTTTCGGTTGTTTGTTCATAATTTTACATTTCACCTGTCCGCGTTAATTACAAGCCCCTTGGGCTCCCCTGTCTTAATTAAAAAACTGCAGTACGAAAACAAACGTCGCACACCGAAGTACCAATTAAAAACGGCGAACTATAGCATTAAACCAAAAAAAAAAGACACAAAGATCGTTCGTTGATCATTCTTTCGATGATAATACGAGACGCGTTCGCTCGTTTTTCACGGTGCCTCGAACGAGTCTGGCATGGTGTCATCATTGTCCCGCGTTCTTTGGTGCGCGAGTGGTTGGCACCCCTGAGAAATCAAGGGACGGTGCCACGGAAGATAAGCGAACGAAAGAAAGCAAAACTGAAAAACATAGTTGAAACTGTAGGATGCTTCCCCTGGAGTGTTTATACCGGCGCTTCCCGGCTTTTTCACGCGGGGTGTGCGTAAAGGAGCTTACTGCGCGGTGGTGAACCGAGCTGAAACACCGGCATTCGTTACGCCGGTAATTACGACAAATTTTTATGGCTGCGCGTTTGGGGACTTTGGAAATTTTGCGATTTGAAACTTTGCAAATTTTGGGATTTGCGAGCTTGTAAATTGGGGGATTCGAAGATTTGGAAATTTGGGATATTGGGGATTTGGGGGTGTGGGGTTCTAGGGATTTGGGGATTTAGGGGCTTCAATATTTCCAAATTTGGGGATTTAGAGATTTGGGGATGTAGGAATTTAGGAATTTAGGGATTTGAGGGTGTAGGGATTTGGGGATGTAGGGATTTGAGGATGTTGGGATTGGGGAATGTAGGGATTTGGGGATGTAGGAATTTGAGGATCTAGGGACATGGAGATGTAGGAATTTGGGGTTGTGAGGATTTCGGGATGTAGAGATTTGGGGATGTGGGGATTTCGGGATGTAGGGATTTGGGGATGTAGGGATTTGGGGATGTAGAGATTTGGGGATGTAGGGATTCGGAGATGTAGAAATTTGGGGATGTAGGGATTTATGAATGTAGGAATTTCGGAATGTAGGGATTTGGGGATGTAGGGATTTGGGGATGTAGGAATTTCGGGATGTAGGGATTTGGGGATGTAGGGATTGGGGGACCTAGGGATTTGGGGATGTAGGAATTTTGGGATCTAGGGACATGGAGATGTAGTAATTTGGGGATGTAGGAATTTCGGAATATAGGGATTTGGGGATGTAGAAATTTGGGAATATAGGAATTTGGAGATCTGGGGACATGGAGATGTAGTAATTTGGGGGTGTAGGGATTATGAGATCTAGGGACTTGGAGATGTATGGATTTGGGGATTAGAAAATGGGGGATGTAGGAATTTGTGAATGTTAAAATTTGTGAATTTAGATATTTGAGGATGTAGGCATTTGAGGATGTAGGGATTTATGTATGTAGGTATTTGATGATTTACAAATTTGGAAATATATGTATTTTCAAATGTAGCAATTTGTCAATCCATAAATTTGGAAATATAGGGAATTTTTGACATAGGAGTTAGGGGATGTAAGAATTTGGCAATGTAACAATTTGGGTACGTAGGGATTTAGGAATCTAAGGATTTGGAAATGTAGGGATGACAGTACATAAGGGTTTGAGAATTTAGAAATGACCGAATCAAGGGAGTTGGCCCAGTAATCAGGAAATCTGCAGATTTAGAAATCTAACAATTTAACAACTGTGAAAACGAGCCTACGAAATGGGTTATCTTGAGGTTCTCTGAATTTTGCAATTTGGAAACTTGCATATCAGAGAATTTGCATCTCTAGAACACTGATTCTTAGTATTCTTTCTAACCTAGAATTTGCAAATTTGCAAACTAAGCAGAAAGAACTAAAATATCCTGTACAAGCAAACATGGTATTGCGGTAGAATACTTGATGAGGGTTCCACGAAATCGTTCGATCTTCTAAAACAGTGATTAACGCGAACATACAGGGAGTTATGCCATTCACGTAGGAAGATAGGTGTCCAGCATTAGCGAGAACAATACCGATCGTAGGACACTCCAAGCGTTTGCATGGATAATGAGCGGACAGGTGTTGCGATCGAGTGATGTCGCATCGACACGATGTTCCTCGACTCTTGGCTTTTCCCGGGACGACGTGATTATCGGAAACGGCTACGAAAATGGCCCTAAGATACCGATCTCGAGCGTTGGACGCTCCATTAGCGACCGACGTAAATGGAATCGGTAAGATGACGGTGTGACAAGCGTGCATAAAGGAGAAAAAGACGGAGCTGCAGGGTGGCTTCGCCTATTGTTGCTTTCAATAATTTGGGAGTCTAATGCGCCATCCTGGAAGAGCATTTCGGGCGTCTCTGTTCCTCGAGACGAAAACAGAAGGTCGGAGAGGTGTCGAAGAGCGAGAGAGAAACCGAGGGAAAAAGACAAATTGACACCTGCACGCGAGAATGGAGTCCCGAACTGGATGTGGCCAGGACGAAAAGCGTCGACGAGGAAGAGAAGCCGCGTGAATAATGCAAGCGACGCGAGGATCCTGCTTAAAAGTTCGATCATCCGTTCTATTCCCAGCGTTCGAGCCCTCTTATCGAACGGCGAAAAGGAAAACACTCGGCTACGTTATTGTCGGTTGCCTACTTCCGTTAGATAAACAACGGACTTATACTCGAATCGGCCAGTTATAATTGCTAGCCTAAATTCGGTGCATGAATGATCCATTTCAGGAGAAATAACAAGCTTCCACATGAGAAATTTAACTGATATAGTGTTGAAGTATATGAAAATTTGCGTAGAGGAAGAATTAGATTCAAAGATGGCGGAAATAAAAAGATGTGATGTCTACAGGGGTGCACAATTACAACAGCTTGCAACAGTTCATACTTGAAGCCTCAAACCTTCTGGATGTCCTATTCTAGTAAAATCCTGGTGGATGTGCTATAAAGATAGGCCAGGAGAAAGGTATCTGCTTCTTCATCTTTAAGGTATGGGGTACATCACAGAGTACAAGTAACATGTTCTATTTAAACAATTTAAAAACAAATTTATTAGATGTTGTACCTAAAAGTCCTTATACCAGAGCTAATTATTTAGAAGATAACCTGATGTATGATCAAAGACTTCTCCGCAAGTGTATATTTGAAATTTCAAGTCATAAATAACACAACGGATATGCAATAGTCTTTAAGCTGTCTCGAATTTACGACCGGTTTTTTGCTATATATCCAGGTACATATATCCCGGGTGCCATTGTTATTAAAATCAGTCCATTATCTCCGACACGCGCGCCAATTTAAACCCTCTGCCCAAATTGTGTCCCCTAAACAGGCAAGCGAAAGGGCTCTATCTTCTATCGGGACTTTATTTTCGGACAGTCGAAACTCATAAGCGCTTCCGAATATCGTTACGCGGATAACCGATCCAGTAGGGCCTTTCTGTTCTCGAATCGCCCGCACGAAATTCCACGAGATTTATTTCCGCGGCTTATTTCTTATCCCGCTTAAGACATCAGTCTTTTTAAGCCTATTACGCACCCCTTTTAACCTGACACCGGCCCTGAAGGAGGCACGTTCGACTTCGAGGATGCTTTTTGGTAAACTCACGTTTATATAATCCTCGTTTAGTCTTCGCTCATTATACTCGTGAGTGCGTCCGAAAATAGTTGTACAGTCCAGAACAAATCTGTGTATTGTGCGATAAATGTGGATAGCAAGAGGTCTTTTGGTGGTCGACTTTTAGATTTTTTTGAATTTTTGAATTTTGGGATTTAGGAACATGGCAATTTCGAGATCTAGGGATTTGGGAACCTTGAAACTTGGGGATTTAGGAATTTGAGGATTAAAAGATTTGGGGATCTAGGGATTAGGGGGTGAAGAGATTTGGGGATGTAGGACTTAGGGAATGAAGAGATTTGGGGTATAGGGAATTGGGAATATAGAAATTTGAGGATCTAGGGATTTGGGGATCTTGGAACTTGGGATCTAGGAATTTGGGAATTAAAAGATTTGGGGATGTAGGGGTAAGGGGATGAAGAGATTTGGGGGTATATGAAATTGAGAATATAGAAATTTGGTATCTAGAAAGTTGGGAATTCGGGAATTTGTGATGTACAGATTTGTGGACGTAAAAATTTGAGGATATTTGAAAGGAAAATTGAAAGACTTAGGAATTTCAAAATCTTGGAAAGACCCTTTAGTATTTTGGAATCTTGAGACCTGTGCTAAGGATTTGGACATCTAGGCTTGTATATAGCAATCTTAAGATTTAGGAATCTAGGAATTTGAAGACCCAGGAATGTGGGATTAAGATCAACGCATTCGTACAAAACTCCCAAAATTGATTACACAAAGAAAAGTTCATTCGAATTGGAAATTAAGAATTTCTGAGTACAGGATTTAAAGGAAATTTCTGAGACAGTACTTGAACCATAGATAAAGTGTAAAGCATTTTAGAGCCACTTCCATAGTTCATAAGAGGTTAAGGGAGAATTAAATCTCCAATCTCCAGAAGTTATTCCTGATAAAGATTAATCATTAGATACAGTATAACAGTGATGATGGTGCACTAAAGTTCAGAACATAATTTTCTTGAAAACCATATTATATTATAACACGTCGTTGTACAATTAAAAAATTACAACTTTGATGTATCCACATTTAGCCTGTTCTTCACGAGATATCAGTTATCTATTTGAACAAATACTTGGTAGCTGTAAAAACAATCTTGCCATAAATTCATCAAGTCATTTGATTCCAATGGATCGTGTTTGCTCATCAACGAGTCAGAAGCTGTAACGCGAATGGAGGACACAAATTTTCGTCACAAAACACCGCGATACGTGGGTCAAGTTAAATACGGAATCATTCTCCGACGAAGCGTTTTATGGTCCGATAAAGCCGAGAGGGCCGTGCCGTGAGTTCGCAGGACTCCTGATAGGGCAGGATTACCGTTAATATTTATGATCATTCGTGGCTGCTCACCGTCTCGTCCGCCATTACGTCCCGGAGCTTCATTAAGCTTTTACGATTAAAGAATCCCAACCTAATCGAAAAAGAAGACACTCTCGATACCGATCTGCTACGCGAACGCTGTCGAACACCAACAGATGCAATGTTGATGGAACTGGTTGCTAATGTACCGGTCTGGGATTATCAAAATATTGTGCTTCACGTTTACGCGGGTCCTAAATGTTCAGTGTTTGCATTCAAAGCAACGATTCCTCGAATCTTCTCCATGTTTATACACACAATTGAGGACGGTAATTAATTTAGTAACGAAATTCATTAGTATACAACAAGGCTGTTAAATATATTTAACATTGTTTATTCTGACACAATTTTAGTTATCTGACACAATTTTGATATAAAATGGTTAAAATAGAGCGATGTTAATACATTCAGTCCCGAGTACATATTACACACTGCGAATGGGCGAACATATTAACAGCTGTTAAATATATTCAGCTTATTCTGACACAATTTTAGTTATCTGACACAATTTTGATATAGAGAAATGGTCAAAATAGAGCGATGTTAATACATTCAGTCCCCAGTATATAATATTAACAGTTGTTACCCCCGGAAAGTGTTAAATGTTATACATGTTCGTAATAAGTCTAAAAGAAGTAAGAGTTCATATCACTGTAGGGTTCAATGGAATAATAGAAGAGAAAAATGTAAGAGATTTGTAAATAGAGAGTGGATTTTAAAGTAATTTGTGTCTCGGTGTAATATCGAGTGAGATTTCGAGGATAATAAAGGGCTGAGCTCATAAGTTGCGTGGATCGTGGTTGGACGAGGATCGTTGTGTCTTATAAAAGTTTCGCAATTTTGAGAGAAGTGTGACTGACGTGTAATAACCCCGTGCCACCGGCAAACCGTGTTTCGAGACGACTTTCAGCCCCCTCCCCTTTCGACCGCTTTTCAACCCTCAGCGAATTCATGCCCGACATCGATTCCAGCTTCAGTCGAAGCACCGCTTACAAATTAACCCCGGAGTGGTGCCATTTTTTTACTCGCTCCTCGAGGAACCGAGCGTGTCTCGATGGGAACAAGTTAAATTAACCCACGGGGTCTGGCATCCTATCTTTCTCTCTCCCGATCGACTTCGTGTTATTCTTCTTTCTTTCGCTGCTCGGCTGTGGACGCTTTCCACGGTGAAACATCGAAAACCATTATTTAAAAGCCGCTCGCTATAATATCTGTTCCCCTGCGTTTCATTAAAATGTGGAGGCACGGCTTTTAATCACGTCATTCCAGTTACGGCGCCGCACAATTTTCGACAAAAATGGAAATTCGGTTATTAATGTCCTGTAATTGCAGAGAATAAAATGAAAGTTACGATTCACCAGATTTCTTGAAATTATTCTTTTCCATGGTACACGGCCTAAGGAGGATGTGTTACGTTTGTATATTATGAACTTTCTTGGGATTTATTTGTATAGCAGACTTCACATTAGTAAAATTACACTTTGTCTTCATCTTAAGAAATCATTCTTGAAGTGATTTGTGAGTTATCTGACAGGATTTTGATATTTAAAACAGAGACTTTGATATTTCTATCGTTTAAAATCGTAGTAGTGAAAGGTAAATGAGTTACAGAATTTCTCTTGTAAAATGAAACAGTTTTATTAAATTAATAAAATACAGAAACCCAATAATTTGCAGATGTACGAGTGTAATATCGCGAAAAACACGGCGCTATGAGTGAAAGTAATCGGAATATAAAATTTCATAAAAGTACCGAATAAACAAATATCGATAAAACATATTAAAATTTAGTAATTTTTGATGCGATATCGTTGTATAAAGCTCGCGGAGATATTTTCGCTCTATTATGCAATATCGAGCTTCAATACCCCTTTTTATTTGATTTTATTTTCGTTCGAGTATTCAACATTTACCTGCCCTCGATTAATCAACATAAACGAACGTTTCCAAATCACGGTATCCGTATCGACGAAATCAAAGAACAATTCCCCGAAGCTGTTGAAACGTTTCGCAACAGACCGGAGGGGAAAAAATATTTTGCCGGTCAGCCGAAATGCAAGGAAAATAGATTTCGCCGAGCAAGCGGTCCGCGTTGCAGTTAAATTAACAAACGAACGCGAGAGCCATCCGTCGATCGACGTCCATCGGTGAATTCCAATTATTCCATCGACCATTCACCGTGTGATTCGCGAAATTATTAGATCGCAGATGTAACCGTCGAATTTGCTCCTATAACGTTCATCCTCCACCACCCCATTCCTCGTTCGACATATTATGACCCAGATGCGTTACAGTACATCGTCGAACAAAATAATAAAAGATCATCAATTTATTTGCTTGATTAATATCGGTTTATTAAAGTTATCAGCATGAATAAATTGAAAATAAAATAGGAAAATTAATAATGCAGTATACAGTAACATATACCATTCTTTGTCTGAACATTTCGGCTGAAGTCACGAAGTAATAAAAGATCAATTTATTTATTGACCTACTAACAGATCTTAGAACCAGCATACAAATACTTTACTAAATAAATAAATAATATGAATGAAATATCACAGAACAATTCTCTGAAATAATGGAGTATGAACTATTCTTTGTTAAAAAAAAAATATTTGCAAAACTGTAACAAAATTTTGTAATCCTGAAACCGGTCATTTCGATTGGTTGGTACTGTTAATCTCAGAATATGCAAATCTCTGAAATCTTGAAGTTAATCAAAAATACTGTAGATATAACATATGATTTTAACGATGTGTGACTTAATTTGACATAGTAGCAATTTTAGATGGGAGAACTAAAGAGGGTTGGATAAAAGGGGTGGTATAAGCGTCGTATAACGATAAGAGATCGTTCGATGAAAGATTTGAAAAACGAAACGAGAAAACAGGGGGATGAAGGGTGTTGGAAAACGGGCCAAGTTTCGTGGCAAGAGCCGCGGCCGGATGAGAATTATTCAAGGATTTTCCAGATAATGCAATAACGTAGAGGCGGCGTACAGCCATGAGAAATTAGCGGCATGAATTATGAATGAGACCGACTTCGTCGGCCGTTTATCTTCTTTAATGTTTCTTGGCATCTCGCGACGAGCCGGATGACTCTCGCTGTCTCGCACCGTGATTTTTCCTCCCTTTCGAACGAACGTTTTCAACGAAATCACGCGTTATTTTCGCGACAGCGCTTATAATAAAATATTAAGGCGTTCCACGATTTATGAACGAGAGTGTACGTATTTTTTTCTTTCGTTTTTCAAAAACGTTTGATTGTTCCGAAAAAAATCCTAGACTTCGATTGTCCACTGTTCACCGCGTATTCAGAGCTCCTGCCGGAGAATTAATCGTCGGCCAACTCGCGAGCTTCCGCGTTCTCCTTTTTCCTCAACTCTATTCACGTTTGCCAAAAATGCGACAGATCGATATTCGCGTCGTCTCGCGAAACCCTGTCTCTCCAGATGAAAACTGTACGTTAGGTATGAACAAGTGCTTCTCCACACACAAGTGCCCCTATACAGTTTCTGCTGGCAGAAGGGCTGTCCTGCCGCTATTGGTTAGCGTACCTCTATGGATGGGCTTGAAAATCTACTTTTATCATGTATTAAATCATGTTGAAATTGAACATTTAGGAATTTGAGTATTTGGGGAGGTAGTATGGCAATTTGGAGATTTTTAACTTTGGGGATTTGTAAATTTGGGAAGTTGGAAATGGGATTTAAGGATATGGAAATATAGATGTGTTGGATTTAGGATTTTGGGGGTATAGAAATTTGGCGCTATAGGAATATGGAGACTCAAGAATTTGGAGATCTGAGAATTTGGGAATTGAGGAACTTGGGGGTTTGAAAATTTCGATATTTAAGAATTGGAGCATATAGGAATTTTGGAACATAGGAATTTGGATATTTGGAGATTCAGGAGTTTGGGGATATAATTTCGAGATTGACTAATTTCCATATTCAGTGATTTGGGGATATACAATAGTTCTGAATCTACAGATATTTAGTAATCGGGGGTTTAGAAATGTGCTACGAATCGGCGGAAGACATCAGACTCCACATAAGAGCAGTTGTTCCTCCGCAGTTCAATGTAGCAAAAGTAAGAGTATCCGAATACGTCTCGCATTCGGTATTCGTGAAAACAGCGAGCACAGGGGGTTCCGTGAAAACGAGTTTCCCGTTTAATAGCCACGGTCGAGGCGTTGTTCCACCATAAATTTTTACGCCCCGGAACGATCGTTCGAACGGTAAACGCAGGCCGCTTAGTCCGTAAGATCCCGTTGCATCTTTCGCGGAAGCGATATTAGTATCGGTTACGGTAATTCGGCAGAGAACGACCGCCATTACGCAAGAATTGCCTCGGATGCAGCCTATAAGCAGCCAGTCTCTGGCCACCTTTCAAATCGAACACCCGTTAAATGCAATTAGACAATTACAGCCGGCTACACTGGATAGAGAATGGAGCGAGTGCTTCGTCGACGCTTTTCACCCTCACTCGAGAGGGCCACTAGAGGCGCTCGTCGCAACGGCGACGTCGACGACGAGATAGGAATGTTCATTGTCACGGCACGCACGGCTACCTAACTCTTCGCTCTTTGCACTTTCTTTGTGGCGAACCAATTTCTTCTTTCGACGTCGTCGTCGCGAGTGGGACTTCCTTTCGTGCCGGCACCTTTGCCCGGCTCTTTCGCTCGCACCCGATTCGACCTCCCGTGTCATTAATTAGCGGGAAACATGACTTCCGGAAGATTGGAGATTTTTCCAACTGGGACAGAACCTGCTTGACCCATTGTACCCGCAGACCTCCGATTTCTCAACCCTTCGGCTTGCCAAACGACGCTTTTTTGCTATCTGTGATCACTGATTTAAAGATTAGGTCCGATTGATTAGTAAATGAAAGGAACTTGGAAATGTGAGGACTTCGTATTTTGGATCTAGAAATTTGGGTATAAAGAAACTTGCAGATTTGGAAATTTCTGAATTTGGAAACTTGAGAATGTATCAAATTAGGAATGTGAAAAACTTGAGAAATTTAGAAAATCGTATGGTGTGTTAACACTTTAATGGTCGCTCACACATGTGGTGTGACGATTGATGAACACAAAAGAAAATATTAAATTTGTTGCATTAAGTATGTCGTAATTATTGTCTTCATTTGTTTTATGCTTGCAAACCTTTTTTAAGGGAATTTACATAAAATTTTGTTCAATTAATTCTTCAAAAATATTACCATGCCCTGACGACTGCGTAGACGGCCATTAAAGTGTTAATCTGAAATTCTTAAATGATGAGTATTTTACAGTTTAAATACTAAGTGATTAGATAATTGAAAAAGAACGGTTTGGAAAAGATTCGTAAATATTAACAAAAATATATCTAACAGCAGTTTCGAAAGATTAAAACCGAGTGCAAATTGAACAAAACTTTGAAGCAATTCTTTCCGCGAGCAGTCGTTCCATATTTCCGCAGATAATTGAGCGCAACAAATGTCCTCTCGTTAGCGTCACCTTTAAAATGAATCTTTCGTTAAGCCACTATTTTTTCGGAATTAGTTAAACGCACCCGCATTCCATCTCAATCCTCGAAACAAACATTTCGCTGACGGTATTTTTCAACGACGGAGCAACGGTGAACAAATACTGCGTTGTGTGTTTCATGTCCCCTTTTTTTTCTATTTTTTTTTTTGCAGATTACAGATAATGAAGCGTCCGCGTTTCAAAAGACAAAGGTTCGCTTTTGAAATGATGCAATATGAAATATAGCGATGGCACAACGGCGAATACCGCGTATATGCTTTAAACGCGGTATTCTGTTTGTTTCCAAATATATACTTCCATTGCAAATAATAATTACATGTCTGGCGCTATTTTCATTAAACGAATGCTTCTTTCTATTGCAATTATTCTTAAATAATTGAAATTATTTCGAACGTGTATGTATCGATGAAGAATAGATTCATTTTTATAATAGATATTTTATTAGCGATACATTAAAATCTAACACGTGGCGATATAACGCGTGGCAATACAACGAGTGGTAAACTTGAATCGCATGGCGATACAACGTGTGGCGATACAATGCGTGGAAATCTAAGATACGTGGCGATATAACGAGTGGCAATATAGCACGTGGCAATATAACGCGTGGAAGTCTAAACCGAGTGGCGACATAACGCGTGGCAATACAACGCGTGGAAAACTGAAACGTGTGGCGATACAACGCGTGGCGATATAACGCGTGGCAATATAACGCATAGAAATATAAAACGAATGGCGATGGTAACGCGTGGGAATACTACGCGTGGTAAACTGAAACTTGTGGCAATACAACGCGTGGCGATATAACGCGTGACGATATAACGCGTGGCAATATAGCGCGTGGCAAGATAACGCATAGAAATATAAAACGAATGGCGATGGTAACGCGTGACAATACTACGCGTGGTAAACTGAAACTTGTGGCGATACAACGCGTGGCGATATAACGCATGGCGATATAACGCGTGGCAATATAGCGCGTGGCAAGATAACGCATCGAAATACAGAACGAGTGGCGATGGTAATGCGTGGTAAACTGAAACTTGTGGCGATACAACGCGTGGCGATATAACGCGTGAAAATTTAACTCGTGGCAATATAACACGAGCAAATCTGACGCATGCTATTATTCTTTGATCTCCCAATTCTAATAGCATAAAAGCGTAGAAGCTATTCTTACGTACATTCTCGCCTTCATTATCAGCCACGATTCTGTGCAATTAAGTGAAATAAAAGTTTCGTTCAAAATGAATCCTTGTGCATCGGGAGTGGCACGTTGTTCGATGATAAAGCAATTACAAGTTCCAGCGAGCAGATTCAGCGCGAACACTTTTGGCGAAACAATTGCCAGACGGCGACGACCATTTCCACTAATAACCATTCTGGCAATTATCCAAATAATTCGTGTTAACATGAAGCTCATCAAGACTTTCCTCGAAGTTCAAACTTTCACCCGGAGAGCCTCGGGTAGAATTACAGCCAATCGAGTAACGAGCCATCGCGATTCCAATTACGTCCTTTTTTTTACCCTTTTTCACTCCCGTTCTTTCGCTTCGATGTTCGTCTATTCGGGATTCGTTCGGAATCACACGATCGTGTATTATCGGAGAAATCGAGTTATCAGACCTCCCGACGTCTATAAAATTGCCACTTGAACAACAATTTATTAGAATTCTAATTACGTTACTTCTTTGTTCTTCCTGTATCCTGCAATTGTTCGATTACGGATTCAACGGTTGCAATTAATCGAATAACGATTCGTTTTCATTGCTACCCGTTCTCCCTTCCCACGAGTTTGTAATATTCGATGTCAGACGATTTTATATCGCGTTAATTCAAAATTATAGGAACGACTAAGTCTTTCAAATTTTTATTTACGTCTCCAAATATTGTTCACGTTCTTTCTTTTTTAATTCGTTTACGACTCACAAAGGTTTCATAGTAAGATATTTCTAAAACAGAAATCGGAACCACGATTCGTTTAATTTCTCCAATTACGTCGGTTTATTCAGAATGTCAGAACGTAAAAATATTTCGCAAAACTTGCAGAAGTTCGTCATAGGAAATCAGGATCAATCGAACCGCGACCCGCCTCAATTTCAATTACCAATTTCATCCGTCGTGCCCGTTTCTCGAGGCTCGCGTGTATGTTTCGCTGAATTCCAGGCTGTCGTATCGTGCAAATCGAGTTGCCAAATTTTTCCAACTCCGGAAAGTTTCGGTGATTCGGTATTCGCGACGCGACACGGAGCATTCCCGAAAAATACGTAGCGAAACAAACGTTATTTCGATACCGCCGTGACATCCTAATTCGCTCGCGAAACACAGGGACGGGACTCGTAGGGCGGCCGCCATTCGCGAACTTAGTTTTGCACTCGAATCAGGGACAGGCAATGCAATTACGGGGAAACAGTGAAATATATTCGGAAAGGAAATGCACACAGTCGAGTATTTGAACACTTGACAACTCCGAAATAACAATATACACAAATGTCACTAGATAACGCTCTCACCTAATGGAATTACTTTTCATCCTACAACTGTTGGCTCATCGAAGGCATTGCCGTTTTTCAACTCCTCGAACAATTTATTGTTACCTTCAATTATTCGTCAACTTTTTCGGACATTTTATGTTGACACGTTGAAACTGAGGATGTGGTGCTTTTGATCTGGATAAATCATTTTTGGTGTAATTAATTTTATTTTTCTTCAAGATTTTGTAGTATATTATTCAGGTGTTTTGGCAGTTAAAAGTGAAATTTTAGATACCTTTGTACGGGAGGTTAGATAATTGACCATCTGATAAGTGGAATACAATAAAGTATTTGAAGTGGAATTTAGAGATGATATGAATATTATCCATTTTCAAAGATTCTTCAAAGATTAGGATAATATTAAGATAAAAAGATTAAATGCATATTGATACACTGAATAAATACCATTCATATATTAAATGGCTATTACACATGTATTAAATAAATAGTATTAATATATTAAATGAATACTATCCATATATTAAATGATAGCTACTCATAGATTACACGAATATCATTAATATATTAAACAAATATTATAAAAAAAAATACATGAAACGAAATTCATGTAAAAAAAAAATACTATTCACATTCACAAATAAAATACCAGTGAAACCGTTCGAAATCTGACAATAAACACTACAAATGGTAAATAATAAATGACTAAAAATGGTAAATAAGCTTCGAAATATTAATTAAAGTTTGAATAGAAGGAAGCAGGATATAAATTCATGAGTCAGTTATCAGATAACGTTGAAAGGTTTTTTATACGCATGTATAAACAGGATTTAAAAGCGATATGTTGCTATCATCTTGTAGGATACAGTCGTACGCAGGAAAGTTCGCAGCGTTTGTGCGATCGTGTTCATAAATTGCGATTTGTGCATTCAAAATACGATAAGCGAATTGCGCGTTCGGTGATATACGCCCGTTAAGCCGAGCATTCTAAATGTCTCGTAATCTGTTGTTGCGATCCGTTGTAGAAATCGCGTTTGCATTCATCAATCACGTCTGCGATTCTTTTCGCGTGACAAACTCCCTTATCCGATACGTTTGATTAATTAAAATAATCCGTGGCCTGTTCAGAAACATACTTTGTACGTTCTTTCGGAAATTGATGTGAAATTCGATCTGACGTCTTCTATCGTGAAGTTTGCCATAAATAATTCAGCGAAGTTTCTCATAAATTACATTCAAATTTACAAATTTGTAGAAATTCAGAAATCTTTAAATTTTCGAATATGTAAACTCAGAAATTGTCGACTTTACAAATTTGCAACCTAAATTTAGAAATTTAAGAATCTAGAAATCTGTTGATTGTCGAATTAAAAAAGTTAGAAATTTAGAAATTAAAAAATTTTGCAAATTTCATTTGTTCAATGTGTGTTTAATTACCAGCAGTCTTTCACTTTGTCTGAAATCTGTGTAATTAAAATGTTTGATACTTCATTTTGCATACCCTTTTAGCAAGCAAGCTTTATATAGTAATCCATTTGGATCCATTGGTTTTTGAAGTAATCATTTCCTCTTCATCCTTTCACGTTAACCATCTCGTAACTCCTCCCCCAGCGTGATTGTATCATAAATCAAAGAACAGTTTCCCTTCGATTTTTACACCGCTGATGTTCCCATTGATGAGAAAACATCTTTAACATGCTCAAACAGATGGTTATTTTCATACAGCTACTGATAGTACGGAGAATTAATGGCGTTGTGCTACTTCTTCTGTCGGACATTATTTCTGACGTGCTATTTTCTTTTATCGCTGATTTACAGACGTTTCCGTAAATCAAATCACACGTTTCAAATCTGATACGATTTCATAACAGAAAAGTATCGTAAAATAACGCTTATGATACATCAAATTAAAGCTTAAAGTTTAATAAAAATGCCTACTTAAGCGCTTTATCAATATTTTTAATATAAAATGTCTGATCTCAATAGAGTTCCATCGTGTTAATATGACAGACTGATTTCCAAACATATAACTTCTGGCACAAATTCATGACAGAAAAGTATCTCCAAATACCACTTGTGGCACATCAATTTAAAGCTTAGAGTATAATAAAAACGACTATCTAAAAGCTTCGTCAATATTCCCTAAACAGAATAGCTGGTCTTCAAGCGCAGCGAAGAATGTCATTCCATTACATTACTGTGTATTAGAAGATCGATTTTGAAACGTATAATGTCTGACACAAATTCATGACAGAAAAGTATCTCCAAATACCACTTGTGGCACATCAATTTAAAGCTTAGAGTATAATAAAAACGACTACTTAAAATTTTCGTCAATATTCTCAGTACAAAATGTCTGACTCTTCGTTAAAGCAGAGATATAAACTACTGAAACTACACTCACGATCTTTAATTGCATTAAATCTTGTGCACACAAAGATTGTACAAAATCATTGAGTGGCAATATAACACAGTGACGTACAGTTAAAGTAGTTGGCAATAATTGAAAGTACTCATGAATGCTTTCGAAGGAGCCACGTAAGCGAATAAAAATTTACGAGGGAATTGTTTTTATCGCGATCCTAAAGACATTCCGTGTTAGCCAAGTCTTTTTTTTTGTCGCGTTGACAGGTTCTTCTCGTGTTCGCCGAGGAATTTCCACTTTTCTTGAGAGCTTCGAGCACACAGAGGCTGCAACGTTGGCCTAGTTTCCATCGTGGCAAGACGAGACGAAACGGAACGCGATGCACCGCAGTCGATACACGTGTAACGCTTCTTCATATTTCTTGTTGGACCCGAAACGCGGTTTGAATATCGTTCGGCTACTGCTCGAAACCTTTAAATCGATACCCTTCCGTTACTTTACTATCTGCGTTACACTGCTACTTTAAAACTGGAATTCCTCGGCAATTTCGTGCGGTCCTTTTGTTGATTTTTAATCATGAGGAAGGCAATCAGTGCCTAAATTTTTTACTTAAATTCTCTGAACTGAAAAGTTTTCTATTGAAATATATTTGTAGCGTGTCGAAAATGTTAAGTGCAGTGTTTTTTGAAACAAATATTTCGTGAGATATTTGAAATTTTTGTGACGTATTTCACTCTTGAATTTAAAATAATTTAAAATTTGATTACGTAGAATAATATGAACAATCGATCAACGTGCAGAAGTATGCATTTGTGTTTAAAAAAATGCAATTGTTAACTCGTGGATTGTCGCGTTTATAAAACGTACTTTTATCGTATAAATGTACTTTTTAAACTTTGTCGAGTTCCACTGTGGTGCGACAAATTCAAACAGCATTTGTTAAAATCAAGGGCAGCCGATGATAAATTCGGTGCGCCGAGTTATTTTTGCGTTATTAATCGTAATCCCGAGAATCGTCCATTAATTAAATGAGTTCACACGAAACAATGAACTTATTCACGGTGGAAAAAAAAGAGGAACTGCTCGCTTGTATGTAGGTCAGTCCGACAATTTTCATCCCTTTCAAAGTTCCGCCCTTTTAACTCGCTCGCCGCTTAACTAATTTTCGATCCGTCGGAAAAATGAATTAAAACTTCCCTCCCTTTGCACTGAATACGAAAGAAACCTTCTGAAAGGGATTCTGTCGAACTGTCGGCTCGAAATCGTACGTTAGCACGTTGATTATCATGGGGACTGATGATCTACTCCACGAATTCAATTCGGTTACACAGTTGGGAACTGTAGAACGAACGAAATTCTGAATACCGTCAAAATTAAAACTGATTTGTAATAAAATTCTATGGATGCTTGAACATTTTTTCATTCCGGCATCCTGCAACGTGAATACACGCTACTTGTTAATTAAAACTTTGGAAAGTTCGACATATGAAAATATGTGGTTGTAACTTAAAAAATGTAGGATATCGACTTATGTGTAATTGTAAAAATTTGGAAATTTTCTACCATAATTTTGTCTAAAATTTAGAAAACACCTAATCGTTACGATTTCGATGAAATATCCTGATAAAACTTTGAACAGTGTGCGAAATAATTGCATACGAAACGAAAAGCTCGCGCGCAATCAAAGCGGATAAATTTTTAGGTCACATAAATGTACATTTACATTCGCTATAAAAACAATTGATATAAATTGAATATTCTAACAGGAACAGTTTCACAAGCGGCCACCGCGGTGTTCAAAAAGGAAAAAGCAAAAATGGAATAAAATGAAAAGAGGACAAAGCGAACGAAAATGAAACGAAAATTAAGCTGGTAAAAATGAGAAATTTCTCCCTGGCGAGTTCATCCATCCTAATTCAACCAGCACGCTGGAAAAATCGTAACGCTCCGTGTCTCTCGTGGCGCAAACTTTACAACGTTGTTTCCCCGCGTTGACGCGATTAAATCCCCTCCTCCTCATCGCCGCGACCGGAAGTGTCGTCACGCCTGTCGAGTTTCGCGGTGTGCACCCGTAAACCGTGGCGGCGCGAAACGTTCAAAAAACCTGCGACCAGTTTTACGATTCTGGCACCCGCTACAACCTTCGAGCACAACTTCACCCTTCCTTTTGCGCCATTTTATTTCGCTCCGACGCGACCGGAAGTCCTCCTATCGCGCGTAAAACCAGTCGTCTCTTCCTCCAGCGATTTACCTCGATCGTTTCACAAATGGCCACGATCTTGCATCGTGACACGGTTACAGATACAAATTCCCCAAAGTCTCCAAACATTGTCGCATTCTGTACAATTTTTGTGCGCTCGAATTTTAGCGCAATTAAGGGTTGTGGACGTTGAAAACTTGCTAAGCACAAATTGAAAGCTTGTGATTTTAAATTATGCTTGTAGCATATCAATTTGTAGATGAAAGTTCGGTGAAAATGGCTGCATAAATATTTTAACAAGGTTGTTGGTACAAAATGGCTGAATCGTTGTTGGGAATACGAATGTTATATGTTACATTTTGTAGTTTCAGTAGTTTATATCTCTGCTTTAACGAAGAGTCAGCCATTCTGTTTCGAGAATACTGACGAAACTTTTAGGTAGTCGTTTTTATTATACTTTAAGCTTTAAATTGATGTGCCACAAGTGGTATTTTGAGATACTTTTCTGTCATGAATTTGTGCCAGACGGTATTCGCATCGAGGGGATGAGACGGTTATAATTGAAAGGAAATGATTTCAACAATCAAAGATTATTTCCAATCTATCATCAAGATAAAGTAATTTAGTTAGCCAATTTACGATTCATCTGTCACTTATTTTTTCTAATTTATAATCCAAAAGTGAACCCTCCATAAAATGTTAATTTTAAAATTATGTTCCAATGGATCTATAAGTTATAGAAATTAAACCGAGTGTCAAGGTGGTCCAATAAAAAATGCAAATGACGTGATTTTAAAGCGAAATTATGTCGAAGCAAAGGGGGTGAAAGAAACTCGAAAGGTGAACGTCCACTAAAAGGGAAGCTCTCGGTCCATTTCCGTGTCGTTTCGCGACAGCGTTCCGGAAAAAAGCGACGGGAGAGTGCGTCCGTAACGTCATCTTGAGATTAGTCGAGTTGCTGGTAAGATGGCGAACCGGAAGACCCCGTTGACGAAGCTTCGCGTCGTCGGCTAAACAGAGCACGAAAGAGCAACGAGAAGGCCTCGCCAGGCGTAAAAGACTTTACACCGGCGTGCACCGTGTGTTTCGCCGAGGGAAAACAACAAAAATATATAAAATGTCGGAGAAAAGAGTAGGGAGCTTTTGCCTGTGGTTTCAGGCTGGATGTTACGGTTTCTGCGACCTATTTCCGGCTGGCTGGCATGAATAAAGCTGTTTATTTTTCCCGCAGCTCTGCCGACAATGTCCCTTATTCTTTCTGAAATCCACAGGTACGAAAGCGTGGAACGCGAAAAACGGATGAAATATACGATTGTACGCGACTTGTTTGCGTTCGAAGCAGATCGCTGCTTCGATTTGTCACGGTTTCGATACTGCAAGGTACGTGGTCCTCGGGTGACCTTTGGTTTATGGGGTAATCGTTGGTTAGTTTTGATACATGGTTTCCATGATACATGGAAACTAACATGATTTGGTTATCATATAATTACTTCTCGGAATGTATCTTATTTGTTTTACACTTTATTTCATGTTACACATGGTGTAACATAGTTACGTTTTGACTTGTTCTCAGTCCTTCAATTAAATTACTCAATACACGAAAAAATTGATAAGTGAAGTTAAGTCTTTAGTAGATAAAGTAAATATGCATATTACAAGTAAGTCTCACCATGTCAATTATCTCTAATAGTTAACATGTATAATTTGAATAGCATTTAATGTTGATGCTATTTAACTAGCTACTTATTTACTTCGTATGTTACTTTAAGTAACTTGTTTATATGTATACAAAGTGTAACAATAATGGAAAGTGATATATAATTTACTGAAAGCTTTCAGAACGGATTGAATTATGACATTTCAAGTTTCCGCCATGACGGTGTTTCGATTGCTTTGCTTAGACAACCTGAAGTTACGAAGACAATCAAAACACCAATACGATGCATCTCGTCTATCTTCCGTTGTTTGAGCAACACAAAGCACTAACTCGAATAGCAGTATGTATGATTCTGAAGCAAGCAATTTACATACTAAATTTTAATTCTGAACTTTCATGAAACATAGATTCCAACGTGGGATGTTTAAAACTCTTACTTGGTCTCCTGAGTCAATATCGAGGTTGTTGTTGGCTTCTGATACCTCTGAAACATCTTCGATGTTCGAATCACCTATAGTGCTGTTGTCGCTGACGACGAGGCCTAGCAGGCATATCTGAAACGATAAAAATAGGGGTAGGTTAATATTAGTAGGCATTTGAAACATTCTAAAATTAGAAATATTGAGATTTGAGAATTTGTAAAGGGCTTTTTGATATTTTGGGGTTTGAGAAATGGGAATTGGAGATTTAGGAATTTTGGAATTTGGGGTTTTTCAGGTTTTGGGGTTTGAGAAATGAGAATTGAAGATTTAGGTGTTTAGGTATTTGGGGATGTAGAGATTTGGAATTCTAAGAATTTGGAAATTTAGAAATTTTGTGATCTATTGTCCATATAAGAACTTCTGGCTCTAGAAATTTAGGAATTTACATATGTAGAAATCTAAGAATTTGGGATTTGAACGTTTAGAAATTTAAGAATGTGAGAAATTTACAAATTCACAAAGATAGAAAGTTCAAAGTTTACCAAGTTACGAAGTTCAAAATTCACGAAGTTACAGATTTAAAAACGTAGACAAGTGTTCAAATAAAAATTTGAGAATTATTCTCAAATAAAAATGCGAGAATTATGTTGTTCGAGAGTAAACCAACTCTCAAATTAAAATAAAAAACCCAATCGAAAAGTTGAAAGTGCGTAACAGAATAAATCTAGCACGTCTCGCAAGAAATATTTTCCTTGCTTCATCCACCTACATGTACATAAAATTTCTATCGTAATAAATTCGAGGCAATCGCGATTGTTTCTACAAGAATACATTACGCAACCAGCGACAGCGCAGGCTGTCATGAAATATGGATCACCCGGTTGGTCCAGGTCGTTGGCTGGAGAAAGAGAGGCTCGAAATTTCCTGGAACGAGGTGTACGTGCGGTGGAAAAGCGGACGAACCGCGGTGTGGGCTTGTTATAAAAGTTCCGGCTTGCACGGTAATGCCAGAAAGTGGGTATCCGTTTTCGGGCGGAAACGCGGCTACAATTAAATTGCAGTTCCCCAGAAGGGACTTTCCTTTGTTTCGACGACACGAACCATTTTTCGATTGCCTTTCTTCTCGTTCAAACATGTGCCGATAGTTTTCAACGAGCTGCGAAAGAGTACCGAAACATCCCCGGTGTTTCTTTTGGAGAACGTGAGCAATTTGAAAATGATTGCCGAGTTATCTAAATAGGAATAACAGCGCTATGTTTTTCTTTGACTTTTCAAATTTGTAAGGGGTAGGACTCTTCTTTCGGGAGTTTATTACCGAGTGTTGAAGATTAGGGACTTTGTAGATTTTGTGTTTGTGGATGGAGTAATCACTAGATTCTCAAATCCCTAGATTCCCCAATTTCCAAATTTTCAAATTTCCAAATCCCTAGATTCTCAAATCTCTAGATTCCCAAATTCCCAAATCCTAAATTCCCCAAATCCCAAATTCCCAAATCCCAAATTCCCCAAATCCCAAATTCCCTAAATTCCAAATTCCCCAAATCCCAAATTCCCTAAATTCCAAATTCACCAAATCTCAAATTCCCAAATCCTAAATCCCCCAAATCTCAAATTCCCTAAATCCCAAATTCCTCAAATTCCAAATTCCCTAAATCCCAAATTCCCTAAATCCCAAATTCCCCAAATCCCAAATTCCCCAAATCCCAAATTCCCCAAATCCCAAATTCCCCAAATCCCAAATTCCCAAATCCTAAATTCCCCAAATCCCAAATTCCCCAAATCCCAAATTCCCCAAATCCCAAATTCCCCAAATCCCAAATTCCCCAAATCCCAAATTCCCAAATCCCAAATTCCCCAAATCCCAAATTCCCCAAATCCCAAATTCCCAAATCCTAAATTCCCCAAATCCCAAATTCCCCAAATCCCAAATTCCCCAAATCCCAAATTCCCAAATCCTAAATTCCCCAAATCCCAAATTCCCCAAATCCCAAATTCCCCAAATCCCAAATTCCCCAAATCCCAAATTCCCCAAATCCTAAATTCCCAAATCCTAAATTCCCCAAATCCCAAATTCCCTAAATCCCAAATTCCCAAATCCTAAATTCCCCAAATCCCAAATTCGCCAAATCCCAAATTCCCCAAATCCCAAATTCCCCAAATCCCAAATTCCCCAATTCCCAAATTCCCCAAATTCCAAATTCCCCAAATGTCAAATTCCCTGAATTCCCCAAATCCCAAATTCCCTAAATTCCAAATTCCCCAAATGTCAAATTCCCCAAATCCCAAATTCCCCAAATCCCAAATCTCTAATTATACAAATATCTAATTTACTAATATCCGTAAAATTCCTAGTCTCCCAAATTCCTTGGATATCCAAAGTAAATTCCCCAATGTTTAAATCTTCAAATTCGTGAACTCACATCCCAAAATTGTCAAATTCCTACATTTTTAAATACCCGAAATCCTCTGATTTAATTAAATTTAATCGACCCGTCGCTGATCATTATTGATGAAATCACGTGTTAAGTGACCGTACGTTCCTCCATCTAATTGAATCTTTCATGATTGATGGTGTCTGAATTTGTGAAGGATTGTGAAAGTTGGCAGTGAATAGTACGTTTCACGCCTTGCAAGAATAGAAAGTCATTAACTATGGCATTATACTTTCAATTTACTTCGCTTCACAAGATTTCGAGTAGTTTCCTCGAAATTTCACCGATGAACTTGTTTGGCGTAACACGTTGTCCTCCAAGTGACACATGACCTAAGTAACATTCTTCAAACTGAATTCGTTTGTATAATTACCTCAAACTTATATTCAAACAATGTATTTATTTGAATTATTTATAAGATTCAAGAGAAACGCGATGTCTGGACATAGGAGTTAAAAAGGTTAAGAGATGGAAGATGTTGCATTAGCGAATTCATGGGGCGAAGAAATAGGTGCAACGTCAAATAAAACGGTCCAATGTCTGACGAGCTTTATTACCGATAAATTTGGACGCCTACGCCGCCCTGTAATTAAACGTTAACGCCAGACGCGTCGGCTGATCAGAAAATGAACTCGTACGGATTGGGATTAGCAGAGCGATGCAAAGATACACCGCTTATGGATTTTACGAGCATGACGTTGCGCTTACCGACTTGTTATTAGCCGACTTGATTAGATTCTGGACACCATTCGGTTCGTTAACGTCGAACACTTTGTTCGCAAATTTATCTGTGCCGATAAATCGCTTGGGAATAATATTCTTACTTCAGGAAAGCGGGGAAACTTACAATCACTTTGATGTTTATTGATTAATTGAACCTGAGTGCAAACGATTAGTAATTCTAGAGTTTCAATAATTTTTATCAAAGATATTTGGAGATTTAGTAGTTTGCGAATTGTGGAATATGGGGATTTACGAATTTGGGAATCGGAGAAATTGGAGATTTTGCAGTTCTAGCTATTTGGGGATGTGGAGATTTGGGGATGTAGGAGTTTGAAGATGTAGGGATTTGGGGATGCAAGAATTTGGGAATGTAGAGATTTGGGGATGTAGGGATTTGGGGATGCAAGAATTTGGGAATGTAGGGATTTGGGGATATAAGAATTTGGGGATATGGGGATTTGAGGATGTTAGGATTTGGGGATTCAGAGATTTTGCGATGTTAGGATTTGGGGATGTGAGGATTTGGAGATGAAGGAATTTGGGAATGTAGGGATTTGGGGATTTAGGGATGTATGGATTTGAGGATGTAGGGATTTGCGAAATTACAAATTTGGGGATTTAGAAATTTGGAGATCTAAAACTTTGAGAATCTAGAAAGGGGATTTAAAAATATGAGGAAATAGATTGTAAACCTTGGTATTTTATCAATAATTTAAATATAGGTTACAAGAAGTTACAATATATTGAACAGGTATTTCAATTGACGAGATCGATGAAAATATAATATAAGATTGTACGATTATTGGTTACGAGTGAATGAGTTCGTTAGGGTTGCGTAAACGAGCCGCAACATTTACGCGTAATCGTACGAGCCGATCATTAACGGGGCCGAACGAGGAAATTTCAAAATATTCGAGAGACCATAATTTCCTCTCGAAATTGATCAAGCCGTAATAGTTGGTAGGGGCTTCCTATAGAAACTGGAAAGTCATTATTCATCCTCTCGATCATTATGATTAGCCAATCGACCACCTAGCGCGTTTGCCGACCGTGTACGGTTTATCTTCGGAAAGAAGAGAAAAAAAGAACGAGAAAATTATAGTGATCGAGCTGCTGAGATCGATTAACTGATCACCGTTATTATCTTGATAGTAATATATGTACTCTCCACTCTATGTAGCCATCGTTCAATCGTGACAAAGTAGTCCAAGCATTTGAAACGCTTCAATTATGTCGTCGATGCTGAATTGCAATTTAATTGCTAATTTGTTGGAGAAATTAATTGCGGATTCAATTGGTTCTCTACATTTGGGAGTTGGGGATTTGAGAATTGAGAGATTGCGAGTTTTTGAGAATTTGGGGATTTGAAAAATTGGAAATTTGAGAATTGGGGGATTGCAAATTTGCTTTTTGGAGAATTTGGGATTGAGAATTAGGTCATTTGAGAAATTGGAAATTTGAGAATTGGGGGATTTGAGAAATTGGGAATTTAGGAAATTAGGAATTGCAGAATTCGGTCATTTGAGAATTAGGGGATTTCCAATTTGCTTATTTGAGAATTAGGGGTTTGAGAATTTGGGGATTTCCAATTTGCTTATTTGAAAATTAGGGGTTTGAGAATTTGGAGATTTGAGAATTTGGTCATGTGAGAAATTGGGAATTTGAACATTTGGAGAATTGAGAATTTGGTCATTTGAGAAGTGGGAAATGTGAGAATTCGGTCATTTGAGAAATTGTAGATTTGAGAATTAGGTGATTCTCAGATTACCAAATTGAAATATTTGAGAATTTAACAATTTTTTGGATAATTCAAAACTTGACGACTCAAAAATTTCGAAATTCATTAAGTGAAACTTGATAAATTTTAGAAACTAAATTGTAAAATTTCAAAATTTGCAAACCCAGATACTTTCAAATTTCATCACATGAGAATTTATAAATTATCCTCTACATGGCAGCCATATTTTACTGAAATAAATGCCAGAATAATTGAACCTTCGGTTAAATACGAACACAAGCAAATAAAGAGAAGTCCTTTTACGATCGTGATATAACCAGACAATTAATACAAGTGACGTATCATTAATCGAGTCACGATCGATTCAATTACGAAGTTGCGTTTTTGATCGAACCATCGGAAGTTTCTTGGAACTCCGTGTCGATACGGCAATTCGGATCGTGTCGAGGCGATACTAAGTTAATTACCAGAATTAATGTGGACCTGCGACGTTAATCGAGACATGGCACGCGACCAATCAAGTGGCTCAGATAAGAATTAAACGATGTCGAACACCTTGTTATTCCCTGTAATTTTTTACTCTGCTCTAAACATGTAAGGGAAGTAATAATTCAAACTGGGTATAATTCACTGGGTCATATGTAAATATTACATAAATGATTCTAGTGATCATACAAAATTATTTGCAATTGAAACAAAATTCAGCGTTTCTCAGCAAAACGGTACAAGATTCATATTATAATTTCAAAACCTTGCAATACATTGAAATATTTTTAGAAATAAATTGAGTGTCATAAGAAAGAAGTGTGTACATTATTATATAAACACATAAGTATGATATAAGTATAAGAGATTAAATGTACAATGCAAAAAATACATGGGTCAGAAGTGACCAGATATGAACCAAGATTAAAATATGCCAAAGAACATTTACATAATTACGAATCACCGGATCTACCCAACTTCGAGTATCATTTTTCACAGACCCCCCAAAGAATAGTTCAATCTACCTCATCAATCAAACACAGTCATATCGATAAAGAAAGAGTAAAAAAACTCGATATCCGATTATGGTTGCTTGTACAAACACGCATCTTCACACGGTTCCTACTACTACCAGTAAAAAGAATTCAACAACTCGAATGAACACGGGACACTACTTTGCGCTCCAGTGTGAATCAAATTCATTTTCCACGTGTGAAAGAATTAATATCAAGTCTTGGCTGCGTGTAACGACAACCTCGCTAAAAGGTGGCTCGTGTAAACAGATTAGATCATGCTCCGCCATCGAGCTAATCTCGCTTCTGTGGCGACTTTGAACAATACTTCGTATTCGATCTACACGGTGCATCGCTTAAGATAACATTTTTTATTTATGATCGTCCATCCTGTTATTAGAGGTAGTGGGACCGTGCATTTACCGGGTAGTTACCGAGTGATATGACTCTTGACCTTTGTGAGATATATCCCCATTGTCGTTTCTCACACGACGATAATTCTTAAATCTGGGATAAATTAAAATGATGGGATTATTGCAAGGATTTGGTTTTCAATTGATTTCATGTTCTTGGGAATTTCTTATGTTGCGTGTGAATATGATGCAGGGAAGTGTGAGGTGTGCGAATATGGCGCGTGGAGATACGAAGCGAGAAATTGTGGCGCGTGGAGATATGGCGAGTGGAGTTACAACGCGCTGAATAACGGCGCGCGCAATTTATGGCGCATAGAAATTATAACGCGTGGAAATTACAGCGCGTGGCAATTACGGAGCGTGGAATTACGGCGCATGGAAATTACGGCGCGTAGAAATTTCAGCGCGTGGAAAGTACGGAGCGTGGAATTATGGCGCGTGGAAATTACGGCGCGTAGAAATTTCAGCGCGTGGAAATTACGGAGCGTGGAAATTATGGCGCGTAGATATTACGGCGCGTGGAAATTACAGTGCGTAGAAATTACGGCGCGTAGAAATTTCGGCGCGTGGAAATTACGGTGCGTGGAATTATGGCGCGTGGAAATTACGGCGCGTAGAAATTTCGGCGCGTGGAAATTACGGAGCGTGGAATTATCGCGCGTGGAATTATAACGCGTGGAATTACAACGCGTGGAAAGTACGGAGCATGGAATTACGGCGCGTGAGAATTACAATGTGTGGAAATTACGGTGCGTGGAACTACAGCGTGTGGAAATACGGCGCGTGGAATTATAACGCGTGGAAATTACAGAACCCCGAACTTCCACATATATAAATATGGTTCCTAAAATTTCTACGCGTCGAAATTCACCTCGTGGAAATTCGTCACGTGGAAGTTCTGCGCATAGAACTTCGATGCGTAGTAATTAAACGTATGAAAATTCATTACGTGGAATTACAACGCGAATATTATAGAAATTCAACACGTAGAATTACGATACGCAATGTACCGTATGAAAATACGAAGCTTGTGACTCTCAGCATACCACAATTTGCCTGAGTCGAACAAAAAGCAGCAATTCATATCAGAAGCAAGTACTCGTTCAGAACTCGAAGCGTTAGGTATCGCGTGCAAGAACGTGCAATAAATCCGATCAATGCTCTCGCACACAGGCGTGAAAAACGAAGAGGTTCACTTATCATTTTATCCTGTTGAATGACGCACACCCTTCCTGCGAACGAGTACGATAATCAACGCTCTTTACCGAGAGCCGGTATGAATCAAACACTCCCGGAGGTTCGAAGTCTAATGAAAAACGATCCATCGGCAGAAGGAGGTGGATTGATTTAATGCATCGAGCTGCCGTTTCGAGTTCGTGTTGAACCTCCGTCGACGAAGGTGCACCATTGATACGCGTGATTGCATAAAAGCGCGCGAGCCTACTGATAAATGGTCGTGAGCTACTTAAGGAACCCCATTTCCTACTGTGGCGATTGTTTCGATCGATCTCGAAAACCGATTCAACCGGACTGTTACTAATTAACTGCTTTGAGGGTGCGAGACGTTGCAGGAAGAGATTTGCAAATGTCGGCTTAGGTCGAGAATATTTGGGGGTTATAAATGATAACACATTGCATTTCAACTTTCATCCTCAATTTTGAATACTGATTATTGTTTTCTGTTTCGTTTTGAATTTTTTTGATCTTGAATTTAGAGAACATTGAAAAATGTAAATATTTCATAATACGTTATTTTAGATATCAAAATGAATTAAACGAAGAATTGTTATATTTTTTTATTTGAGACGTCAAGTGATCTTGACTTTCTTTGTGACCTACCTTTCTGAAATAGTTGAAGAAAGAATTTGAATAATTTAGTAATTTAATGACCTATATAAGTTGACCTTCAATTAACCTTGAATATCAAATAAGTTAAACATCTAATCATAATTAAAACATGAAATATCCATCCAGTCGTATAAAATGCTACAAATTTTTATTGAAAATATTTCCTGATACAATAACAAGTTATAATAAAAATTAGTTCTGACTCATTCCGTAGAAAAACCTTGATCAGCAATGTGACAATTATCAGCAAATGCGAAAAGTCTTTACGTTATTTAGTTTGTTCACAGAATAGACTTCAGATGGTTGATATGACTGGATTAATTGATCTTTCGCGTTTTCGGCACCCTCCGTTACATTAACATCGACTGATACAATCGATACCTTATTCGAAAACTCATCAACGAACGCTATTAAATGAAGATAAATGAACAAAATAGAAAATAATTCTACAGAAATATTTTCACGAGATAAAGTATATAAACGAAAGAAAAACGAGATTGAAAAAAGATAAGACCGGTTAGTTAGCATTTATTCAAGGTGGAGAAAAGTTACCCTTCTTTTCTAATTTCATTAACGTTCTTAATCGCCGTAATGGAAACACCGTTCCTTCCAATTTATTCCTCCCTTAATAAAATATTATTAGGAAAAATTAATCCTTGCCACCCCGTTCTCGTTTTAAAGATCGTTCAAATTAATTCGTCTCTCGACTTTTTGTGTATTCGACTGTTTCTACTTTAAGTCCTTTTTAGCGGGCTTTGAAATCATTAATATTCGAGGATTATACTTGATGGGGTAAATGAAAATAACGTCAAGAATAATTGTGCAAAGTTATGCTGACTATACAAATTTCAACCCCATTGTAACAAACAAATATTTATTTTGTTTCTTGTCCTTGTGTTTTGAGCATGCTGTAACATCACGTAAAAAATAATTAGGCAGAACGCAACATTAAAAATATTTATACAATGACTATGGAAATTTCAACCCCCTACCTTATTGTAACTAACAAAAATTTTATTTGTTTCTTGCTTTCGTATTTTAAGCATGCTGTAAATGTAGCAACAAATAAAAAATAATTAAGCAAAATGAACGATTATAAATATTTATACAATGACTATGGACATTTCAACCCCATACTTCATTGTTATAAATAAAAATTTCGTTTATTTTTTGCACTTGTGTTTTAAGCATGCTATAAATATAACATCAAGTAATAAATAATTAAGCAAAATGAACGATTAAAAATACTTATACAATGACTATGGAAATTTCAACCCCATACCTCATAGTAACAAACAAATATTTATTTTGTTTCTTGCCCTTGTGTTTTGATCATGATACGTTTCAACACTTTCCCCATAAATGGGGATAAATGAAAATTTTTTCTGTGTTCAGTGTGTTTTCAAACGAAATAAAAAATTATGGGGATAATTTTAACAGAGAATGATTTTAATTTTCATCTAGTCTTATTTGATCCAGTAATTTATCGGAAAAAATTAAATACATTGGTAGGAATTTTCCCATAAATGGGACTAAATGAAAATTTTTTCTGTGTTCAGAGTGTTTCCAAACGAAATAAAAAATTATGGGGATAATTTTAACAAAGAATGATTTTAATTTTCATCTAGTCTTATTTGACCCAGTAATTTATCGGAAAAAATTAAATACATTGGTAGGAATTTTCCCATAAATGGGACTAAATGAAAATTTTTTCTGTGTTCAGAGTGTTTCCAAACGAAATAAAAAATTATGTGGATAATTTTAACAGAGAATGATTTTAATTTTCATCTAGTCTTATTTGACCCAGTAATTTATCGGAAAAAATTAAATACATTGGTAGGAATTTTCCCATAAATGGGACTAAATGAAAATTTTTTCTGTGTTCAGAGTGTTTCCAAACGAAATAAAAAATTATGGGGATAATTTTAACAAAGAATGATTTTAATTTTCATCTAGTCTTGTTTGATCCGGTAATTTAGTGGGAAAAAAAGGAAAAACAGTGGTAGGAATTTCCGAAAGGCACGTGACGAGTCGTAAAAGCAATGGGGTTGTTTACTCGACACCATGGTGGTCGAATGGTGGTGAACGTATTAGAAGGCGGTGTGTATGCTAAACTTGGTTCGATGTTCGTGCACCGTAACCGCCCAATAGTTACGCGATAAAATCTCAACGCCCGTGGACCTCCCAGGGCAAAAGGTGTTTTTCTACCGCTAAAACGGGGTTAAACTCGCTCACCTATCTGCCGTCATCTATAAACCTAAACACCTCTCGTTCCCTATCCCCATAAAATAAGATTGGACCGTTCGGAACAGCCTCTAACCGGCCTTCTATTCGATACTTTTTCTCTGGTTACCGTTTCCGGTTCTAAATCCTCCTATACGCCATCGGACATTTCCGACTTCCAATTCGTTCGTTATCTTCGGACGTTCGGATAAATTCTAATTATCTTTCTATTTGTCTCTTGTTATTTTTATGCTGCATTCTTAAGAATACTACTGTGCTACTCGAATGACAAATTTCGTTCATTATAATTTAAACTTATCTTAATTTGTTTCAATTTAGGAAAATTTCACTTTTAAAATCTTACTTGTTCGTCGAACTTTCCCTCGTGCAAAGTTGAACAACAAATCTTATCTGTGATATTAAGAAAGTTAAATCTTGCTTAAATTCCTATTTACTGTACATTAAATAAATGTTTTCTGTAGCAACTGTAAAAAACGATTAATCTAAAAGACGAAACAATGTTTTTGTCTAATTTAATTAAAGAGACCAGTGAACATCATTAAATTTTGCATAATTTAATTATTAACTCGAGGGAAGAATCTTGAAGTAGCTTCGAAGAATACAGGTTTCTCAGTTTTCCCGAATAAGTTCCTAATTTTACTAGCCACACTAATAGAATGAAATTAGAGGTACTTAAAACAACGAATTTACTTCGATTAGAACCGCCATTGCAAAATTGAAATTTCACTTCGGGTGACATTAAAGAGAGGGTAAATTTTTATTTTTCTTAATGAGGTAGCTCGAAACGTGCAAGGATCATTATTATTCTACGACCCTTATCACTCTCATTTACCCTTATCTCGGTGCAGGGATTAAGCCAATTAAAGCGGCCCGTGAATTTTCCAGACGAACAGCCCGCTCCGCGTTGAATAATATATTCGATGGAACTGCTGTCTATTTTCTATCAAACTCCGTGACATTTCTACGTCTACGTTCTCCGAGATCGATCGGTATCCAACACATTCATCAGGGTTCTGCGCGACATGTTAATGAAAAGTCTGATTGGTTATTTTTGAGTGCGAACGGACGGAAGATCGTCGATGTCATAATTAACATTTTCAAATTTGGGGTTTGAGAAGATAATTGGGGTTTTGGGGATGTGGGGATTTCGGGATGTAGGGATTTGGGGATGTAGAGATTTGGAGATGTAGGAATTTGGGGATGTAGGGATTTGGGGATGTAGGGATTTGGGGATGTAGGGATTTGGGGATATGAGAATTTGGGGCTGTGGGGATTTCGGGATATAGGGATTTGGGGATGTAGGGATTTGAGGACGTAGGAATTCTGGGGATGTAGAGATTCGGAGATGTAGGAATTTGGGGATGTAGGGATTTGGGGATGTAGGGATTTGGGGATGTAGGGATTTGGGGATGTAGGGATTTGGGGATGTGGGGATTTCGGGATGTAGGGATTTGGGGATGCGGGAATTTGGGGCTGTGAGGATTTCGGGATGTAGAGATTTGGGGATGTGAGAATTTGGGGATGTGGGGATTTCGGGATATAGGGATTTGGGGATGTAGGGATTTGAGGACGTAGGAATTTTGGGGATGTAGAGATTCGGAGATGTAGGAATGTGGGCATGTAGGAATTTGGGGATGTAGGGATTTGGGGATGTAGGGATTTGGGGATGTGGGAATTTGGGGCTGTGAGGATTTCGGGTTGTAGAGATTTGGGGATGTGAGAATTTGGGGATGTGGGGATTTCGGAATATAGAGATTTGGGGATGTAGGGATTCGGAGATGTAAAAATTTGGGGATGTAGGGATTTAAGAATGTAGGAATTTGGGAATGTTATGATGTGGGGATTTAGGAATTTGGGGATATATGGGGATTTGGAAATGATGGAATTTGGGGATGTAGGGATTTGGGCATTTAGAGATTCGGGGATGTAGGGATTTAGAGATGCAGAATTTTGGGGATGTAGAAATTTGCAAAATTACAAATTTGGGGATTTAGAAATTTGGAGATCAAAAACTTTGAGGATCCAGAAATTTAGGGATTTAGAAATGTGGAAATAGTACTTTGGGAACTGATATTTGAAAACTTAGGCTCTTGGATACAAATTTTGGTGATCTAGAAATTTAGAGAACTAAAATAATTTTTAAAATTCTTAATTTTCAAGTATTAAGAAGTTGGGTGATTTAGAAATCCGAAGAGAAAATTTGTAAAGGAACTTTGACAATTTCGAAATTAAAAATTTTGGAATTCAGAAATGTAAAAATTCGAAAATTGAGAAATGTAGAATTGCAAAAATTGAAAAATGTAGAAATGTGTAAGATAACTTAGAAACTTCTAAACTCAGAAATTGAAAAATCGACAAATTTTTAAATTCGTCATCGGCCACCAACATAACAAATTCGAGAATTTACTCTAATAAAACCTCCCCATATCCCATAAATTCCACAAATTTCACGTACACACGCAGTTTGCCGCGCTGAAATACCAGAATGTTTCGTTTTATGCAGTATATGGTGCGCGAAAGAGGGTATAACTTTTGAAACGACATCGATACATTGAAAATTTACGCGACGCGAAAATTTGCATCAGCCAGGTCAGTTTCTTTCGTTGCAAAGGCCACTTGATATCCCATGGGGTTGCGCGAACGATCGGAAAAGTACGTCGAAACGGTTCGTGCAATATTGAAAGTAACGTTTATGGTGTTCTGCATGGTAGAATCGATGGTAACGCGTTCTGGAAATGTCCCGGTCACGTGTGCGCGACGACATAGCCGTGAAAATCCGTAACATCGTGAAATTTTCCGTTTCGCGTGCTGGATTTGCGTAAGCCGAGGTTTTAAGCGAAAGAAACCCGCGAATTCGAGGATACTCAAGGATCCGGAGAATTAGCGAGAAAAATACTTTTTACGTTACAGCGAGCGTATTTCCGTAGTTTTCTATTTGCGTTTCGAAACGAAAAGATTCGCAACAGGCAACGGCAAAAAAAAATAGCAAAGCTCGTAGGCTTTTCAGAGGAGAAACGGAGAAAAAGTTATCCAGACGAATTTTGCAGAACTGGATAAGAAGGACTGAGCGGAAAGAAAAATTCTCGTGAGATAGAATCTTCATTCAGGGAGAAGTAGAGCGAAGCTGACGGAAGTAGAGGTAGAAAAATGTCGATGGTTCTGCTCTTCGATGGTTGTAGAACCTTTGATATTTATCTGTCGATAAGTAATTTCAACGTGTTTGAGATTTTACAAGTTTTAAAGGATTTGATTTTTTGAAACTTTTTTCAATTTGGGGATTTGAAATTTGGGAATTATTTAGATGTGCATTTGGAGACTTGGAAACCTGGTAGTTTGGAAAATTTGGGGAATTTAGGAATTTTGAGGATTTGGAAATTTTAGAAACTCCAGAGGATTTGGAGATTTTTTGGAAATTTTTTCAATTTGGGAATTTTTTAGATATGTGCATTTAGAGACTTGGAAACTTGGGTAGTTTGGAAAATTTGGGGAATTTAGGAATTTTGGGAATTTGGAAATTAGAGACTCCAGAGGATTTTAGTGATTTGAAGATTTCTTGAAAATTTGAAAATTTGAGTATTGTTTAGATACGTAGATTTGGAGACTTGGGAATTCGGAAAGTTTGGAAAATTTGGAGAACTTAGGAATTTTTGAGATTTGAAGATTTTGTAATTTGGCACCTTAAAAATTTGAAATTTCTATCAAACAAATTGTCATCGTTCGTGTAAAATGTCAAGTAGCAGATGGCAGTAAAGAATGTCGTAACTTCTTTTTACGATCTCTCTCACAGAATATAATGATGTAAAGGACAAATTTTTTAGGTCATTTGTAGGTTACTTTGTCATCCCTTGTTCAGCATTTCACTTCATTGGATATGGAAGTCTCTGTATTACACGGCTGAATATCTTCCTCTTATCTTTATTTCCTTCTGTGTCGACCCTTATCTTCATTCGCCCCTTCTAGTGAATAAGATACCTTTGATCGAAACGATGAATGTACATAACAAAGAGCGAATTTTACTTGAAATATAATTGCGAAGACAGAGGGACGTGAAGATTTGTTTAAACACGATGTCGTGATAAATTATTTACATTATCGTATCATAATATTTACTATAATACAATATTTTAATATTTGCTATTATGCAATATTTATAATATTTACTGTTATACAATAATATTTATCATATTTACTATTGTACAATAATATTTAGATTGTTTACTACTCTATTATAATATTATAACTGTTGTAATTAAATGTATCAAAACTTTTCCTTTATTAATTCATACAGTACAGCCCTCATATTCTTGACTTAACCATTCTTTCCACCCTTATTTACAATCCTCTTTCCACTTTGCCACCCCATATTACTCCTGTATCCTCCACTATTCAACCCGCTCATCCATACATGTACACATGTTCTTCTCCCCCCTATTCTCATGTTCCTAACTTTCTTCCGCGTTATTTCCCTTCAAAATCCCCTCTCCACCTTGACACCCTTCCCACCCCCAAGATTCTATTTCCTGGCCGTTTCGCGAGTGCAGCGGCATTTTTCATCGCCGCAACTCGACAGCCGGTTATATCTGTCCGCGTTTCTTCCGACCACTGTGTACACGAAGAGGGGCTGAAAAGCGTCGAAGAAAAGCGGTCCGTTTAATCACGTTGGCGTCCGTAAATTGAATTATCCTGAGGGGGTGGAAAGAAGAGGAAGAAAAAAAATAGGCGAGGACCGAGTTTGCGAGAGGGTGGGTTTATCGAGGAGCATGGACCAGATCCGCTAATGATAGGTTATAATGGAGCTGCCTGCACCACTGGTTAACCTCGAAAATGGAACGCCGACGAATTTAAGTGGAACACCCTGGCATGGAATTAATTCTCAGGAAATCGGAAGTCAACCACGAAGTCTTCGTTGCCGTGAAATCGATCTTCGATGAAATACGCGAATGGCATGATTCCATTTTCCTTGTTTTCCTCACCGTGTCCCGTTTTTGCCGTTCACTTTACTAGTTTATGCCTGAAAAACGAAACTAGCTTCGCGAATTCGGAGTTCATTTGTGCTGCACTATTTATACTTTGATCGTGGGCTGAGGTTTGTTTCATTAAATCAGCTTTTCTTTATCTTTTTGGAGGACACTCTGTCAATATGGTCACCTTAATAAGTTACATGGTATTTTTTTATATTTTTCTTTGTGGTGCATGTACACTATTTATACTTTGATCGTGGAACAGGATGAGCTTTGTTTGATTAAGTCAATTTTTTGTTATCCTTTCGTGGATCACCCTGTCAATATACTCACCCAAATCAGTAAGTTATATGGTATTTTTTAAATATTTTTCTTTGTGGTGCATATACACTATATGTATATGTAATTTGTTTGCTATTTATCTTTTTGTAGGACACCCTGTTAATATGGTCACCCTAATAAGTTACATGGTATCTTTTTATATTTTTCTTTGTGGTGCACGTACACTATTTATACTTTGATCGTGGAGCAGGGTGAGGTTTGTTTGATTAAATCAATTATTTTTTATCCTCTTGTAGAACCTGCTGTCAATATGGTCACCCTAATGAGTAAGTATATGATATTTTTTAATATTGTTTTTTTTGGTGCATGTACACTATATGTATATGTAACTTGTTTGCTATTTATCTTTTTGTGGGACACCCTGTCAATATGGTCACCCTAATAATTTATATGGTTTTTATATTTTTCTTCGTAGTGCATTGTCCATATTTCAGTTGTGGAATAGAGCGATTATTTGTTCAAAACAATTTTCACTCTTTCAGATTTAATTTTTATAAATTTGTAAACCGAAGAATCTTCGAGTCTCTTCTCCCACCATTTAACAATGATTGCTTCAGAGTGATCGCTTAAAAATCGATTCGATGCCGTCATAAATTTCAACGGTGGCTCAAGAACGATTCCGTTGGTGGTCCGGCTGTAAATTTTCAACGGGCTGGTTTTTTGAAGGAAGCCGTGAGAATCGAAACAAATCTTGCCTACCAATTAGGCGTTTGTCCAGCGGGATCCAACGCACATTTCGTTTTCTCCCACTTGGATTAGAAATTTATTAGAGCCCTTGACGCGAGCGTGGGCGTTAACGCGGTTCTTTTACAATTTTCGAGAAGGAAACGAAGGCGTGGTACAGGTTATTCTCGAGTTCGAGTGGACAGCACACGGGGCAAAGAAAAGCTGTCGGATTTATAACCTGCCCCTTTTGTCACTTTTCCGTGCAACAGGGTGGGTTCACAGGACGCATCGCGCCGTAGGCGATCGTGTAATAGAATCTGATTTAACGACCCTTGTTCGGGGAACGTGTCGGTTCATAACTCTGGCACCATTCTTTTTCTTAAGGTGTAAGTTATTGTTCCAAACGGAAACATTTTAACAAAGTGTATTCACCAAGGTTAAACTGTTCGCTCTTTAAAATGTACTCAACAAAGATCAACGTTAAATTGTACGTGAAATTGTAATGTATGCTAAATGTGTTTTAAATTGTATACTGTTTAAATTAAGTGATTTAATGATGTTACGTGAAAGATTTTTGTATTCACAAAAGTAATTGAAAGATGTTCTCTAGATATGTGTTTCGAAGAGTTTGTATAAATATATGCAGGGATTTCGTAAAGCATTTCTGGGGCCACGTCAGATAATTAGATTTGTGTATCCGATCACGTATCTGTAGAATCGTGATGGTTTCTGGGACAGGACATTCATTCCAGATAGCTCATCGCGCAGGAAAGAACAAGCGATATGCGATGAACGGAGGATCCAAGCTAGCTAGGAATCGACTTAAATACCAAGAGGTGTTAAGGCGCTTAAGTCATCAGGCTTTCGTCGAGCGATCAGGGCCGAATCCAAGAACGTTTTGTTCGAACCGTTGATCAGATAAGGTAGAACGATGAGCGCGGTATTGCTTTCAAATTGGTTTCCGATTCGAGCGTACGATAGTACCGACCCACGCCTTGCCTATACTCGCCTCTATTCATCTACTCGAGAGAGAGAGCTCACGTTATTAGAAGCTTGTCCGTTTTTCTAACCCGTTCCACTTTGCCCTTTTTCTCTCGCCATCTATTTTTTTTCTTCTTCTTCTGCTCCTTCTTGCAACGGTTCCTGCCACGATTCGGTTCATCGCATCGTTCGATTAGGTGGTCGATCGATCTTCGCGATCTGACTGGCTCGTCGGCAATCACTCACCTACGGGGGGAACGTTACACCCTCGAAAGTGGGCTATCATCGCGAATTTTCTAGCTCGACGACCTCGACCTCCTCACACCCTGACAAACCTTCGCGTGATTTACTCCGTTACACGAATTCGTGTAAAGGATTACAGATTATCGTTTAACATTTCTTTCGCGACAGACTCGAATGCTGAAATGATGTCGGAGGTGGATGTTGTCGAAGAACTGTGGTGGAGGATTTATTGTGGAAGGTTTATTATGGAAGGTTTATTATACATTGTGTTTAGTGTTTGAATAGTAATTCTTGGTTAAGTGTTTTGATACTGTAGGTGTGATTGATAGATTTTTGAAGATATGTATGGGGTGTACATTTGTCTTAAGGTATCTTGATACGAATGATATTGATATCTGGAGACATTGATGATGTTAAGTTTGATTGGTAGAAACTTCTAATCATTGAACACAATATTGATGAAGTTTATGTACCTACAACTGCCAAGATATTTAGTAGTGAATTTATAAGCAGACGCAGATTAATAATTGTCTATAAATTTTTCATTGATACTAAACATACTAACAGTTAAAACAACTCGAGAAGCTAATTCGATAACTTAATCCTGCCATCAATGACAGTGACATTTCTCAATAATCCTCGAGATACAAAATCTAACCATTTCCACGTCGTACGATTGAAGAAATCTTAAGACCTAACATTGAATCGATTTTTATTTCCAAATTCCAAGTATAAGCTTGATCGAACAGAAATAATCCAAATCGCAAAATTAGTTTGAAGATTCTGAAACGAGTGGAACACTAATAGAATCGATTAAATTATCAAGATTTGGTAAAATTGAATGATTATAAATAACGTGAAAAACGATATTGTATGGACATGCAAGAGATACCTATGAATCGACGAACTCCTTGAAATTGCTGATACTTTGATTAAGTCTTGGGTAAATTTCAAGAGCACTTCCTGCAGATTGGTACTTTGTAGTTGCAACGAAACTTGTTGCATGCTGTTCACGAGAATGTCGAAGTTACGGAAGAAAATTAAGAAGAAAGTTTTGATTAGTGTTTACAAGACTACCTACTGTTGAAGATACAACAAAACACACACGGCCACGATACCGTGTACTTTCGACCAAACTTTAACGCTGTTAAATATAATTTTTGCACAACATAATTTAGGTTTACCTCTTCTACATAAATTATAACGACTTTATAGGAATAAATCTACTTTTGTAACTTTTGTAAAATAACATTGTATAAATTCAATAAATATATCAAGTTTAACCAATAAACTCATTTAATCTTCATATAAATATGATTATAATGTACACTTCAATATTAGAAAGATTAGGTATAAAAACTATTTTTGTAACTTTCGTAAAATAACATTGTATGACTTCAATAAATAAATCAAGTTTAACCAATAAACTCATTAAATCTTCATACAAATATAATTATAACGTACACTTCAATATTAGAAAGGGTGATAAAAGGTAATTTTGATATAGTTAAAAGTCGAGTAAAACGTTTTACCATTTACAATAAGAATGAACGAGCATCGATTAGAGAAAGATTAATCCCGTAATTTCCCGACCGCGTATACTCGTAATAAACTATCCTTTTCATTGTTCTATTACCATGGTGTCGGCGTAAAATATCGATACCTTTGCAACCGCAATCTCGAATCTAACGAGCGTTTTAATTGTACATCGGAATCCTAGGAAAACCTTTCTGAAAGCAGATAATAGTAACCGACGATGTAAATCTTCCTTTTTTTCGTTAAAAATTCGATAACGAACTACGCGTCGCTGATACATGCTCATCAATGCGACAGTATATTTTTTTCTCTCTAAATCAATTTGCAATAAAAGACTTTTTAATTTCTGTCACTTGTGCGTAAGGTTGATTCATATTTGATTCGTCACATTTTTTATCTGAGTATAGCAATATAATATATGTGATTAAACCAGAGATGATGACATATGTGGACAATTTCCATACAGGTCTACCGTCTATGTTATTAAGAATTTATCTAATAAAAACTCGTATTAACTTTCTGAAACTATGGCAGATATAACAAGACATTGTGAAAATGTTAAAATTTGTCAAAAAATTTCTCGACGCAGTTTTCAACTGCGTCAAACTGGTTCAGAGTCAATGTGTTACAGGGTACAAAATCTGCAAATTTCTTTTAAAAAGCACTTTTCAATGTTGACGACATGAGGTTATTCAGAAGAAATGAATGTAGCAAAGGTGACAATTTTTGGACGAAAAGTTCGTTTGGTCGTTGAACGGATCGCGCTTACCTTTCGTAGCGTCGAAACGCCGTAAAATCGCGGAAAAGGAAAGAAAGGCATTGTGTTGCACGCACGTAACAATGACTACTTGACAGCAGAAAAGGTTCGAGAAGTTTCGCAGCTGCAGTCGTTCGTTGGCCCGTTCTTCCTCCTCCATCTTGCTTCCCCCCCTCGTCTTTTCATTCGTACGGTAAGTTTCCGCGTAAGACCTCGAGAGGGTCGAACATCCGACAGAAAGAGAGGAGCCGATGTTGCCTCGTCGAAAGTCTTAACGATCCCCGGAGATTCTGGACTTTACCTTCGGGATTCACCTCCGTAGGTGGTTCTCCGAGCGAAACTAGAAGTGCCGCGTCCGAAGTTTATTTTTTCCCTTCTCGTTCCAACCCCCCTCGCAGCTGTTTATTTTACGGGTCTATCGTAGACGCTGATACCGCAAAATTACGGAAATGAGGAATCGGTGATACGTAAAGTTCGGTGTGTTCCTATGGGGATGAGAATTAAAACTTGTAAATAAGTTTTTCGCGGTGGTTCGTTCAGGGGAATTGTACGAAGGTTCTATTGGAAATAAAAAATTTTAATCACACGCTTATAAGTAAACTCTGCATTGTACTTATTGTTTTGTACGATATTGAAGGAAATATTTAGAAATAGTAATAATAGTAAAATAGTAATGACAGCGTGAGGAATATTGGAGTAAGAAAATATCTTGTGGGGGATGTCCCGATAGGAAAATAGTCTGTGAGGGATATTTTAGTAGGAAAATATTCTGTGGGGGATATTCTACTAGAAAAATATTCTACAAACGATATTTCAGTAGATAAATATTCTTGGAGGGATATTTTAGAGAAATATTCTGTGATAATTCAGTAAGAGAACATTCCACTAAATATCCTGTGAGGAATATAATCCTTCAATAATAATAAATGTTCGGTGGTAGATGTTCTACTAGAAAAATATTCTGTGAGGGATGGATAAACATTCTTGAGGGAATATTTCACCAGAAATATATTCTATAAGGAATAATTCAGTAGGAGAATATTCTACTAGAAAAATATTTTGTGATATTTCACTAACATGTTTCGTGAGGATCTGATTACAAAATTGAATCATTGGACATAGGTAAACATATCGCGATAGGAAAAGATGTAAGGTATAATATAGCGTTCTGTAAAGAAAAAAAGAGACCGGAAGAGATTATGGAACGAGTAGTGAACGGATTGGTATTGTGTACACTGGCTTATTGGCATCGATCGACAATCCCTCTCAGACTGTAGACATCAAACAGCGTTTATCAGTTTACTGGTCAGTGGAAGTGTACCAACGCGGTATGAGGTGTTCAACCAGCCTTGTACGTGTATTGCATATTTGCAGCTAATCTGATCGATATGAAACGGATTATTCAATTTCAATTCCTGTTTAGCAGCCAGTCCACATGGTTACGTCGCGATGCAGGAATTTCACACCTTGTCAAAAACAAGTCTGTGTCCATTGCATCTAATCATATTCTGATAATTACAAACATGTTTCGCTAATAAACGTATATATTTCTATAATAAACATAGGTTGAGTTCAAAATTATCTTCGCTATTAAGGTGGAAAGATATAAAAAGCTTATGAAAGCTCATACAGCACTGAAATGTTATCGTCGAAACCACATAAAACCGTATACGGTGCCATTAAATATTTTCCCCTAATTTTAATAGCAATGAGAATTTAAATGTTCCACTTAAATAAAACATCCCGTATATCTTGATGAAAAAAAAATAAATTTAACCGAACCTAAAAACTTGAAAGGACTACACAAGGAATTTGATTCAAGGATCAATAAGATCAACCATAAATTGTTAAAATTACGTAAAATGAAGTAAATCAATTTTTGTCAAAATTTAAATAACAAGTCTAATTTGATAAGAATTATATTATGTCTCGATATTTTGATATTTCTTCTTCGTATTGTGATAAAAACGAAGGATATACCAAACGCTGGGAGGCGAGAAAGCGTTTGCTAATTATATTCCGTGTTAAGCGACGATGGTCCACGACGCGAGAAGTGGACTTATTAAAATGTTGTCCGTGCACGCTGCCATGAAGCACAATAACATTTGTTCGTTATATATGGAAGAAAATAAATTGAAGCCAGTCGCGCGGCCGTTTTTAACTTTTAATTGGATCGCACGGACTCCAGTCCACTCGGTAAACACGCCTCGGACCCGTCTAATTAATTCGTGATCTCATTCGGACCAGATTTACTCGGCCATTGATTCGTAAAAATGGGTGTTTCTTCGTTTTCTACGTTTTTGTCGGAAATTAATCTACGTTTACCTCTTAATGACATTAATACCTTTGTAAGGATCATTTAGTTAATTATAAGGCTTCGTATATGGTTATATAAAGTGTACACATTAGATAAGGTCAAATTAACTTGTTTAAAAATTCTTAGATTTGTGAATCCTTAAATCCTTGAATCGCTATATTTCAAAATTTTCAGTATCTTATAATCTTCATATGTATATTAAAATCTATATGTCCCAAAATATGTATATATACCTCAAGATTCACATATGCCAAAATTCGTACATTCGAAATCCACATGTGCTGGAATTTTGCATATTCTAAAATTCTCATGTCTCAAGATTCACATATGTTAAAATCCACATATTCCATAATTCACATATCCCAGAATTTCCCATATCTTAAAACCCTCATATCTCAAATTCCACATATTCCAAATTCCACATATCTCAAACTCCATATATCTCAAATTCGACATATGCCAAACTCCACATATCCCAAATTCAACGTATGTCAGAATTCCACACATGTCAAAATCCACATATCCCAAAATCCACACATTCCACAATCCAGATATGATAGAATTCCACATATGTCAAAATTCACATATGTCAGAATTCCACATATGTCAAAATCCACATATTCCAAAATTCTCATATCCCAAATTCCGTACATCCCGAAATCCACATATGCCAAAATCCACATATTCTAAATTTACCCTAAATCTACGAATAAAGAGCTACCAAAATTATTTCCGTTGCATATAGAAAGTAATCCGTGCATCGTGTGATCGGCGCGATGGGGGTGATTTATATCGATGCAGAGTTTGGTAGAAATATTTGGGACATGAAGAAAGTGGAGTTCGAAACAAACGCGATCACGTGAATTCGGAAACATCGAGTTCCACGATACCTTTCGTGGCTTTTCACGTGGCGATACGTTCGCCTTTGACGGAACTTTTATTTTTAACCACGTTATCGATGGCTGCTGTGCACGAAGCTGCACACGGGGACCTTGTTCCACCGAAATAGGTCGAAACCCGATGAAAACGCGAGAAGTCATCACGAATCGTCGACCGCGGCAAATCTTATTATCGTTGGCATCGCTTCAAACGGTGCCTCGAACAGGCAGCATCGTGATAAACTTATCGAATAGAATTTTTCGCGGTCTTCTTTTTTTCTCCCCCTCTTTCTCTCTGTCGATGTCTTTCGTTGAATTCCTCGAGTTTGTTCCGTGGAATTTTAAAGCAAATAACTGAAATTCCTCGAGAGCTTGTTGATCGTCGGCTCTCTCCACGTGGATTATTGGTAAACCATAGTTTTAATTAAAACAGAAATTATATACACGAGATTATTTTTAAGAAAATTATTATTTGTCAGTTTCACGTTACAGTAATTGTCAAGACTTTTTTGTGAGTAATAGTTTACTGTTTCAGTTATGCCTTTGATCATTCCTTTGATTACATATTCCTACTGAATATCAGTAGGGTGAATGCTACCTAAATTGAGATCTTAATAACAAGATTACATTCTATTTAGATTGACTGCAGTTGCAACTAATTTAGTGAAATTGAATTACACAAGCTCGCACCATCATTAGGGCAACTGTGGGGTCCGTAATCATTGTAAATTAACTTGTTTCTATTAAGTACATAACTGTTAGCCAACAATATCATCTTTCGGAAACGATCAATTAACCGCAGGAGTAGAAACAGCCATCTCTAGTCAGACACATCGTAACTCTTTCCTAAAAGTTTTTGAATACTATTTCGACTGTGATTTGAATTGCACTTAAAACATTTCGTCTTTAAAGTATATCGGTAAATCAAGCCGGTTATAAAACGAACGAGCCGTAATGTTTTATGAATAATTACTCGAACCATTTCGAAATGAGAGGTACCTGGAATAGATATCGATCTACAAATAAGTGCATATTAAACCCATCGCCATATTCGAGGTGTTTCATTTCAGTGATCAGACGCGAACTACGGTATTTTCTCTGCGACAGTGCTGTTTGTAATTAATACTCCCGCTCGATATGACGGTATCTCTCATGTTCTCCGCCACAGAATTCGCAACATCAACCCCTGCTAATGCAAGTTCCCGGCGAACAATTAGCTTCCTCAAATAGAATCTTCGTTCATGCGTTCAATGTCCTCGTGTTTGCTCTCCAGTTTTACCAATCGAGTACGTTGTTGTCCGAGGGAAAACGTGGTCCACCATTTCAACTCCGTTTCCAAGTATCTACACGATATTTTATCAGGGACAATGTTAGGAGAATATGGACTAAGGAAACATAAGCAAATTCGGTGATGTTATATTGGGGTGAGTTTTGGTTCGAAAAGTGTAAAGTAGGTTTTCATGGGTTATGTGATAGATTATTATACGATATATTATTAGATTGTCAACGGTAGATTGTTATATGATGAATTATTGTACATTGAATCATATGTTGAGTTATGACACGTTGGAATTATCGTGTGTTGAAATACTGTATGTAGGAATTGCAACGTGTCGAATTACTACGCATGGAAATCACCACACGTCGAATTACTACACGTTGGAACTATCACGCATGGAATTACCACGCGTGGGAATCATCAAGCGTCGAATTACTACTCGCTGGAGTCACTACGTATCAAATATACCACGCGTTGGAATCATGAAGCATCGAATTACCCACACGTCGAATTACCACGCGTCGAATTACTACTCGTTGAAGACACTACGCATCGAATTACCACGCGTTGGAATTATCAAGCGTCGAATTACCCACGCGTGGAATCATTACGCGCCGAATCACCACGTATCAAATTACTACGCGTCGAATTACTACTCGTTGGAGTCGCTACGTATCAAATTTCCACGTGTCGAATTACTACTCGTTGGAATCACTACGTATCAAATTACCACGCGTTAGAATTATCAAGCGTCGAATTACTCATGCGTGGAACTACCACGCGTCGAATTACTACACGTTGGAACTATCACGCGCCGAATTACCACGTGTGGAAATTACTACATGTTGAATTTCTACGCATGCAAATCACCACGCGTCAAATTACTACTCGTTGGAGTCGCTACGTATCAAATTTCCACGTGTCGAATTACTACTCGTTGGAATCACTACGTATCAAATAACCACGCGTTAGAATTATCAAGCGTCGAATTACTACACGTTGGAACTATCACGCGCCGAATTACCACGCGTGGAAATTACCACATGTTGAATTTCTACGCATAGGAATTACCATGCGTTGAATTACTACACGTTGTAACTATCACGCGCCGAATTACCACGCGTGGAATCATCAAGCGTCGAATTACCACGTGTCGAATTATTATGCAAAGAAATCATCAGACGAGTTACCGCGCACTACATCGTCACATTCAATCCGATACCCTAACTCCAATATATATAAGAGTTTACTAACGTGCTTTGGAACGGGAACAGTTGTTGGTCGTGACAAAATAAACGCGTTTAATTGTCGTGTATTGAATATGTGGCTCTGGTAAATTCGACGGTCGTGCTCGAACGTGTAAGCGCTAATTAGGCCGACGCAACGATAAATTAAGGTAATTAAACGGTAATAACTATCGTGCGATAACTGGCCATTAGGTATGCATGGTTTGTCATCGAATTGGCTAATATCTAGGTATAATGATCATTCGGTTACAGTTATAGCGTGTCTTCGGTGAGGCGCCTCGCGTTTCGCAAACAATGTGACAGCGGTAAAATCGAAGCGTAGTAAGTTACGCTCCATAAACTATAATATAGATTCCTAACTTTCTATTACCGTCGTTTCCTCCTTTCTGTCGGGCTTCTCTGCCAAAAGCAATTCCGTCGGGATGATAGCTCGAAACGGAATGAAGTTGAAAACAAAAATAGTCGTGTTCTTGTCACGACGAAAATAACAAGATTGATAACATACAATCAAATATCTTTCTAGGTTACCTACCGTTTCATCGCTCATTTTTCATTACAACTTCAATTTAAATTATTCACCCGTACATTACCATTATGTTTAATATTTTGCGCGATTTTCCCCACATCGGTACATTTTCGAATATTAATTGTTAATACCAATTGCATTAACCACGATTACGGATTAAACGATGATCGCTAATAAACGACCATTTCCTGCAACGTATTTGCAGGTAGTTATAAATATGGACACTCGAAATTCTTCATTAATGTGATAGCATATAAAATATTTATAACATCACAAACAGTTAAACACGACATGTTTCATGACTGTTTGAAATTATAAATAAACAAATACGACAGGACAAGTAATTAGCGAGAAGACAAGTACACGGTCGTACGGAAATAAAATAAGAAAGAACAAGAGATCGATTTAAGCTGCGAGGGTAAATTTTCTCTCGCAAATATTCGTTTATCAAGTTTGCAGCAATCTCGAAAAAATCAAAATCCTCGATTTAGGTGGCAGACGGATGCGGAATTAACGCGTTTCCGTTTATTCGTTCCGAGGAGGCCCGGAGGCGGAATTTCGTTGATCATCTCGCGAGATGGGATTCTCCGTGGAAGAGAATCCTATAACCCGGCGAGAGGGTACGAATCTCGAGGATCGCAGCTCGAACACGTAGCCGTCTACGAGCGTACACACGTACACGTACTCGGCACAGCAGCTGGTGCACCGTCCAAGAAGACGGCAATTCCGGCAAATTGGGCCGAATATAATTTTTAAGGAATCGACCGGAAATATACGGAATTCCCGTCGCGTTTCCATCCGGCCGATATCGATACACCGTATGGATACCGTTTCCACACGTAGCTGCAGGGAAAACGACGGGGCACACGGATCTTGCATCGAGGTAATACCGAATTCGCCGCGGGTATAATATCAGCCAATTCGAGCAATCAGGTAAATGCCCGGGCGACGTGAGCTTTCCGCGTTGCCCGCCAATGATGCACCCACCGTATCGATATTCTTATCCACGGTAAGGATGGTACGAAATTGAAATTATTCGATACGATTGTTATCGGAGGATGACGATTTCTTATCGAGAGACTGACACCTTTTTCACCATCAGCGATCGGGGAATTTTTTATGTTGATTAGTTGAAAATTTTGGAGTTTGGGAACGTGGAAATTTGGAAATTGAGAATTTGGCAATTTGGGAATTTGGGAATTGGGGGATTTGGACATTGGGGGGTAGAGATTTTGGGAATATGGCAATTTTGAAATTTGGGGAATTTGGGAATTTGGGATTTGGGGAATTTGGAATTTGAAGAATTGGGATTTGGGGAATTTGAGATTTGGGGAATTTGGGACTTGGGGAATTTGGGATTTGGGGAATTTGAGATTTGGGGAATTTGGGATTTAGGAAATTTGGAATTTGGGGAATTTGGGACTGGGGAATTTGGGATTTGGGGAATGTGGAATTTGAAGAATTGGAATTTGGGGAATTTGGGATTTAGGAAATTTGGAATTTGGGGAATTTGGGACTTGGGGAATTTGGGACTTGGGGAATTTGAGATTTGGGGAATTTGGGATTTAGGAAATTTGGAATTTGGGGAATTTGGGACTGGGGAATTTGGGATTTGGGGAATTTGGAATTTGAAGAATTGGGATTTGGGGAATTTGGGATTTAGGAAATTTGGAATTTGGGGAATTTGGGACTGGGGAATTTGGGCCTGGAGAATTTGGGACTGGGGAATTTGAGATTTGGGGAATTTGGGATTTGGGGAATTTGGAATTTGAAGAATTGGGATTTGGGAAATTTGGGATTTAGGAAATTTGGAATTTGGGGAATTTGGGACTTGTGGAATTTGGGATTTGGGGAATTTAGGATTTGTGGAATTTGTGATTTAGGAAATTTGGAATTTGGGGAATTTGGGACTTGGGGAATTTGGGATTTGGGGAATTTGGAATTTGAAGAATTGGGATTTGGGGAATTCGGGATTTGAGAAATTTGGAATTTGGGGAATTTGGAATTAGAGGAATTGTGATTTGGGGAATTCGGGATTTGGAAATTTAGGATTTCGGGAAGTTGAGATTTTGGAAATTTGCCAATTTAGGGATTTGGGGTTTTGTGAATTTAGGAATTTAGGAATTAGTGAATGTGGAAACTTAGGAATTTATAAAGATGGAAACAGACATTTGGGAATATGGAAATTAAAAAATTTAGAAATATGAAAATTGAAGAATTTAGAAATGTAGGAATTTGGTAACGTCGTTAAGGAATTTAAGAACCTAGAAATTTAGCAAATTGTAAACATGGAAGTTTAAGAATTTAAGAATCTTAGGACTTAAAAGCATTAAAATCCGGGAATTCACAAATTTTCAAATATTCCAGATTCAAAAATTAGTAACTTTATACATGTAAGAACTTGTTAAAAGGAAGCCTGTGCACTTAACCCAAAGAGTAACCCTACACCTCTTCATAAGACTTCTAGTAACTGCTTCAAACTATCCCTAAATCTACAGGTTTCTTGCGTCCTCACCAAAGTATCCTAATAAAGGTTTCTTAAGTAATTTTACTTACAAGTACACGAGTAGAATTCATTGTGGGACACTCTCGAAGATAATGCTAGTTCACTGATTCGAGAAGAATAAATCAGAGTAAGCAACATAAGAAAAAAAGTCTTAATCTAGAACCAAGTCCTAGAGCAGTAGAATCCATGGGATGCCTCAGGGAGCTCTTACGGAACTAACCATCCCTCCATTCACTCTATTCTTATACTTCTATGTGTGCTTACACTTGCCTCAGAGTTCGCAAGTAACAACCACGAATGTCCCATGAGTCCATGAATGCAACTATGTGTCAGGGAGATCGAAGGGGGATGCCCAGACGTAAACGCAAGGATCATCCTTTCTCGTTTTTCTACCCTTTTATACTCTTTCTTATCCATTTGACTTTGTGTATTGAATTATATGTTTGCGGAGATTAAGGTAAAGTATCACAGCACATGAGATCCTTGCCACGATATATGTACATACATACATGTGCAACGCGTATATACGAGGTGACCCATTATTGTCGAGAGGGGACACATTTATGTTTCGAGAGGGGAGACATTTTCGAGTAATAAATATTCTAAAAAATTTGTAGATTAATTTATAACTCAAAATCATCTTGTATATGTAGATGGTTGAGTGAAAAATTTATTAAAGTCTCCTAATAGCAAAAGATGGCTGAGAATGATTGTGGAGTTTGCACTAGAAACTTGATCGAATTTGGTACTATTATCCTAATCTTTCGTGTTCTATATTGCATTGACTATGATTTCCTACACAAAGCCTTAAACATTCAACATTCCTACAAATAAATGTAAACATCGAACAAACGTATACATGGACGTCACATGTTGTGACTAGCACGTGAAACGTTTGAGCAATCGCAGTAGTGAATTTTGTAAAACTGCAAGCTAGTTGAATTTGCCATACAGCTTGAATATTCATATGATATTTGAAGACTGCACGGAGGCTCAGAAAATGCCGTAATTTTAGCATATTTATCATCGAACAACAAACTCTGGTACACACTCCACGTAACCGTGCAAACAATCGTATTACTGCAATTTCGCGTGAAAACTTAGCATTGCCGGTGCATGTCCAGTAATTTCGCTGTCCAATTAGCCCTGGACGCGATCCATCGAATTTATCATCACGCGGATGCGTGCCGCGGCAGGTAGCAGAGCAAATAACGGCCAATTACATCGATCGATCGGTCCAATATCCACGGTGAATCACGATCGAAGGTTTAAAGACGCATTATCTGGTCGCACGAGGAACACCGTTTTCCGATCGTGTGCAGCTACAGGAGTATCACCTTCAGGCGTGCGTCCACGTAGAAACGTATGCGAAGGCTTAAGGTTACATTATCGCGAGACCAGATGCACGCTGCGGTGATATATCGAGCATGTATTCCGGACAGATTGTCGACGTCGATGCTCCTCGCGCGCGGTTGATTAACGCGAGATCAAGCCTGTCGTCCGCAGGCTTCCATCTCGGATTAATATCAAATTCCCTGGCCACACCGCGGCTATGGGGAAATCGATCGCACCGCTTCGATGTTTCGCGAACACGTACGGAACTTTATGTCGGTCACGAACACCCCTTTCTTTAATGCCATGAATCTTGCTTATATGTCCACACACTCTTCACATACGACGCTGCGCGAAACTGTAACATCCTACGAAAATATTTACATTGTTTCTACAGTATTTGTACTGGTTCAGGTTCTTTCGAACTCAAAATTAATGTCACATGGAATACTTCAGTATTTAAGTACATCTACACTGTTTACTATTGAAAGGTATCTGATGCAGCTTTGGAGAGGAACAAACCATTTCTGAATTTTTGTATGTTCTTCAACGTACGAGCTATTACGGATGTAGCACTGCAATTTTTTGAACTGACTCAAAATTAATGTCACATGGAATACTTCAGTATTAAGTACATCTACACTGTTTACTATTGCAAAGATATCTGATGCAGCTTTGGAGAGGAACAAACCATTTCTGAATTTTTGTATGTTCTTCAAGGTATGAGCTATTGCGGATGTAGCACTGCAATTTTTTGAACTGACTCAAAATTAATGTCACATGGAATACTTCAGTATTTAAGTACATCTACACTGTTTACTATTGAAAGGTATCTGATGCAGCTTTGGAGAGGAACAAACCATTTCTGAATTTTTGTATGTTCTTCCACGTATGAGCTATTGCGGATGTAGCACTGCAATTTTTTGAACTGGCTCAAAATTAATGTCACATGGAATACTTCAGTATTTAAGTGCATATACAACGTTCACCATCGAGATATATCTGATGCAGCTTTGGAAATGAACATATGATTTCTGAATTTTACTATGTTCTTCAAGGTATGATATACTGTTGTGGATGTATCCCTTGAATTGTTTGAACTGACTCAAAATTAATGTCACACTGAATACTTCAGTATTTAAGTGCATATACAACGTTCACCATCGAGATATATCTGATGCAGCTTTGGAAGTGAACATATGATTTCTGAATTTTACTATGTTCTTCAAGGTATGATATACTGTTGCGGATGTATCCCTTGAATTGTTTGGACTGACTCAAAATTAATGTCACACTGAATACTTCAGTATTTAGTACATGTACAACGTTCACCATCGAGATGTATCTGATGCAGCTTTGGAAATGAACAAATGATTTCTGAATTTTACTATGTTGTTCAAGGTATGATATACTGTTGTGGATGTACCACCTGAATTGTTTGAACTGACTCAAAATTAATGTCACACTGAATACTTCAGTATTTAAGTGCATATACAACGTTCACCATCGAGATATATCTGATGCAGCTTTGGAAATGAACATATGATTTCTGAATTTTAGTATGTTCTTCAAGGTATGATATACTGTTGTGGATGTATCCCTTGAATTGTTTGAACTGACTCAAAATTGATGTCACACTGAATACTTCAGTATTTAAGTACATATAATAGAGTGTCGATATTTCATTGATATTTATTGAATGTACCTTGATGACGTTTTGGCACGTTAAGAAACTTCGGAATACAGTTTCTTCGCGATATGTACAGGGTAATAATCGTACAGATGCACGGTTCGCTATCGATAACTTGTTACGTACGTGTGACTAGTGTGCATGTTCGCGTGGAGAACAGAAGGGAACATAACCGTGGGACCGCGTACATCATCCAAGAAACTGGAATAGGAAGGCAATGCTCCCGGTTGTTCGCGCGCCTACTCGACTCGAACGCTAGATGTTCCATATTTTTATCGATTTCGTGTAAATCCAGCGAAACAATGACGGGACCCTCGTAAAAACGCTGGGCATCGTTGCTATGACGTTTGTTGTGCACGATGGAAACGTGTGCTTCGCGATAGATCGTTCTCGTAAAAAGCATCATCTGACCCCGTTTCTTCTCTCTCTTTCGTTAAATTGTTCTTCGTTTCTTTTTTTTTTCATATTCCTGCACAACGGACGAGATCGTTACATTGAGCTCATAAACACACTCGCGCCATCGTAATCCACTCGTGTCGACAGCACTGGTTGCCAGCCAAAATTTGCAAACTTTAACGCCGGAGCTTGGATTATTCATCGGAGAACGCTCGGGTAAAATGTTTATCGGTCGACGCTGCGCATGCGGGGAATCGGGAGATTTTTCAATTGGGGTTTTATTGAAATTTTCAAATTTTTTCATCAAATATCAAATTTTCAGATTTTCAAGTTCTTAAGTCTTCAAATTTCCAAATCTCCCAAATCTCAAATTTCAAAATTTTCAAATCCCCAATTCTCAGATTCCCAAGTTCTCAAATTCCCCAAATTCTCAAGTTTCCAAATTTCTAAATCCCCCAAATCTCAAGTTTCCAAATTTCCAAACCCATCATTCCTAGATTTCCAAATTCTCAAATTCCCAAATTCCGAACTCCCCAAATTCTCAAATAGCAACTCCCAAACATTCTAGTCCTCAAATTCCCAGGACCGCCCAATTATCACCAAAATCCCCGAATTGCCAAACCCCCAAAATTCCCAAAAATTCCCTAAATCGCAAAATTTGCACTAGTAAATAAATCAACCCCTATACAGAATATCTATCAGTCCCGCGAGAAGGTGATATTTAATTCCACAGTTTCGTTTCGCCGGTGTTTTCGTTAGGCGGTCGATGGAGGCGTATGGGGGCATATTGTTGCACCTGCAGCTGCTGAAGCCCGTACGCTACTCGAATTTCCCCGTTGGGGAGGCTTGTCGGGTCGACGCGATGTCTAACATGCAGGACTAGCATGAAAAGCTGTTCGCGATCCTGGCACCCTCCTCGATTCGCTCCCCTTTCCTTGCAATTGAATTCGCACGGGTCCGATTTCCTAGCCGCGATTCGCGGCTCCTTTCAGACTCGACAAAGGCCGAGGGATTCCTTTCGAACTGGTCGAGACGCCATGTCTGATGGATGCCCTGTGCGTGCCATGGAATATCGCCGCCGGATTTTATGGGAATCACGTGGCTGGAAGACTGGTGTTGATGTCGGCGACAGGGATTAGGTGATATACTAGATCGTTTACAAAAATTATACTACGTCGATTGAAACGGGGGGTTGTTATTTTATTATAATGTGGGCTGCTGCAAAAATATGTGATGAAAGTGATTTATGTGTTGCAGTGGTGTGAATATTAGTAAAGTATTTTTGGAAATTTTAGAAAATAAACGTTTTTTAAATTTTAATAATATTACAAAGAAACAGACTGGTTACACTATGTATGTAAATGTAAACAGCATACTCTTAAAAGAAGAAATAATTAACTAAGGATTTGGTGAACTCGAGTAATATTATATCGTTGACAACTAATAAATTGTTATTTATTGTTGTTACTGTATCATATAATTATTATAGCCTGTTCATATGTACTCTTCATGGAAAGTTCAAGAAAATTTGGATATGACCTTCATTAAAAGTATAGGAAAATTTCACGTACGTTTCGGGTTCTATATTTCAAACAAATATATTGACAACGTACGTTGATTGTTCATATAAATATTTGTCTTTAAATATCTTCGTGAATAAATATTTGCATCTCGATATTCAAATATCGCGATACCTGAACTGATATTTTCTTTGCGCACACACAACACTCGTGTTGTTCCAACCGTCCATTTAACAATGAATCGTTGAAACAAATCATAACAATTTTTTATTATAGCATTTTATCTATCGACGTGGAGGTATTTTAAGTAAAGTGGAGGATTGAAAATTTTTATTAAAATCATTTGTAAGAATTTTTATTCGAGACCTAACGAATTTTATTTTGTACGTTTTCATTAGATTTTGATCATTTTTTTAACAACGAATCGATGAACTAAATCTTGTTATCTCATAAAGCTGGACAAAGAAACAAAAAGTCTTGAAGTTTATAATAAAATTTCCAGACGGAAACCAAGACCAAAATTCGAGATTATGATTTAAAATCTCATATTTGGATGCCTTTTTGCAACACGAAGAATATCTGAACAAATCCGGAAATAAAACAGAAGCATTGACCGTTAAGCGAATTATTACGTGATTGCTTAATTCGATGCCAGGATTTCTATTAAACTCACGCGGACGCTATTAACAAGGAAAAACCTCACGATCGTTGCCGGTTAATCGAATTCGTTCGACGCTGCAATCAATTTCGTTCTGTTTCGACCAGCGGACCGACACGTTTTACAAACGCGTAATTATACCATCGATAAACTGTCCATCACACGAAATTAAGCGCTATTATCTCGCGGCGGGGTCGAATCCGAGTCGAAACAACACGGACAAAAAAAAGAGCCTCTAACCGAATTTTCGCAATTCTTTGATCCCAGCGTGTTCGTCGAGTTTTCTAAAATGGCGGCTGCACTTTTTTAAAACGCGTCGTTTGGAGACGAACGTCGAGCTGAAAAACGCGCCTCACCCGATGACAGGTCGCGCAAAAACGAGATCGAGTGTAATCGAAAACGTTCCGAGTCCGACGAACCGAGAACGACCCATTCGAGCGTCCTTCGCGATTATCCGCGAAAACTCGTGCACACGACAACGTGACACGTGCCACATGCAAATCGTTCGAAACGAAAATAGCGGGGGTGTCTCTCGAAAACGGGAAGAGGATGCAATTTTCATGGACATGTAATCGGCCCGCTTCCGTCTGTTCAATTTCATGCATTCCCGCGCCGCGTATGTTAATCGATCGATCGATCCGCTATCGCGCTCGAAATTTCCACCCCCGGAACGAGCCCGTCCGTCATCGAACGCCAACTTCCGCGCGTACAACATTTACCGATGGAAATTCAAAATTCTATTTTCTTTTTTCATTCGAATCAATCGAATTCGATATTCCGAGCACGGTTTCGTTCACGGATCATCACTGCAGAATTTTCTGTGATTCCATGTTAGTTTTAGAATTCGCTAATGCAATTTTCTGATTATTTCTGTAATTCAAATAATTCCGACGTACTCTGTTTTGTCATTTTTAAATGTGACTCGGTCGATAAATTACTTGCTTCAATTATTGATGTTTCATTTATGTAGAATGAATATATGAGACAGATATTGTTCCTTAAAATATGCATATATTGGGACATTAATATTAAATGAAAATGATAGCAAAAATATTAAATAACTTGGATGTCGATGACCGTCACTTGAACATTAAACATTTCAAAATAGCCAACATAATATCAACCTCTGATCGATTTATGTACCGGACTATAGAATATAATGTGTGTACTATAATAATTCAGTGCGTATGCCACATAATAATAGAGTGTATGCATAACATAATAATACAGTATATATCCTATTAGCATACCCTGAATATGTAACAGACTTATGTCAACCATGTGTATGTGTATATGACTTGTATCAATTAAAGTAGTATGTATACGTACGTATGTCCAACTTGTATTAATCAAAATAGTATGTAAACATATGTCCAACAGTACAAATTTTATTAGCATATCCTGAATATCAGACTTATGTCAGTCATGTGTGTGTGTATATGACTTGCATCAATTAAAATAGTATGTGTACTGTATGTCCAACTTGTATCAAATAATATGTAAACATATATGCCTGACTATCAATAAAAATAGTATGTAAACATATGTCTAACTAGATAAAATAATATGTATGTCCAATTTGTACCAAATAATATGTAAACATATATGTGTGACTACCAATAAAAATGCTATGTAGACATGTGTCCAATTAGATAAAATTATATGTACGTTCAACTTGTATCAAATTATATGTAAACATATATGTGTGACTATCAATAAAAATACTATGTAAACGTATGTCCAACTAGATAAAATTATATGTACGTCCAACTTGTATCAAATAATATGTAAACATATATCTGACTATCAATAGAGATATGTGTATATGGCTAACTTGAATATACACGTACGTATCCCAGAGAATAGTCAATTTTCAGGAACAACTATATTTTAAGAAGAAGAAAAGACAGTGGAGGTAGAATTGTGGGCAGAAAAATTTCTGCGTATCCACTCGGATTGAGAGGTCGGCCGTAAAAGCACGAGACAGGGGCCGAGAACTAATACACTTTTTCGTGCAATATAGCGGACGTGGAGGGCAGAGAAAAGTGGGGGGAAAAGGTTGTGAAACAAACCCCTAAAGATAACGAGATAACCCGTTTTCGGGGTGGCATTCAAACGCCCTCATTTCCAAAAGCCTTTCTATCCCCGGTCGTGTATCCGCTTCTCTATCTTCCTTATATCCCGCTGGATCCAAATTTCCTTGCGTCGTGAAACTCCATCATCCTTGTTCATTCACGTCGTCCTGATTCCTTCTCGTTCACCAGATCGAAAAATGTGTACTGCGAGTATCATCGTTCTTTCGCGCTTTAACTTCAATTTATTCTTCCACCTTTTATACTTCTTCCGTCATCGATTCTGAAAAAGGACCTGCTAAAGGACCATGACTGAAAGTTTTGCAGTTTTTGCTGCAGTGTCTGTAAGGGACACTAATGTCGACAGAAGAATCGGAAATACAGGATGAAGTAATGAGGAATTTCTGGGGACAATTGTGTCTTATATTCGGTACTAATTACTGAAGTAGCCTGAAGCCGAACTGGAGGGACGGATGGCGAAGGATAAATCAAGATCGTTATCTTGTCTAATCACGGCAAGTGCTTAGCCCGGTTTCCCTTTCGGGATTATTTGATTATCTATTACTGATTGCGTTGTCTCGGAATGTACTGTTCAACGCTTTCCTTTTATATTTAATCACGTTCAGACTACTTCCATAGACTATCGAGTTCTATTCTCATACGCTGTAATTCCACGCGTTGTTTTCTTGTATTTTAATTTCTATATGTATTTTCATGCGTTGCATCGTTGAGATTGCGACATTCGTCGCAGCGTATCACTTTGTACACACCCTTTCAGGCCCAACCTTTCTACAATTTATTTTCAACTTTATTGAGACAAATTTTGTTATAATAAAAATAATACATCTCTTGATATTATAAACTTTAGTACTGTACTCATATGAGTACACTGGGAACACATGTGTACATTTGTACATATGAGTACATTATGCGTAATTTGTACATTAGTACTGTACTCATATGAGTACACTGGGAACACATGTGTGCATTTCATGTTTAATGAATGCAGTGCACTCAAAGTACATTGGGGCAAAATGGGTTAAAGAAACATGTCGAGCTGTTGATATAATAAGATTTACGGAATTTTCGACTGAAGTATCCTAATGACACAAACATAAATTTTAATACTCCAAATTTAAAAGAGATCACGTCAAGATGTATAGAAATGACTGAAGTGACAGAAAAATTTGTTCACCAGTTCGAAAATCCGGACACAAATTAAAAACCATAGACTTGAAATTGAAATAAAAGCTTACAGCCAAAACGTGGATCTTTCACAAAGAGGCGATATAAATTTTGCAGAGAGAAACGATGCAGACACACGTTCAATTAATAAATAGCCAAGAATCGTGAGTGTTCGGCCCGTGTCCCGAGAATTTATTCGAGCCAGCTCCTCCAGTACGCGCTAGAAATAAATTAAACAGAATTTTAAGGGGAAGAAGTTTCGCGGACTCTTTGAACGGAAGAGGAACGTGTCTTCCTCGAATAAAATGTACGAGCAAAGAAGGAGGAGTAAAAAAAAAAAGGTGGAACGACCGAGTTTCTCGTCGGTGATAAATTCGTTTCTCGTTCGTTTCGCATTCTAGGAGAACGAACGAAAGTTACTCGTATCAATCGTTCGCATTAAATGTTCCGAGTCCATCGATAAATTCCGACAACTCGTGACAGAGAGAACGTTCGTGCCATTTTCTGTTAGCCCGTTCGATCGATCCTTTTTCGAAGATCCGAACGATTCGTATCGTCCTGTTTTTAGCGCGAATTAACCGGCGCCAGCTTCCGAAGCTGCCAAGAGAAACAACCGAATTTGCATTCGACCCTTCGACGAAGGAGAAACAATGCGAGGGAAGAGGGTCTAGCAAAAAATATCCGACGATATTAAAGAGGACGTCTAATGATACGGTGCTGTACCGAATGGCTAATAAAGAGGAGCATTGTTACAAGCATCGGATAATTCGTTGACTGTTATTATGCAGCTAAGGTAGCTTAATAGCTTCATTTGTTGGTCCGCATTGCGATATTAATATGTACAAGGTTATTGATAAAGCAGAGATCGATGCAACCTCGTTACACTTAAACGACGTCAGATTATGCAAGAGGATTAATTTAATATCTAGTTCGCCATTTTTAGATTATAACCTTGACGTTGTTTATATAGATTTATGGGGCAAGGGTGTTTATGACGATGGTAAGTGGGCTGGATTAGTTATCAGGGGCAAGAATTTGGAAATATTTAGATTTGAACGTTCTGAGGTTGGAGAATGGACTTTTGGGACATTTGGAAATTTGAGGAGTTTAGGATTTGGGAATTTGAGGATGTTCAGGATTTTACTATTTGGGGACTTGAGAGAACTTGGGGATGTGGAGAGTAGGAGATTTGGAAATTTGGGATTAGGAAATTTGAGGATTTGGGAATTTAGAGATCTGGCAAGTTGAGATGTTGCGAATTTGGGGATTTGGGAACTTGGGGACTTGGGAATTTGAGGACTTGGGAATTTGAGGACTTGGGAATTTGAGGACTTGGGAATTTGGGAACTTGAGAATTTGGGGAGTTGGGAATTTGGGGAGTTAGGAATTTGGGGAGTTGGAAATTTGGAGAGTTGAGAATTTGGGGAGTTGGGAATTTGAGGACTTGGGAATTTGGGAACTTGAGAATTTGGGGAGTTGGGAATTTGGGGAGTTAGGAATTTGGGGTGTTGGAAATTTGGGGAGTTGGGAATTTGGGGACTTGAGAGTTTGGGAATTTGAGATTTTGGGGTGTTGGGAATTTGGGGAGTTGGGAATTTGAGAATTTGGGGACTAGGGAATTTGGGGATTTGGGAATTTGGGAATTTGAGAATTTGGGGACTACGGGTAGGGACTTGGGAATTCGGGATCTTGTGAATTTGGAGACTTTGAAATATGGGATCTTAGGAATTTGAGATCCTGCAAATTTGGGGACTTGGTAATTTGGGAATTTGAGAATTTGGGAACTTGGGTTAGGGACCTGAGAATTTGGGAATTTTGGAATTTGTAGACTTGGGAATTTCGGATCTTGAGAATTTGAGGATTTTGAGAACTTGCGAATTGTGAAATTTTTTAACTTACAATAACTCTGATATGTGGGAACTAGACAATTTGGATATTTGATGACTTGAGAACTTGGGTACATAAAAATTTGGAGACTTGCACATTTAGGGTTTAGGGGAACTTGGAAATTTGGGGACTTGCAAGAACTTGGGAGTATAAAAACTAGGTAATTTAGATATTTGTGAACTTGAGAACTAAGGAATGTAGAAATGTGTAAACTTGCAGATTTGTGGTTTACAGGTTTGAGAATTTAAAGATTTGAGAATTCAGGTACTTGGAGAACTAAAAATAGGAACTTTCCAACTAGGAAATTCGTAGATTAGGAAATTCAATTTGGTTACATGGAACTTTGAAAACTTTCAAGTTTATGTATTTGCAAATATGAAAATTGTTTCATATTTTTTTCAATAACCTGAAAACTTGCAAATCTGCAAATTCAATCATTTAAACTTGGAAATGTGAAAACTCTATAATTGAAACTTGAAAACTTGAAAATCCACTAATTTAATTTAATCAAAATGCGTCCGACAAAATATGACATTTGAAAAGACTCCTAAACGATTTCTCGGATAATCGTGCGATCTTTGTGGCCTCCAGCACGCAAACGCGAGTGAAACGCGAATGTAGCGAAGAATATGTCGGAAGCTGATCGACAGGAAATAAGGTTCGTGAAAGACTGCATTCCATGCGTGAAATTGTGGGGATCTCGCGATGACACGTGTCACGGGTTCCTTGTGGAACGACATTGCGTTTGTCGCAGTTCGAGAACAGGATTTGAATGGAATTTATTGAAATTTGTCACTGTTCGAGATCGAACAAATCGATCGTGTTGAAATCCAACTTCTTCGAGGTGGTTTTATCGTGTTCCCGAAAGAGGTTCAACGAAATGGAGTGGTAAAGTGACGTTCGGTATTAATGGTTGGTCAGTAAACTAGGTGGTAGGTACTTTTTGCCAATCTAGATCGAGGAAACATCTCGATGTTTTCTTAATAGGACGAGTTTCTTAACTTGATAGTTCGATATTTCTCGTACATTTTATTAGATACATATGTCTCACATTTATATTTCATGGGAGGCTATAATACTTGAATATTTATTCTACAGCCAAATATTTGACTCGGTGAATATTTGCGTATATTTCATTCAAATCAATAGACTTTGCATAAATAAATCGGACAAATATTTCAATATTAATACAAATTAGTCGAATTTTAAATAAACTTGATGTTAAATAATTTGAAGCCATACAAATCCTACTATAATTAAATTTTGATATGCTCTTATTTTATTAATCTCTAAACAAGTTCATTTTCATGTACAACCCAGAAAATAATTGATTCGTTAATTATGAACGAACCTCCAATAATTCCAACAGCAGAAAAATAAAGATTTCTTTCCATTATTGACCCACGAAACAATATTAAATTATGCTTCCCCGAGTATCTTCACGATAATTCGGTTACATGGAAGATACAGGCAAGATCAAGTTATCCGAGATAGAAACAAGATTGCGAAAGAAAATCTTATCGGAATATTGTTGGGAAAGTTCGAGGAGAAGTTAGAAGGCTTTCCACGTTAAACGTTGAACGGTTCATCAACGCCTCGCCGAGATAATACGTGTATCTTACGTAACTTGGTATAATTACATAGATGAAGAAAACGGATAGAGCGACCTGGATCGCAGCCAATTGGCTACCTGAGAAAGAAACGACATTTACCGATACTTTCGCGTCTACTCGACAATCTATCAGCAAATTGAACTTAACTGGAAAGCTAAATTGCCAAGTGTATGTTAAACCTATCGGGTTATCACCGATTTCTATTGCCATCAGATTTAAAATCGTTCTATGCTCAACTATGATCTTGTGATCGGACAGATTCTTTGACTTATGATCAGAGGATGTTGAACAATTTCAACATTTGGATTTATTTTTATGAAGTTTTATGACATTGTTCATTGAATGTATTTCACAATTGTAGTTTACATTTCTAGTTTTGAACAAATTTAGTTTTGCACATGGATTTAGTTTTCAACAATTTTAGTTTTGAACAAATTTAGTTTTGAACATGGACTTAATTTTGAACAATTTTAGTTTTGAACATGGATTTAATTTTGAACAAATTTAGTTTTGCACATGGATTTAGTTTTCAACAATTTTAGTTTTGCACATGGATTTAGTTTTCAACAATTTTAGTTTTGAACAAATTTAGTTTTGAACATGGATTTAGTTTTGAACAATTTTAGTGTTAAACATGGATTTAATTTTGAACGATTTTAGTGTTGAACATGGATTTAGTTTTGAACAATTTGAATTTTCAACATGGATTTGGTTTAGAACAATTTTAATCTTGAACATGGATTGAGTTTTGAATAATTTCAGTTTTGAACATGCATTTAGTTTTGAACAATTTTCAAAGAGGTAAGAAGTACACGTGAATGAAAATTTTGTTAAAATTGTCTGTAAAATAAGTAAATTTTAGTAAATTTTGGCAAGAAATAATATTGTAGTAAACAAAAATTTGTTTTTCTGCATTTGGTACCAGCGGTCTTATTTATTTCCTGTCTTCAATATCCACTCTTTTCTATCAAAAAGAAAATCAATATCAAGTATTTGCTGAATTCGCATTTGCAGCCGTTTGAGAATCATTTCAACAGATTTTCAATCACATCAGATTTACAAGCCCGCATGCGTGTGCATCCTCATGAGAATAATCTCAAGGTAAACGACGCTTTTGAATGCTTACATCGAAACGAACGACTTGGAACTCTATCTCACGTATCTATCGAATCCTCATTCGCGCCAAAACCAGATCCCGTCGAAAACACTCTTTGATCAGTAGCTGGTAAAGAATTCGGAGAAAACATAAAGGTTGCAGTTGGTAAATTTATAAAACTTTAGTTTAGCAAAATAGAAGTTGAGTAAATTTGCAAATTTCGAAATTTAGCAGTTTAGAAATATAGAAATTTGGAAATTACAAATTTACGAATCCAGATATCTAGAGATCTAAAAATGAAGAAATCTTGAAATCTAGAAATCCAGAAATCCAGAAGTCCAGAAATTAAGAAATGCAGAAATCCAAAAATCTAGAAATCTACAAATGCAGAAATCAAAAAGTCCAGAAATATACAAATGCAGAAATCTAAAATTCCAGAAATCCAGAAATCTACAAATCTAGAAATCCAGAAACCTACAAATCTAAAAATTCAGAAATCTAAAATTCCAGAAACCTAAAATTCCAGAAATCTACAAATCTTCAAATCCAGAAACCTAGAAACCCAAGAATCTGTAAACCTAAAGTCTCTTAAGTTAAAAAATATCAAGCAATTAAATTAAGAAATGTATAACCTATAACTGCGCCTTCACCATGAGCCCACTACTGCCCCCTACAACTCGTGATACCCGTGCATCTGAATTTTACTAAAAAGTCAGCCATTTAAAACTGAAGTCTGTACCCCAAAACCCTTTCAACCACTCCAATTCAATTTGTCGAAATCACCCCTCGTTTTAAATAAAAATCAGCCCGACGTAGCATCATGAGCCATCTGACACGGTACTTGGAAGTCCCATAACCTGCAGGCAGTAACGCTCGAACTGTTAAACGAGGCGGACAGAGAATGTCTTAATTGGTAGAGGAGAACCGGAAACTCGGTTCGAGTGGAGAAATCGCGATACACTGGAAATTCGTTTGGCCTGGCCGGGCATTAATTTCGTGAAACAGAAAGCCAGCCGGTTTTCTTGCTTCTCCTTCCGGCGTCTTCTGGCTACGCACCATGCACAGCGCAACGAGATAAGAAGTTGGCGAATTATTCAAAGTTAACGTCAACATAAATGCAGCAACTTTCGAGCGTTATTGCGAACTGCCGGTGAAGAAGTGGCTGACGCCCGTTCGAGAATCGCCGGAACTCATCGGGAAAATTATGAAATAGGGACGGTAGTTTGGTACAGAACATTCACCAGGAAAGTTTAAGGGTTGTTGAAACGAGTTCGCCATTGATAATTTCTATAGATTCGAAAAAAACTCAACTTGTTAGGGAAAATTCTGTTGCAGGGAGTTTGATCAAGTAGTGGCAGATAGACATTACTGTCTTATCACTGGCAAACTTTGTGAATTACGAATGTAGAGTTGTACATGCGTGGATTCTACAAGATTAATGTATTGATGGATGATCAAAATGTAAGAATATAACTGTTGTCTGTAATTCTAGGTCTGAATGTCCATTGCATAATTTTTATCGTGTAAAGAGAATTATAATAGAACGTTATGAATTTACAGATGTAGAAAAATTGAGATGTAGGAAAATGGAACAATGGGATATGGCACGTGGGCACAATGGATACGCAATTATAACACGATAAAAATTACGAAATGAGTATGCAAAGGTATAATTGAACCAATTATATAATAACAATGGGTTGCAGATCGATCGATTTTCTTTGTAACATTCCAACTCTTAACGAGTGTATAAAATGGCTTAAAGTCGAACGATTTTATCTCTAATTTCTTGGAGATAATTTCCCTGGATTAAAAACTGCAATACAAGCTATCAAAGCACTCTGATAAAAGTCTACAAGTATTTTCTAGTACTTGAAATTTCAATGACAGCCACGGAACCTAAAAATACAGTAAAATGGTGGATGAAAATGATTGGAAGTGGCAAAGGAGTGATCTGGAGAGCCGGTCCACGGTTCGTGATCACGTCGTGAATTTCAGCCATCGAAACGAGCGAATGAACGATGAAAGGGGGTTGAAATACACGTTGATGTCGGCGGAGGAGGTTTCTCTGTGGTCGACGATGCATCGTCACGAACAGCGAAGCCAACGAAGCGTCAAATCCCGAGAACAGGTCGGATTCTCTTGCACGCATCCGGCAAAGGTGCATCGTTAATGCTGGCCAGCCCATCTGTATTAAGATTCTGAGAGAACACCGCGATAAATCTGAGAACCGTTGCCCCGTTTGCTTCCCCCGTTCCTCGTTCGCGTTGCGCCTCTTGTTACGTGCTTTTTTGTTTACTCCCAGTTGCAATGGCGTCCTTTTCGAACCCTGCGGTCTGCCTGCAACTCTCCCTGAGATCTCTTACGAATTTCTATGGAGCCTTTAGACATCTCATTTTCAGAAATAGAATGTACACAGTTACGAGGTTCAAGAAGGTTTTCATGTAATAATCTTTTTATACGTAAGAAAGATTATCGAGGGTTACGAAGCTCTTATTCTACGATTTTCAGATTTAAAATTTGAATCAAAAGACTAAAGTCGAATATCAAGAAACTGTACAGTATAAAGTACCATCTTGTTAAATAAAATTGTATGTTCTAATTTTTTACTCATCCTCATGACTTCCATGATTCATCAGTTTATCACACGTGTCAGTGATCTAACTATAAACGATTCTAAATGTAAATGGTAAATATATGATTCTGAATTGTAATCAAAACATGTTAAAGTTGACGCGAGAGGAACGATATGTTAAGAGCAGTTAACTCGAAGTGACACGAAAAATAATTCAGAAATTTTTCTCGGGCGCGTGCCGTTGGCAGCGGTTCAATATGGCGTTCGCGACATAAATCATCGTGGACCACTTCTGAGTCCCAGAAGGGGGAACCAGCGAAATGGACTATGTTTTAACCGAACGAATAAGCAGCGATGTTGCGAGTCGCTCGTTATAGCCCGCGAGCAGCTCGTTTGCGAAAACGCTCGGAAACTCTCCAGACGAATAATCATTTTTTCTCCGCCGTACCTCGATCCTTCTTCTCCTTCCTAACCCGGCTTTCTCCCCTGCGGCGATCTCCTTTTCCAAAAAGTAAATTTCGCGGTCGGCGCCGGTCGAACCTTTCGCTGGAACATCGCTCGAACAGTCGCTTTGCCTTATTCTCCGCGAGGCTACGGATTATTCATTTAATGCACGTGGAGAAGGTTTTCGTGTTCGAGGGCATTCGAAAGTAGGAGGGTCGTCGGCGATCGTTTGTTCGCGAACGCGGTACGACGCCCGGAAAACTTTCGCGGGCAGAATGGCACCGGTAATGGGCTAAAACGGAACCACTTTCCCCTCCTCCATCCCAGAAAAGAAATATCAGAAATTGATCCTTTGTTTACGAGAACGTCTCCCGTATAGACTTACGTTCTCGAACTTCTACACGTCGAACGCGTTCCTTAGGCGAATACGAATCCTTTCGCTATCGGTGATATTTTTTGGTATATTATAGTTTCATCGAATACCTATTAAATTTATTGACGCAGGTTGTGCTAATTTTTTGAGAAAATTTAGGACCGAAAGACCCATAAACAAAGTTTTTGATATAATGTTTGATATAGTGCATGTAGATACAGTGCAATATTTGATACAGTTATGTGTATACCAATATTGTACCATATGATTTGACATACAATGTTGATATATCTCAATATTTTATACAATTGTACTTTATAAATATAGTACAGGGTATGAACTATGTACTTCCTTTTAAATTAAATATTCAGAATGAGAAATACGCGAATACAAATATTTAAAAACACCCCAAGGTCTTTCTACATGATCGCAAACCTTGCATAAAATGTATCACCATCTTTCCTTATTAAAAAATAAAAATAACGAACGTATTCAAAGTAGTATAAAATGTTAATACAAAAGCAGAAATACGAAATGTTTGAACATAGGTAATTCGAAGAAGTGGAGAACAAAGTGTAGGAGCAAAATTGCACAGCACCGACGAAGGAATTATCTCGTGAACAGTGACGTTGATGGTACGTAACAGACACGAGCACAATGTTCGACATTTTCCGTCGATTCGGTTTTCCGGATTATTACAGCAAGGATTGCGTAGAAGCCGTTTACCCTGGGAGGTGTTGCACGAGCGATTACCAGAGACGGGGTAGGTCGACGTCGGAGCGCACGACGTCTGCCGGAAATTGTAAACGTCGTTGAATCGCGTGCACCCGGAAGGTGCGACTGACAGTGCTCGGACCCGTAACGTGGCTTCCGCTGTTGCTTGTGTTGCTTAGCTTTCGTGTTGGCCGGAAACTTACGAGAACCATACGGGAACGACGTGTTCCTCCAGAATGATGGGATCGGATGGGTATCATGGTCAAACTTTCAAGATTGCACGCGATTATCTTCTCTGGGAACTTTCGTGCGACTAATGCGTTTGTCGAAACGGAGAATGATTTCCTCCGATGTGAGAAATTAAATGATGGCTATGTTAGATGTCTTACACGGTCAGATTTAGAGAAGCTTAGAGAGTTAGAGATGTATGGATTTGAAGATGTTAAAGATATATTTAAAGATAAATTATTATAATTCATTAGTGATTTCGTCCTGATGTAACGTGATGTGTTTTTATTTCAAACACGTGTTTTGCTTTTATGCAAAAGTGAAGATCTTGATCTCACTCAACGATACCAGTTCATTCCACAGATCTTGGTCCTATTTAAACAGTAAAAATGTAGCATAAAATTAAAATGATACCAAACTGTGTGATCTATGGATATGTATGTGGAAGTAACGCACCTGTATCTGATAAGAGTATCGTAGGATCGGGTTCGGAGGTATCGGGAACGATGGAAATCATCCTGTCCCGTTCTTCCGTGCAATGTACGATCACGTGACAGGACCTTGTGGTGTCTGGCACCGAAACGATCAGGAATCGATGTTCACGCGTGCCTCGACTCGGTCCGACATAGTCGGCGAATGTTCGTGCCCGTCGAGCACACAGGGCTATTCGTGGTATCCCGACACGAGTAATTCGCCCACTCGCTCGACGTTACACATCGCGTGGGGCTTCTACGAAACACTCTTGCCGACTAAGTCGTCGAACAGTCGTAAATACGATGTTGCTAACAAAGTAGAACCATGAGGAGCGAACGCCGGGACTATTACGGGATGGTGAGCAGTCTTCGTGATCAGTCGCGTACGTGTACGTTCTCGTAAAAGAGACATTAAGGATTCTACTGGTCAAATTGGACCATAATAAAACAGCATCTGGATACATTGACCTTTTTACGGGGTCTTCTTCCAAAATTTAAGAGTCGTTTGTCGTCTTTGAAGACCACGTCAAAATCGTTTGTCATATGTTTAACACTTTCAGTTACATGTATTATTATTCATTGTACGTTACGTGTTTTCATTTATTATATGATTCAAATGACATGTGATTCATTCATTATACATTATACGATCTGATGAATCAATTTTATAATAGCGTGATTAGATTCTAAAATATAAGCAATGGTTTTGAAAGACCCTGTACAGAAAACCACCGATACCTATCAATTGCATGGTTTCAACTTTGTTCGAAAAGGAACAAAAATGATTCTCTTTGGTTAACGTATGTTCTGAACATCTAGCTACACAATGTGATATGAAACACTGTATGCTTATATAAATAAACAATTTTTGAACACATAGTCATAAAGTTGAAAATGTAAAAGGAGAGTTGCATGACAGTGTGTTGTAAGTGGATAATCAAATGCTGTATCTGATTTAGTGCAAACATTCCATAGTTCCAATAGCGTACCAAGAATAGCAAGACGTTAAAATTCGTTTCTATCCTTGAAGTGTAAAATCATTGGTGGGTAGCCAACAGGCAGTATATACAAGGATAAACGCGTAGACAGCTCCGAGGCAAAGATGAAACAGTGCTGGCGTTAGAAGCGCGAAGGAAGATGGCCGATAACGAGCAAAAGCTTGACAATAAAACGCAACGATGGAAAGATATCTTCGCAGACGCTTAGCTCGTAAGGAGCGAGGAGATTGTGAGGGAGGAGGAAGAAGCAACGAGCCAGGAATCGGATATAAAAGAACGAGGCAAACGGCGAAGGAAGCACCGTCACGGACGAGGGTGTGGACGAGTCGGGGGTGAAAGAGGGGGTGGAAGCAGTGAAAAGTGGAAGAACGAAGCGGATCGCCGGCGCCAGAGCGGCGTCCCGACGCTCTTGCGCCGTCGGCGAAACGCGACGACCGAAAACCAAAGGTGCATTAAACTTTGGCAAACGTATCGGGGTAGTTTCAACCCTCTCCGGGTGTAAAGACGACAAGGAGCCGCTGTACGAACCGCACCACCGTGTATACCGAAGTCGTGAGAAACGACTCGCGACTCTTCTGGGGGCTGTGACACCCTCTCCACCCCCTACACCATACGCGAGAATGACTTTAACCCCATGACGATCGTTTGCCCGATACGCGGCCGTGCCAAGTAATTTCGCGGTTCTTCCCTGCTTCGCTTTTGCACTTTAGCTTCTTATGATTTTCAGCTTCGGATCTTTAGTTATACTGTTCATTCGCGAGTTAACTCGACGGGAACCATGTAGAGTACATAGGTGTGATACATAAGTGTACATGTGTATATATGTGTATGTGTATGCACATGTGTATGTACACTTGGGAAATTTTAGATCTAAATAATTTAAGATCTGTTCGGAATTTCAAATTTCTTTATTAAGTTTGTAAGTGTTCAATCCAATCTCTACATTTGTGGGTGATTGAATAAATTCGAAAATTTAGGTTTGAAATGTTTGTCACAAATTTTGTAAAATATGGATTTCTAAATTTAGAAATTCTTAAATTGTCGATAATCTGTATTCAAGTGAAATTCCTAACCTTCCATTACCAAATTTCTATATTCTCAAATTCCTACATCCTCAAAAGTCCTAAATTTCACACCTCCAACAGCCCAAATCCCTAAATCCCAAAAATTAAAATATTCTTAAGCTCCACCCTAAAAGCTTACACCTCGTCCAGTGCCGAAATCGATCAGCCGCTGTCAAAAGGTCCATCGAAACTTATAAAATCCCATTAACGATCGACACGCGTTACCGAATTATCGATAAATCGATCGCAACTGGTATCGACGGGTAATTCGATTGATCGTCGGCCACCCAGTCACGTTCCGAGCATTCAACTGTTGAAAACGTCGGGAAGATCGGTACAAATTGAAACGCGTCGTCACGCGGCGGTTCGATTGGATTCATTAAAAAAAATATCGAGCTATCGAGTATCTGTCATTCGATTATCGATTTGTTCGGTAAGGGACACGAGTAGCCGTGATTTAATTCCTGTACGGGCACGAACAACTCCGGTGACAATCGGGGAATAAAATAGCTGGAATTTGGAGAATGCCGAGAAGCCGGGAACGATTTCCACACGTCCGCTTTAAAGGATCGACCGCGTTGCTTTTTCGCGACGAAATGTTATCCTGCTTTTGTCTTTCGGACCGCGACGATGCAGGTTGCAGTTCGGGTAAACGAGATTTCTTTGTTTCTTGCTCGAGAAAGCTTGTACGGTCTTCTTTTTCATTTTGCGCGAAAGAATAACGCTTGTGCTTGAACGACGTACGTTTAGCGATGAAGCAAGAAGAGCTTTTATAGAAAACTAGCTTCGAACGCGGCCTTTTTGTGTCTCCGTCGTTGTGGAAACGGTCGAATGAAATCGCAGTATTTTCGTATTAACCATGGTAGAATTTACAGATTTCGAACGTGGAAAATTTATTATTTTATCGCTTTCCAATGTATCTCACTGGTTTCTCCGGGATTAATAATTTCATTATGAATATTTAATTAATAAGTATGTGGACTATAGGGACAACGCACAATTATTTCATTGACAATTTTAATTTATTTTAGGTATTTTAATACGAATTGGTAGTTTATTGAATTTATTTTATTTCATATTAAATGTTAAATATTAGGGGGATTGCAGTCCATATTTTTCATATTTTAGGATTTTAAGTAATTGTGAAAAATTTGTCAAACTATATCTCTTTCCTATGTATATTTGTAAAATATTTCAGTCTCTTTAGTCTAATCTAAACACTACTTTCCCCGACTGACATTTACACCGTTCGAAGCCTTTAATACTCTCTCCCTCAAAGGTTTCACAATTCACGAAAGTTCATCGCAGTACCGATTAACTTACGTTTAATTAAAAATGCCTATCTCGTTTCGGTCATCGGTTTCGGTTTTCCGTCTCCCTCAGTGATGGGCAGATGTGCCCACCGGAATTCAAGGTCACAGGGGTGCGCGACAATATCTATCTTTCATTATTCCGAGATTTCTAATTTTGAAGATTCTACAAAAATGTAGAAGTTAAAAATTTTCAAGTTTAGATTAAAATTTGAAAATTGTATAATCTAGAAATATGGAAATATAGAAATTGAAAAATCTAGAAAATTGCGAATATAGAAATTAAAAATGTTCGAATACAGTCTTAAAACTTGATTAAACAAATGAGTACAAAACATTCAAACGATCAAATTTAAAAATTTAAATGCAGCGAAGGTTGAAATACCTTTTCATACGTTCGCGATAATCTCCAGAGTACAGAAAGGAGGTTAAACGACCGGCAAACAATTTCGATAATTGACGCGATTAAGACTTTTAACATTTATTCAGCATCCGGGCTATAAAATTAACGGAATTTAAAAATAGTCGAGCATTCACGAGCAGCATACACGGTTCTCGGCGTTATATTCAAATCGACTTATCGATTCGAGCTCCGGTCGACAGCCGTTTCCTCGTACGAGCCATTCACGTAAGCACGGTGTTATGCTTGTATCGTAATCAGGGTCGAGCACCTACTACCCACGCGAAATTGTTTTCCTACAAGCTAGTTGGAGGATAAAGCTCGTTTTATTGTCAGCGTTCTTTTTTTTTTAATTCCCTTCAACCCTTTCGTTGCACCCTTATCGCGACCACAAAAACGCAGCTGCGCACGATTTTACGGTAACGTTTCCCCCGTCTCTTTTTCCTCGCGAGAATAATCCTTGAATAATTTACGAGACGCGTAATTCAGAAGTTGTTTCGAGGGAAGAATCTCTTATAGAAAATTTTCAACTCGAACGATGCTGAATTAAGGCTGCTCGCGGGGAAAAATGCCCCGGAAAACTTTTGAACGAATTTTCCGCCGGTCGCTTGTTCCTGCGCCAGCATATTTTAATAGAACGACACTTTGGAAAAATTTCATTCACCCCGCGAAATCTTGCCGGGTATCGAGTCATGATTTCCGAAAAATTACTTCGATAAACGTCGATAGAGCGTTTTGCTTACCCTCGCGGCGCCGCGAGCTTTAATTTTATTCTCCGATCGTCGATATAAATTCGGATGGAAGCTTTCCGTAGGGGGGGTTTCGTGCAAGAAATATCGAGTGATCCGTGGAGCAAGTTCTCGTCGATATTATCTACCCGATGGATCGAAATTATATTATAATCCCCGAGCCGTGTGATGGATTTTCTGATTGGGCCGGTAAATCGCCTTCGCTTAATAGTCTTCGCGGTTTTCGAAGCGGATCGTGACCTAATCGTTCTACCAGCCGTGTAAAACGTTCCTCAAACTTTTTATCGTCAAAATTTGTGCTATGGGTAATATCGTACAATTTATACTTGTCAAAGGTTAGTTTACGAATTAGCGATCTACGGTATCATAGTTTAGAACATAAATAATAATATGTACATATACCTCGTCGAGAGTTGACTGCTAATTACAGAAAGTATCTTTGAGAATACTATCACATATGTGGTTAGCTTCATTTGAAATTCAACGATCAATGACTATTATTAAGTAAAAAAATGTATGTAATTCCTTTTTGCAATTACATGTTGGTATGTGATAAAAATGTCAAATGACGTAATTGTAAGAAATATGTTATATTCCTTGATATGTTATATATGTGATAAGTTGCAAGAGAACGGATCTTCATGAAATGCAAGGATTACGCGCTTGCATATTTTATCAACATTGCAAGAAACTCTTCAAGAAGTATTAGCTTGTAAGAAGCATTCGCTAAAAGACACATATCTCCAGTTCCATCATTGTAGAATACCCGAGAGCTTTTAAAACAAATTATGTACATTTTATGTAAGTATGTTTCCATTTATTTCAAGAAGTTTCTCAACCATTTCATCCTTACATTTCCATGGTTCCAAGATATTCATGATCATAATATCCATTTTACATTGCTAATTTGAATATATCCTCGTCGAAGAACGTACTGTCATTCGGGTAGAAAGACATGAAGGGTGTTGAATTCTCAAGTTCTGATATCTTCAGATTCATCCCCAAATTCTCAAACCTCCAGATTCCCAATTCTTAAGTCTTCAAAGTTTCCAAATTCGTAGTACCCCTAGCACGTTGACTGCCAAACTGAAGCAATTGACAATTGTATTAGGTAGTATTTTCATTTTTAACAAATCTTACATAGTATTTTCACGATATCTTTATTTTCGATGGTTTCCAAAAATTAATACGTGTATTTTCAATTAGGAACGTGAACAAATTTTTAATATAGATGCTAGATCTGTATAGAAATTGTCACCCATATATGGCACGGCAGTCAAAGTGCTAGTTTTTGAATTTCTGAAACGCGCCTAAACGCGCGTTCGTGTCTCCTGTCTGCATCCTCTATCGACCTGAGCGATTAGGGCACGTACTCTATGCTTAATCGCAAGATTCCTAGCAAGACGTTGGAATAACTTGGTACGATCGTAGGAAACGCGCAAGATCCAATTAACAGAAGATGACAGCTGTCGAGTACACATAGAGAGCCACACGGGGCCGTCGATCGCAGTATGGGGGTTGTGCGTATCGGTAGTCGATCGATGAATCATTAACGTGCCCCGCGCGTGTTCGATTGTCGTAGACAAGACCTTTGTTCGTTGCTTAATTGATAATCCTCATTCGATGGCAGCCAAGTCGAGCGAAGTGAGCCACCTGTGCGATAGCAGTCTGACAGCTTCTCACCGGGACCAGCTTCCGATTAACTAAACAGGAATCACGCGTCACAGTATGCAGCCTTTCGTGCAAGATTATAGGATATCATGTCTGCGCTGTGTTAATGCATCGTGTCTGCGGATGACTGCGACCAATGATCGGCGTAGAACGTTTACGTGTTCCTACCAGAAGATCGTTTCGATTGCTACATGCACGAGATGTGCCAATAAACGCTACATCGAGTCGTTCAACCCTGAAACACGTATCTCCTCGACTGACAGGGGTGAGTCGAAGAAACTTCTACGGGTCTCGTTCAAGTTCATGGTCCTTGAAATTACGGGATAGGACATATCTTTATCGATTGCCGCGATAACGTTTCTGCTAATGAAGTTTACTCGAAGTCTGGTTAGGAAATCGAGCAGTCCAAACTTGACATACAACGGTCATGAATGTAATATGAGCTTCAATAATGGAGATGCCACCGTGTTGCCAAGAAAACAATCCACATTCTTCGCTGATAATATTACGTTCAATTTTTCTCTACGAAATTCTTGTGGAAGATACAATCTTTCATAAAATTCTTAAAATTTAACGAAGTTTTAGGAATATATTCTTATGTTGCACGTGTGAGGATTTGGACGTGATCATAAAAGACTCTGTTATTCATTAATTCATTTATGCCATGTCGTGACAGCCTTCCGAGTTTAATACAAAAGTAGCCCCTAAATCCAAACTGTGTCTACATGACTATTACATATGTACCAACTGACTACCTTATTTGTCTGAATATTGCAGTAATAATTACTGTGAAAAGAATCATAGATTCCGACATTGGAGCCTGTGTATTTGACGATAAACGCGGAAGAGGTCCCTCTCAGTTCAGCAATTGTGCTCGTTAATCCCGCGGAGGAAGCAGGTGACGGTGCATCCTGCAATTTCTCATCGAATCGGTCTTCCACCTTTCATCGTCTAAAACCTAATTGCATCTATCCCGTTCCAGGGCCACGACGCAAACATTCATCCCTCCGTCTTCTTTCTCCTCGTCGTTCCACGGCTCTGACGAAGTAATACCATCAGAGAGCAGACACCCTGGCGCCAGATAGCTCCACGCAAACATTCGCGTTCATGGTCGGTTCCATAAATGGTTCTCGGGAATACACGCGTACTCTTCAAGTCCGACGATAATCTCGTCGATACTCACGGCCATTTATTTCGTCGTCACCCTCTAGGAAGTGCTGACTCCGGCTTCCTTTTCGTACGGCAAGAAACGGATGCAAGCGTAATTTTCCAGAATCGATGGCTGGTTTACGGACTGAACGCGAGACTCGTAAATATCGACGAATTTACAGGTCGCTTACGCGCGGCCACTGGAAATCAGGACGTCCCGCAATCCGGCAGACGAATAAAACTCGACGAAATACGAGCCAGACAGACGACAAATCACCGGTGACTAAGCTTCGTCGTATTTGTCCTTTATCATTTGCGGGACGCCGATGAGATTTCAAATCCTATCTGCGCTTACGTACCGCCCGTTCACGCTATCCATTACTCTCCGACCATTTTTATCTTCGATCGCAATGATTATGCAGAATTTATCGTGTTCGGGCGTTAAACTTGTCGCATACGGTGAAATTCATTCTTTTAACTATATGGATCACTGTTGAGGCGTGTCTTACGACAGCTGGTCTGAAATCTCCTTTCTTGTGGACAACTGTTTACAGAATACACTCTTGTCTCTGTGTATACTCATTAATACTCTGAAGCTGACGGTTCCTTTTTACCCTGTGACGTATTCAAAATTATTACGTTCATACATAAATTCCACGTTTGAATTCTATCCTAAGATACCTGAACATATGGGTACATGATAGTCCAGATCGAACGAAATTTGATTCAGTAATTTACTTATCTAATTTACACAACGTAGATTTAGCAAATCGAAAAATTAGAGAAACATTCCCAGCTGAAATAAGGAACCGTGACTCCACATCGAATTAGATCACAACCAAAGAGATGAAGCGAGGAAAGGATCCTCGAAATCGGGGGAAGGAAGTGAAGGATACAGGAACTATTCCCGAAGATTAATGGCGGGGATCAAGGCGTGTTCGCGTACACAAGACGCGGAATTTCGAAGCGGTAAGAGTAACCCGGCGCGTTTCGTAAGGCTAGGCAGCGCGAATAGGCATATCGTTTGTAGGAGAGGCTTCGCCTCCATGCTCATTTGAATAAGACGGCAGTTAGTTGTGTTTACGGTGTACACCGGCTGACAAACGATTACAAATTGTCTCTGTGACAAATCGCCGAGCATTATTCGTGCACTTTTGTTGTGGTCGGCTACCGCCCGCCTCGTGCGCCACCCACGCGAGAGGAACGTATAACGACGTGTTCGATGCTTTAACGAGGATACAAAGTGACGCTACGTGAGCCTCTTGTTCCTGTTTCGTCCTCGTTTTGTGCATCGATGATGTGTCGAGTCCTTTGCCGGGGATTCGAGATGCAGCTCGTTTCCGGATCGCTCTGTATTGACTGGTTAGTTAGTTTCTCAAATAAAGTTTCTTCAAAGATGTACCTTCAACTTTTCTGTATTTCTCGCAATAATTATATTCTACTGTCAAATCAGTACTTCGAGAAATAGTGTTTGTTTCACAGTTTGTTGGAATATATTTTTATAATGGCGTCGAAGAGGACAAAGAATTAAAAGAAATTTTGTTACTCCGTTACACGTGTCAAGTAGAACTAAGAATGAAGTCCTGTTTGATTATTAGAGTTGCTATGCAAGATTTAGACTTGTTTATTATTGTATCTTATTCGACATAACGCGTATCAAAATTTATGATTGCTTTTGAAGTTGTCACAAACTGGTGTCAAGGAAGTTCGGTATGAAGTATAAAGCATAGTACAACTAATTATGTTCAAGTTATTATTAGAACGGGTAGACTGCAAATTGACTTAAATTAGTATGAGAACTTCCAAGTAAGATTATTAGCTGGTTAATGTACAGAAGTAATTAAAACTAACTATCCACAAGTTTGACTCAGCTGTAGTTGAATATCTCTATTTTGTATGATTAATTACTCGTGTAATTTTACATTTTCATCGCATCCAAAATAAAATTTTTCGTGTATTAATATCTGTACTATGAAATTTAATATCTGTACTTTTTGAAGTAAACTTCATTCGTTGCGAAACGAAGACATTAATGCACATATTCATGTCGAACCACTAGTCGTCACTAATGCAGACAGAGAGTCAAACAAATATGAAGGTAAAATCCTTCGAACATTCGAACAATCTCAACAATCTTCAAGTACAAAAAGAAAGCTAAAGCAGAGCTCAACTTCTACAGATAGCTCCTCCATTTCTTCGAGCACCGTTTAAAACAGCAGCAGTTTAAAGAAGAACGATCATGCACGAGGTTGCACCTTGAATCTCGTTTGTATCAATATCGAATATTTCTCGAATATTTATGAAAGTTTGCGGAGGGGTGTATCAATCTTCTCTCAGGCCACCCTCTATTTCCCGCCCGTTGCAATGCACCGCGCAGTGCGATATCATTTATCTTCCATTAACATCGAGATTCATGTAAACTAGACAAATTCTCGAGCTACCATCGTTGGATCTCCCTTTTTGCATTTCGGCGAGCATGATAGATACATCGCGATACATGGACCTGGCTATTGATGCAACGAGCATTACTCGCGTGCTATCCACATCGAGAGACGCTCGTCACGCATATGTCTCGGGAAAAGCATCGATATCTCGAGACGCTAAAATATGCTGGTACAAGGAAGTACTTCTCGATCCATTTAATCCACTGATATGCAAGTATGTGACAGCATTTCTTTGAAAAATTCTATTCGTGGTAATCTAACCAAACTTGGTCGGTGTAATTCCAAGATAATCAAATTATACCAACACACGTTGACAAGATTTCTTTGAAAAATTCTATTCGTGGTAATCTAACCAAACTATGTTGGTGTAATTCCAAGATCTCGTAAATTATACCAACACATGTCCTAACATATTCGTAAACTCAGCAGCAGTTACAACAAAAAGCAGAATTCAAACAGCAGTGTCTTTGATTTCACAAAATGGATAGTTACGAAGTTGTTAACATTCCCCGAAACCGTCTCCATAACAATTTCCGATAGAATGAGAAGAAATTCTTGGACAAGTGAACATCCTCGCGGAAACAGGTGTCAAATTCAGCCAATGAATAGGAAACTTTGCCAGTGTCCCTTCGAGTGAAACTTTGCAATCGAAACAGCCAGCACCTGACCAGAATTCTCTGGCTCCGCTGGAAGCAACGATACCCAATTCCTGGGTCATCTCTCCGGTGGAAGCCACGAATCGACCAACTCCTGGTAACAGCAAAAACTATAGCCCATTAATCGATTCACGTGCGGCGGGCATTCAGCTTCCCGACCCACTTTCGCCAGATAATGGTGGCGTCGGCCGGGTGAGTACGCAAAACTGGTCTTTTCACCGTCAGGAACGGAAGCACGTAATTTAGCAAGATGTAGGATGTGGAGTGGGCTGAGACCGGGATCGCGATATCCAACGGCAAGACGCGTGGTTATCGACCTCTGAAGAGGACGATGTTCGCAGTGGGGTAGCCGTTGTGGCGCCTAAAAGAGCCCACCCCTCTGCCAGGGGGTTGCAGGGATGAAGGTTGGCTCGGTTACATCATCTGATACGTAACCAAGATACTGCAAAGTCGCTCATGTATGACCGTTCTTTAACCCTTTTTTAGGCTAATTCTTCAATTCTATCTCCGATATTCTATCTTCCTTATATATGGCTCCGCTTTTTTCGACTTTGAACGATGGTAATTTCTGGCTGAATCTTCAAATTCTTCAATTTCCGAGTTACCAATTTTACAAATTCACAAATCTTTAACCCTTTCCTGTGCTTTGGCCAGTCTCGTGACGCACTTACAGCTTGAATGTGACAAATCTTAAATCGTGACAAACCTCAAATTTTGAATACTCTTCAACTTGAAATTTAGGTCCAACTATAAGTTGCATTGTCAAGGATCTCTGAATGTAAAATACTCACATTTTCATTTTCTTTGTTCGTTTTAATGGTATAGCCCTGAATAGTCTTGACTGACGCGTCTGATAAATAAATGGCACGGGAAAGGGTTAAATATCCAATGTTCTGAATTTACAAATTTTCGAACCTTGATCCTCAAACTCGAAAATTTCTGAATCCTTGAAATCGCGAAGTTCAAACTTCTCTAAATTTCCAAAGGTCCCAAATTCTCTGAATTACGCAGATTTCTGTGTCCAAGTTTTCTAAACCCTCAAATTTTGTGAGAATTCATCAATTCTGAAATTTCCGAGTCAACAAGGTTGCAAATCATCAAATTTCCGAATGCTCAATGCTCCAAATTCCTAAGTCCCTAAATTCCCAAATTTCTAAATCCTAAAATTCTCAAGTTCTACAAATTTCCAAATCCTAAAATCCTCAAATTCTACAAATCCCAAAATCCCTAAATTCTATAAATTTTCAAACCATAAAATGCCCAGAGTCTAAAAATTTGAAATCCTAAAATTTCCAAAATCTAAAAAATTGAAATCCTAAAATTCCCAAAATCTAAAAAATTGAAATCCTACAAACCCCAAAATTTACAAATTTCCAGATCCTACAATCTCCAAAATTTACAAATTTGCAATAACCAAAATCCCTAAATTCTACAAATTTGCAAATCCTGACATCCCCAAAATCTAAAAGTTTAAAATCCTAAACTTCCCAAAATCTACAAATTTCCAAAACCCAAAAATCCCCAAAATTTGCAAATTCACAAATGTACAAATTCCTCAATAGTCTAAAGTTCTGAATTGTCTAAATTTCCCAAATTTTCGAATCCCAAAATTTCTCAACTGGAAATAGCAACCACAAATTCCGAAATTTCACCGACGAGTGGATACTGCAACTGGCGATTAGTATAATATTATTCGCGAACGAACAAAGCTACCGTGATAAGTTTTTTTTTCCAACAAACGTACGAGTCCATCAGTTTTCAAAGGGTTAAAGGAGACTCTATTACACCGAGTCGAGATGGGTTATGAAGAACGGTCTGGTCTTTATGAAAACCGTGAATACCGTTTGTTCGTGAACGGATGAGAAGGTAATTTTTTTCAACGTCCACCTTTTCATCCATATTTATGCACATGTAACGCCGGCTAGATAATAATTTCGGTGCACCCAGGACAATATTCCGAATAGAATGGAAACGACTACATCGTGGTTATTAATACCTTGAAGCAGAAGGAAAGCCGTTGGTTATTACGGGCAAGATAATTGATTCCTTCCTAGAGATGTTTGTTTCCCGATCTGGAGCACTGATTGTTCGTTTAATTACATTGCGCGATCGTTTGATACTGTTGCTGCTTGCTTTCCCGTCGAGATTGATCCTTTAAGACTGTTCCTGAGAAATCTCGGATACGATCTTTAATAAAGAATCGTAATTGGTTAAACATTTGTGGAGGATGAGTGTCTCACCCTTTCTTCCCTTATGACAAAATTAAATATAATATACTTTGGATTATTTCAAAATGCAATTCAAATATATCCTAAAATAAATTAAGAGAAGGAACAAAATTCCGTAAAGATTTTTCTTTCAACACGAAAGTTGGTTTTGAAAGCATAAGGGTCGATACTCGAATTTTACTATGAAACATTGAGCACTAGAAGCATCAATTTAGAAGTTTTGGACAATAAACAGCCCTTGAATATAATCGTGCTCTTAATTACTTGCAAGGCTAAGTTTGAGAAACGTTAGAACCTCCTGAGGGACACTTTAAATTACTACAAATCTTTAATGCTTTGACTTATCTCCTGTTCCAAGTTCAACGACGTACGACCGACTCAGGAAGCGGTGATTTACAGTTTGATTTACGCGAACGTCGGATTAAGCCGACGTCGTTTAACAAACCGCCTGTCACATTTACCGCATTTGTCTTTTTTTGACGGGCGAAATTTTAGCTACAACTTTCTACCGAACTTCTTGATACACCGTCGAAACACATTACGGCGATTAACTTTTATATTCGGGTTATTATTCTGACGTACTCTATATTCATTTCTACTGTACACGCCATCTTGTGTAATGAAAGGGAATTAACCTCTTCAGGATTAGCGTTATTTCTTTTATACGCCAAGATTTAATTTCATGCTATTGAGTGATTATGATTTATTTGTGTGATTTACACTTTTGTGATTTATTTGGGTAATTTATGTAAGTACCACTTATTTCATTTATTCAATTATGACATACTTTTGTAATTTATGCAAGTTACGACATGCGCGATTTATGCAGGTATGTTCTATTTGTATGATTTATACAGATATAGTTTTTTTCGTAATTTGTGCAATTATGATTTGTTTGTGTGATTTACATTATTATGATTTATTTGTGTAATTTATGCAAGTATGACTTATTTGTGTGATTTATGCAGTTATGACATACTTTAGTAATTGATGCAATTATGACTCATTTGTGTGATTTATACAGATATGACTTTTTTGTAATTTATGCAATTATGATTTATTTGTGTGATTATTATTGTGATTTATTTGTCTAATTGATGCAATTATGACACATTTGTGCGATTTATGCAGTTATGACTTGTGTGATGCATACACATATGACTTTTCCGTAATGTATGATTTATTCACATAAATCATACAATTTAAAAGTTGTTATTTTAAATCAATAGCAACAAAGTTGCAAGGACATAAATTCTAAAATGACCCTAAAAATGTCCCCCCTTTGGTTAGCTCGAAAGGAAGGGTAAATAACGTGGTTCTCCAAAGAGATTCAAGGAAAAATAATTTTGGAAAATAAACGTTTCTCGAGCACAAAGCGTAGTGAAAGTTCCGAAAGGAACAAGCCAGTGGCAATAATTCGTGATTAATTTTTCGCGTGGTGTTCGAGAGTTTTCAATGGTAAGCAGTCAGCTTTCGAACGTAAAGCAAACGAAAATATCGCGGAAAGTTCGACGATCGTGTATGTACACAGCTGCCGGTGAAAAAAATAGCTGAAATCGAATATCGTAAAAATTTCCCACAGCTAATTTCCCCCTCGACGTTTTCCGTCGCAAAGAGGAAATTGGCCGAGCGACGTGCGCCGTGTTCCAGCTACGTACCCGTTAATGGATTTTCCATCAAAATTTTGCAACTAATTTAATCGCCTGCATATAGCCGAACGTCGAACAATGTTATCACGACCGAACGAACTTTCTTTTTCGAATTACTCGGCCCTTTTTTTTTTTGCTCGCCCTGTTTCGGACAATTTGTCCGATTACTTTGTGAAATTTCATCGATTTTGTCATTACTGCGGTCAATTTTAAACGGTGGACGGTTAACGCAATTTATTCTCGACCACTGGAAAATGGAGAACATTCGCAAATACTGTTTTCGTGACTGAGCATAAAACGAACATTAAAATATACAAACGCTGTCACGATATAAATCTTCTGATACCATTAACCTATTCTTGAATTTTTATTGAAAAAGAATCCATTCGGAAAGTATCTTTATCGCAATCTGTAGACAAATAGAAGCCGAATAATTTTTATTTCGAACATTTTTTGAAATTATTGTAGTATCATAATAATAGTGATTACACTCTGCACTTATGTACAGCAAATATAATGCAACATGTTTCTTTTAGACCGCTACAAAAGTACCAATACAAATATTTTTATACAGTTCTATGATTTATATAATATAATACTTGTACAATATTGTATAATACTTGTCGGACTTCCCCATAATGTAGCTACACCAATGCAAGTTAATATAATCAAAGTAAAATTCAATAAACTTCCAAACATAATACATCAGATACAGCACACAGAGTATAAAGAATGATAATGATAGCGTTCAATCAATAACGGCTGAAACTGTGAATAATAGCGTAATCGATAAAAATAATCTACTTAAACCGAAACACGTAAACATCCGTTGCGGTATTATAAGAAAGACGAACGAGCGTTAAAGCCGGTACGCGTAAAGAAAAATCCATAAATTTCCCCGCAAATTGATGAATCCACGTTGAATTATCCAGACGTCCGTGATCTAGCCGGTAAGGCAAAGTAAATTCTATTTACACCGTCCAATAAAGATCCAGCCGTCCAAAGTAGCAGCGTGTTTTTAAAACGGACGGTGATTAATCGGCGAAGCGAGGCGAGTTCTAATGAGCTCGCGTCGACAGAAACCGTGGCCGAGTCGGTCGCCGGTCGAGAAAAGTGTGAATTCGTTGAAAAACGCGATTAATCAATAACACGTTATTAATTACTACTCGGTGCACGAGACGTGCACGCGAACTGGAATCCCGCGCGTGCGTCACGCAAATCGATTCACTGACACTTTTGCTAACATGCTATTCTCGTAATAATAACAATCACGTGAATATCTAACGCGATGTATTTTTGCGACGACGTTTAAGTGGATCCTCGTTTAGATTACGGATGAATATTTGAAAATGTGCATTTTATGACGCTTTCCTCTATAATGCATTATCAGAAAATGTGTGGAGTGTCACGCGCGGTGTCGTGATGCGTATGGTGTAACAATTCTGGGTTCGATATTTTGGTGTATAATAGTTCGCTGTGTGCTAATGCAACGAGTAGTAATTTGGTATGTGATAGTACTGCGCGTGGAAATTCGAGACGTAGTGATATTGGTGCGTGGTAGTATCGGTGCGCAGTAATTCGGCGCGTGGTAGCGTCGGTGCGCGGTAGTATCTACGCGCAGTGATTCGGCGCGTGGTGGTACCAATGCGTGCTAGTATCGGTGCGCAGTAACTCGGCGCGTGGTAGTATCGGTGCGCAGTAAATCGGCGCGTGGTAGTATCTACGCGCAGTGATTCAGCACGTGGTAGTATCGGTGCGCAGCAACTCGGCGCGTGGTACTATCTGCGTGCAGTAGTTCGGCGCGTGGTAGTATCTGTGCGCAGTAACTCGGCGCGTGGTAGTATCGGTGCGCAGTAAATCGGCGCGTGGTAGCATCGTTGCGCGGTATTATCCACGCGCAGTGATTCGGCACGGGGTAGTATCGATGCGCAGCAACTCGGCGCGTGGTAGTATCAGCGCGCAGTAACTCGGCGCGTGGTGGTACCAATGCGTGCTAGTATCGGTGCGCAGTAACTCGGTGCGTGGTAGTATCGGTGCGCAGTAACTCGGCGCGTGGTAGTACCAATGCGTGGTAGTATCGGTGCGCAGTAACTCGGCGCGTGGTAGTACCGGTGCGTGGTAGTATCGGCGCGTGGTAGTATCAACGCGTATTAATTCGACGCGTGGTAGTATCAGCGCACAATGACAATATCACCACAATGCGATATCAATGCATGGTAGCACCGATGCCTAGTAATTCAATGCATACTAATTAACGCGTGATAATTCGGTGCATGGCAGTACGAACGCGTGATAATTTGATACATGATACTTCGACGAGTAGTTGTAACTCAGTACGTGGTAGCTCGTCCCATCATTCAGCCCGCAGTAATTCGGCACGAAGTGATTCAACTCGTTATAATTCGGTCCATGTTCAGTGCATAATAACTTGCAATACCTGTACGTGGAAGTATAGTACGTGATAGTTCAATGCGTGGTAATTGAATGCGTGATAATGCAGCACATGGTACTTTGGTACATAGTAATTCGGTGCACAGTAGTCTAGCGTGTGGTGATGTAACGCGTAATATGTCACCACATAATGTTTTGACATATGGTAATTGCAATGTTGTAATAAAACACGTGGTATTGCAACGTGTAATAACATGTAGAAGTGTAACATGTGTTAATACTATGCAAACCCATACACTGAGGCTGTATAACGTGAAACTTTGTAACCCGAACATACCAAAATGACCTATTTTCGGTTGAATTTGTTCACAAACCAGAACTGAAATATTGAACGTAACTTTCTAAATTACATTTAGAACTATAATTAAAATTTTCCTATTACAACTCTTGAACAATTGTTCACGAACTATAAGCTATTTGTATAACTTTTCGTGTCGATAATAACTGGGGTAATAATCGATTCTCGTTTATCGACAATTTCGAATCTATTATCACTTTTTACTCGGGGTTCGGCCTTTTACGGAGAGAAATAGTGGATCTTCATAGGGAAATGTAACAATGGCGTCTCGAATTCGCTCGGGACGCAATAATTGATCGTTACCTTTGATGTCCACGGTGAATGGCTCGATTCGTGGCACAAAATACTGCCCGTGACGATTAATTATTCGCTCAACGTTCGCGGTAATCTCGATATTGTTCCGGCGAAGAGAGAATATCGTGATTCGTTTGTCCCGCTCCTCTTTTTTTCGACTTTTCGTTTCATTCTTCGTATTCGGCCGAATAATAAAGTTTCGTTGGTTAGTTGGCTGTTTTCATTTTGAAAACCTCGTTTACAGTCTGATTGTGGTTCATTCGGGTTGGATGTGGGAAAATGGCCATTTTATATGCACAAATATCAATGTGGCGAAAAACGAACACGCGAACGTGTCGTAATCGTTTCAGAGCGTTTTGTTACTTTTTTATCGAATACCGAAATAAATTCGAACTTGTTAACAAATATTTTTGCACAAACTGTAGTGTTCATTAAATTGAACGAAATATAGTATTTTAAAAAAAATATGTGTCGTAACTGATTCGGTTAACACCTTGAATCATGTCTAGTCGATTATTTTATAACAGTGATAAATTATTTTTAAACGAATTAAATACCTGGAACTTACGGTATAAGCTAATAACTATAATTTTTTGTTCCTCCATTTTGACAATCAAAGAGTATAGAAAAATGAAAAATGCTTGTATAGATCTATTTTATCATATTAACACAATTTAATGAAAACCGTAATAAATGACAATTTCATCGAATAAACGGTAACTGTTCATTTGTTCGAATACATGGTTAATAAAAAATGAAGCTGTCTAACAAAGTGAAAAACGCAACAGCTAACTAGGAATTTCCTCGTTGTTGGAATGTCAATCAAAGCGTTAAATCTCGGCGTCAATAATTAGTCTGGTAGCAACGAACAACCGACATCCCTCTGATGGCCGCGTTTCGAGTTGTTTCTGGTGATCGCGAAAAGTTGGTTAATTAGCGTACCGGCAACTCCCGAATCGAGTTTCACGCGTGTCCCTCGAACGAATTGCGTGCAACAATACGTTCCATGATACGCGAGGACACACGTAACCAGAAGGCAAATGGAAATTCGCTTGGCGAACGCGTTGTCGTTGCGATATCGCGTCCCTTGCATTTTGCATCGCGAGCTACCTGTTTACGTAACACAACCTCTACACTGTAATTCCCTTTAAACCCGTTTCGCGTGCGTAGCTTTTCCGTTTTTCACCCGCCATCCCTGTCATGCACTACCAACCGGCTACCGTTAATGGAACAGCGAAAAAAAAAACATATCGAGATGTCGCTATGACCCGACCGTTTCAAACGCGATACTTACCCCAATGAAAATTCTAGGGACTTTTAGCGACTTTGTTTTTTACGCGAGTCGACAAGGTTTCAGTGGTACGATTTTTGATAATATTGCGTGGAGATTGCGGAATTAATTTGAAAATTAGGGGAGTTGAGATTGTAGTTGGAAGCAATTTGAGGGTTTTTAAGGTTTAGGAATTGTTTGGGAATTTTGGAAGGTGGAGAGTTGGGGAAATGGAAATTTGAAGGAGTGAGAATTTGAGAATTTAAGAACTTGAGAACTTGAGAATTTCTGAATTTCTGAACTTGAGAATATGAGAATTTGCGGCTTTGCTGACTTGAGAACTTGAGGACTTGAGAATTCGAGAACTTGAGAACTTGGGTAGCAGAAACTTGAGAACTTGAAACTTGAGAAGCAGAAACTTCACAAGATGGAACTTAAGAAGGTGCAACTTCAAAACTTGCAACCTGAGAACTTAAGAACTTGAGTAGTTGAAACTTGAGAATTTGAGAACTTGAGAACTTGAAACTTGAGAATTTGAGAACTTGAGAACTTGCCACTTGAGAAGTTGGGACTTGAGTATTTGAAATTTGAGATCTTGGAACTTGAGAACTTGGAACTCGAGAATTTAAGAACTTGGGAAGGTGGAACTTGAGAACGTGGAAGCTGAGAATTTAAGAACTTGGGAAGGTGGAACTTGAGAACGTGGAAGTTGAGAATTTAAGAACTTGGGAAGGTGGAACTTGAGAAGGTGGAACTTGAGAATTTAAGAACTTGGGAAGGTGGAACTTGAGAAGGTGGAACTCGAGAACGTGGAACTTGACAAGTTGGGACTTGAGTATTTGAAATTTGAGATCTTGGAACTTGAGAACTTGGAACTCGAGAATTTAAGAACTTGGGAAGGTGGAACTTGAGAAGGTGGAACTTGAGAATGTGGAACTTGAGAAGGTGGAATTTGAGAATGTGAAACTTGAGAAGGTGGAACTTGAGAAGGTGGAATCTGAGAATGTGAAACTTGAGAAGTTGGAACTTGAGAAGGTGGAATTTGAGAATGTGAAACTTGACAAGGTGGAACTCGAGAATGTGGAACTTGAGAAGGTGGAATTTGAGAATGTGAAACTTGAGAAGGTGGAACTTGAGAAGGTGGAATCTGAGAATGTGAAACTTGAGAAGTTGGAACTTGAGAAGGTGGAATTTGAGAATGTGAAACTTGAGAAGGTGGAACTTGAGAAGGTGGAACTTGAGAACTTGTAACTTGATAAGTAAGAACTTGAGAACTTAGGAATTTGAGAACTTAAGAACTTGATAACTTGAGAACCTAACAACTTAGAACTTTAAAACCTGAGAATCTTTGAATTTGACAATTAAAAAATTGTAGACCCCCAAAGTTCAATTATCCTAAAATTCCAAAGCCTCTAAACTACACCATCCTAAACAATAAAATCCCGAAACTACTGACCATTAAAATGTTACAACATACATTAAAACGGATACTTAAACCGCTTCTCCTTAATTCCACCCACCCATCTTCTGCAATTAGCAGGTAATTAATAGCCGTTCGATATAAAAGCTACAATTTGCCGATAGTAGTATGTCTTTCGGATCCTTTAATGATGCAAGTGGGTTAATGGCGAACAAAAATACCATCCCCGCAATCGTGCCGCGTTCATGAAAGATACAACCTTGCTCGAGCTTCCGTCAATTAGAATCGTTAATGAAATGGACATGCATCGCGAAATTAATGCTTGATTACCGTCACGCGCATCATGGCTCTAATAGAAATTTCTGTGGAAACCAACCCGCTCGAAGGTGACTTTGCTAGGGTGGAATTAACACGATATGGAATCCATTGTTCCAAATAAATTCAATTACATAATTACTTCCTGAAAATTTCGTTGAAAAGCATATTCCAACGGTAACGGTAAAAACTCTTGGTAATTATTTTATTTGTCAAAACTAATCCTGCTACCAGATACACTTTTAAGCTTAACTATAGCAAGCTATCTAAAACTCTTTTTAATCACCTTACTTTTGATAAAATTATTTATAATGCATAACTGTGTTAAATATACAAAAGAATTTTTTAAGAACCATTTTTCTTTTGCTCTCCTAATGATAATAATTTTTGTAATGTTACGTATAACAAATAAGCTCGTGTATCTGTAATTTTCATTTCAAATTATGCAGGGTATTGTTACTTCCTAGTTAGGTATGATTACATTATCATTGTACGGAAATGTAACAGGCTCAGATGTGCGCAACGCAGCATCAATCACATTTTAGAATAATTCCCAGCTCTGTTCGACGGAGTGACCAAAAGGGAATCCAATCGAACCATCGTACGGTATTAGCCATAATCATCGGTGGTTCTGCTTTCACGTTACCATCATTATCCCCCTCAAATTCCACACCCGCGCTTATAATTACCTAACACCGCGGGAAAATGTTTAATGCGCCGTTATGACCGCCTATCTTGCTATCTATCAATTACGGTACCGTTGTTTGCTTTTCCTGTTATTAGAAGTGCTCTATACAAATGATCGTAATCCGTATCTTCACATTGCCACTTTTCAATATTTTCGAATTTAAATTTAAGACTTGTGGATTTTGGAAAATTACTACTTTTGCAAGGAACTTTTCGTTGTGGAGCTTTAGAACTTGGTAAGCTTGCTACTTTCGGTTATTGTTTGCTAGTGTAAACTTTACCGAATTTGGGACTTTAAATTTTTAGGTGCAGAATTTTGCAAGTTTATAAATTTGCTACTTTAGGAATTTGAGATTTACAAATTTTTGGGTGCAGTTTTGCAAATTTGTAAGTTTGCTACTTTTGGAATTTGAGGTTTACAAATTTTTGGTTACAGTTTTGCAAGTTTGCAAGTGTAAAATTTTCCAAATTCGGGACGTACAAATTTTTGGGTGCAGTTTTGCAAGTTTGCAAGTTTGTTACTTTTGGAATTTGGGACTTACAAATTTTTGGTTACAGTTTTGCAAGTTTGCAAGTGTAAAAGTTTCCAAATTTGGGGCGTACAAATTTTTGGGTGCAGTTTTGCACCTTTGCTACTCTGCACCTTTTAGAATTTGGTACTCTATAATTTTCGATCGTTTTGCAACTTTGCAAGTTTGTAACTTTGACAGTTTGAAACTTTCAAACATTATGACACCGATATTTCAAAGTTCTCGAACTTGAAGTACTAATATCCCTGGATGAAGATGTTAACTCCGTAATGGCGGTAGTAAAGTAATTACAATAACCATTACACCAGTCAACAACCACCGTTAACAAAAAATAACCATCTAAAAAAATACTATCCGATAGCATCGATGCCACCGTAATTTTTGGACCGTTTAACCTAAACGCTTGACAAAAGCACTAGAAAAGTGTCAAACGAGGTTTCGTAAATATTAGGAAGAGAAACGTGGAGCAAAGTCGACGAGCTTTGTTACGGTTCTCAAAGCGGTACATTTTCATGGGGACACTTAACGCGTACTCGAGCAGCCACGATGAAACGTTTCGAGAAGAAGAGAGAAATGCAGCCTCGATCGAAGGTTGTTTGATCATGGTGGAAACTCGATAACGGCAATGGAAAGGGTATCAAAAAAAAAATCGAGTTAAAAGTTTGCCCAAGCCGCCGGTGACCCGGCTTTTAATAAAGACTTTACGCCGGAAGAAATCCGAAAGAATAATATCGGCACGAAGTAACCCGCGAGAGGAAGTTAGACGACTAAAGCGTTGGCTGTCGAGCTTTCGACCACGCTCGATTTCTTTTATTTTTTTTTTCTCTCTCTGGAATTATCGATCGTTTAGAGGGCAGCCTCGTGAAATCACGTTACGAAGCTTGCCCGGTTACGAGATAAAAACCGTTTTAGATCGTTTAACGGCGCGTTTCGAGAGTGGAAAACGGTGTTTTCGGAAGAGGGAAAAGGATCGTGCGAAGACGATCACGGGTTCTGGTCGCGCGAGAAGTCACGGCACGATCGTAAAATCGTGTTTGAATTGTTTTAAGCCGAGTGACACGAACACCTTTATGTCACCGCTTTCTTCCACCGCTTGTACGGACGTGTACGTACGTCGCCGTGCCCCGTTAAAAGCGTCGAATTTATCCTGGGAAAACGAGGGCTACGAAATTCCTGTAAAGCTGTTTAATCCTTGTACCCTTACGGACGAGTTACGTCCATTTAGACTTTAAGCTCGATCAACACGTTCCTGGACTCAGTGAATACGTACGCTTTTTCCGACGGACTTTTAACGGAACTTCCACAACTTCAATCGCTAGTTGACGTTCATGGACACGTTTGAAATAATCGGCAATTACGCGTTCAAAGATGAGGTATTTTTAACAAATCCAAATATTTTCACGATTTATATTTATTATTCAAGTTATGAGAATTTTCGAAGGGGTAAGTTGTGGTTATTTGGGTAAAGAAGAAGTTTATCGAAGAAAAATATTTATATATCGAAAAATTCAAATGAACAAAAAGGCACGCTCCTGTGTTTTTATTCACTAGCTTGTAACCGACTGATACATATAAGATCAATAAGATTCGTCACACATTCTCACAACATTTACAGACTACGTCAACACTCATACACGTGGTAGAATCGTACGAAAATTAAAGTCTGTCACATATGACGTCATAGTCAAAGTGTTGAGGAAGGTTAATAATGTGAAAATTTTGGAATTCGATTGGAAATGAAAGAATGTGTAAATACAGTTTTCTTAAAAATTGTCTAAAAGCAAAATAACCCGAAAGCACGTAACGCGTTAAAGGACCATTTGAATTTCGCGCGCAAATCTCGGGGAGAGAAACAAAAGGGTAGTGAATTTGTCCGCGACGGGTTATAAATAAAATATTTGAGTCGCGGTGGTTTGAGAAGAGGGTGAAAAAGAGATCGAGGAAAGAAGAAAGTTGGATGGTCGGTTTGCCAAACGGTGCTTAGTATTCCGCGAGGCGATCAGACTTCGCGAGCGGCATCTAACTGTGACGGAAGTGCCAAGTATCTTCGGGGCAGCCGGAAGTGCTAGCGAGAAGTAACTAAGGGGGCGGTTGGCTGACTCGAAAATGGGTAAGGAGATGTGACCAGCAGTTTTAAAACGGACGAGAATTAAGAAGGGTTAAACGAATGATTTAGGTGGCTGCCAGGGTTGCTTCTCCGAGAAACTCGCAATTAAATTAACTTAACGGGAACAGAGCTGGTCGAAGTGTCGGCAAACTTGCTTAACATTCGAACAACGTGCTGAACCGGTCTACCGTATCGATCTGTGTGCACGTGTAAAACCAATCTCCATATTCATACACGCACGCTAATACTCTTATAAACGGTCGACTGATTCCCACCCGAGAAAGGTGTCCCGGTGGCTGACTCGTGCTTTAATTAGCAAAAGTGGATCACTTGTTACGAGATTGTAAACGTTTGCGGAAGAAACCTTCTTGGACAGGTTTCGTACTTTCCTTTCTAAATCTTGAGTCTCTAATTGATCGATACAACTTGATTAATGGTCGATTCCACGATGTCTGAACAAAGTGCTGAGCTAATTATTATTAATTCTGACTTCTTGTTGTCGACAACTTTGTCAACAGAATGAGTGTAATTTTATTTTTTTCAAGCAACATGGATGCCATTCAATAGGGAACTCGTTATGTCTGAATATTGCGAGAAATGTCCCGAGTTTCAAATATATAAATTCTTTTAAAAATTCCATTTAATGTACTCCATAATTTGTTAAAATATCTCTTTTGCAAGTGACTTCTAAATATTTTATTTCTTAAAATAAACCTTCTGCAATCATAATTTTGAAAATACGGATTAGTGAATTTATAGATCTCCAGCCAGGGATTTAAGTATTTCAATAGGTAGTTTGATAAAGAAAGATTCATCAGAGGATCTAGATGAAATGATTTTTACATCAAAGTTACATTAGTATCTTATTCGATGTCAGTTCGTTGCAGATGGACTTTTAATTCGGTTAATTAATGTATTGCTGTATCCGAGATGAGCGAACGTTCCTGACCTTTCAACATTTTAAATGTTCGAAAAAGAACGCGTTTCTGATCGTAAGCTGGTGAGAATTATTGAATCAACTGCGAGATGAATTAAACGTATCTAAAAGCGCTTTTGAGCAGCGCTATTCGCGAAAATTGCTGCCGCATTATTGGAATAAGCTTCTGAAGCGAGCTTTCGTAATTTTTTGCAGATAAGTAAAATAATTAATTACTTGTCACGAATAAGTAAAATAATTTTTACCGAGTGATTAACAAAAACGAAGAACATTAGTAGTCGCTGAAATATATCATATTATTAATCAATATTCGTGACATTATTATTTATACGTGTGCTTATCACACTTTTCAGATACTTCGACGAAATTGATATGTCACGTTATTGATATAACGCGTTTCAGCAATATTAATTAATAAATTTATCAGTTCGCTTCACTTAATTAGTCAATTGAATTTAGCCATTTGTCGTAAATTCTTTGACACGTATTTTAAAGAATATTCAATCGTTTCGTTCAAATTCTTTTTCAATAATTACTACGACAAATTTTACTTCAAAATCTCAAAGATCCAAAATTCAAGATTTCTAAAAGTCTCAAATCCTAAAAATTCCAAACTCTAAAAGGTTTAAAAACTGAAAGAAAAAACGAAACCTGAAAAACCTGGAAGTTCTCTTACTAAAAGATGTAACTTCAACGAATCGATGCACGTTAAGAAACCCTTTTTCCTTGTTTACCCAAGTTTCCACGGTTCTTCGTCGCCGATTAGCTGCGATTTTCATTGGCGAATTCACTCAGAATGAACAAGCGTGTACACTTAAGCGAAACTTAGTTTTTTTCGTCTTCTGAAAAGTTAGCCCCAGATTAAGGGTTTTGAGAGGATTCGGTCGACTCGCGATTTAGTTAGTTCGTAATTAGCTCCTGCTTTTCTTCGGATCCCTCAGGTAACTACGTCTTGGTAATTGTCGAAAAAGTTTCGAAAGAAAAATGAGAAATTTTCTATACCTTTCTTTCGTAGCTTTCTTGAAAATCTGCTAGAATATATCGTAAAATTCCTGTATTTTCTCAGACACTACCAAATTGCTTTCATTATTATAATAAGATAATTTACTACTATTTTCTGATTGTACAAAAATTGTAGTCTCAATATAATTTTTGTAAAAATACAATATTTGTGTAATTTTTAAAATTGCAGTGTTAGGCCAATTCTTAAAATTGCAGTGATGGACTAATTTTTAAAATTGCATTGATAGACTAATTTTTTAAATTGCAGCGTTAGACTAATTGTTAAAATTGCAGCGTTAGAATAATTGTTAAAATTTCAGCGTTAGAATAATTGTTAAAATTGCAGCGTTAGACTAATTGTTAAAATTGAAGTGTTAGACTAATTATTAAAATTGCAGCGTTAGAATAATTGTTAAAATTTCAGCGTTAGAATAATTGTTAAAATTGCAGCGTTAGACTAATTGTTAAAATTGAAGTGTTAGACTAATTATTAAAATTGCAGCGTTAGAATAATTGTTAAAATTGCAGCGTAGGACTAATTGTTAAAATTGAAGTGTTAGAGTAATTTCTAAAATTACAATGTTAGTGTAATTTTTTCAAATTGCAGCTTTAGACTAATTGTTAAAATTGCAGTGTTAGACTAATGGTTAAAATTGCAGTGTTAGACTAATTTGTTCAGAGTAATTTCAATGTCAGCATACGTATCGAAGAAGTTATTCTCCATCGAAAATAGGAAGAGCCTGATCGAATATCGTTTATCAAGGAGACACCGTTAACGATTCCGTGGCTCTGAAACCGGACTAAAGCGACGTACAAACGGAGGCAGATATTCGGTTCGAAGAGTTGTCTGTCTCTCTCCGAGAACTTTTTCCCATCGAACCATCAAAGCCCGTGGATCGTATAATTACCTTTGAACTGAGACTTTGATCGTAAGGCGTCACGGCACGATCGCGTCGTCTACGGGAAAGATGGCTGGCGCCAGTAAAGGAAGGCAATTTGCAAGCAATCAGCGTTGGGACGTAGTTAAAAGCAGAGGAGATCCGTTCTGGGAGTCACTCGCTAACCTGCGAGTCAGCCGGCATAGTCCAACTAGGACAGGATCTCCCATGAGAGACATACCGATGCTCCATGGAACTTGCCCCGACTCCTTTCGACCTTTCCATCTGCCCTTTAGCCCTCTTTGTGCTTCTTCGTTCCTGTCCATCTGCTTTCGCGTGAACTTCAATACCCGATGTGGCCCATGCGAGCACCTCTATACCTTTCATTACCTTCAGAATCTTCTTGCTAATTAATATGTAATCTTATTCGGATTATCTTATTGACGCATTCGCGAGTATACACTTCTCTTTGACTTAATTTCACGATTTGATCTGGGAAATGGTATTTCGGAGATTTTGAAGGACGTGGTGTAGATTTTTAAGTGATTAAGGTGACATTTTGGAGAATTTTAATGAGAGACGCCCATACGCGCGGGTGTGCATGGGGGTGTGATGACGTGACGCATACATACTCTTAAGTCGCCCACACATAATATGTCAATTTCAAGCTGAATCTTTGAATTTTACATTTGCTTGATTTATGAGTACTTTCACTGCTGTTTTGATAGAATACCTCTATTGTCTCACCGACAGCACTTTTAGTGGTTAGTTCATAATAGTACTTTTGCTGACTGACTGAACTGTACCTTGATTAGCTATTTAATGACAAAACTATTATACCTTGACTGTCAAAAAGAGGTTTCTTGAATGCTTGACAGCAGCACCTTTGTTGTTTGATTTATAAGAATACTTTCAATGTTGACTTGATAGAGAATACTTTTATTGTCTGACTTGACAAAAAATACTTTCAATACTGACTTGATAAAGAATACGGTTATTGTCTGATCGATAGCAATACTTTTGGTGACCAATAAATAACAGTACTTTTGTTGACTGACTGATGAAGTGTACCTTCATTGGCTATTTAATGACAGCATTATTATAGCTTGACTGACAAAATTATTTTTCTTGAATGTCTGATGACACCACCTTTACTTGATTTATAAAAATACTTTAATTTTTCGAGATAGAGCTAGAAAGCGCTGAAGAAAGAGTACTTTTATCCGTTATTTGATAAAGAGTACTTTCACAGCCCGATCGACAGGAGTATCGATTGATCGACAACAGAGTAGCTATTGATAAGTTTTAACAGCAAGGAGGATAATTAATTTTGGGTTTGGAAGGATAAAGCCGCGAAAGAACCGCGGTAGAGTTTGGACAAAGCTGGAATTCGCGTACAGGCCACAAAATACGAATCGTTGGCCCGTCGAGGCTCATAAAACACTCCACGAGCTGCGGTACCATTCCAGAGGGGTGGTCCATTCTGGCTCGTTCGAGCGTTAAGATCGCCCGCTCAATTACGATGAGAACGAACCGAACGTAGACGAACAGAGAAAGAGAGGCGAGAACTGAAACCCATCGGGTGACCACGTTCGCTATCCGCGATGTTCGGTGAACCCAAATGGCAAGAACACCGGATATCGATGCACGGTGTCCTCCGTGAGTTCGCATGAAAATTGAACAGAAAAGACCTAATCGTTTCTCGTTTATGAGCAACGGAAATCTGTCTAATTCTGATTACCGAAGTGACAATCAGTTTTCGAGTTAAAGTACTAGACAAGCTGATTTAGGTGAAACGAGTTCAGGAGACATTTGATTGAAATGGGTTAACGCGAGAAATAGTTTGGGGAATGAAATTCAATGCTCGAAAAACGTACAGAGAAGTCAGAAATAGTGGGAAATTGTAAAATATACAAGGGAACATGATCTGGATTCTCGTATCGCGGTTCCATTACTGAAATCAAATACAACAGCTTCATTTAGATGCAGTATCTTGATTCCCGAATAGAACCATAATCGGATATGGATCAAATGGCAGCTGTACCGAAAACTACTAAGAACGAATTAAAAGGGAAACTACTTATTGTCATTAATAAATTATATCGTTAAATCAGTTTTCAATGGAGAATGTCAGTCTTCTCATCTCGAACAGTTGATTCGATCTTTAACAAGTTAAGGGCTTACGATAGTAATAACTTGTTAACGTTCTACAAACGTTTATCCAGGAATAAAATCAAACAGCAAGTGACTTCTGTAAAGAAGATAAGAGAGAATATCCTTTAGTATGATCCATTTTTTCGTTCACCCTGTTCTGGTTCCCTTTGCGTTTCGCGAAGGCGTTTAAGTAGAAAACTGCTCGGAGGATAATTGCGGAGAGGACCGTGTTATTTGAGACCCACACCGCTGTTGGAGAGGACAAAGGTGACGCGGAAGTGGTCAATGAAGAAAAGATGAGCCGACCGTGAAGGGGAAAGGAAAGAGGCGGGAAGAAAAAAGGAACGCGTTCTTGTAAAAGGGGTTCTAGGCCACAGGACGTCCATGAACCATCTACCTACGCATTCTAATAGCGTCAGGTATGAAACGTTAAGGCTCATTCACAATTCAACCCGAATTCCAATATTTAGGTACTTTGCTATGTGGAGATATAGAGTTTGACAATTCGCTGAGTTGGAAATCTGCAAATTTTGGGATTTAGGGTATAGGAATCTGGGGAGTTAGATTTAAGCACTTGACAATTTGCAGAGTTAACAATTTAGGGATTTGCAAGTTTAGGGATTTGACAGGTCAAGAATTTGGGAATCTAGGAATCTGGGAGTTTGGGGATTTGGGAATCAAGGGATTTCGGACTTTATGGATTTGGAATTTTAGTGATTCGGAATTTTAGGGATTTGGAATTTTAGAGATTTGGGATTTTAGGGATTTGGGAATTGAGAGATTTGGGAATCTAGGGATTTCGGACTTTATGGATTGGGGATTTTAGGGATTTGGGACTTTAGGGATTTGGAATTATAGAGATTTGGGATTTTAGGGATTTGGGAATTTAGGGTTTTGGCATTTTAGAGATTTGGGAATTTAGGGTATTGGAAGTTTAGGGATTTGAGAGTTTAGGAATTTGGGAGTTTCGGAATTTGGGAGCTTGATGATTAGAGAATCTAGGGATTTGGGGATTTAGGGACTTAGAAATCAGGAGATTTGGGGATCTGGGGACTTGGAAATTCAGGGATTTGGGAATCTAGGGATTTGAGAGCTTGATGATTAGGGAATCTAGGGATTTAGGGATTTAAGTACTTGGGAATCTAGGGACTTTGTAGTTAAGGTACTTGGATATCTAGGGACTTTGTACTTAATGTAGTTGGTAATCTAGGGAATTTGTACTTAAGGTACTCGGCGATCTAGGGAATTTGTAGTTAAGGTACTTGGGAATCTAGGGACTTTGTAGTTATGGTACTTTGGAATCTAGGGACTTTGTGCTTAAGGTACTTGGTAATCTAGGGAATTTGTAGTTAAGGTACTTGGGAATTTAGGGACTTGTAGTTAAGATACTTGAGAACCTAGGGACTTTGTAGTCAAGGTACTTGGTAATCTAGGGATTTTGTAGTTAAGGTACTTGGTAATCTAGGGAATTTGTAGTTAAGGCACTTGGCAATCTAGGGAATTTGTAGTTAAGATACTTGGGAATCTAGGGACTTTGTAGTTAAGGGACTTGGTAATCTAGGGACTTTGTAGTAAAGGGACTCGAAAATCTAGGGACTTGTGAGTTTAAGTAACTGAGAATCTGAGGATTTGAGAATCAGAGACTTGAGTTCTTGAGAATTTGATGATCTGCGAATTTGTGTATTTGAGAATTCGGGGATTTCGGAGTTTAGAGAGTAAGTACTTTCGGGACTTGAAGTTTTGTAAATTGAAGATTTTACCAATGTAGAAATGTAAATATCTAAAAATCGAAAAATGAAGTATGAACCTAAAGACGTTAAAACGTGGAAGGACAACTGCCCACCGTGTTACGTCACCGCATCGTGATTAACTCACAAAAAAATCAGAGGAGGCATTTCGCGCAAGAGCTAATCCCGTATCATCCAAAGAATTTCGTGAAGAGGAGAAAAAAGAGAGAGAAAGAAATCAGTGGAGTACGGTCCCGGTCGAGGGTATCAAAGGAGCAAAAACGAGCCGAATAAGACGATGCAGAGCCTGACAAGTCGCAGGTGGAAGGAGACAGCGCGAGCGTCGGAGAAGGACGAAAAAAAAAAGCATCGTTCACGGTGAAAAGGCAGAAGACTCAAAGTGTCTCGTTCGCTTTTCAAAAAGTAATCGGCTCGTCTGAAGGAATCGCGCTAATCTCAGCAGCCGTGCTCTGACTCTTCCTTTTTAAAACGGCGCACTCAAACGACGCGAGCGAACGGACAGAGACAGACAGGCCGGGAAAGAAAGAGCGTGTCAACGAGCGAAACTTCGCGAAATCTTTCATCGTCGAGCTCCTTTACCTCAAGGCCCATTCTTCGCCTCTCGTTTCGTGCTCGCCTTTCAAACGAGGCACCACGCTACCGACTCCAACAACGTTTCGAATCGGATACCTCGATTATCGACACAATTCGCATCATTTCACGACTGCTGATGACGTAGGTCAGCTCACTGAAACAGCCTGCAATTATCTCAGCCGACGTTTAATTTCATTAACGCGACACACCCGAACGTTCGGCCGCGCTTTCAAGAGTTCTAATTGATTTTACGCCGACACGGTCAACATTAGGATCCAATTGCACTAGCCACGGAGAGTCCGGCAAATTGAGTCTGCAAACTAGACGCTGAAAAATCGTGCTGTTTCTAGGGAACTGCTACGAGTTATGACAGCCACGGAGAGGTTTATACGAGAGGTTTTATTCACACGTTCTGTCGGTTTTCGAATGTACACATTTTCCAGTTTTGAAATACGTCAAGTTTTATATTTTATAATTTGTACATTTGGACTTGTAATCGCAGGATTGTGAAATTGTATTATTTGCACGTTGTTTGTGGAAAGGACTTCCTTTTCAAGGAAGTGAATTCTCAAAGAAAAATTTCATAACTTTTCAATTTTTAATTTTTACAGTTACAAGATTTTAAGTACCTAGATTTTTGAAGACCCAAAATCTTTAACTTTGAAAATTCTTCAACTCCCAATTTCTATATTCACTAAGTTCCAAATCCTCAAGTCCTCAGATTTTCAATTCCCACTCGATTCTGCAAATTCTCAAACCCTAAATTTCGAAATTCCTAAACTTTCAAGTACTCAGATTTAGAAATTCTCAAACTTTGAGATCTTGAAATTTGCATCTTCGCAGATTTTTAAATCCCAAATTGAAATTGACAAATTCTCAGGCTACCAGATTCTCCCAAGTTCTGAAATTTCCAAATGTCCAAATTCGGGCGTTTCTGAATCTATAATCGTGTACATTTTCAAATCCCAAATCCCTCAATTCCTAAATTGTCATATTCCCAAATTTTTATACCCCAAATCCGTAAATTGCTAAATTGTCATATTCCCAAATTCTTATATATCGATTCTGAAAATTTCCACATTCTCATATTCTTAAATTCTTTATTTGCCAAATTCTCGAGTGCCCAGATCCTCAAGTCTCAGATTCTCAAGAGTTTATCTGACGTCCCCAAATCTCTAATATTGCATATTTTCATACCCCAAAATCCCTAATTACCTAAATCCTCAAGATTCTAAATTCTGATGTCTCCAAAGTCTCAAATTTCAAAATTCTGATGTCTCCCAAATTCTCAAGTTTTCCAATTCTGACATCCCCGAATCCTCAAGTTTCCAAATTCTCAAACTTTCAAATTCTGATGTCTCCAAATCCTCAAATTTCCAAATTCTGATGCCCCCAAATCGTCAAGTTTTCAAACTCTCAAACATTCCAAATCCTGACGTCCCCAAATTCTCAAGTTTCCCAATTCTAATGTCCCCCAACTCCTCAAGTTTCTAAATTTTGACGTCCCCAAATTCTCATGTTTCCCAATTCTGATGCCCCCAAATCGTCAAGTTCCCAAATTCTCAAATACTCCAAATTCTGACGTCCCCAAATTCTCAAATATTCCAAATCCTGACGTCCCCAAATTCTCAAGTTTCCCAATTCTAATGTCCCCCAAATCCTCAAGTTTTTAAATTCTGACGTCCCCAAATTCTCAAGTTTCCCAATTCTGATGCCCCCAAATCGTCAAGTTCCCAAATTCTCAAATACTCCAAATTCTGACGTCCCCAAATTCTCAAATATTCCAAATCCTGACGTCCCCAAATTCTCAAGTTTCCCAGTTCTAATGTCCCCCAAATCCTCAAGTTTCTAAATTCTGACGTTCCCAAATTCTCAAATACTCCAAATTCTGACGTCCCCAAATTCTCAAATATTCCAAATCCTGACGTCCCCAAATTCTCAAGTTTCCCAGTTCTAATGTCCCCCAAATCCTCAAGTTTCTAAATTCTGACGTCCCCAAATTCTCAAGTTTCCCAATTCTGATGCCCCCAAATCGTCAAGTTCCCAAATTCTCAAATACTCCAAATTCTGACGTCCCCAAATTCTCAAATATTCCAAATCCTGACGTCCCCAAATTCTCAAGTTTCCCAGTTCTAATGTCCCCCAAATCCTCAAGTTTCTAAATTCTGACGTCCCCAAATTCTCAAGTTTCCCAATTCTGATGCCCCCAAATCGTCAAGTTCCCAAATTCTCAAATACTCCAAATTCTGACGTCCCCAAATTCTCAAATATTCCAAATCCTGACGTCCCCAAATTCTCAAATATTCCAAATTCTGGCGTCCCCAAATTCTCAAGTTCCCAAATTCTCAAATATTCCAAATCCTAACGTCCCCAAATTCTCAAGTTTCCCACTTCCGACGTCCTCAAATTCCCAACTTCACAAACTCTCAGACCCTAAATCTCTCAATACCCAAATTCGCAAGTTCCCAAATCGTCGAATCCCCCGATCCCAAATCTTCCCAATTCCCGTAATTCTCAACTCCCCAAACCTCTCACCGCATAATTCCCCAAATCGCAAATTCTCAAACACGCAAACACCCTAAATTTCCTCCGACTACCAAACCACCAGACCTTTCTGCGTCTTCGGAATGTCTCCGAAAACAATATACAACCGCATAAAAAATGCGTCTGATTGTTAACGACGTCGGTTGACGTCGAAACGCGGTAGACGCCCGCGAGTAATTGTATCGTCGGCTTGTTTTTGTTCTATATCTGTCAAGTAAATTTACTCGAACCGGCGTCCTCGCTCGGATTAGCGTAGACTTAAGTCTGTCTGAGTCATGGCGCCCGTACGAAACTGGAACCGCGAAACTCCCGACTGTTTTTCCGGGCTCGTTGTAAAGTTCCATTTGTCTTGGCGCGGAACTTGGTCCCGTTAGACAACGAGACAAGACCCGGGATTACGATGCATGACGAACTGAAAATTTCACCCTTAAACTTGGACGTACTGATGAATGAGTGAACACGGTTCTACCATGCTCAAATATTGAAACGTCTGAATTTTTCATACTGCTTCGATGTACACTTTTGACGGATAATCGCCACTGCGCTCGAGTTTGGTCCCGGAGGAATCATTCGAGGATCTGTAACTTGCTGTTTGTTGCGCTACAACTTCGGCTTGGATACTATATTATAGTTGAACAGGATTAAGTTTGTTATTTTGTTCGAAGATTGTTGCGATGTGGGTTATGCATTTCATGGAGTTGGTATAAAATTATATGGGGCATGTCTTCTTTAGAGAAACTATTTATACCATATCTTTTATAGGTATGATCTTTGTATGAGCTTGATATAACATATTTCAACACACAGTGAAGCTTAATTTCGTAAAATTATTGACTTTTGATTTTTCTGATACCATTTGTTAGATGTAACAGAAGATATGTACGTTCATCCAGAAGACATCAGACACCTTAAAACGCGTATTAAGACACATCATTCATGGTAACTGATAGATTCTGTAGTAGAATTATTAAAATCCTTTAAAACGTATTGTCAATACTTCAAGACCAATACTAACAGTGTCTACTGAAATATTGATGATGCTGTCAAAGTTCATTGTAGGAATCTTCAAATTTAAATACTACATGTGTACCAGAATATCTGAGAACCCTATATTAATGATTCTGACAAAGTTCATTGCAAGAATCTTAAAATGTGAATTCTACATGTGTATCAAAATATCTGAGTACTGTATATTGCTGATACTGACAAAAGTCATAGTAAAAGTCTTAAAATGTTAATATCTAAATACTACAGGTGTATCAAAATATCTGAGAACCGTATATTAATGATACTGACAGAGTTCATTGTAAGAATCTCAAAATGTGAATACTACAGCAAAATACTTGAGAACCGCAATTTTCTAAATTAATAATCAGCCGTGTTTCCCAAAATGAACCAACGAAAACGTGTCCACGGTATACCAACGGAATATTCCGAGCTTTTACAAGCGTCGATTCAGTCATCTAGATTTTGTGATGGAGGTAGACCAGCCCGGACGCGAAACTATTACTCAAACACGTCGAATGATATCTTAGATAGAACAAATTCAAGCTCCGGGCGAAATATTCTCGTACACGAGCTCTATCTTGGCTGAATACGAGCGTTGGAGATCGTGAAGGAACGAGATGAAAATCGTTTAGTCAACGGTCGGAATCGCAGAGCCAGGTGAATTCATCTGATCGCTGCTATAAAAATCCAGGAAACACCGCGAAAATATTCGAGGAGAAATTTAATATGCTCGAACGACGCGTCGGTGAAGAAAAAAGAACATGTAGGTTTTCGGGTCAAAGGAGATAACAAAGGGTGAAAAGAAAGAGGGATAGGACAAAGTAAGCCTCTCGTTACGATTTCGATCTGGCCGTGGAAAATGGAATCGTGGGACGTCCGTTCAATTTCCAGTCAGATTTTCATCGCGTCGTTTTTTCTCTGGACAGCGCTGAACGGGTTCTCTGCGGAAAAAAGCTTGAGGAAAATGTCCGGGTGTTTCGTTTGATATCGTTATCGTTCCCATCACTTTTCGTATTATATGTCGCTGAATGTCTTCTGCGAATCTTGTAAAAATTTTCGGATTTTCTGGAGACCTAAAGAGGTGAATGTTTCGTTGAGAAAAGTTGACAATTTTTTTTATGTGTATATGTTTTTGTTTTTGATATATGATAAACTCTGCTGGGATCGATGTAATTGTTAGAATTTTTGCATCTAAAAATTAAAGGTTTTTTCTAACCTTGATATAGTCACCATTCAAGGGTTCGATATAAAAAAAACTTGTAACGTGTAACATGTTAATGCAAATTTAATTACACTCTCGTCCATAATTGCGTTTACAGATGTATTGTAAGAGGTAATAGCTGTAACTTTGGTAAATGTATCAATATTTTGATTACACACTCGTACATGACTGTATTTGTAATTAAATAAATGGGTCGTTATTAATCAAGATTACTGTCCATTTGATGTAAAATTTGATCTGTCGAATAACAAAAGAAATGGAACAATCGTGACGTTGAAAACTAATTTGAAATGTTTGGAAATTCGAAGTTGTGCGTCAGCGATATTTCGAGCATCGTTCGATAATGCGGATGCTTTCGTAAATAAGAATTCAAAGGACGTTGGAAAGTGCATTAAGTAGTTGGCTAAGGTTGCTTCCGGAGATTCCTTCTCTTTTAGTACTTGGCATCAAAAATTCGAGCTGATGGAGTACGCTGTTCCATTTCGAACCGCATTGTGCCGGACTCTCCGACAAAGTTCATTCAACTGACACGATTCCGGAATTCACTTCGAGCAGAAATGTATAACAAAAGCGTTATGCAGCGGACGACTTTTAACGTTGCTGCTTGGAACAACTCGTTTTCGTTGTTCACCGTTACCAGCAGGAGATGCTTTCCAGGAAAGTTACGGGAAAAGAAGACGCGGAACAGAGGGAGAAGTGAACAATCAACGTACCTTCGCAAAACGACGAAACTTGATTACACTTTGTACTATAAATTCGACTTTTGAATCGAATTACATCCCCTTAAAGAACACGAATAAAAGGACCGGCGGAAGTCTTGAATCGGCTATAGAATAACTTGAAATTCGTTCGTTTTCGAAGTGTTACATAAGAACCGCTTTACAAAATTGAATTTGGAATATCGACTAGACGGTATTTTCTGACACCCGTTATCGACTGAAGCTTCTACGATAATTAATACTTGGACTACTCGAGCGAGGATTTCAGCGAATAGCTTCGAGTATTTTTTGGGGTTTTTGGGTTTTTGGGTACTCTGGTATTGGGGTTTTGAGAAATTGTAGATTTGAACACTTAGAGAATTGGGAATTTGTGAGTTTAGAGTTTTGACAATTTGGGGAGTTGGGGATTTAGGTATTTGAGAATTTAGGAATTTGGGGATTTGGGGATTTCAGATTGGAAGTTTCAGGGTTCTGGATATTGCGAAGTTTAGAACTAGGGAATTTGGGGATTTGAGATTTGAGGATTTAGGGATTTGGATATTGGAGAGTCTGGAGCTAGGGAATTTGGGGATTTCAGATTTGAAGACTTAGGGATTTCAAAATTTGTGAATTTAGAGCTAGGGAATTTGGGGATTTGAAGATTTAGGAATTTGGGGATTTGGGGATTTCAGATTGGAAGTTTCAGGGTTCTGGATATTGCGAAGTTTAGAACTAGGGAATTTGGGGATTTGAGATTTGAGGATTTAGGGATTTGGATATTGGGGAGTCTGGAGCTAGGGAATTTGGGGATTTCAGATTTGAAGATTTAGGGATTTCAAAATTGGTGAATTTAGAGCTAGGGAATTTGGGGATTTGAAGATTTAGGAATTTGGGGATTTGGGGATTTCAGATTGGAAGTTTCAGGGTTCTGGATATTGCGAAGTTTAGAACTAGGGAATTTGGGGATTTGAGATTTGAGGATTCAAGGATTTGGATATTGGGGAGTCTGGAGCTAGGGAATTTGGGGATTTCAGATTTGAAGATTTAGGGATTTCAAAATTTGTGAATTTAGAGCTAGGGAATTTGGGGATTTGGGGATTTGAAGATTTAGAAATTTGGAGATTTGGGAATTTGCAAAATTAGAAACTTGGAAATTTTGGAATTTGGGAACGTGGAAATTTCAGAATTTTTAAATTTCTGAAATTTAGGGGTTTGAAAACTTGGGAATTTAGAAATTTGGGGATCTTGAAATCTAGGAATTCGAGAACTGTTAAATATTCATGCATTCTGTCTAAATGTTCATCAGAGTAGAAATTTGAAAATTTACAGAATTGGTGATTGGAAAGTTTAGAACCTAATTTAATCTTAACATAACCTCAACCTTGTCTTAATTTAGTCTTAATCTAACCTTAACCCTAACATAACCTTAACCTAACCTTAACCCTAACATAATCTTAACCTAACCTTAACCCTAAAATAACCTTAAGCTAACCTTAACCCTAACATAACCTTAACCTAACCTAACCTTAAAATATTCTACCTAAAGCTAAAATTGCACAATATAATAAATAGTAAAATTTGAGACGAAATATGTACACCATCCACAATAAAAACTTCAATCTCCTTTATTATATCCTAATAATCTTGATTTCATCCACACCCTGAAAACGCGTTAACAATGACCTAATTCATCGTTTTCATAACACTCGTCTTCGATCGTGAAACTTTTGTTTCTTCAGTAGCCATATTGAAAGGGCGGCTTACAAAGGTGAATGTTCAATTTCATAAAGGGGTATTTTCATCAGGTTGAAATACCGGATGGAACGTCAAACAAGTTGAATATCTGGGAATCCTGTGTGTGCGCTCAGCGGATCTCATCGAGATTGACGATGTTGGGTTCAAAGGAATTTTCCGGAATCAATCGATATTTCGCGTGCAGAGAGTTCGAATTTGCCCGGGAACATCGAAAATCCAAGAATTTCCTGCAAAAATAGAGGATCGAAGAATTTCATAATTGATACCGAACTCGGACTGCCCTATTTCGTCGGATCTCCCTTTTTGCGATATTAAACCACTTAGGTTATCGGCCGATCCAGCAACACTCGTATCGTACAGGGTGATTTTCTTCTTTGATTTCGACGATTTCATCCAAGAGCAATGGAGTCGATCGTTAGACGGGGTGCTTGCCGACGAGTGTCGTATCGTAAAATATTTCCGAGCTCGCTTATAAAAATGTTTATGGCCCGGCTCGTCGACGACGGCGACGATTGAAAACACCGTGCCGATTCTGCGACGTTCGCCGATTTCCATCGATTTCTTTTTCTCTTCTGTTTGCCACTCGCTGCTGGCGAACAGCCATGAATTATTTAGCGGCCCTTTGTATTTTTCATACTACCCCAGCAAATTCCACGGCTTCCTCGCAAAACGGACACCTTCTGCTACGCGCGACTTTCACGATCGACTTATTCAAATTCCGCGATAACAATTTTACAAAAATTCCCATGTTTCTACATTTATACATTTTTCAATAGTTACTTTCCCTGAGAACTTACGAATTTTTCTTCAAAAATAGTGGGCTTAATAGTCAGTTTAGTAGTCAATGGGTTTAGGGATCAATGGGTTTCATTATAGAGGGTGGGTTTAGAATGCAGTCTTTGAAAAATTAATTTCTGTTTAAACTAGTGTGTTTATGTGAAAAACAATGTCAGTAACTATGAGTGGTACTGTCATCATTATTTAGATCGTTTACAAATGTTCATAAACATTGACAATAATTTTTAGCATCATCTAAAATTATTTATTACAGTATCTGAAACCGAGCTATTCTCAAGTGCACCAATATTAAAAGATCAAATCCAATATCCAGAAATAAAGCCAGACTATTACAGATTGATCTGATTCAATGTTTCTAATTTTACCCATCAAATTCACAAGTCTCGAAATGCACTATCGATACAACCCAGTGAATAAATATTGAAAGTGACATTGACAAAGTATCTACAATCGAACCGAGGTGTACAAGAATCGAATTCGCGTATAAGTAACGGAGATAAAGGTGTCGATTAATTTTAGACAAAAAGGTTCGTACCGTCACTTATTTACGAAGGTGAAAATAAAATGCGACATTCATTCGAGCTTCTCTTCTACCTATATTTATCGCCGCGAAAGAATAATTCAGCCTCGAGTTATTTACTGTCCCTTTTTCTAGCGAGGACCATCTTGGTCCCTCGTCGAGGAACAACCCCTCGTAGTCGATTCGTCCTTGCTGGCTCCCCTGGCTGGCCACAAAGGGGTAAACCGCGCAAACAAGCAAATCCATGGTAAACATCGATGCTAAAATAAAACCGTAACGCCTTTCCTCCGTGGTTCAAAGGATTTGCATGGAATGGAAACTGGGGTTAAGCCGAGTAAACTATCGTTCTCTATCCCTTTACCTTCTTTATCCCGTATCCTTTAGTCGTTTCTCCTCCATTCTTTTGTACGACTATCTCTATGTTGCAAAGTGTTTTATGAAATATTCCGAGTTAAAGAGTTTTATGTGTTCCGTTTTTTATATTCGATAGCTGGGATTTTAGGGTTACAGGTGTAAGCGAAGCTGGTACTCTTTTATCGCCAATTTTTGTATCTTGCAATTTCTGAAATTTAATGGCAGCGAATTTTGAAATTTTGGGGTTCTTAATGTAGACCTGAATTATTTACTCAATTATGTTCCTGAATTTCTAAATTTCTAAATTACTACATATCTGAGTTCCTAGCACCCACAATTTTTAAATTCACGAAGTTCTACATTCGCAAGTTCCTAATTTCCCAACTTTCATCCCCAAATCATCAAATTTCTTAATTATCAAATTTCAGTATCTCAAACTTCTCTCTCCTAATTACTGGAACCCCAACTGCCTACATACCAAAATTCCTAAATTTCCAAACTTCTAAAGTCGACTACATCCCCAAAATCTGAAATTATCAAATTTCTGTATTACCAAATTTCTACAATATGAAATTCTGAAATCTTCAAATTCCTAGAGCCCCAACTACCTCTCCAAATTCCTGAAACCCCAACTTCCTAAATTCCCAAACTTCTAAACTCGACTTCCTACATCCCCAAAATCTGAAATTATCGAATTTCTGTATTACCAAATTTTTGAAGCATGAAATTCTGAAATCTTCAAATTCCTAGAGCCCCAAATACCTCTCCAAATTCCTGAGACCCCAACTTCCTAAATTCCCAAACTTCTAAACTCGACTTCCTACATCCCCAAAATCTGAAATTATCGAATTTCTGTATTACCAAATTTTTGAAGCATGAAATTCTGAAATCTTCAAATTCCTAGAGCCCCAAATACCTCTCCAAATTCCTGAGACCCCAACTTCCTAAATTCCCAAACTTCTAAACTCGACTTCCTACATCCCCAAAATCTGAAATTATCGAATTTCTGTATTACCAAATTTTTGAAGCATGAAATTCTGAAATCTTCAAATTCCTAGAGCCCCAATTACCTCTCCAAATTCCTGAGACCCCAACTTCCTAAATTCCCAAACTTCTAAACTCGACTTCCTACATCCCCAAAATCTGAAATTATCGAATTTCTGTATTACCAAATTTTTGAAGCATGAAATTCTGAAATCTTCAAATTCCTAGAGCCCCAATTACCTCTCCAAATTCCTGAGACCCCAACTTCCTAAATTCCCAAATTTCTAAGCACAACTTCCTACATCCCCAAAATCTGAAATTATCAAATTTCTGTATTACCAAATTTCTAAAGTATGAAATTCTGAAATCTTCAAATTCCTAGAGCCCCAAATACCTCTCCAAATTCCTGAAACCCCAACTTCCTAAATTCCCAAATTTCTAAGCACAACTTCCTACATCCCCAAAATCTGAAATTATCGAATTTCTGTATTACCAAATTTCGAAAGTATGAAATTCTGAAATCTTCAAATTCCTAGAGCCCCAACTACCTCTCCAAATTCCTGAGACCCCAACTTCCTACATTCCCAAATTTCTAAGCACAACTTCCTACATCCCCAAAATCTGAAATTATCAAATTTCTGTATTACCAAATTTCTAAAGTATGAAATTCTGAAATCTTCAAATTCCTAGAGCCCCAAATACCTCTTCAAATTCCTGAGACCCCACCCTCCTAAATTCCCAAACCTCTAAAACCGCAAATCTCCCAATTTTGAACTCCTTAAATCGCCAAATCTCCAACTCCTGAAATATCCACACTCATCCACCATATTTTCCCCAATATTCTCTCAATACCTCCCAATTCCGCAGAATCATTTTGCAGCTCCCGAAAAAGTTTCCAGTGACTCAGAAAAGTTCCACGTCTTCAATCAGAAGACAATGCTGACGCACGCGTCGCTCGTCCATTCATTTAATCCTACCGGTGGAAAAAATAATTCTGTCAGTTCAGACGGCAATTTTTAATTGTGATATACGCATTCTGCGTCCCGTTTCGTTCTTCGTGGATCGAAGAGTCGATCGGACCAGGTGGACGCTGATAAATCTTACGGCTGTTTGAACAACGGCCGATTACTGCCACCTCGTTGGTAACAGGCGAAAAAATAACTTGTTGCACGGTGCACGTGTCGCTTGAAAAGCTGCCGGAAACAGCTAAACGTGAAAACGTTTTTATTCGTTGCGGTTGGACGCTTTCGCGTCCCCCAAGCGTGACATTTTATTCGAAACCGTTCACGGGTTTCGGATCAACGACGCGTGTACGCAGTTTTGAGGTTGGGCAAGGGTGCGTCCTCTTCCGGAAATGATCGAGTAAATAATATTTTGGAATATTTTATCTTGAAAATAATCTGTGTTTAAACTGTGATAGCTTCGATATGAGATGTAAAGCAAATTTATTTAATAATAAATAAGATAAATGGTACTTATGTATAGGATAAGCAGATAACAAATATTATGTTATTATGATAAAATATATTATGACATGATCATTATTTTTATTTATTCTTTAATGCAGCTGTTTCTGGTTTTGTCAATGTTTTTTATATTTATGTATACTCATACAATAAATAAAACATTTCTTTCAAAGAACTGCTATTTGTTATACAGTTTCATGTCGTTGAAGTTGCAGTTGTAAGCTTGTACTCATTCTACTGCAGCTTCTTCAACCTCCATAATTTATCATTATCTAAACATTCTCTCTCATTTATGAAATAAATTAATCTTTCAGAATTAAAGACATCCGATAATTTTTGGAAAAAGTGTCTAACATGTTTCCCTGTAGTTAGAATAATATTATTTTACAATTCACCACAGTGAAAATGTACGTTCAGACATATAACAGATTATTAAGAGCCAGGTTAATTTTTCAACGTCTTAATAAATAATGCATTTAATTCAATTTACACAGGTTACGATATCCACAGACAATATTAATAATAAGAACGTATTAATAATAAGAACATCTGTTACCTAATTTGTCTCTTGAAATATTTTAATTTGACAATTTCATTTAATATACAATTAGCGTCGCAATATTCCTGAACTTCGATGATATTTTCACATTGTTCCCCATTGCTTACGAAGTTTCCTTGCTAATTTCGAGCCGGCCATTCTGCTCGTTTGTGCAATTTCACGCGTCAATTTGTTCGAGTACATCGACGAACGCCGCTGATTATGAGTAATCAGGCTTGCGCTAATGACAACCGTTCATTATTAAATAACGAGAGCACCGACATGTCGGGTCACGAGCACGAGATGTTACAGATCTGTGGGCACGACCCTCTAGGAAATATTTGACGATAAATATTTGCATCGAAAATGGAGCTCGGGTGTATTCCGCAGCAATCAGGCGAGCCGTGTTAATTGCGTAATGGCGCGAATGAATGCGACATGCTACGCGTTCGTCTCGAGGACATTGCGTTTACCTTTTGCAGATGAATCAGACTCAATTAGGTCCTGTTCGTTTATTTGTTTATTTTGAGATGTCGATGATCATCCGATTTCAAAGATTTAAGTACATAATCTGGATTTTAAAGATTTTCCTTCACAGAAATACATAATTTCGAAGATTTTCCTTGACAGAAATATATGTGTATATGAGAAATTTTGTAATTTTTAAGTTTCTTAGTTGGATAAATTTACGAAATTTATGAATTTTCGGACTCTCAAATTTTTATATTTTTGAATATAGAAAAAGAGATTTTCTAGATTTTTATATTTTTGAATTCTTAAATCCTAAAATTTTTGCGATCCTGAATTCTCAGACCGGATTCCCACGTTCCTAAATTCTGAAATTCCTGAATTCTACTGTTCCGGAATTCTCACATCTCCAAACTCTCAAATTCCTGAATTCTCAAATCTCTAGAATCTCATGTTCCCAAATGTCCACTTTCCCAAATTCGCAAATCCCCAAATTCTCATATTTCCAAATTCTCACATTTTGAAATTCTCAAATCCCTAAATACTAAAATCCCCAAATTCTGAAATCCCCAAATTCTCAAGTCTCCAAATTTTCAAATTTCCCAATTTCCGCATTTCCAACTCCTCAAGTCCCCAAATTCCCATATTTCCAAATTCTCAAATTCCCCAATTTCCACATTTCCAACTCCTCAAGTCCCCAAACTCCCATATTTCCAAATTCTCAAATCCCCAAATTCTCAAATTCCCCAATTTCCACATTTCCAACTCCTCAAGACCCCAAATTCCCATATTTCCAAATTCTCAAATTTCCCAATTTCTACATTTCCAACTCCTCAAGTCCCCAAATTCCCATATTTCCAAATTCTCAAATCCCCAAATCCTCAAGTCCCCAAATTCTCATATTTCCAAATTCTCAAATTCCCCAATTTCCACATTTCCAACTCCTCAAGTCCCCAAATTCCCATATTTCCAAATTCCCAAATCCCCAAATCCTCAAGTCCCCAAATTCCCATATTTCCAAATTCTCAAATTCCCCAATTTCCACATTTCCAACTCCTCAAGTCCCCAAATTCTCAAATCCCCAAATTCTCAAATTTCCCAATTTCCACATTTCCAACTCCTCAAGTCCCCAAATTCCCATATTTCCAAATTCTCAAATCCCCAAATCCTCAAGTCCCCAAATTCTCATATTTTTTCAGTCCCCAAATTCTCAAATTCCTAAACTCTAAAATCCTCAAATTCCTCACCTCTTAAATTCCTAACCAAGAATCCCACATCCCAAATTTCACCCCTCACCTTCAACATCCAAAATCCAAAATTCTAAAAAATCTCGAATTTTTACCAGACCACGCTGTTTGATTAACTCCAAAGAAAGTTTCGGAAGTGCAAATATAAGACGGTTAAATCAGAACGGAAGCGCTCAAGTCAAAACAGAAGCTACCATTGGTCGATCCATATTCCAGCGCGTCCTTTTCAGCGTAAAATCAACGTGATTTAATTGGCCGAGTCGGTCTGTCGGTGATCCGAAATTTCCCACGAACAATTGAATTTCTGTTTAACAACCACACGTCGTGTTCATCGCCACCTCATTATATTTTAACTTTCCGTTAACGTTATTGGTCTATTCGCTGCCAAAAATCACTATGGCTGTAGTGAAACTTTGAAATGGTAATTAAATACCGAAACACATACAAGGGATCTCTGGTGGGTTGTTTGGAAGACCTACAATAACACCATGTGATAAGACAAGACTGTCTCTTAATTTACCTAATGTTATTATGTTACATCATATTACATGGTTTTAATTTATGCTGTTATAATTCACTCAAAGTTCCTTGTAATCTTCTTAATATTCAGCTGTTATATTTTACGTTATACAGCTGTTTCTGGTTTTATTACAAATATTTCTCGTGTACATTAGGTTTATGGTCGTACTATAAATAAAGCAGGAGATAACATAAGACAATTTCTTTTAAACACTGTTATTTGCGGGTTGAAGTCGTTGAAGTAGTTACGGCAGTTGTGGTCAGACACGCTCATTCCACTAGCTGGAGCTCTTCAAACTTCATACTCAGATTTAACATTATCTAAATATGTACATTCCTCACTTCTTTATTAAACAATCTTAACACTAAACCTGACTAAACCTTAACACTAAGTGAATTGAAAATTACAAATGATGAAAGATAAATGGACAGACTAAACATAAAATCGAATTAATTCCTACTCTTAATGACAACACAGATTTCAAGGAAGTCTTAAATCGTGTAACTTGTAGAGGTCATTTGACCGTTTTATTTTACAGTTAAATAATCTTAAATACTTGTCACCATAAATCTCATATTTTTTACACGAAAGTTATCGATATTTGAAAAAAAGTCAACGTAGAATTTCGTACGAAGACTTTAAAACGATAATTAAATACCGAAACAGGTAGAAACGTTTCTAGGTTGTTTGTGCAACAATAACAGTAGCTCGTGATAGAACAAGGCAAACACCGTCTCACTTAATTTACGCTTAATCCCCTGATGCCATCTAATTTCTTTCCTTCCCCAGCGTTTTTACGTATTTTAATTCCTGTTTCGTCGTACCTTACGAGGTTCGCGATCACGAGCCAACCGCATCCCCCGTTTCTTTGTTGTTTTCACTTTATTCCAGGATACGGCGTGTTTAGTCTCGGACAATAATTTCCGCTTAGCTTTTGTCCGCTGAGATAGCCGAGTTTATGCGCTCGTGAAATAGAATCTTGACAGACTGAATCTCCTTTAGGAGCACTTGTCGCTTTTCGTTCCGTTACAAGTCGCTTGTCTCTTGTTTCTAATTTTAAGAGATCACGTCGCTGCTCTTTTTTTGTGTTCATTTTTATTTCGGAATGCATTGTGTCGCTTCGGGATTCTTTTCGATGCTTGCCTTTCTCGTTGACGCGGATCGAATATCGAATAATGACATATACATACATATGTATACATATGTAGAATGGTGATGCACCCTCTTGTAGATATCTTTATCAAATATTTTATAGGACAAAAATAACGATATAATTATTAGTGTTTCTCAAGTTGCTTAACACTTCTGCCATCCATATATGGGTGACTCTATTACCACATAACTCCATATGACTACATATGACTTCATATGACTCCATATCACTCTATATGACTCTATATGACTTCATATGACTTCATATGACTCCATAGCACTCTATATGACTCTATATGACTTCATATGACTACATATGACTCTATATGACTCCATATGACTTCATATGAGTCCATATGACTCCATATCACTCTATATGACTCTATATGACTGCATATGACTTCATATGACTTCATATGACTTCATATGACTCCATAGCACTCTATATGACTCTATATGACTTCATATGACTACATATGACTCTATATGACTGCATATGACTCTATATGACTCCATATGACTTCATATGAGTCCATATGACTCCATATGATTACATATGACTCTATATGACTCCATATGACTTCATATGAGTCCATATGACTCCATATGACTACATATGACTCCATATAACTCTTGACTCTATATGACCTGTACCATTAAGAATTTGTTCACATACCTAATCGAAAATATTCGTATTAACCACTTGGAACTATAAATACTAAATGTAACAAAACATTGTAATATTCTGTAGGATTTGTTAAAAGTATTATCTACTGTTCTTGTGTGGCAGTCAACGTATTAAATAATTTTCAGATCACACGACAAAGTAAGGATTTGAATCTCTCTGATTCGGAAATTGATGTCGCTATTTCTCTGTTAGTTTCGGGTCTCCATCAAATGCTTAATATTGGTACACTGTTTAATGTTGGCTATTGGAATTAGAATTAATCATAGAATTAATTAATGTTGCATTACGAGAGTACGAGATCGATGAATTTGTAATTAGAAGAGATAAGGTTTGATTATTATTAGACCTACAAAGGCTCAAAGGTAGATTGAAGGATACTTAATTAAATAGCGTTCACGCATTATCAAATTTAATATAAATTCGCTACGGTGTTATATAAGCAATTGATAATAAGACTTGGTGATAAGTTAAAATATGCATAAGTGAAAATATGCAAAATGAAGTGTTATTTCAAAGAAAGTATACACACATTCTTAGGTCATGTATATATACTTACGTACATTCATAAGTCATATATGTACATTCACACATTCATAGATCACATACGTGTGCACATTTACACATTCATAGGTCACATACATGCACACATTTACACATTCATAGATCACATACATGTACACATTCACACATTCATAGGTCACATACATGTATGCATTCACACATTCATAGGTCATTTACCTGTACACATTCACATACTCATAGATCACATACATGTAACATTCACACATTCATAACTCTTATATGATTACATACGTTCACATATGATTCGTGTGAGAGGACGAAATGAATGATAAAAAATTGATTAGATCTGCGAAACGAACTCTTGTCTATAATAAACCATCATGAACTCACAATAAACTACATAATCTGAATTTAAACTCCTGTAATACATAATTTTGAAATCAACAAATATACGAACAATACTAAAAAGTGTTATAATTTTTCAGCACGTCACGAACAATTTAATCTAACGAAACGAGAAATTACGTTCGACCATAAATAAAATAAGAAAAAAGTAAGGTTCACTTACGAAATTGAAGTACATTCTCAAGGGATGATCGGGAGATTCTTTTCGTCAGAGAATTCCGCTACGCAGAGAAGCTTATTTGTACAGAATTATTAGGGGAGCGCGAAGGAGTCGGTGTTCCGTTCTGAATAATTGAAGTTATTGACACGAATTCAAGGATCCCGATGGGTTAACTTTTCGACGAAGTTTATCCGACGTCGGTACACTTCAAAGATCCCCGTCTGCTCGCGATATCTCGCCGATATTAAACTCAATTTTAAAGGAACCGGAGTTTTCTTACACTTGGATAACTCCTGCCTGACCGTCCGTTAAACTTCAATAATTACTTCCCATTGGAATTTACAATGCTGACGTTAACTACAACTTCCGTTGCTGCGGGCCACCCTCGTTCGATCGCCATCATCCTGAATTAAACATTTATTAAATTCAACGCTAATAATAAATACTGTCCGACGACGTGGAAACGTTTGCACTCGAAACTTTAATTGATCCTCGTGAATGCTAATCAGAGAACGTTGAAAAAACTATGGTCGGCGAACGACCGTAACGTGAACCTGACCCCGAAGGGTTTTTGTCCCTTTTTGTTTCAACTTCGTGTTTTGCTCGCCGATGAAATTTACACGAGTTGTAAAACTTGTTTGCGAACGATTACAGAACGGAGATTAGCGAGAAAGCTATTAAAAAATAAAATGCGATATTCGAAATTTTTAATAAGTGTACACGAATTTTGGACGTGTATTCAATTTGCTTCTAAATGAGATCGTTTATCAGTCAGATGTGAAAGAATAAAGAATTGTACATCGAAAATAATGTGCTTAATATTCTATAGCACAAAAAGCTATTAATATTTATGAACTGTTATCGGTAGATTAAGGATTAACAAGTCGAAAACTCGTCTCTGATTATCGACTTAATCCTCGTTTTCATTCGTTGCATTATATTCAAATGAGCACGCGTCAACTTATTGAGACTTTTATCACTAATTTTACGGGATAATTTATCACTAATTTTATTATTGTAAACTCATTTGCAAAGAAAGTTAAAAAGAATTTGTTCTTCATCGAAATACCGATTTTTCAGAATTTCGCAGAAATTACAATGAAACTGTGACTAATTAAAATCGCAATAAACTTGCAATTAAAATTACAGTGAAATTAAACTTCCATCAACTAAAATTTTCAAGAATAAATTACAAAGAAATTTCAGCGTGTCTAATTAAAATCGCAATAAAATTTCAGTTATAATTACAATAAGAATTCAATTAAAATTACAGTCTTTGTTCGATAAAATGCAACTCTGAATTTGTATTATTTGTTCGAAAAAAGAATACGCGAGAAGAATGCATAAAATGAACGAAATACGATACGCGTTAAAATGGTCGAAGGGATGAAATTTTTGTATCGTGACCGGAAGTCGATGAGATCCACGATTCTGTCGTAGAGAAGCTCCCCGCATCGCGTCGCGGTGTCTGGGTAATTTTGAATCTGTATGCAGCCGAAGAGGAATCCACGGGCCAATAACGCCCGCGTATTATTATGCAGATTACACCGTAACCCGTATTAGTTCGTTATCACGCCTACATCTTGAGCAGCTAGCGCCCGACATCGAACCCCCTACAGATTGCGCCGGAAAAAAGGATCGAAAGAGGAGAAGCAAGGGGGTTGCCAGTTATGATGAAGACACTGCCCTGGAACGCGATCAGCATTTCTACCCACTTTGGGATCGATCGTTCATCGAAGCGATGGCTACATTTTCAATAGATTTTCTAATTTTTTATTTTCTACATTTATACATTCATAGATACTATAATTCGTTGAGTTCTGAAGTTTCAAAAGGACAATACTGAAGATGCTGAAATTGTCATACTGCTAAATTAGCAAGACACTAAAATTGTCAAACTATTGAATTACCAAGATGCTAAAATTGTCAAGTTGCTAAAAATTGACTACATTTTCAATGAATTTTCAAATTTTTCATTTTGTAAATTTGTACATAATCAAATATTCTAAGTCGTAGAGCTATGAACTTCCAAATGTCCAAATTTGAAGATGCTAAAATTGTCGAACTGCTAAATTGGCAAGACGATAAAATGATTAAACTAGTAAATTGTCAAGATGTTAAAATTGTCATGTTGCTAAGATTGACTACATTCTCAATGAACTTTCAAAGTTTTCATTGTGTAAATTTGTACATAATCAAATACTCTAAGTCGTAGAGCTATGAACTTCCAAATGTCCAAATCTGGAGATGCTAAAATTGTCGAACTGCTAAATTGGCAAGACGATAAAATGATTAAACTAGTAAATTGTCAAGATGATAAAATTGTCATGTTGCTAAGATTGACTACATTCTCAATGAATTTTCAAATTTTTCATTGTGTAAATTTGTACATAATCAAATATTCTAAGTCGTAGAGCTATGAACTTCTAAATGTCCAAATTTGAAGATGCTAAAATTGTCGAACTGCTAAATTGGCAAGACGATAAAATGATTAAACTAGTAAATTGTCAAGATGATAAAATTGTCATGTTGCTAAGATTGACTACATTCTCAATGAATTTTCAAATTTTTCATTGTGTAAATTTGTACATAATCAAATATTCTAAGTCGTAGAGCTATGAACTTCTAAATGTCCAAATTTGAAGATGCTAAAATTGTCGAACTGCTAAATTGGCAAGACGATAAAATGATTAAACTAGTAAATTGTCAAGATGTTAAAATTGTCATGTTGCTAAGATTGACTACATTCTCAATGAATTTTCAAATTTTTCATTGTGTAAATTTGTACATAATCAAATACTTTAATTCGTAGATTCCTGAAGTGTCATACGTTCAAATCTGAAGTATCTAAATTACCGAAGTTCCAGTTCTTCAAATTTCCAAGTTTTTAAATTTTCAAGCCACCAAATTTTGAAGAGCACAAATTTTCAAATCCCCAAGATATCAAACTTCCAAATCCCCAAATTTCCAAACTCTCAAATTTTCAACTTCTCTAATTCTGAAACTCTCAAAATTTCAACTTCGCAAAATCTGAAACTCTCAAGTTTTCAATTTCTCAAATTATTAAACTCTCAAATTTTCAAACACCAAATACCAAAATTGTGAAATCAAATCCTCAAATTCCCAAATCCCCAAATCATCAAATTCTCAAATCCTCAAATACCCAAATCCCCAAATCCCCAAATCCCCAAATTTCCAAATCTAAAATTCCCCAAATCGCCAAATCACAAAATCACCAAATCATCAAATTCTCAAATCCTCCAATCCTCAAATACCCAAATCCCCAAATCCCCAAATTTCGAAATCTAAAATTCCCCAAATCACAAAATCACCAAATCACCAAATCCACAAATCCCCAGATCACCAAATCACCAAATCCCCAAATCCACAAATCCCCAGATCCCCAGATCCCCAAATCCCCAAATCCTCAAATCTCCAATTCCCCAAATTCCCAAATCACCAAATCCCCAAATTCCCAAATCTTAAATTCCCCAAATCCCCAAATCCCGAAATCTTCACATCCCAAAATCTCCAAATACCCAAATCTCCAAATCCCCAAATCCCCAAATCCCCAAATCCTCAAATTCTAACATCATCGCTAAGTACAATCAAACTCGTGCACATAAAATTTAACAAAATCCACCAAAATTTCACCGAAAAATTCAAATATTAATAAATAAAATCCAACCCCAGAAAATTGATAATTATACACCAGATAAGCAATGGAATATTAAGAAAAGATCACACATTCGAGGCCCCGAAAAATCTGAAAGAATAATGGACGATGATCGCAACACGAATTGCTATCAAATCTCACGATAGAGGAAACTTCTGCCGCTCGATGAGAATATATTCACCGGTCGTTCGTTCGTCGCGTTTAAAACTCGAGCCACCCGATAATTGTGTTTCGATTAAAAGTGCTTTCTCTCTGTTTTTCGTCGTGATTAAACTACCCGGAGCATTCTTCTAGCCCGGCGCTACCTAACTAAGGAAACTTTTAAATTAGTTTGATGTTTCTGACCGAAACTGCGAACCGCTTTTATATACAAAGAGTGCGGGTTAACCGAGTTTTGTGCATTAAAAAAATGTTATGTTGCTGCAAATTACCAGTAAATTATGATAAATATTAAATATATAGATTATACTTGTAAATATATAAATTATACTGATAAATAATAATAAGGGTTTCGCAATTTAATTTTATATAATTAATCATAAGCAGTTGCATCGATAAGTGCATACAGCGATACGTAACTGTATATCGATTGTTACTACGAATTTTCGATAAAAGTGATCAGAGTTATTTGCGCGCGCATGTTGCAAATAAAAGAATGATTCAACCACCCAGTGTTTCATTCCGACCTAACATTTTACACTGAATTCTTGCAGGATTTATCGGTCCGAGAAAAACTCTGAAATCCTGATACCAGGAATCGTAAAATTTCCAATTTCACGTCTCGAATTAAACTCGGGCGACTCTTTTCGGAAAGAATCGGAAGTCGTTCCGAGCTCAGTACATTAACCAACGCATTAAAAATGAAATGGACGGAAACAGTAGGGAATTAGAAAATTGAACGTCACGCGTTCAATTTTTAGCTGAAAGTAGAACAAACTCTAAGTTCAGTACAGCAAAAAGACTTGGTTGAAAAAGTAAAAGCAAAGGCGGTAAATTAGAAAATTCCCTCAAATTGCCACGATAATTTTCGCGATCATTTATAACCGAATATGTAAGTTAAAAAGTTGGAAAAATAAATAAATGAATTAATTCAACAGCGGTTATTGATAGGTTTGAAGCAGACAAAAGTGGCGGTATATCATAGAACACGTCGTTTATCGCGTATTTGCGACAAAGAATTTATTATGTGCTCGCGTCGATCAATCACGCTCGATGATCGATGACGACGTCGCGCCACGGTGACAAGGTAGCAGGATTTTTCCCGAAAAAATGTTGTCCAACCTGTGTGGGGCAGTGACTGCCGGCGGAAATGACACCACGATTGCAGCGGTCGCAGCTGTTTCCGCGAACGTGTTTGCTCACGGCGATCGCGTGTTTTTCGATAATGAAACGTCCTGCGAACGCAACCGACATCGATGATCCCACATATTTGTATAGGGGTAGCCAGGAACAATTCTGTTGTGTAAATTCACCGTGCGAACGTGCAAATAAATGATCGTCGAATGGCAGTTTAAATAATTGCCACCGTGATGAGCGACGGAGCTTCGATCGTCTAGACAATGAGACCATACAGGAAGGTTGCAACGGTTACAAGATAAATGGTTGTCATTAAATTTCACTGTGGGGGTTTTATACCAATAAAATTTATGTTATAGTAGCGAAACGTGTGTGGCGAGATATATTTTTCTATTCTTCGATCATTGTGTTTCTAGATTTACAGATATCTGGATTTTCTTGCAAGGTATTCAGATGTCGTTGGATGTACTTCAGATATTTAGGATTTTAGAAGACCTGGTTTTGCGAATATGTAGATCTTTAAGACAGATTCGTAGACACCTGGACAACTATTTGCATCTCTAGGTATATACTTAGATCTATACATGGACTCTTAGGATCTTTATAGACATAAGACCTTTAGAATTTCTACATCCTCAAATACCCACATCGAATTCCTACATTCCCAAATACCCAGATTCCCAGATTTCCATACACTCAAATATCTAAATCTCCAGATCTTGATGTACCCAAAGACCCCTAAATACCTCGATCCCAGATTTCTACATCTTGAAGTACTTAGAGTCATCTCCAGATACCTAAACACCCAAATAGATCTCCAGATACCTAAACTCCCAAATAATCTTCAAGTCCTGAACACTCGAATAGATCTCCAAACCCCTACATCCCCAAATGCCTAGATACCTACAATCCTAAGAATCCTAGATACCTATATCCTAAAATAATTAGATCCTGCAACCAGTCCCTAAATCTGCACCAAATCTCCATATCCTCAGTTACCTAAATCCCAGTAATCAGTATCTTAAAATTGATATCATATAGATACAAGAATTTTGAACAGGCAATTGTCCTCTGAAAATCAGCCGATAATTTTAGCATCTCCAAACAGCTGTGGCATGTCGTCGAACAATAACCGTCGTGCTCAAATTCCTCCACCAGTACGAACGTTTTGTATCGACGTTCTCGAACAGGTTCGACAGTGTCGCTATCACGATCGACGAATCGAAAAACGAGAAGCGAAGCCCGATAAAGCGGAATATAAATTTTCCCAGCGACGAGGCTGTTATATTTCAAAATGCGAAGGGAGGAAGGGTGTTCGGGCATGATTTAGATACTGCTCGCGTATCTCGAGTGAACTCAATAAAAAATTCAAATTACAGTCTCACAATCGATATCGTCGAACATACCGTTCGAAAATTACCCTCTTTCGATTCTGTTCGAATCACACCGAGCACGAATTTCAACGGATTGCAACGATCTACGCGGCTACTGCGAGACGAGATTCTTCGTCCTTTCTCATTTGCATGTTAAATCATCAAGTTTCGTTATTTATTGCTACTTTGTATGTAGGAAGTTTCAAACACTTTCCAAACTTTCAACTCAACAATGCTTAAATTTCGAAATTTTTAATTCGTCAAGGTCTCAAATTCTCAAATCTTCAATTTGTCTAATTTTTATATTCCTAAATTTGCAACCTGTAAAAATTTCAAATTTCTAAATCAGTAAATTGCCAAATGTTTTATTCTGCAAATTCTTGAATCTCTAAATTTCTAAACTCCCCTTCCAACTCGCCAAAACGTCAAGTTCTTACATTTTTCTCTTGAAATTCTCAAAGTAACAAATTTCGAACTTACCAAATTTTTGATGTTCCAAATTTGCAACCTGAAAATCTCAAAATTTTGTATTTTTATATTCTCAAGTTTTCAGCTCCTCCAGTCATTGAATTTATAAATTTCTGAATCCTCAAATTTCCAACTGTCCAAACTCTTAGACTTCTAATTTCCAAATGTATAAATCCCCACACCTCCAAATTTTCAAATCTCCAAATCCTTAAATTTCCAGGTCTCTAGACTCCTAATTTCTGCAGCTCTAACTCTCCAAACATCCAAATTTCCAAATCCCCAAATACCTAAATTTCCAAGTCACTAGATTCCTAATTTTTATATTTCTAAATTTCCAAACCTTCAAATTTCCATATCCCCAAATCCCTAGATCTCGAATTTCCATGTTCCTAAGCCCCACAATCCCTAAAATTACAAAATCCTCAAATCCCTAGACTTCTAATTTCCACATCTCTAAATCTCCAAACCTTCAAATTTTCATATCTCCAAATCCCTAAATTTCCAAGTCACTAGATTCCTAATTTTTATATTTCTAAATTTCCAAACCTTTAAATTTCCATATCCCCAAATCCCTAGATCTCGAATTTCCATGTTCCTAAGCCTCACAACCCCTAAAATTACCAAATCCCCAAACCCCCAAATTTCCAATTCTCTAGACCCTAATTTCCATGTCCCTAAATCTTACAACCCCCAAAATTATAAAATCCCTAAATTCGTAAATTTTCAAATCTCTAGATCCCGAATCTCCATGTTCAAAAACCCCTAAAATTACCAAATCTTCAAATTCCTACATTTTCAAATCCCTAGACTCCTAATGTCCACACTTCTAAACCCCCAACCCCCAAATTTGCAAATCCCCAAACCCCAAATTTCCAAGTGTGTAAACCCCTAATTTCCACGTCCCTAAATCTTACAACCCCCAAAATTATAAAATCCCTAAATTCGTAAATTTTCAAATCTCTAGATCCCGAATTTCCATGTCCAAAAACCCCTAAAATTACCAAATCTTCAAATTCCTAAATTTTCAAATCCCTAGACTCCTAATGTCCACACTTCTAAACCCCCAACCCCCAAATTTGCAAATCCCCAAACCCCAAATTTCCAAGTGTGTAAACCCCTAATTTCCACGTCCCTAAATCTTACAACCCCCAAAATTATAAAATCCCTAAATTCGTAAATTTTCAAATCTCTAGATCCCGAATTTCCATGTCCAAAAACCCCTAAAATTACCAAATCTTCAAATTCCTAAATTTTCAAATCCCTAGACTCCTAATGTCCACACTTCTAAACCCCCAACCCCCAAATTTGCAAATCCCCAAACCCCAAATTTCCAAGTGTGTAAACCCCTAATTTCCACGTCCCTAAATCTTACAACCCCCAAAATTATAAAATCCCTAAACCCGTAAATTTTCAACTCTCTAGATCCCGAATTTCCATGTCCAAAAACCCCTAAAATTACCAAATCTTCAAATTCCTACATTTTCAAATCTCTAGACTCCTAATGTCCACACTTCTAAACCCCCAACCCCCAAATTTGCAAATCCCCAACCCCCAAATTTCCAAGTCTGTAAACCCCTAATTTCCACGTCCCTAAATCTTACAACCCCCAAAATGAACAAACCCTCAAATCCCTAAATTTCCAAACCCCTAAACCCCCAAGTTTCCAAATATGAAATTTCTAATTTGAGAAATTCCCAAATCCCGCAAATCACTAAATCCCGCGAAAAAAGATTCACAAAGAAAGGTATAGTGTTCTAGCCGTAATACGCTCTCGTCCACGGAAGGGTGTAGAGACGAAAGGATAAACGTCGTGGCGATATAGGACGTTTCCAGAAAGAGAAGTACCTCGAGCGAAGAAACGCCAGCGTTTTATTAACGTTCCACGGTTAAAAAGCAGGGGACGAAGGTCGAAGCTGGCATTTCCGACGATAATTAAATGTTTCCAGGCAAGCGTAGCGGTAATTTCAACGCCGCGAGCACCGTTTTTCTTGGCGCGTCGCGAAATTTAATTGCACCCCACGGAAGAACGCGGCTAAAGATAAGGATAAATTGTAGTCGGCCGAGGGGGCCAAACGCGCCCATAAAACAGCCGAATAATATTTTGATACGAGGCAACGCGAAACACGCTCGAAACATCGTGGTTCCGATGAACTTAATTTCGCCGCGAAGGAAAATTCGCGACTGGTAAACGAATTTGTCGAAACTCCAAACGAATCGATTGGTTAATCCGCGGTCTCGAAACAACACGTCGATGAATGTAACGCGGGACGAACGCGGGCCCGTGTTCTCCTGATAACTTTGCCGTACCGGCTATCCACACACGATATTTCCATTCGATACTATCGCTCGAAAACCGAAATTCGCTACGAATCGATCCGTTAATCGAGTAGTTCCGCCAGGAGGCCAAGCCGGAATCGGAGATAGCGCTCCAACTGTACGTTCGATGAAACTAACGCTCTGTTCTGCCGTTAACTTTATTACGAGAACGATCGACGCTGATATTTCCATTATGATATTCAATTGCCGAAATTTCTAGTAAATCGATCCGTTAATAGGAGAACTTCCGACTCCTGTTATGCTCGCCAGATATGGCCGCTGTTTCGTAAATGGAACGCTGATTCTCGTTTGCTAATATAATCTACGGTAATCTGAAGATCAAATCGGGAACTTGCAATTTGTATCTTTTATTCCTTGGGACATTAAGCTGCAATTTCACAAAACTTTCCAACTTTTGCACCATTTTCTCACGAATTATTTTCTTCTAATAGTGTATCAAGTGTTATTTCAAGGAATAATATCAGAGAGTCACTCCGAGATATACTCCATTTATAATTGTCCAGATGTTAATAAACAATTATAACCTCATCAATCAATGTCATGTGTCTTTTATCACATACCAAAATAATTACATTAAGTAGCAAGTAACATTAAGTAACAAGAAGGTACCTATTTATAAATATTACTATTTTAATTGAAATTTCAGAGACCCCTGAGAATTTTCCCGTAGTCTAATTCAATTCTCATGAATCACGTGTATACGGTAGCACGCACTTACGGTACAAGTGGAGCTGACAAGTGGCTCAGAAAACCACGAGTGTTTACGTTAGGGTCGAAAAGCGATGGGATAAATGGTAGACCAAAATGGAAGGACCCTTCTCGTGGCCAGCCCTAGATGTTCTATTTTCCGCTTCGATCCAATGTTGTATACATTTTAAAATCTAGGCGCCTTTCACAAAGGCAGAGACCGCTAACTCGACTTGCCTTTACATATTATTAGGGAGAGCAAAAGCGATGGGAGACTAAAAGTTGGAGGAGCTTTCGCGGAACTACTCTCCTATGTATACATTCATACCTAACATTTGCTGCAAAATGCACGAGTGGCTCCATAAGTGTCGTACGAGTCATACTACGTTAAAGATTCACGAGAGACATAAGCATGCAAAATGTGTAAATGTTACTTTTTAGATAAGGCGTCGTAACTAACCTTAAATAAGTTAACAATCGTAAAATGTTCCATTCGGAGCCATTTTCCGAAACTACCCCTCGTTCTACTTCCGGTGGCTTCAAAACGATCGACCTACTTCGTCCCGATCGTAACATCCGATTGCCAAAATTTCCAACAAATTACTGGTTTCCAATCGTGGAAGAAGTTGCTCCAGAAACGGAGACGCGTTACAAGCAACGACACTAACGCCCCATTTTCCCCGTCTCGACTACGTTGCGGCAGCTATCGTTCATTCGACGATAACGGGAGATAGTATCGATGCGAACGATCCTTCAGGAGTAATGGCAGGGAAATTGTATCGGTGGATGGCGAAGTTTCAGCGCGCGTTACAGCGAAGACGTTTTCGACTTCGCCGCAGAGCAACGCTGGCCTTCGTGGAACTGCATGCTGCACCGCGAGAGCATGCAGCCGGCGACTACTGCAACCGCAATGCAACACGGACGCGCGACGAAGGCAAATGTCCGCATCGTTAACAGCCAGTTTATCTAAAACTGCGATATTTATACCGTGTGCCGGTTGCCAACTACTTACTTCAGAGTTATGTAGCTGCACATTCTGTCTAGAGTTCGATGGTTGCTAAATAGAGCTTTCAAATTGGGAAATTTTTGTTTGGAGTAATGCAAATTAACCCCTTGCACTATGACCTATTTGTCAGGTGCGTCAGTCAGAGCTAAATAAACACAGCTACAATATTAAAACAGACAAAGAATGTTGAAATGTTATGACAACATGGTATTATGCAATCGTTGACTATGCAAATTATAATTGGACTTGAACTCCAAATTGAAGCATATTCAAAATTCGAGTAAAATTGATCCCAACTGAAGTACCAGTGCGTCACGAGTCAGACTCGTCAAAATAGTGCAAGGGGTTAAGTTGAAGGTTCGAAAATTTTTAGGTAGAGATATGAGAGTTTTCGAATTCGAGGAACTCGTATTTTTGAAGTTTCAAAGTGGGACATTTCAATTTGAAGGCATTTAAGTTTGAGAAATGTCGGACTGGAAGCTTTCAAGTTTGGGAAATTACGTCTTGGGAGCTTTCTAGATTGGAAAACTTCAAGTTTGCAGCTTTCAAGTTAAAGTTTTCCAAGTTTCAAAGCTCTAAAACAGGAATTTCCCGGATTTGCAAGCTCCTGAATCGGAATATCCCAATTCTGAAAGCTCTGAAGTCGGAATTTTCCGAATTTGTAAACACCCAAATTGAAAATCCCGAAGTTGAATGTTCCCAAATTGGAATTTCCCAAACTTGAAAGCTTGCAACTCGAAATTTCCCAAACTTGAAAGTTCCCAATTTGGCATTTCCCAAACTTGAATGTTCCCAAATTGGAATTTTCCCACTTTGAAAGCTTTGAATTCGAAATTTCCCAAACTTGAAAGCTTCCAATTCGACATTTCCCAAACCTGAATGTTCCAAAACTGAAATTTCCCAAATTTGAAAGGTTCGAATTCGAAATTTCCCACATTTGAAAGCTTCCAACTCGACATTTCCCAAATTTGAAAGCTCCCAATTCGAAATTTCCCAAACTTGAAAGCTCCCAACTTGACATTTCCTAAACTTGAATATTCCAAATTGGAATTTCCCAAACTTGAAAGCTTCCAACTCGAAATTTCCCAGACTTGAAAGCTCCCAACTTGACATTTCCCAAACTTGAATGTTCCAAAATTGGAATTTCCCAAACTTGAAAGCTCACAATTTGAACATTTCAAATTTAAACGAATAGAACAAGTGTCACTTTTAATATTAACCTCCTCGTTCCTTTCTGCCCTCGTTGCACGCCGTTGTTTTACAATTCAAGAACGGTAGGTTGATTTTAAAGTCGAAATTGCATGATCACATTGTAAATATTCTGTTTAAGCTTGTACCTCGTACTTCTTTTAAAAGTATGCGTAACTTCCCGTGTCCGTACGGTATCGTTAAAAATGATAGTTTAATAAAAGTTGAAAAAATTGCAAGAAAGTTGTTTGCATTTTAAAGGACTTCTTAAAGGGGCTCGCTATCGTGTGCCGCATACGAGCCGAGAGCTAAACGTAAGCTCTCGCGTGAAAGGATATTGATTTTTGTGCTTTTAATTCAACCGAGCTTTGTGCGATGCACGTTGGTTAATCTGAACGATCTTATCATGAATTTTCTATTCGACGGGAGAAATTGAATTGTTTTTTCCTAACACACAAGAAATACAATGTTATTTGTACAGAATATGTCGATGAGCAGTACATTAGAATTTATAGAAAATACATGGTAGATTTTTATTTAGGAAGTAAACATTTTTATTAGGAAATGTATATATAAATGGTACATTTTTATTTATAGAAAATGTATATGTAAATGACACATTTTTATTTATAGAAAATGCATATATAAATGACATACTTTTATTTATGCAAAAATGAAGAGAGGACAGTATGATATAAACAGGGCGTCCTGGTATTTAAAAATTCCGAATTAAATATTAATGAACTGTTCTGCTCGGTACTTCATACTTTATTAATTAATTCATATTTGAATAGCGAATCTGTTGCAATAATAGCGCAAAGCAGCACTTTGCAGAGTAAAACAGTGATTATAACCTAAAAACGTCAGCAGCCGCAGTAGAGATAACTATATTTGGCACGACACGCGATAATATTAAATTATTAGCAATAACATAGATCGGGTCTCCAATTTCAAGCTTTAATCTTTGATAAGCATTAAGCGATACCTTTTTACCGACAATTAAAGTTTTACCTGTCCTCTTTCTTTATTTTAATAATTTATGACAATCGATCCATAAATATCTCTTCGTAAAACTGTGCGACGCAGAATAATTGTGAAAGGTTTTACCAATTTTAGATTTTGCTAAGAATATTTAGTAATTCGTGAATCATTTTTAAATTTTACAAAATTATAATCTGAAATTCTTTAATGTTAGAATTTTATATTTGCAAATTTGGAGATTTCAAACTTAATACGTTCGTAGCTATTTGAATTAGGACACACTGTTATCACGTGTTCATACAACAAGAGCCGATTTACAACGCATTCATACGTCACGCGTTGATTTACAACGCATTCATATGTCACGCGTTAATTTACAACGCACTAATATACCACGTATTGAGTTACAATTCATTGATATGTCACGTCTTGCAACGCGTTGGTACGTCATACATCCACTTATAACGCATTGATATAGCGTCGTCTTACAACGCATTGATATACTACCCGTTTTACAACGCACTGATGTATCACACGTCGAATTATAACGCGTTGACATACGGTTGCACACTGATATATCACGCGTCCACTACTACGCGATATATGACATGTTCAACTCACTAGTATACCCTCGACTTCGAAATTTTTTAATGTTCTTTAAACCGACTTTGGAACCGTACTAATGAAATATTTTAATTAAGTTACCTTAGTAACAGGGTTACCTTTATACAGGTTCACGCATAAGTGTGACAGCTATTTCATAAACTATTGATGACACGAAAAAGTTCATACGGAAATTACAGAATAAACGCTCTTTTGGCGTAATCGAAAATTTTTAATGTTATTAATATAAAAGGTTTTCGTTTTTTAAATGGAACTATTTTTCCGATCACGCGATAGTGCTTTTCAAGACGAATTTATTATTTAACGTATTTATCCGATTTTTATTAATTTTCTGGAAAACTGGATTTAATGTATGTATGCAATGTATATTTGTTAGCGAACAGCATAATAATCATTTAAACAATAAATAAAGTACTTTTACTATCAATGACAGATCTGGTCTTATTTTATGAAAATAAATGAACAAGTAATACAAGAAATTGAATAAGCAGTGCACAATGGAGACACGATCCATGCTAGGTACGTATAAAAATAATCATTTAAATAATAAATAAAGTGCTTTCAACATCAATGACAGATCTGTTCTTATTTTATGAAAATAAATGAACAGGTAATACAGGAAATTAAATAAACAGGTGCACAATGGGAACACGATCGATACTAGGTACATCTACCTTACTCACTAACCTAACCTCTTAACCTACAAATTTTTCGACAGTTGCGTCAGAGCTACAATTATTACTGCAGTGTTAAAATAACGTTAAAATGATATCTTTAGCAGTCTTCAAATTACAATTGGTACCGAAACTCGATCTTGCAACTGTAGGTTTGTCGCATGTAACTGTAACGTCAATCTGCCTATTGTAAGCCAAGAGGTTGTTTTATTCGTATGCTCCCTAAATGAAGAAAATAGAAAGAATCTTTAGTTTAAGAGAAAATCGCGGACATACATACATACATACATACATACATACATACATACATACATACATACATACATACATACGTACATACATACATACATACATACATACATACATACATACATATATACGTACATACATACATACGTACATACATACATACGTACATACATACATACATACATACATACATACATATATACGTACATACATATGTATACGTACATACATACATACGTACATACATACATACGTACATACATACATACATACATACATACATACATACATATATACATACATACATACATACATATATACATACATACATACATACATACATACGTATGTACATACGTATGTACATACATGCGGATCAAATACAGAACCTTTTTTTGAAGTCTGTTAAAAATAAACGGCAATTGATCCATATGTGAAAAAAATGTCGAACTTCGAGTACATCCAGCATGAAATCATTGTGCCATTAAGCGACAAAAAACGTGAAAATGTCGGACAATAGAGTCGGTAATCCAGAAAACGCGGAGGGCAAGTAGATCGGTCATCCACGTCACGAACAACCTTTTCGAATACGGTAGCTTCGTGATCGGACTGGGCTGATGCGGGAGTATGAAAAAGCATCGAGAAACAACGTGCTCGTATGCAGCCAGTCGACGACGAGCATTTTTCCCATGTCAGGTTTTCGTTTGGCTCGACATCGATTCCTTGGCATTTCGAGCGGGATCCCACGCAGCGAACGCACTCACAAAAGCCTGTGGGTGGTCCACGCACAGACGTCAATTTGCCTTGGCACAATGGCCCAATCAGAGCGCAAACAGCCAGCGCAGTTTCGGGCTGCATTTTAAATCGCGACGACGCGTTGATTGCGACCGCGGAGCGTTCCGCGTCGGCGATTAGCGCGGAACACGACGCGGAACCAAGATTCGAGACACGCGACCTCCGCCGGAAACGACAACTTTTTACACAGCCGAATTGTAGCGAGATTTATGGCAGAGACTCGAGAATTAATTAAAGGGCGTTAATTAAAATTCGCCGGGGAAACGTAAAATCGGGCCAACGCTGGTCGCTCCTCACGGTTGTTGTCCCATCGATTTTATTCCCTCGCGTTCTGTTTTTGACGCTCGTAGCCCACGGTGTTTATTTTCCTCTCGACACGTTATTCTTGAAATTTTGTTAGCCGACTTCGATTCTGATCGATTCTTTATATGTACTCGGTGCAGGGTCACGAGTTCTGATTCAAAATGTGCAAACTTAAATTTGCCGAATTATTTTCGGACGAATTTCTTGCCTTTCTAAATTTAATAATCTCGTTTTAAAACACTGATATTTGAATGTTAGACATATATTGAAATTGTAGAATCTGAATTTCATTCATATATTAAAACACTAAAATCTGAATGATTTTCCTACATTAAAACAGTCAAACCCGAATATTATTCATGAATTAAAGGACTAAAATCTAAATGCTATTCATATATTAGAATACTGAAATCTGAATGTTATTCATATATTAAAACACTAAAATCTGAATGATTGTCCTACATTAAAACAGGAATTAAACTAATACCTGAACGTTATTCGAACGAATGTTATTCAAGAATTACTATTCAAAATTATGATTGAAGAATGAAATTATTGAAATCGACAGAATTATGATTGACGTATAAAATGATTGAAGTAGACAGGATTATACCTTGACACAAGACGGGAATTATATAACGTAATTATTGAAAATTATAGTCAAGAATGGATCTCAGAAAATCAAAATCTCGAAAATTCGTCAACCAAACCGCAACTATTAAATTACGAAACACAAGGCAGCAATTCAGATTGAAGAGATGAAGCTGTTACGATACGATTTAGAGTTGGCCGCACAGAATTAACACCTCGTGGATAAATTACTTCGTGAAGTACATCCGAAATGCAACGCTTAGCTCATAGTTAGGTGATTACAGGATTCTTAGGCAATTTCAGAACTGTTGGCGATATTGATACGAAGGAAATTATCGTTCGTTTCTAATGAAAAGTCATGATTAAACGATATTAGTCCTTTTCGCTATGAATGTGTAGAACTTTGGTACTCCTGACGCACATGGTGCGTTTCATTAATTGTAACAATACTCCCGACGCACCTGTTGCGTCTCGTTACTTGCTTCAGTTCTATTGTAACTATTGTTCTTGTCAAAAGAAATATATTATCTCGATGATAATTTTGTATCTCGTAGATTGAAACCGACAGAACCTGCGTCAGTAATATAATACTGACAACGAAGTATACTTAAGAATATGAAAATGTACCAACAGTTTTGAAAAGTAAATATTAATAACAGATGCAATAATGATAATCTGTTGCATTTTTTAAAGGGCCCTAAAGCTCCATGACACAAATACGTTAGGCTATAAAAATATCCAGCAACCAGGTGATGATATCGATGGCCCGAAACTCTGCGTGGAAGTTATTTTTACATCGAATAGTTTCCGTTTAATATAAAACCCGTTTCCGACGTGTGCCCACGGTGATGTTCATCGATCGACCTCATCCCGAATGTCCGCAAAACCGACCGGTAAAAGAACGTTAATTTTATCGTGGTGGCTTCGATCCGCCACGAATTCCTTTCTACGTAACGCCCCCCGAACATCGGGGCCCTTCGAGCTTCTTAATCGATAATTGATTTACGGGACGACGATTGGAAGGAACGGGACCAAATAACCGGAGGAGTTGATCGAATCGGCCGCATAACCGCGTTATTCGCGGAAACAGGGGGGAAGAAAAGAGAAAAGAACAACACTAAACCGGGTTAACAGTTTCGACGAACAACTGTTTCGAACATTATTCGAGGTTACTTCAAAAGAACGCCTTTTATCCTCTTAAAGACGTTGTTCACGGAGTACGCTACCATGTAATTACGCTTAAGTAGCGAGAACAATGGAGAAGGATAAAAAAAGGAACATCGAATTACAATTTGCTAGCTTAAGCCCCGCTACTTGCAATTAGTCGCCCTCCATTACCGAAATGGCGAGAGAGAATCGAACTCGATAATGGGATCTCATAGAACTGATCGTTCGAAAACTTGTATCGAACATTTTTCTAGAAACACGGAATAAAATCTAGAGCTATCTAAAATCTAGATCGGATCGAAACTTTCAATTTGCACTGATGCACGAGACGTTCGCTTTTTTTATTTCGGTGTCAAAGTTTTTGATTGCGAGTAAAATACTAAAGATACAGAATAACAGGAAAGTAAAACAAATACGCGTTGAGCCTGCATTTGGTCGCAATTCGATCAAATCGAAATCCGATAAAGCGTGCCTGAATAAGCGACGAAGTAGTCGAATCAAGCAAGTAACGATCGTTGTTTCCCGAATCTCGTAAGAATTGCACAACGACACGGGTTCCAGTCACGAAAAGGTAAATGGTCGTCGATTAGGGCAACATCGAGAACCATTTCTTCCCCGTTTTAGTGAGCTTGCTTTTGAAAGAGTTCGTGAACCGAACGATTATGATTGTCGAATCTCGTCGTCACGATTTTTTAGCAATTTCCATTGAAAACTGTTATATCGAATATTGATCAGTTCTATCGTTTCCAGAATGATTGGGATGCTAATAAATTTCACCTTGACAAACTGCCATGATAGTAATGAATTTAACGTAGATTCATCGAACGAGGATGAAAATGTTCAAAAGTTGGTATATTAGAAAATTTAATACGTTGTAATAGTAGTGATATAACATCAAATTGTAATGTGCGAATATGAAATATAGTTGTGCTACCGATAGATAAAAACGAGTCCTCGATAAGCGATACCGAGTGTCGATACTCGGGCATAAAACGGTGAAGCAACGCGTGGTGATATAATCGGGTGTTGTAGATAGTATAAAAAGAATTGAAACCGAAATCTTTTCAAGCAAAAGTCGAGATTTCGTTTCTGGGAGCCGCGATTTCAATGCTTCGCCAGCGGCAAGTTTCACCCTCCTTAAGCTCCGGAATCCTAAAAAATTCCAGCCAGTCTACTGCGAAGAGGAGAAAAAGAAAAGCTCTCCCTTTATTTGTCTTAAAAACATCGGTTCGAAGAAAAATTCCCGTTATCCCCGATGTCAGCCTTCGCGGCTGAGTTGCGAGCGATCACGAATATTTATCAAACTCGTTCTTTCTTAAATATAAAGCGTATCCTCCGCTCGAGGATTTCCGTGGTCCCGTTTCAACGCTCGATTGGTTGCCTCCTCGAAACGAGTCGAGATTCGAGAAGCAAATCGGCACTCCGCTTTCTATAGCCGCGCGCAATCATACTTCGGGAAATCAATAGAGGCCAATTCAGGAAGAAGGTTCTTAAATCGTCGGGAAAACAGTTAGTGGACGATATTCCTGTGAACGAGGGGGAATCAAGGAGAGAACGAGGAGCCGCCGAAGGAAGGATAAAGACGGATCTTGCGCTGAACGAGTCGCCAATCCCTCTGCGGATAGGGTAACGAAGGGTTTCCTGATTCGATTCTGATTATTAGCGACCGTCGGAGTTTGTTTAACCGGCTTTATTACGCTGTTTCACGATTACCTCGCCTCTTATTGCGACGGTTTGCCGCCGACAAACACGGAAGACTGAAACTACCGACAACCGGAAACTTGTCCAATTGCAAACAGCCCGGTGACCATTGCTTTCCTTATCGATATTAACACCGCGACCCACTAAAAACCCTTTCTGAGCATGTAATGGAACCTTGGACAGTTCTGATTTTTCATACCGGACCTTCTTCGAGTTTTATGGAGCATCTAATACTACTTTTAGTGATAGGTGAATAATCAGAACTACGTTTTTGGCGGTTTGGATAGCGGATGGAAGGGCTAGGAAAAATGAAGGAGAGAAAGGAAACATTTTATCCGAGACCTGAGTGGACTCGTGAGTAAGGCATCTAGGCTATTACTTCAGACGCAGGGATGTATGACAAGGTTGGACGAAAGACTCGTTGAGTACTAGCGAGAAAGTCACTCTTATGCGCCATCTAGTGGCGATAAGCGTAGAAGTGAAACCGCCCGAGTTTTATTAAGTAAGACTAACTCCTTACATTTGAAATTACTTTTATTCCAATTCCAAAATTTTTGGAGATTATTACTTTTCGATAGTTTACTATTATTCTGCTTAAACAGTTAAACAGTCCGACATTTAATTATAAAAATGAAATTGTGAAGGGTTAAATGTTCAAAGATCAAATGTATCAGAAAAATGGTAAATCATATTTGTAACATATTCATAAATACAAGAATAAAAGTTCATGTTGCATGAAATATTTGTGTATTTATAATACAAAAGTTAACAAAGGTGAATTCTTGAAGGAATAAAAGACGTACTACTTTCATAATAAACACTTCAAACAAATTACGGCGCGTCTCTCGCGAAGCGTAAGCAAACGAAATCCGTGTCTGAAGTTAATTCAGCCCGCGCGAAAAGACAGTCGGAAATGATTCGAAGCGTAAATGCAGCCGTACGCGTATTTGCGACACGAACTCGAGACGTATTCGACAGAATGTACCGAACAGTGCTAGGTTCACGGAGAACCTTGCACCAGGAACGTGACACGAACAGCCGAGTGCTCCGTCAACATCGATAAATTCTATGCGGTTCAGCTTGTGGACCGCTTTTGATTCGAAGAACCTCTGTTCTCGAAGATGGATATTCAAAAACCTATACCGTAGAAGAAACATGATTTACGGACAATTTTTCGACGCTTTAACATGCGAGATTATAACATAGGTGTTATTGGACTGAGGATTATTACACATTTATGATATATCAAAGACTACGAAATAAATATTAATTGTTGTAATAGTCTGTGGATTTTATAGGAATATGATTTATTTATACTAAATTGGTATTCTACTAAATTGAATTGCGTCGAACTAAATCACGTGCAATCGTATGAAACCGAACAGTGTCGAACTGAAGTTGAATCGCGCAGAATTAAATCACCTGGAATTTCGAATTAAATCTCAAAGAATTGAATCCCGTTGAATTAACTCAAACTGCACCGCGAAGAATGGTGTCGAATAGAATCACGATGAGTTCAATCGCGTGGAATTGAATGGTGTCGAACTGCATGTCGTAGAACCGAGTCCTGTCAAATTGGATGGCGTCCAATCGAAACGCGTCATATTCAATGATATCGGATCGAAATGAATTGCGTGGAATGCCGCTAATTAACGTCGAATTGAATGCCAACTCACATTGAACAGTGTTTCATACTCGAACCACGTATAGGAAGAAAATTTTCAAACATTGCAAGATTCGACCATGTTCTTTGATCGTCTCGTGTGTATTACGTTTCCGGACGATTTGTCCGGGAAACAAGGTCGCTCGGTAGAAAATTGGTCGCGTTCGCGATAAGTTGTCGCACGAATGTGGGCAAACGCAATTGAACGGATGAGATGGATGTGTCAAAGCCATCGAGACTGCGAGACGCGACGAAGTGTGAGCGCACGAGCCACCGTGAACAGATGTAATAAAATCAACTCGAATGTTTATTTTTCTGCGGTACTTCTCTCTCTCGCTGATTTTTTTCGCTCACCTTATTCTCCGTTGGGAAAATTCGTCGACCACGCCATCGCGCGATTGGTGACGGCTGCCGGGGGTAGTTATTTAACGGGCACAGCCACTTCGTGTCGAGGAATAAAAATAAAAATAAAACAAAATACTTCGCTACGGCACGGCATTAATGCACGCTGCCGTTTTTTTCGATATAACGAATCGGCGAAATCAATGTTGAGAGAGTAAATAAAAAACGGGGAAAAGGGATGCAGAAAGCGAAAAACGGACGACAGGTTGAATGGCCTGAATTAAAAAGTAACGTGACTTCTCTGGTGGAACATTTATCGAGAAACCTGCAGGGTGATTCGGCACTTTCTTAATCGATCGAATACTTTACAGAAATGTAGAGGCTGTGAACAATTGTTGATTTGATAAAGTTATACAAGAAAAAGTGTAGTGTTTTCTTATAACACTATTAACAATATTAGTAGCATTAATCTGAGCGAGGTATTTTACATGCGCTCATTGTCAGTTTTCTTTATATTTGCAAAATTGGATGTAAAAGCTGTGTCGATGTAATATTACATTCACGGAAGTAACTGGAAAATTTGTAGTTAAAATCTGACAAGACTTTCATTAAAAAATAACAATCGTTACGAACAAAGAAAAAGATGACAAAGTACGAAAGACACAAGGTCTGACATATTGTGAGGCTAATCTACTGCCTCCGAGTCTAAAATCTCCGATGAGCGATAGTGTAATCGAATTTTCCGAAAAATTGGATCGCAGGCGTCGACGTGGAAACGGAATGCCGAGAGAAAAAAACTGAAGGAATGCTAAGAGAGACACAAGGATCGTAGCGGATAAAAATCTCAATGTTCTCGAGAGGGAAAGGTCTCCCTCAATGTGTTCGTAAACGCGAGACAGAGAAAAAGAGATCGAATTTGTCCGATAAAAAATTGCGCTTCCATCCAAGCCCAGCCAGCCTTGTTTTCCAGTCTTTTAAACAAGATAGGGAAAACGTTCTCCGAGCCAGTAGCTCCAAGTCGTCGCAACTCCCCTTCCGTTTTTCCTTCCTTCCGGTCGAAAAATATCGGCCCATCGAGATAGATAAATCGTTCACGGTGTCGGCAGGCGTCCTGTTATTCGAATTAGATACGATTAAGGCCGGTGACCCGATAATTAATCTTCGTTCATCGACGAGCCTCGTTAAAACGTTTGCGCATCGAGCACAAGGTTCCTTCGCGACAGGAGAAGTCCTTAAAGATTGCTCTCAGGATTATTTCAGAAGACAGGAAAGTCCTTCCCCGCAGCGACCCGGTCTTAAAGTATGATTAATCTTTTCCGCAGGGAGCAGGGACCTCCTTTCGAGATACTGTTAATCTTTATCAATAACGGCCTGTATGCTCCGATAGCTTCTTTCAGGATATTTCAGCTACAAGCTTTGTCTTTTAAATATTGGGAATATTTGATGTTCAGCTTTAGTATTGTACAAATGGTAGGTTTTATCGGGGCACTGATCGATAGGTAACTTTTCAATTTTAAAATATGGACGTTAACAAGTTTTTTTATATTTTTTAATTTGTAATTTTTATAGTTATCAAATTTAAATTCTAAACTTGCAAATCATCTTTCTATATTGTAAAATCTCCATTTATTACAAATATATTTGAAAATTCTAAAGATCTCTATTATGTCAAATCTATAACCTCTTACATTTCTAAATTCGCTCAAACTAATAAACTTACAAATTTCCAACCCCTAAATTCTCGAACTCCCAAATGTTCAAACCTCCAATCTTCAGTCTCCAAATACTAGAAAAATTTCTAAAATTCCAACCCCCAAATTCTCCTACTCCCCAAGTCCCAAACCCCTAAACTTTCAGTCTTGAAATACTAGGACCTCCAAATTTTCATATATCCCAAATTGAAAAATTTCTAAAATTCCGACCCCTAAACTCTCCTACTCCCAAACTCCAACCCTTAAATTTTCAATCTTGAAATACCAGGACCTCCAAATTTTCAAATATCCCAAACTGAAAAATTTCTAAAATTCCAGCCCCTAAACTCTCCTACTCCCAAACTCCAACCCTTAAATTTTCAATCTTGAAATACCAGGACCTCCAAATTTTCAAATATCCCAAATTGAAAAATTTCTAAAATTCCAACCCCTAAACTCTCCTACTCCCAAACTCCAACCCTTAAATTTTAAATCTTGAAATACCAGAACCTCCAAATGTTCAAATCTCTCAAACTGAGAAATGTGCAAACCCCAAATTCCGATGCACCGAAATTTTCAGACATGTTTCCAAGTCGGAGAATTCCGAAATATTCCGATTATCGTTCGGTCAATAACTATGAAAGAAGGGAAATGAATGTCAATCACTCCGAAGGCTATTCAAGCGAAAGAACCCGGTTTTCCGCGGCTTTTCCAGTAAACTGCGTTCACCTGATGGAAGACTGCGACGCCGACATCCGTCGCGACGGTAAATCTCGTTCCAAAAAGTCCTGTCTCCCTGTCCTGGGACACCCTGGGCGTCTTTAGGGACAAAATTTTTACGCTCGACCTAGCGATGGCACGTTTCGCCGCATTTATCTAGATGTATCTTCTAGTTCGCAGAGTAAAAATAGGGGAGTGAGAATCGAGTTAGGCGAGGGTGGCTGTCGATCGTCACGATTCATCCCCCAACATTTCGACGCACGTTTTAACCACCCCTGCGTGCGATAACGCTTATACGTAACGTCTGCTGTCACGACGAGCAACCAATTTGCGTTAATTAACCGCTGCAAAACGTGTTAATTTCCTCGACTAACCATCTCGAGGATGTACCACGGTATCAACGGTACACCACCGCGTTAAATTGCTGCGGGTATGTGTTGTGGTTCGAGGTAACGGGCTGATTCGAGTAGTAAATGATTTGAATGCTGGCACCTCGAGAGTCAATTATGGTATTCAGCTGTCAGTTAACTCGTTTTTAGTGTAAATCTCGTTTCACCAAATTCAATGCTTAATACGCTGATTATGAGACCATTGAAAATTTTCATGAGTGCTTTCATTTTTTACGGTGCTCCACTATTTTTAACACTTCGTCGAGCCTTGAAACTGACCCATGTAAATTACGTTTTCATTAGAATATTTCATTTAATATGAATGATGTGAATAGAAATTTATTTATATGAGTTATGAAACAGTTTTATTTACATAAATTCTGACTTATTTGAATAGCTACATCTAGAAATTGTTTAATGTTTACCACATGATTACAGAATTTGTGTTTTTAAAATGTAAACATTTTTGCTGTGCATTTGTACGATTTTATAGGTCGTTAAGTAGATTTGAGATTACAAGAGAAATATTAAATAATTGAAAGATAAGATATTCTGAGTGTCTGCACCATATACTCTACAACCCTGTAAAAACTGAAAATGACAATAACAGTATAATTTACCTGATTTGTTTATAAATGCTTGTGCAAGTGCATCATACAGGTAAAAAGTAATGGTTTTCTGTGCAAGAGACTTACAAGAGAAATATTAAATAATTGAAAGATTAGATATTCTGTGTGTCTGCACCCCGTACATATACTGTACAACCATGTAAAAATTGAAAATGACAATAACAGTATAATTTACCTGATTTGTTTATATGTAATCATACATGTAAAAAGTAATGGTGTTCTGTGCAAGTATATGAAAAAAACGATATGTCTAACAATAAGTTGAATGCAGAGGAACATAGGTGGTCGAATATTCAAGTCGCGTTTATAGAAGGGAAAATGTATGTTGATTCGAAAATTGCAGAAGAATAGGGGCGGTCTATTTTTATGCGGTTCACGGGGCTCGACAAATTCTCTCGCGAGTTTGCACGAGTTATGTATTGGTATTTCTATTCGAGTACGTAGAAGCGATTTCGAGAACTTCTCCCCAGCGAAACGGAAGCGAAAGGGAAAATTGTGCGTTACTCGGCCAGGAGAGAAATTGCGAATAAAAGGCGGATCCACGGGTACCGTTTTATCGCGACCTTTTATCCGTCCATAAAAAAAAGGGAATAAACGAAAGAAAGGAGAAACGACGAAATAACAGACGCGAACTCGAAGAAAAACACGCCAAGATATACAAAAGCGTAACAAAACCGTGAGAGGGAAACCGAGCGGTGGTCGAAAGGAACGAAAATGTCGGAAAACTCTGCGTAAACGAAAGAAAGCATCCGTCCAATTTCGTTGATTAAAAAATCATCGAAACTCGGTGGAGTGGCGAAAAAGGAGAGAGAGATCGATCGACGACCGTTCGGTTTACCCGGATTGTTCCGCGTCAAACGCGCATTCCGAGTTTCCGGACACCGGAGTTGAAACGTGGATACGGTGGGAAAAAAACGAAGAAAAATCGAAAGAAAGGAGACGAGAGAGGGAGAAAGTAAGGGGTGCAAACAAAAGGAGGAGAACGCGGACAGAGAGAGGCCAATTAAACGGGAAAAGGGAACATCGAGGGGAAAAAGTGAACGCGGTAACAAGAAAGGAACATCGAAAATAGAAGGAAGAATCGGAGACGGTGACTTTGTGGATGGCAGAATTCTTGAGAATCGTCAAAATAGAACCGTGTTTCTTTAAAAGTTTATTTGCATAAAGGTGCACTCACAGGTCAAATGTGTATATTTTTCAAACGGATTAACTTCTTTATTTATACCAGATTCTGTAATTCCATTTCACCAAAGCAATGATAACTTAAGACGTGACATGTGAACAGTAAAAATATATACATATCATGAATGTATTTGACCACGAGAACAGTCCCTTTCTCTACGAATATCGAGTTTCTAACACGAGGAATACTGGAAACAAATTATCATGTCTGTATCGAAACATTCCGCGCTATGGAAAAATCGATCGAGTCGAGGGAACAATTGCGAGACGAGCAAACGAGCCGCGAAGCAGTCTGCTCGATTTTATCGTACGGCCACGTACATGGAACAAGTATTGACTTCGTCGAGGTAACTCCAGTCAATTGAATCGATCAACATTCGCCCCGTCAAATATTCCTTTCAGCCTCGCGAATCCGGAACAGTTCCTTCGAGCATTCGCTACGATCTTTCCCGTCGACCGCTGCTAATCCAGCGATATCGAATTCTTGATTTCCGGCCGTCTTGTCTCACGCCTCGACAGATATCCGTCGCGACAACCTGTGAACGAACGCTGTATCCAACTATCCAGGGAATCGAAGGTTCTGCTGATTGAAAAGCATCCAAGTGTCGGGAAATCCGATTACGTTACAGTTAAACGAGGTGAGGTTCTCAACACGTCGGCTGTACTTGAGCATTTAGGTTTATTACACTTCATCGTGCATTCGTTTTATGCATTCGATTTAGTATGCTAGATGATACGTTGCATAGTCGGTGCATTGTATAGATGATGTGTTGCACAGTCGGTGCGTTGTGTAGTCGGCGCGGTGCATACATGGGGCGTTGAATAGTCGCACACTCGATGTATTGCGTACTCGACGCATGAAATGCTAGCGCATTGTGTAGTCAATGTGTGGAATGTCAACGCGCAGAATAGCGACACGTAGAATAGCGATGCGTGAAATATGGACGCATGGAATTACGGCGCGCAGAATAGCTAATGCGTGGAATTACGGCACGGTGAGTATCGACGCGTAGAGTAGCCAATGCGTGGAATTATGGACGCATGGAATTACGGCGCGTAGAATAGCCAATGGGTAGAATTATGGCACAGAGAGTATCGGCGCGTAGAGTAGCCAATGCGTGGAATTATGGACGCATGGAATTACGGCGCGTGGAGTAGTCAACGCGTAGAATTACGACGTGTGGAGTCTCGAGGCGTGGAATAGTCAACACGTGGAATTAAGGCGCGTGAAATTACGGCGCGTAGAGTAGCCAATGCGTGGAATAGCCAACGCGTGGAATTACGGCGCGTGGAATAGCCAACGCATGGAATTACGGCGCGCGGAGTATCGGCGCGTAGAATAGCCGACGCTTGGAATTATGGCGCGTGGAATAGCTAACGCGTGGAATTACGGCACGTGGAGTAGCCAACGCATGGGATTACGGCGCGTGGAATTATAGCGCGTGGAGTATCGGCGCGTAGAATAGCCGACGCGTGGAATTACGGCGCGTGGAATAGGTAACGCATGGAATTACGGCGCGTGGAGTAGCCAACGCGTGGAATTACGACACGTGGTATATCGGCGCGTGAAATTACGGAACGTGGAATAGTGAACGCGTGGAATTATGTCGCGTGGAATAGCCAACGCGCAGAATATCGATGCGTGGAATGGTCAACGCATGGAATTACGGCGCGTGGAATATCGCCGTGTGGAATTACGGCACGTGGAGTAGCCAACGCGTAGAATGTCGACGTGCCGTATATTTGACGCATAAATCTCTCTAAAAACGACGTGGTTCATCACCATGATTCATTACGTAAATTCGAATACTTTTAGCACTTCATTTATAAATGAATGAAAGCAGTCATCTACCACCTCTAATTAACTCGACTATAATAATCCTCCCTTAAACAACAAAGAACGCAATATGATCGGAATACTATTAATCCGACTTTCTCAGCTTGAAAGTCCTTTGAACATTTAATTAATGGTATTTATTGCGAGCCATCTCGTGCGTTCGTCGTAGATCAAGGTAGAATAACGTTGAAAAATGTCAAGACAATCGATAGCAGAACGGTAGCAGCTTTTCTACACAAGGTGAATTGCATTTTTCGTTGGCAAGTGTCGATAGCAATGTTCCCGTGTTCCATGGCGGCCATTCAAACTGCCGATACACGGTATGAAACAGTTCGTTTCTTCGATCTTAGTCGGTCGTTTCTCGCCGCATCATGCATACCGTGTTACCACGGACAAGTCCATCAATCTTCGCCATCCAGCCAGAAATTCCGCTCGAAATACTGGGCTTCTTCCTGCTGTTTACCTAGCTGTATCGAAGCTGAAATCAGCCGGAATACTCGTCGATATTTCGAGGTACGTCTCTGTACGATGGGGCCGAGTCTTGTTTATTCGTTCAGCTTGATCCTGGATTGCTTCATCCGATAAATTGTCTTGACCTACATATATATACATCTTTCGAGAATCGCGGAGGCCGAGGGACGGACGAGATGCAAATGCAATTTCATTCATTGATTGGCGTCGCTATGACGACCACGACGAAGATGAACCGACGTCATTCCGATGTCTTTTTATCCTCCCTGATGAACAGCCTCCATGATGGAGCTTGGTTTAAGATGCCGATAATCAGAAAATAACTGCATCGTGGCCTTTGTTGTCCTTTCCACTTTAAACTCAATCGTTCGAAATTGCCATGTCGAATTATTGCCCCCGACTTCATAAGCACTTCGTAACTTCATATTTTATCTGTCGATTATTCGCTAATTGCACAGATTCAAATATCACACGAAATGAACTTATAACATGTTATGTATCTCTCGTATCTTTGATTATTACTGCAACACCCTATAAACCATGTACACTATTACCTATAAATTATATACACAATTATCTATAAATTTATACACAATTGCCTATAAAGTATATGCATAATGACCTATAAATTATATACACAGTTAACTATAAATTATATACACATTACCTATAAATTACATACACAATGACCTATAAATAACGGGTACAATTAACCAGCAGTATTATGCAAAGTTCGAAGTCAATCCGAAGGTCGTGCACTATCCTCGTTAATTCATGAATTTCTTATGGGCGGTAAATTCGAGAAGCCTGTCGGAATTCTGAGCACCTGTCCCACATTCAACGCACGACGAAAATTTTTACGAGTGTATACGCGGCTTAACGTGGCACAAGAGTAACAAGAACTAAGTATGTAATTCAAGACGCGAAACGAGCGCGAGTGTACAGGCTGTGTAACGTTATTTGAGGGAAATTCACGAACGAATGCTGAAACTACGTGGCTCGTTTATAATCCCCTGCCGCGCGACACCGCGTATACAGGTTGATCAATAAACGGTTCACTTTGGTTCCTCTCGGACCGGCTTCGTGTGCAATTTAGAACGAAGCCGTGAACGCGCGAAGAGGATGCACGCAAACGCGACTCCTGTTCGGGAAAAATACACAGCCTCGAACGCGTCGACGTTAAAGCGCGTTAAATTTCTGTGGCCGGCTTTGTGAGCGCTGCGAAAGACTGCACTTTTATCAAAACTGACGTGGTAAAAGCTATTTAGTACCTATATTTCATGGTGGACTATAATAGATTCTTTGTGGAGCGTGTTTTGCGGGGAAATAGATAGTGGAGTGTCGGGGTTAGTAAAGAGTATGATTTTTTGTTCGTGAATGCAATTGTGGATTTCTTGAGGTTGTGAATGTGTGGCGGTTTGAATGTTGGCGCGGTGACAGATATGATGGAGACGTATAGGTGGCGTTGAAAATTTTCTGCGTTGCATAATTGTGCGTTGCGTAGGTGGTGCGTTGCATACTTGATGTGTTACATATGTGCGTTGCAAAGTCGATAAGTACAGTGGACGCGTTGGGCAGTCAGCGCGTAGAATAGTTGGCGCACTGCATATTCGATGCGTTGCATAGTGGACGCGTTGTGTAGTCGGAGCGTTGCATAGTGGACGCATTACGCAGTCGACGCGTTGTATAGTCGGCGCGCTGCATAGTGGACGCGTTGTGTAGTCAGCGCGTTGCGCAGTCGACGCGTTGTAACTCGGCGCGTTGCACAGTCCATGCGTTGTGTAGTCGGCGCGTTCCATAGTGGATGCGTTGCACAGTCGACGCGTTGTAACTCGGCGCGTTGCGCAGTCGACGCATTGTGTAGTCGGCGCGTTCCATAGTGGACGCGTTGCGCAGTCGACGCGTTGTAACTCGGCCCGTTGCGCAGTCGACGCGTTGTGTAGTCGGCGCGTTGCATAGTGGACGCGTTGCGCAGTCAACGCGTTGTAACTCGTCGCGTTGCGCAGTCGACGCGTTGTGTAGTCGGCGCGTTGCGCAGTTGACGCATTGCGCAGTCGACGCGTTGCCTACTCTACGCGTTGCATACTCGATGCGTTGCATAGTCTACGCGCTGTATACTCGACGCACTGCATATTCGATATGTTGCATAGTCGACTTGCACACTCGACGCGTTGCATAATCCACGCGTTGCACAATGGTCCAGTTGCATACTCAAAGTGCTTAATAGTCGACATGTATTTATTACATGCATCGAATACAACCGCAAATCCTTCATTGAACTCTAATACAATCTTCACATCTCCTACTCTTACAATATCATCCGTGACAATATAACAAGAATCTATACAACAGTAAACTATGTTCAATTATTAGCTGAATCCCATAAATTTTACCTATCCTATACATGTACCGTTTTGAATTGTTCAACATGTAATACAATCAGTTTATGAATGGTAACTTGTTTCAAGGGAATGCAAATTGTTGTTAAAATACGTATAATGGGAATTGTTTAATAGTTTGCGTCAAGCATGATCAACATTGAAGGAACAGACGAGAATACCATAATGGAAGAAGAATACGTAGAAACGAAAAAAAGAAAGTCGTCTCAAGGTGTCTCGTATCTCACGAATCTCATTAAGTGGCGGCTGCATTGTCCGCGTTATGAAACTGTCAAGTGTCAACGTCTGAATTACTGCAAGACGATGTAAATGCTCTATTCTTGGAAGCTTGACGCCTGAAACTCGATGAATTTGAGGAAAAAAATGTCATAGTCGGTTCATTGATTTTGGTGAGTCCTTCAGGAATTATTCATTCCGAAATCATTATTAAATCAAATCTCTATTTGTCGATCTTTCGAATCTTCAAATTCTGAATGTACCAATTTTTTAATTCTCAAATAAGACTTCGGCACTTCATCATCTTTCGGAAATTTAATCCTCAAATTTCACGTTACTTTTACATTATTAAATTGTGTGCACTTCTATTATCAAAACCCGAAATTAACTTAAGGGGTTCTCAAATGTATTAGGGCGTATAAAAATATACAGGGCGCAGTATGTGACAAATTTTCTATTATTCCAAGTAGTAGATAAATGATAATATACATATTGAACCAATCTATTTATCTGAATTATGAGATCCTCCAATGTGAGCCACACTCGACATAGAAGTGCAAAGAGTTAACATCTAACAAATGAAACCAACGATACAAGTACATCAAAATAATAAATCTGTAAGAACGAAAACAATCTACGAGAGTCAAAATTTCTCCACCGATCGGAAATTATTAGAAACACTGACGGAAAAAGACGTTGAGAAAGTTTTGCAAATACGTTTCAGCTTGATCAGAAAGTTGGAGCGATACTGTTAAATACTTTGAAGAAATGACGCCAAGAAAGCCAAGCAGGCAAAGTTTCGCGGAAGTTCGTTGATATAAATGCGCGCGTGCAATTCCGTTCAAAACCAGAGGAGGATAAATAGACGAAGCGGAGGACGTCGAGTTTACTCGTCGGCCGTAGTCGGTCCGCGTGAAAACGGCGATCCGGGATAGTTCGAACGGAACATGGGAGTCGGATACGTTTCGGTACGCTTGACAAATTGACGCGAACTCGAACAAGCTTTTTTTTCTCTCCAACCCCGACTTCTTTGGCTGACACGAACTTAGCGCATTACTTTGCGCGAGTTCACGACATTGCACCGGATCGCGTTTCTTGCTCAACGTCCCGGAGTCTCCCGGTTATTTCCACCGCTCGGACCGCTTTCGGTGTCCACCGGCTAACGGATGAGAGCTGAGACACGGAAAACTTGGAATTTCATATTGTGGAAAGTTGCGAGCAACTTCGGGAACATCGAAGGAAACTGATAATAAATGCCGCACAGTGTGTCTCGATAAATCTAACTTATTTCACCTTTCTGTTATTTCTTGGTCAAACACCATCTTCGCGCGAAATTGAAGTACTTTTTTCCTGTTTTCGCCAATTTTTTGCGGGAGGATGATTTTGTATCGCGGGGAATTGCAAAATTTTGTGGGGAACTGGTGATGTTATTGTGGAAAGCTGGTAGGTTGGGAATATTGGAGGGAATTTAAAGTAAGATGGGAAATTAGGTATTTGAGAAATTGGATAATTGAGAACTGAAATTTTCGGTATCTGGACAATTGTGAAATTAGCTATTTTAGAAATTGGGAAATTTCAAAATTGAGAAATTGGAAAATTAAGAATTGGGGAATTCGGAAAGTAGGGAATAAAGAATTGGGAAATTAGAAGTTTTTACACGTGGAAAATTGAAAAATTGAGAATTGGGAAATTAGGTATTTGGAAAATTGGGAAATCTTCCAATTGAGAGTTGGGAAATTTAGAAATTGGGAAATTTGGAATTTGGTAAATTAGGAAATTGGGAAATTGAGAAATTAGGAAATTGGGAAATTGGGAAACTGATAAGTTAGAAACTTTAACAAGTGGAAAAGTTCCAAAATATCAATTTACAAATTGGGAATTGGGAATTTTGGAAAATTGAAAAATTAAGAAAATAAAAAATAGGAAAAGAAATTGGACAGTTGAGTACCAGAATAATTGAGCAATCGAAGAATCATCTCGCAAAAATTCCTTTTTTTTTCAACATATTACTCCGACTTAAATGAATAATTCCGATGAAACAGCATCGAGAATTATTTAACGACCTGCAAAGCAGAGGCTGATCGTTTTTACAGCACTTTACTGGGTCGTGTTCCGATAAAGGGGTTGGAAATTCACGCTCGAAAATTTCGACGGCTATCGGCTCGTAACATTTCACCCAAATATTCCTCAGTCGCGTTGCAAAGGCGGAGGATGCGCCTGTTTAAGACACATTTAACCCTTTGCACTCGAAGCGTTAATTAGGTTGGCTTTGAGCACTGAGGCATTCGATTCCTGGCGACACAACGCGGTTCACTTCATCGTTGTTTAAGCTACTACAATCGATGTGTTTACACAGCCACACCTAATTTAATATTCCAAAATATACTCGAAACCTTGCTGACACAAAACACGAAATGTTACTAGAACTGTACGAAATCCTTGCAACAAAATTATCATTTTTAACGTAACTGCGAAAAATCTCTTTAAGACAAATATTAAGGAAATTGATCAAATTTATGTTCTGAGATAGTAATTGAAGAATACACTCTTCTGAGTAGACGTGTGATTATAAGTTGGACCTATAATTAGGTCATTTTGTAGAAATTTGCATATTGATGTATATAGAGAAATTAAAATGTGTACTCATGTATAAAAGTAGTAGATACTTTTTTAAGGAGGTTTACAAATAAACTTTCTGTATTTCATGTATCTTTCTACGATTGACTGAAAATGATCCTACAATCATGCAGAAATTTTTAATATAATAAATATAAATATAATAATGAGGAATTATGAACAGTATAGTATACTATACTGTAAAAATACAGTAAAATACAGTATAGTATATGTAAAATTAAGAATCAATAACAGTACGGTATTTTCGAACGCGAATCGGGAAAGATAGTGATTTGTCCCTCGAGAGGTGCAAGAGAAACGTGATCGAAACCTCATCGATAGTCTCGCGAGATATTGCTGCGGCAACGTGGTTACGCCAATGTGAAGTCATTTGCGTAAAGGTAATTAAGGTCGAGCAAACGAAGAGGATCGACCACAAAATCCGATTCATCTCGGAGTTCCAAAAGGGTGCAGCGGTGGCACGGGTGACAAAGAGCGGTTCAGCCATTAATAATTCTCGCAAACGAATTTTTGACTAATTAGGCACCCTATGACGAACAAGTTGCGCGTTTTTGATGTTCGTTCAACAAAATCGAACTACCTCTTTTCTGGTCGGTAGTTAGCCGAATTAGAACGATTTTAATCAACAAATATACCATAAGTCATGTTCGAAATTAACCGGTCTACAAAGGAGCAACGTAGAGATTGGATCACGAGTTCCATTCTCGATAACCACGTACAATCGAACGATTGGGCTCGTTTCGGTCGAGGGAAGAAGTTCCGGTAAGATATTCAAGATAACGAAAGTTTTCGATGATCAGGTGAAAACACGGCGTGGGATGAAATTTCAGCGCTGAGTTGAAATTATAAGAGAAGATGGCCGAAGGAGGCCCTTGAAAGCTACTACAGGTAATGGCGGAACAATCGTTTCGCGCGAAGATTGCCCGATTAAAACGGCTCGGGCCAATTTCGCGCTACCGTATCGAGACGCGCGTGGAATTACGGCGCGTTGAGTATCGGCGCGTGGAATTACGGCGCGTGGAATAGCCCACGCGTGGAATTACGGCGCGTAGAATAGCCAGCGCGTGGAATAGTCAACGCGTTGAATTAAGGTGCGTAGAATTACGGCGCGTGGAGTAGTCAACGCATGGAATTACGGCGCATAGAGTATCGGCGCGTAGAATAGTTGATGCGTAGAATACCCAACGCGTGGAACTACGGCGCGTGGAGTATCGGCGCGTGGAATAGCCCACGCGTGGAATTACGGCGCGTAGAATAGCCAGCGCGTGGAATAGTCAACGCGTTGAATTAAGGTGCGTAGAATTACGGCGCGTGGAGTAGTCAACGCATGGAATTACGGCGCATAGAGTATCGGCGCGTAGAATAGTTGATGCGTAGAATAGCCAACGCGTGGAACTACGGCGCGTGGAGTATCGGTGCGTGGAATTACGGCACGTGGAGTATTGGCGCGTGGAATAGCCCACGCGTGGAATTACGGCGCGTGGAGTATCGAAGCGTGGAATTACAACGCGTGGAGTACCCAACACGTGAAGTATCGGCGCGTGGAGTATTGTCGCATGGAGTATCGGCGCGTGGAATTACGACGCGTGGAGTATTGGCGCGAGGAATTACGACGCGTGGAGTATCGGCGCGTGGAATTACGACGCGTGGAGTATTGGCGCGAGGAATTACGGCGCGTGGAATACTCAACATGTGGAGTATCGGCGCGTGGAATTACGGCGCGTGGAGTATCCAACGCGTGGAATAGCCAACTCGTCGAATTATAGCTCGTGAAATATCGCCACGTAGAATAACCAATGCATGTAATTACGGCTCGGGCCAATTTCGCGCTTCCACCTCAAGACCACCGTTCACCAGCTAACCATCTCTATTTCGACAGGGTTAAATCGCGCTATCAAAGTGATTTCTAGCTCATTGTCGGCCGAGAAGAAGAGCGAAGTGCCAAACGGAGACAGCTTTTCGCAGCCAGGTTCAACCGATATCGACGAAACGATTACTCCGGTCTGGTCGTCGTGTCTGTCCCGTGTTTCTAGCCGCGGGACACGAACGTTTCTCGGAACCCTCGTGTCCGAGTAATTGCTCGAACGAGGTTCTTGCGTCGAGAGATCGACAGAACGAGCCGGGAAACTTCCTAATAACCGGCTAAGTAGCCGCTAATGGTGCTCCACGGTTAACCAGTAGAACAACTCAATCGGGCCAAACCGATCGATCCGAGCCATCGATCCTGTTTACGCCACGATAATTGTCTTTGCGGGTTAACGAGACCACGACCAGAAGAAAGTACTGTAATAAGGCGGAAGGCAATCGTTATTAACCCTTCCCCTGCCGGATACTTTATCGAACAGATCTGGTCCAATTAGCGAGTTGCTGATGTTTATCAACTTTGTCTGGGTGGTTCCGCTTTAAGAACACTTGAATCTCCAGATCACCAAATTCTCAAGTCTCCAGATTTATGAATCCACTAATCTCCAAATCCAAAATTCTAAATTCTCTAATCTCTACATCTAAAAATTTCTATATTTCTAAGTTAACGAATTCTCAAGTTTGCCAAATTTCAGATCCTTGAATGCCCAATTCCCCAAGTGACCAAATCTCCCAATTCCAAATTCCAAATTCACAAATCCCCAAATCCCAGAATTTTCGAATCGAGTCCTTAAATTCTCAAGTTTCCATATCTCCAAATCCTAAAATTCTAAATTCTCGAATCTTTACATCTCAAAGTTTCCGAACTTCAAAGTCTCCAAATCCCTACATTTCCCGAATCCTCGAATCCCCAAATCCTTAAATTTTCAAGTTTCCATATCCCCAAATTTCCAAATCATAAAATTCTAAATTCTTGAATCTCTAAATCCCAAAATTTCTGAATCTCAAACTCCTCAAATCCCAAATTTCGAATCTCCAAATCCTTAAATTCTCAAATTTCCATACCTCGAAATTCTAAAATTTTGAACAACAAATTCCCTAATTGCCCAAACACCCCAATTCCTGAATCCCAAATTTTAGTTTACAACATAGATGATTAAATTTGGGCAATAGCTGATCGTTACGTGGAAAATTGACGGAGAAAGGAGAACACTTGTACCTTAAACGGTATGCCGCTCTCCACGCGAAAGAGAGATTCCGTGGTTTTCATAGTTTCCTTATGGAATGCGAAGTATTGCCACAAACGGTGGTCGCGTGCGTGTAACGCTACCCTATGAAAACCACCACTTTGCCTGGCGATTGTGAACTTTATTAGGGAGACCGTGAGAAAGGTCGGACAAGTGTATTTCTGAAACACTGTATTTTTCTTACTCTAAACATAGTTATTTAAGAGTTAATAGAACGATAAGTACCGGTATCGAGTAGCTACGTTCAACTTGTTTGATCGCTGCAGTGAAAGTGGACGTATGTGGTAAAACACGCCGTCACTAAAGAAATACATAACTCGTTTTTAAATGTGAACTAATACTTTACACTGATATAATTATACCTTAACATAATAATGATTCTGTGTTTAATAATTTAAAATTGGTTAATTTGCTGAACTTAATAAAGTTGGACAATTTTCGTACTTGTTATATAATTATTCGAATTCATCAAATTGTTAATATAAAGGATGTTAGCAATATGATCTGTTACTCCTGTAACATTACAAATTTACTATAATACTATTCTAGTATACATACATGATTAACTGTGAATATAATAAAAGTTTGAAAATGTCAACAAGATAAAACACAGTCCAAACATTACAGAGCTAAAAACATCATTAAGCCATTTTAAGCGAACCCACACTTTCAAATGATAGAATAGCATACAAAACATTTACTCTAACATACAAATTTCAAGTTTCATCAATAGCTACCAGTGCTGTTCAAAATTCTGACTTTTACTATTCGATTACACTTGCATTTGAGACCATTGACCACCATGATAGTCAACGAGCTAAAAGACACCAGAAAACTGTTCCTTTCAAGAAACGACCCTCTCGACCATTTCACCTGGAATACTGTCCAGGGATAACATTCCCAACGGGAACCACGTGGAAACAGCGAAGTTCATTCTCATAAGGATTTGACCTAAAAGTCCACAATCCTCTCTGTTTTCCCCGCTAGCTCTAAACATTGTCAAGAACCCACACAAGGGCGAGCAAAAATCACGGTGACAAACTGCTAACGATGTAAATCTCTTTAACCATCACCGGATCCCGTTTAATCCAACTTCTTTTAATAGCTCGTTAACCAATATCAGGCTAACGAATTAGCGTTTGGAACAGCAATTAGCGGCGAGGAGCTGCTGAGATCATGATTTCACCCTTGGGTCATCCATATTTGAATACTTTACTTACACCTTGCGATCAGCTACTGTGCTTGATAACAGACTGCCAAAGATATCACTTGAAATTGTACAATTTTGGAAACATTTCTGCAATCTTCGGATACATAAATCCAAATTAGAATGATGTCAGATTTTGACTTTAGAATCCCAAGTGCAAATTTTATTCTTAAACGAATTCAAAATAACGAGCTCGATAAAGTAGACCTATAAGGTATCCACAGTTGGAAAATTAAACATTTTCGCATGGAGTATCGGCACGAGGAGCAGCCAACGCGTGGAATTACGGCGCGTGAAATTACGGCACGTGGAGTACCTAACGTATGGAATTACGGCGCGTGGAGTACACAACGCGTGGAATTACGGCACGTGGAGTATCCAACGCGTGGAAAATGGGCGCGTGGAGTACCCAACGCGTGGAATTTGGGCGCGTGGAGTATCGACGCGTGGAATTACAGCGCGTGGAATATCGACGCGTGGAATTACGGCACGTGGAGTACCCAACGCATGGAATTACGGCGCGTGGAGTATCGGCGCGTGGAGTACCCAACGCGTGGAGTATCGCTGCGTGGAATGTTCAACGCGTGGAATTACGGCAGGTGGAGTACCCAACGCGTGGAATTTAGGCGCGTGGAATTACGGCACTTGGAGTACCCAACGCATGGAATTACGGCACTTGGAGTACCCAACGCATGGAATTACGGCGCGTGGAGTATCGACGCGTGGAATTACGACGCGTGGAGTACCGAACGCGTGGAATTACAGCGCGTGGAGTATCGCTGCGTGGAATGTTCAATGCGTGGAATTACGGCACGTGGAGTACCCAACGCGTGGAATGTCGACGCGTGGAATTGCAGCGCGTGGAATTACGGCACGTGGAGTACCCAACGCGTTGAATTACGGCGCGTGGAATTACGGCGCGTGGAATTACGGCGCGTGGAATTTCGGCGTGTGGAATTTCGGCGTGTGGAGTACCCAACGCGTGGAATAACCCTTGGATCATCCATATTTTAATACTTTACTTGCACCTTGCGATATCAGCTACTATGCTTGATAACTAACTGACACTGCCAAAGATGTCACTTGAAATAATTTTGGAATCAGAATTCCAAATTCATTCAGAAATCCAAATAAGAATGATGAAGTTAGATTTTGACTTTAGGATCCCAAGATCAAATTTTATTCTGAAACGTATTCAAAATAGCCAGCTCGATATTGTAACGAATTTGGTTGGTTTATAAATAAGTTAAAAGTTCCATAATACGTTCCTGACCTTTAAGGTATCCAGAGTTGGAAAGTCAAACATTTTTACTCGTTAAAATCAGCTTCCGAAATATTTATGACCGTCTGCTATTCGTGCGCTACCGTTCACATTTGCGAATATTCAGAAGTAAAACGAAACGATTCGAGACAAATGTGTTCCCGGAAGATTTGTTCCGAAAGGAGCGATCTTTTCCTAATTGCGCTTCGGTAAAAAGTACGCGAAGTGGCCTGGTGGCCCCGTTTCTTTCAGCGGATTTTCATCGCTTTGGTATTCGAAGATTAAAGGGAAGTCTCTCGATTCGCGGAATCAAAACGCGCGTTTCCGAATCGAACGCGTGTATCGGTGGTGTTACCGCTCAGGGGCGTATTAACGTCGTAAAATGGTCGTTCAATCAGAAGTTCTCTATAAAACTTTTACGCCGCGTGCTCAATCTTCTCCGGAAACGTAAGTGTCTTTGCTGCGTCATGTAATCGGTTGCTTAAAGTGGCCGTTCCACGTGCCACGTTATGGGGGTTCCGTTAGAAATATCAACGCTCGTCGCTGGAACTTTTTCGCGAATTCATTTGTCATCCGGTCTGCCGTAAAACCGTCGAGCCGAGCGCAGAAAAGAAGAGAATGGAAAAAAGAAAAATCGATGACAAGTACCCGTGAGCCGCTGTGGAAAGTAATTAAGAGAAGCGGCAGGCAGTTAGCAACGATTATCGCGATTGAAATACCTCATGGAGTAATCCGGAGATTCGAATCGAGTCCGACCATTTACATAATCCCTCGAAAGACAAGACGAAACTCGACTCGTTGAATTATTCTTTCCATAACTAAGACGGCATAATCCCGTGAATTACTCGATGATCGCGGGGGTGGAATTGTTCTGTGAGTCGGTTCAAAGCGAGCGTGACGATCAATGCCTCTTTGTCATTCATTCTTATTGTGAAGAGAGTTAACAAGATTAAGAACCTTTTTTGCACTTGGAGTCTTCCCACGCACGGTTACGTATTGCGTTCTGATTCCGAGCTCAAAAACTCGTACAACTAAATCCGATAATAAATCTACAACAATTATAGACAGAAGTATACAAGGAATTGTAAGTATTAAACCTAAATTTTAGTTCGTTAAAAATGATATCGAGTTACTTGATAGAAATGATGAAAAACACAGCCCGTTTAACGAAATTTTACAGCGATGAAGACGATGCCTGAAATGAATTCAGAGAACCGCGAGGATAACAGGTCCGATGAAAGCCTTTTGCCCACATTATGGAGCAGTTGCGCGATAATAATGAAGCCAGCCGTTGTAATCGTGGACCAGCAGGGTGTTGTGGTTGCCGGATTGTCGGCGACGCGAACCGTACAGCCGTCGAGCGTTAATAAAGTGCACGCTTGAACCTTACGAATACCGCTCGAACACTCGTGTAAGCGTGTACAACACTTGCGCGTGTTTCTCCGTGTGCCGAAAGCAAATACTCGCTTGTAAAACTCGACGAGAACGCTTCCGTCATCGTCGTTACGCTCGCTTCTTTCATCTTACGGAGGCTGAAATGTCGAGTAACAACTTGGAAAATATTTTACAGATGTGTTACTATGTACTTTTTTATGGTTAGGTTCCTGTTAATCGAAAAGAAATACGAGTATCAGCTTTTTTAAATAGGCATACTACAACCTAATCTCTTCATATGAAGTACTTCATATGGAGTACTTAGTATGAACTTTAGGGTTCTTGGAGTTTTCATAGGTTCTGCATAGGTTTTTTCTATTTTCTTCCCAAAATCTTAGAATTTTCTTAGGTTTCTAGGATCCAGTGAATCAAAGTTTAAAGAAAATGGTCCTAGCAGCTTGTTCCATGTGAGAGATTCTTAGATCCTCTAGGCTCCCTTTAGAAATCTGAGGTTTCTGGTTAGAATCTTTCGAGGTTCTGTTTAGGTACTAGGTTATACTCTACTTAGGTTCTCTCTAAAATCTTCAAATTCTTTCAGGTTCTTAGGATCTATCGAGATTCTCCTTAGAGTTCATCTAGTTTGGGTTCTACTTAAATTCTCCTTATAAGTATATCTTAGATACTCAACAGTATTTGAGATCTGTTGAGATCCTCCTTAGTCCCTAAGATCTCCAAAGACTCTAATCTCTTCCCTAAATATTTTCCCAAAATTGTAAAAGGTGTGACATCTCAACCTCCGCAATTAACTAGAAGAAATATTACACTGGTATCTACCATTGACAGAACTTTCAAATTAACGAAAATTGCAGTGGGAAGGTTCCGTCGATAGACATCTGCGTATTCACCATCGGTCTCGTGAAATCCCGATTTTACGCTGTAACTCTATTCATAGCTTCAGGGCTCTTGCTATCGACCAGCTTGTTAATTATGTTTTGCTACGCTTTCTCGCTACAAACGGTAAATAGCTGTGTGTAACGACGGAATCGTTTCTAAACTGGCTAGAAAGTCCATCCAGAAGCGATTTCATCGAGCGGAGAAACGCAACGTGTGCGTATATAGTGAAATAGAGCATCGTTGTACCGGCGAAGATGTCAATAAAGATTCGCACGCTGATTCCCGCGAAATCCTCCGCTTTAATGATGCAATCCTACCCTCGTAACCTCTTTCGTTAGCCTAAGCTGAATATTGAAGAGAAATTAACGATCTTTGTACCACGTTGCGACGATATCGTCGGGTAGAATATTGCTCTCTGTTTGCGAGTGTAAGAAGTTTTGTATGTTGAATATTAACACTTCAATATATTCCCTTATCATTAATTTTACACTGCAAAATTTTACAACGCGTTGTGATTATTTTACTGATTTCAAGCGTAAGTACAACTTGCATATGCAAGTTACATGAACGTTGAGTAGATGTTCTTGTATCGGTGACATTTGTGCAGCATTTTTGGGTAAAAATTATCTCGTTGACCGAGGTATCTTTACCTTGAAGACCCAAATCTTATCGGTTAAGATAGCACTGGTTCTGAATGAAACTATACCTTGCTTCCTGCTGAGTAGACTGCAAATATTTATACAAATTTTTACAGAGATATACAATTATACCAACTTTTACAAACATACTTTCAGCAACTGTTATACAAATACGCAGTTGTACTAATTTTTTATTGAAAACATTTTTACAAAAATACCTATGTCTTCATTTTTATTGTCCACCCAATTTAAACATGTCATAATTCACACATCTTGCACATTTTATTGATCATAATCAATTTCCCTGTTTAATACATATTACGTACACATATTCACGGTTGCAGATACAATTACGTATTTATACGTATGTATATCTTCGCCTACCGTATGCGATAAACGCATAAACAGTGATCAAGAGAACAAAAGGTCGAATAATCACAAGTGCTACGAAACAATCGAAATAACGAGTCGATAGATAAGGATGTGTCCCGCCGATAAAATGGCCGCGACAAACGTGCATTCTCGAGTAGGTAGAAATCATTTCCCTGAACTTCCACAATGACAAAGTTCCTCTGGAATAGTTGTGTACACGCGTGTTATCGCTGGTATCGGTCTGCACCCAACGTGACACCCTCGAGGAATCCTCGCGCGAGATTAGGTCTACTAGTTAGGTGGATAAGAGAGCTGCCTTCTCACGAGACCTTATCGCCGTTATAATGCACCCACTGTTACTTCGTTGAGAATTCGATCGTGATCGAAGGTTTTTTCGAAGCTATATGTAGGTATTGAGGTACTACATATCAAGACACTAATTATAAGTTTAAGGTACTACATATGGGTGCTATGGTACTATATTAAGGTACCACATGTACTATATATAGGTTTCAGGTATTGCATGTAGGTCTAATGTACTACGTGCAAATTTGTATACCATGTGGGTGCTGAGGTACTATATACAAATTCAAGGTACGATATGTAGGTCTAATGTACTATATGTAGATTTCAGGTATTGCATGTAGGTCTAATGTACTACGTGCAAATTTGTATTCCATGTGGGTGCTGAGGTACTATATGCAAATTCAAGGTACCACATGTAGGTATAATGTACTATATGGAGGTTTTAGGTATCGCATGTAGGTCTAATATACTACGTGCAAATTTGTATTCCATGTGGGTGCTGATGTACTATATGCAAATTGGAGGTACCACATGTAGGTATAATGTACTATGTGTAAATTTAAGGTATTGCATGTACGTCTAATGTACTATGTGCAAATTTGTATTACATGTGGGTATTAAGATACTATATGCAAATTCAAGATACCACATGTAATGTACTATATGTAGGTTTCAGATATTGCATGTAGATCTAACATACTATGTGTAAATTGAAGGTATTGCATGTATGTATAAGATTGTATCTTATGTTGATATTAAAGTACTATATTCAAGATTAATTATAGGTTAACAAAGATTCCTCAGAAGTCAGCAAAGAGATTACCAACAGAGATTAGTAACAGAAATTGCTAAGAGGTGCACCAAAGCACGTTCCAATTTTCTACCATATACGTTTGCCTTGCATTCATCCTTAGTATTAATATTTCGTTTTAAAGAGCGTATGTATAATACATACTTTCTGTAAATGGTTGAAGAAGTCGAAGAAAGAGTTGAAGAGGTCCTCGAAACGGGAAGCTTAACCCAGTTACCGGGTGGATCGAACCAATAATAAGAGAAAGAAAAGAAGCCAAGTATTCTTAGAACGCAAATTAAAAATCTGAGAAAATTTCGTGATTCGCTTGCTCGAATATGACACATCGAGCTTGACTCCGATAACGTGACAATACGGTAATAAAGATCGCCATAAAGATGAACGTCGATAATGGTTCTCGTGTCAATAAAACAGTCAGAGTAGTAACGAAACGATTTCTATTTTAAAACAGATACTGCTTATCCGTTTGCTCGAGCTATTTCATTTCCATCGAACGACCGAGCAAAATATCGTTCCATCCGCAATGCGTGACATCGATGCAATCGATATCTAATCTCGTCGTCGTCCCCGTGCTTGGAAAGGCCGAATCGCGCTGGGGGATCGATCGATGATAAAGCGAAAAAATCTATAGAAGCAACGGTCCCTCAAGGAAATCACAGACATGCGTGATCTCATCCTATTGTCTCAACAAGCTTACTACCGGCTAAAGTCTCTCGGGACACAAACATTTTCGTAACTCCTGGGACGGAAGAGTCCGAGTTAAAAGTTCGAGGTAAATTCCATTTTCATAATACATTTCCCTCTCTTTTCTTCTGGCTTTTCGGTCATCCCTCCAAAGGGACGTTTCTTTCGAAGCGCAAACACTTGCACATAAATGTTCAGAAAATACGCTTCTGTAAATATACTCTGGTTGTATTGCCGGCTGAGCGACTTTCTGTTCGTAGGGTCTGTCGTGTATGCTTGTTATGCTTTTATAATAGAATGGAGAGATTCGTAGATATTGTTGGGATAACAAAAATTGATGTTATTGTATCGCTATGGGGTGCATTTGACGATCAAAAATCTCAAGTATCTTTGGCTTGTAAAATGTTTGGGACCTCACATTTTCACACTCTACAATTACCACGTTCACATTAGAGCACTAAGTATTTAAACTTCTACAAGATTACATTTGCTAATTTCAAAGTTCTCAAGTGTTCAGCTTCACGTTACCGAATTTACAAATGTTTGAATCTTTCAATTCTCACATACCCAGATTTCTATATCTCCAAATGCCTAAATCTCCAAATCCCAAGTGTCATACCTAAATTGCCAAATATCCAAATATCAAAAAACCACAACGCTCTAATACGTGTATCTATAGTATCTAGCTATTTTTACAACTCGCCCTCAGATCGTTAGGAATTGCGGCTTATTTATAGATATCTGTATTCGTTGTTGGCGGACGTAGACGGTCATCGGGACGAAACAGTCGTAAGCGGCCACGAGGTCGAGCATGACTATCAATCACGCTGGAAGAAGCCTGTACGAGGGTGAGTTTCTCTTTGGCTCGGTTGTTCGCTGACTGGCCGACGTTTACGCGGCTAATTGCTTCCCCGACACGTGTGTTAGCCGTCCTCGTGGCCAGGACGATCTTCTGAACGCGAACCGGTGTTTAATCGCGCGCGATTAATCTAGTCACGAGCGTTATGAATCGTGTATTGTTAGGCGGATAGTCAACGTCGAGAGGGGATCGTAGCGTTAAATGTCGTTCAGATACCATCTATCGGTGACGGGTGAGCATGTGTCTGACATAATTCGGAAATACCTGGGAGTGGACCTTATTTGCGACTGTAATCTTTCTTCTCTATCGTGCCGCTGATCAACTATGATGGATAGCTCGGTGCAAGAGCTTGCTACGGTAATCTTCCATCGCTGTTTATGGAAGTTTATGCAACATGATCCTTGAAAATATTCGAACGTACAAATTGTTATGCAAGAAATTGATTCATTTACAAAATATTGCAAATGAAGAAAAATACGAGTGTCGATGAGAATTTGGACTTACTGAATTAGCTTTGATAGAAATATTTTTGTCAATACACAGCTGATTCTGTACCTTCTAAAATTCTTTCAGTGAACTTTGAAACGTTTCACAAGACCTTTATGCAAGGAATATTTTGAAAAACTTTTCTGCAAGATTTTTATGCAATATTTTTTGCAAGATTTGTTCGAGAGGAAGTGCAATTGGGTTAGCCAGAAAGAAATATTCGTGACATATCGCAATAATGTTTGCTGCTAAAGAACGTTTCGTTAAGCAGAATGGTTTTATCAGGTAATAAGACATTGAAACACGAGTGAAAGGTAGTTCGTTTTGTTCGTTCCCACTTTGCACATTGATCGTCTAACACAATGAAGAATACAAGGGAAGATGTTATATTTAGAGGAAGCATCGGTTGTATCCAGCAGACGCGAAATTATTGACTAGCAAGCTAGTCGGGGAAATCTAGAATACAATACAGAGAATATCCCGACGGTACTGGCCCATTACCAGCTCCGAACGATGAAAGACACAACCACCGTCTCGCTTGATGTACTTGGACCTCGTCATCTGAAACGTCTTGCTCGTATCGATTGGCCACTAGAAAATCCATAAAACGCGGGAGAGGCTATTACATCGGGAAAGGCATTATCTTTGCTACATAGAACCAAAACAAATAGCTAATTTCCACTCACCTTCAACTTCTTATTCTTAGAATAAGTACAAGCATACCCAGTTACATTAGATACAACATAAAGAACTACAAAATATTTGTATATCTTATATAAACACAAAATGTATTGAAAAAGATCAGCGTTCAAATTCATTCTGAATGTCTCTAAATATCTCGTCTGGAAATATGCAGTCGCTATTTTAAAAGTGATGTGATATTGGGAGTGACATGTATGAACTTTCTTACTTTCATTTTTAATGTATAATTCAAGACAAACTGTACGACCTATTTTACCCTCGTAAAACATGCAGTTGTGAATAAGTAAAACGTTTTTAAAGTCATTAAGAGGTAAGTAAATCATAGAAGTCGTTGAAGACCATGAATGTATTAGGATCATTTTTTACTTCGCACTTTTTGTGCAACAACGACTGAATATCCGAGCAATTTTTTCAAATTGCAGTCAACAAATACCGTATTGGAGAGCGAACTGTATCGAAAATTGAATTGAATTCGAATATACAGAATCATCGGGGTAACCCGATACCCCGGATCGAAACAGATTTTCGCCATCATGAACCTTTCACGGAAATCCGGGTTTTCGGTAACGAAAGCGATACGAAGAGAACGTGCACGCGATGAAAATTCAAGAAGGTTCTTTCCCGCTTCCTTTCGACGAGTACGGTGAAATCGCTTCGAGAGCAAGGTATACTGTCGAGCACGTTAGCCTTCCACAGGGTAAAAGGCAATATAAGAAGAGGAGGTTCCACAACTTGCGAACGTTTACTCCGGAAACATTCTGTTGCTTCTCGAGCACGAAAATGTCTCGTGCGGATTAGGCGTAATGCGGAGTTCCCGCCATTTTCGCGAGAAAAAGACAGTGCACGCGCCACAAGATGGACTCTGACGGTAAAACAAATTGAACTCTGACGGTAAAACAAATCGACCTCTGTAAATTCAATTTGACAGTAAAACAAATGAGCTCAGTGAGCTCTGTGAAAGGAATGTGGCTGTGATTGATTAAATCGAAAAATGTATTTCTCTTAACAATTATTCACATGTACGCATTAGTCAGGTTCAAAAGGAAATATTATAATAGTGGTAGCAGGCAATGACAATAGTCATGACAGACTGTAACAATAATCGTAACAGCCTACATCAGTAACAATTATAAACGACAATAATCACAGACTATGGCAATTACAGACAACTATGGCAATAGTCACAGCCAACTGTAAAAGTTCATAGCCGACTGTAACAATAGTCATAAAAGGCCACAGCAATAGACATAACAAACTATAACAGTAGTCATAATGAACTATAAGAATATTCATAACAGAGTTCATGAGAGACCATAACAACAATCCTAACAGACTACATCAGTAGCAATAAACGACTACAACAATAGTCATATAACAACAGCTATAACAAACCATAGCCATAAAAGACCATAGTAGTCCAATATAAGAAGAAAGTAAAGTCAGTAGCTCTGCATCACTCCTAGGATTCATCTTGTGGCGCGTGCAGTGTATAATCAGCAGTTCCAGATAACGGTGGCGTACGATTCGGTGTTAGAAATTCAGAGTAGCAGTCTCCCATGATTTATACACGGTCCGAAAAGTGAGGTAAGAATCCAGAAAACGTCGGTTCATCACCTACGAGTGGTAGATTGGCGGACAAGAACGAATCCGTAAAACGTGAGAGGCGGTCGTTAGCGAGATAAGCTGTTCGGGAGCATCCACGGTTAAATGCTCTGTCGCGCGTGGTCACGCCGCTTTGCCCGTAATCCTTTTAGCCTGGCAGCCTCGGTTGGTTCGCTTCTTAAAACATTTTCTGTATACAGCAACGAAGGCTTAACGGCACGCTACTCGACGGCAATCTGTAAAGTGGCTGCTAGGACCAGCAAAGTCGCTCGTCGACCCATTAACAGGCCACTTACGCCGGCCCCGAATAAAGACCGATCGAAGGGACCAGAACATAGCCGTCGTACAGGACGACCATTCCTGTTAATGAGCGCATTTTTTATCGACGATGTGCAACCGGGTAAATTCAACGTCTTCAATTTGTATTTGCACTCTTGGAACTTTGTTCCGACACGAACGATCGAGGAAAACGGTTCGTGTCGAACAACTCCATTGCAGTAATGAATGTAATGTCCTCCCTTGCAAGGATCGGTTCATTAAGACCGAAGGAGTTTGCGGATATATTGTCATTGCGTGTTAGGGAATTGATATTTTGGGGAAAGATAATGACAGTTTCATTTTGAGTATATTTTATGTTGCAGTACATAACGCCATTAGTACTGCTGCGCGTTAGTAACGCTACGATTGAAATTAACATGCGTTAGTATCACTGAGACAAATTACAACGCGTTGGTGTTGATATACGTCGAATCACCACGTGTTTGTATCGCTATACGTTGAACCACGTGTTAGTATTACTATGCATAGAATTACCACGCGGTAGAATTGCTACGCATCAAATTACCGTGCGTTAAGACCGCTACGCACCGGATCACCACACGTTAGTAATGCTACGCGTCGATTACCACGCGTTAATACTACTATGCGCTGAATCACCACGCGTTAGTATTACTATGCGTCGAATTACCAAGTGTTAGTACTGCTATGCGCTGAATCACCACGCGTTAGTATTACTATGCCCTGAATCACCATGTGCCGAACCACCACGCGTTAGTATTAGTACGCTCCGAATTACCACGCGTTAGTATTACTACGCACCGAATTACCACGCGTTAGTATTACTACGCGTTGAACTACCACGCGTTAGTACTACTACGCGCCGAATTACTACGCGCCGAATTATCACGCGTTAGTATTACTACGCGCCGAATTATCACGCGTTAGTATTACTACGCGCCGAATTACCACACGTTAGTATTACTACGTGTTGAACTACCACGCGTTAATACTACTACGCGCCAAATTATCACGCATTAGTGTTACCACGCGTTAGTACTACTATGCGCTGAATCACCACGCGTTAGTGTTACTACGCGTCGAATTACCACGCGTTAATACTACTATGCGTTTAACCACCACGCGTTAGCATTACTACGCGCCGAACTACCACGTGTCAATATCGCTACGCTCCAAGTTACCACGTATTGTACCCCGACGCGTCACTATCGCCACGCACTACATGACCGAAAGTACCATTACTTGTGTCTCTACATTCCACCCACACTATAACGAAAGTCTACAATTTCTTACCCTGAAACCCTAATCCCAAGTCCTAACCCTATCAAATATGAACCCCAAAATAATATTACAGAAGTTGAATCCTTCCCACATGTTCACAAAAATCTTCATAAGATCTTCAACTAATTTGCAATAAGGGTGTTTAACATCCAAGGAAAAAGCGCCAAAATCAAGGTTCAATTTACGATGTCTCTTTTTACTGTGGTTCATCGTAAAAGGTGCTGTGTCGAGCTGTGTAATATTCGAGTGGAATAGGCTGACTGATTACCGCGGCAATCACGCGGGGGAAATTACCCGGGGGCTTCGAGAAAATTTAATCAAAAGACTCGATCGAACAGAACACTGGACCAGAATACATTTCGATTGGCAAACGACGAGGTCGGTCAGTCGGCCCAAAGAGACCTGTAGGAAATTCTCGAAGCCATTACCGATCTGTGCGCTAGTCACTTCTGCTGTTAGATGCGCATACCGTTTGTATCCATAGAATGTTTCTGTAAGTCTTGCCAACGAACCGGTGGTTTGCAGTGACAGAGATGCTCTGCCGAGATTTCCCATGGGTAGTCGTGTAACTGGGAGTCCACGGGGCTGTTCTGTAGGCCTTTGGCGTGCTACTTTACATAACGTTTCGTGTATCGTCGATAATCATGATTTCAATCGCCAGAAACAAGCCTTCAATTAGGTAGACGACGATCTGATTTCAACATGGCGCAACGTGCAATTCTCTAAATTGCTGCAACTTTATATATAGTACATCTCCGTTGATCTAAAAGTTATTTATCGGAGAATTCAATATTTTTTTATTTTATAACTTGCTGTTATGGTAGGAGACTATTCTGTATTAAAAACAGCGGACTGCTAATATTTATTTAACAATTTGAAGCTTGGAGCTGAAAGTGACTGAATTATTCGTTAACGTTCTTAATATGAAGTGGCTGATTTATGACTATAATAATAATTTATAATTATTTAAGGTAATTAAGGATGCACAAGTTTCCATGTTTATAACGAACATAATAGGGCAGATATAAGTAGGACAGATAACCTCTGCTATCAAATAAATTTAATAACGTAAAAAATATTATCTTGACTATTTCAGTTTATAATAAACCTCTGTAACCTACTTATACCAAATTGAATTAATATTTGAATTCCTATTCATAGAAATAATTTCAAAGGATTGGAATATTTGAACTCTACCAGAAGCTGCACGCTTGCGAAAGATTCGATCGACGGAAGTGACATTGATTGCATGTCATAATTAAATTCCCGCCGGAAATATTCAGTCACATTGACAGGGACACTGTCGATTCCGATCGTAAAACCTCTAATTATCATCGTTTAACTGGTAGCTCGAGGGAAGACAACAGGTTGCAAAAAGATAATGAACAAAGGAGAGTGCTTGTAATTCTGCTGGCACATCCTGACGTCCCAGCTCATTAGAAAACGAACGTGGTCGAATTCGTAGTTGCTCGACAAAGCAGGCTCGTTGTTGGTTGGCAACCTTTACCAATTCTGCCAAAAGCTGTGAACAACTACGACGAACACCGCCTGGCCAACTACGTGGACAAGTTGTTCGCTGCAACAAGCGTCTCAAAACAGTATTTGGCACGTTTCTGAAACGAGGGCTGTCTCCACGAATGATTCGTTAATTTTCATTTTAATTATTACTACTGCCTAATAATAAAATGTGTACTGCTAATCTATAAACTTTGCAAGTCATTTTCTACGGTAATTGTATTTTTATTAAATTTGGGTTTGAGTATGGATATTAATATTTACAAATTATTGTACTATTAAAAGATATTGTACTATTAAGAAGTGAGATATTGTACTATTAAAAAGTATCCTCGAAAGAGCAGGTATAATCGAATTGGGTATAAATAGTTGTGATATAACAGAAGCCCAGTTTAAAAAATTCAAAGCTTCGACTACGTCATCGAGTAGCATTGATTTAACCAACAGATTTAGCAAACTCCAATTCGTGCACGAACTATTCGAAAGCCGCGGACGTACGTAAAATGGCCACTTTCAACGCTCTCGGAAGAACGCGAATATTTCATGAACCTCGAAAATAGCACTTCAGACAAGGAAACATACTGTCCGTATCCGATTTTGATGAATCTTGAATATATTAAGTAGGTGAAAGGGATACGTATTTTTTATAGTCGTTCAATCGTGATTTTAGGGGGTGAAACCCTTTGAAGTTTCAGCAGAAGCTTTCATAGATATAAGAAAACTTCTCAGGAAAAAGTTTTATGGTTTTTTTTCAGATAAAAGTGGTCATTGTGTGAAAATGTTCAATTGTTACATTATTTTAAATTTACGCGATGACAAAAAAGAAATTCTTTTCCGAATCTAATGATATATAATTTGATAGTTAAACAGAGTGCGCGAATCCGCACGAGACACACGTGTAGACACACGGCCGGCTATTGTGGGATACACATGTATTAATCCTATTTTCGCCGCATTCCGTGTCATGCCTGTCTAATAAATGCTATTGAGACATTCGGGGATTAAGATGACAGATTTATTTTTATGTACTCAATATACGTATTTTTACACGCCTCTGCTCACGATATCAGCAGTTATTGAAACCACTTATGAAATACAGTTTATGCGTTTTGTAAATATAGGAATATTGTAGAGGTATAAAAGTGATAATAGGATCGCACTTAAGACATCTTACAGTTTCCAACACAGACTATGTTGAATAAACTTCATTCATAAAGCATGGCACATTACAATTTCATTCGAGTACACAGAATATATAGTCAACCAGGTTAAATATTCACCAAAAAATGTTATCTGCATGCAATATTTTATCAGTTCGGTTTCCTTGCGAATATATAGGTCACGCTTTCTTCTATCACTTTCCTGTTTTAGATAACGACGCTTCTCGCAGAATCTCGAAACATACATAATATCCAATCGTTACTTCCGTGGCGATATACGAGAATTGGCGAAAGTACTCAGCGGGATGTCGTTAACGCAGCGAATACTCGAACGACTCCTACACCTTCGACGCCCCTTCGACTCATCTGTTTTTACGCTTGCATTATCCGTTCATCTCGTCACGAACTTTTATTTGTCGGATCGGCTCGTGCCGACACGCTGAAACGCCTTCCACGAACAGCAGGTACCGGGAAAAGAGACGACAGGTAGAAAGAGAATAGGGTTCCTCGACAAGGGTGGCCACGCAAAAATTGGCCGGCAATAAAGCTCTCCAGCCCTTTTTAACGGCTGAGAAAATTCCTCGACCCGAACCACGCTGATCTATGATGTTGTCCTCGAAGGTGATGGCCTATCGCCTTCCGCTTGTTCCTCTGCGGAAGCACTTCCACGGGAACAGGTAACTAGCCTCGATGTTCGACGCGATTGAAGCGTTCGTGAAATATTCATGCCCCTTCGGAACAAGGGATTGCGAAGAAGATACGATCGCTGCGGTTAGGCGAAGATTCTGATGCTCGGTTTACGCGGAAATGGTAATCTAACCGAGATACCAAACCTTTCCTGTTGTATCCCCACTGGGACTTCCGGATTTCGGAATTTTTGGGACTTGGAGATTTTCCACTATGCAGAAGTTTACTGGAATTCGAGGACACTAAGAAATTTGAGACTTTGGTGATTTGAAAAATTTTGCAATTTTTGCCTTCAAAAGTTTGGGCTCTTAAAAGTGTGAAAATTTCAGCTTTTAAAAATTCAGGACTTTGGAACTTTGAGACTTTTGGGTCTCAGACTGTAGAACTTGGAATTTATAAATTTGACAATTTTTGAATAAAAAATTTTGGAACTTGCTCCCATAAGAATTATTATATTATAACCCAGTTTCCTCTAAAATGTCACGGGGAAAAATTATTTTGAAATCCAAGAATAAGCGATTCGACAATGATCCAGAATCATGTATTAAAATATTCACGCGTTTATGAGTTCTTTCATGAACGAGCAAGCTCTCCGTACGCTCTTTTCTGTGCATTATACGAGGACGAGGATCGGTAGCAACTTTCGGGCAAGTTTCTGAAGCGGCAAACAGCAACGGCCCGAAATCCGTACAATACGATCCAAAAGGTGTATAAGTTTCTTCGGGAACTAAGAGGATGCAGTCACGAATAAGTGCGATCCTGTTCAAGGCGAGATCCAGCTTGCGCCACAGTTAACTTCGTGACGTTAACAGGAGGTATTAATTAGGACGCGAGCAACGGGCAACTTTTCGTTGATAATTCGACGCGTAAAAAATTCACTCGCTAAATTCTACACTTACCAAATTGAAATCTCTCGGTATAAAATTAACGGGATAGAATGAAACGCTTTTGAAATCGTAATCAATCACGTTTGGTAGCACGTTTTGACTCCGATTTAACTCCCATTTTCCCCTAGTTTTACTTTCAAATGCATATATAGCACATTTCATGCATGTGACCTAAATATTACGCGAGGAGCTTGGAAAATTTATCATTCGTTCTCCGGCTATAGAAGTGCGCTTTTCAAATTCTGATTTTCGGTAACCCACATTCCTGACCTCAAACTTCCAGCATAAACACATTCTGCATATGAACGGGCAAAGGCAGTGTAAGTCATCTAATTCCCGTTACCTATTCTAGCGATTCTACATGTTCAAACAGAATACCTACGAATCGCATCAGTTTGCGTTCGATAAACAGGCAAGTACAGATTGTATCAACACGCGTGAGTCAATATTTTAAATAATTTGCGCCGACTTAGGCTCGGATATGTAGGATAATCGTTCAGATGTGTATTTGTATAATATCGTTGTTAAAATATAATTTTTACATTTAATAACATTTAATGTCATCAGAAGTTAAAGAAAAGATCGGTATAACCAAAGTAGCTAAATTTTATACAAAAGAGAATCAATTTCCCAGCTATCCACTTGAACCTTATCAGTGTAAAGAGGAATCGTGTTCAAAGGGTCTCAGGTGTCCGAGGAAAAGGTTAAGTTCCGTTCGTAAAAGTTTCGGAGGGCCGAAATCGACATTGCGGGGGTCGCGTGCACCGACTGACCTCATTCCCTCTTGCAGCAACGAGAGTCACGTGTTCGTTAATTTCTCCAGCACGAAGAAGGACGAAGGACACAGCGTATGAATCCCGTGAGAGGGTATTCAAAAAGCGTGCATCTCGGAGCAAGACCGAGACGAAGAGTAACGAGGAAAAGACGCGCCATTGGCAGATTAAAGCGTCCTCGTCGGACTTTGATCTTCGGGCAAGAAAAAGCGAAGACGAGCTCGTCGCGCAAAGGGTGACGAACTCCCCGAAGAACGGCCGGTTTTCGCTGTCAACTGGCGCGTAACAGCGACAATCGAGCGCAGGAAATAAAACGGACGTCAAAAAGTGACATCGGTGGCAAAAGGGGGTGTACACCGGAAACACTCCAATCGGGCGTACGACAAAAGATTACTCACGAAGACGAAGTAAGACTTCCTCATGATCCTGTTGGTCGATCGGCAAGTTGGTCCGGTTCCTTTATCGGCGAATCGCTCCACTCGATCCTAATCTGATTCGTCAGAGATGTTCGACTTGCCTCCGCGTACAGGCTGCGCCCTGCAAGGAAGGGCGCATCGAGGACCTGGTCCGACCCTTCTTCGCGTCGCGGTGTCTCACTTTGCATTTACATAGGTCACACTTTTCACCCTCCTTCGCGGTGCGCTGCACGCATCGCCACTGTACAATCGTGTCTCCCTGGCCACGTGATCTTTTACGGCGAAATCTTCAATCGGGGTGAAAAACTCGGGCACGGGAAGCACGTCACGGTAGAACGGAACGAAAACGCGAGAGAGAGCAAACCTCGTGGTGCGTCAGCCTCGACGGTCGACGACGATCTACGAGGGATGCGAGCAAACCGATGGCACACCGAACCACGCACGTGTCCACGAAGAGCTGGCCGATGTCGTCGGGCCGAAGTGCGCCGCACGAGTGTCGGCCTTAACGTCTCGAAAGCGCTTGACGTTGGCGCCCGTGTGGCTAGGGTGGGGAATGGAGGGGTTCGCGGAGAAACACGCTCTGCCCTTCCCCCCTTCTGCCCTAACCATCGACAACTCCAACCCCCTCGTACACCCCCACCCGCTGCTCAAACTTCTCTCTCTCTGTTTCGCGCGCTCTCACCCCCAACCCTGCGTCCACCCACATCGCGACGAGGCCGAGGTTGGAATAAAGTGCTGCCGTAGGGGTGGTTTGGCTGCTCGACCAAGAAGGGGCAGAAGAGAAAGACGAGCCGATCGAAGCCCCGCAGCCATGGAACGAGACCGATAACACCAGATACTCAACATTTCGCGGGCCAACTTCGACCCTCAGATTGTTATGAGAACTTTTTTATGGTGTTGTTTAATCAGTCTTGTTTGCTTCGGGGTGGGATAAGGTTTAGGGTTAACTGTTTGCGCTGTTTAGATTGGCTTGCAGTTATTTGGTATCGCGGAAGTCTGAGGTCCTTGGGGAGTTTTATGCGGTTACGATTTATTAGGAAATTTGGGTGGACGTTGATGAAGGTGAAGTTTAGCAAAGTTTTGGAATAATTCATTGCAAAGAGTGTCGTATTGGAAAGCATTTTGAATAGGAATATTAAGAGGAACTACGTTGTTTCTATGAATGAAATATGTAATTTTGTAAATTGACAAATTTTTAAGTTCTGAAAATTTCAAATCCCGAAAATTCCAAGATTTCACACTCTCCACACAGTCCTAAGATTCGAAAATCGTGAGGGAGGCGTTGAGTTGCCTCGCGTTATATCGCCCCACGACCAAATTTAGAGACTTCTGCTCTAGAGACAAGTGGAACGTTAAGAGCAACGATTTTACAGGAGCACGATAAACAATGGCAAATTCCGTCGCGTGATCCCGTTTAACCGAGTAAAAAGCTGAACGCGAGCCCGTCACGTTCGTCGAATCCGTAGGTGGTAAAATGACACGGTAGTTTCAATTGGAATTTCGCATTACAACGCGCGTCTCCTCCCCAAAAAAACACCGAACAGTTTGTTGGGTTATTCGTGTCGAATACCGGTGGCTACCGGTCGCACGCATCATTTCTCATGTACTGCAGGCTGCACGCAGAACAAATAGACGTTCGATTGAACGCCGGCACGCACACGCGTACCGAATCGAATCGGGTCAACGTTTCGATTAACGTTCATCAAACAACGAACGCATCGCGTACACGACAGTAATCATTTCTGCGCTGACCGATTTTTTGACGCATTGACAAGCTTTCAAATAATAGCCCCGGATACCCGGCGTTACCCGTTGGATTTTCAATATCGATAAATCTCCATCGTCGGCCCGCCTCAATCTCCGTCACCGGAATCCATCTTTTCCCGGAGCGTTTCACAAAAGATATTTCCTTGGTGAATCAGGAAATTCGTCGAGCTATAAAATTCTGTCCGTGGACCCTTCCACGGATATTTACAGCCGCTTTTTCTCATCCACCTGTCGCGTAATGTCAATAAGTATCGAACAACTTGTTTAGCCACGCTTTCTCTCGACGCGCACGTAAATGTTGCGGGGTTCAACATTCGTTTCGACACTTCAAATGGTAACTATTTAAACGTCAACAACGATACATTACGTACTACATTTTTAATCGTGAGATCGATCTTAATTTCAGAAGTTCGTACCCCTTTGTATGCATACACCCCTTATACTATTTAGGAACTAGTTTCATGAAAATTATAATACTTCGCCTAAGTCATAGATCTATTTGAAAGCTCTGATGTCAGTGCTAGAGTTCGCCTCCAAACTTCATTCTAGGGTGAGAGGTCATTAGAAATTTATATTATTTAGTAAGTATTAATAAATGTATTGAATATCATTTTTGAAATAGACCTAATACATGTAGGGTGGCTACGTAACCTTGAGTAACCAAGTGACTTAAAAATTTTCCAAACATGAAAAACATACACTGCCTTAACTATAAAATTTCTTAAGTACATTTAGGTTATTAAAAATGTATAAATTGTACCACTACAAGTCCTCTTCTAGATAAATAATTTTTATTTTCTAATTCGAACTGAAGAAGTAAACTTAAAGATAGAATCAGAGGAATTTACTAGGCCGATTACCGAAAAGCACGAAATTATTTAGCCTGGAAGATTAAAATTGTGCGATAGTGTGGTCAAAAACCAAAACTAAAGGATTGTCGTAAATTTGATTATCCTAGGAGGGATCTCGCGAGGCTCACAGAGGACGGTAGTAAGGAAAACAGATTTCGATTTCCATATCGACCCCAATCGTCTCGTTATTTCAAACTAACTGGCCGTCGTTGGAGGGTAGGAGAAAAAAGGGATACCACTTGGATCGTATCGATGCTCGAAACTGCATCGAATCGATAGGTATATAACGCATGCTCGAGTTTCCGCAGGACGTGTGCTCGATACAAGACAAGGTCGTGCACGACATACTGGTAGACGAGATCCGTATACCGCTTCGGATAAGCCGTATTCGGACGATCACCGTTTTAGATAAACGGTACCCGGATAAACTGGATCCTCTCCGCATCTTAAATCGAGCCTGCACTTCGTGCTCGCTGTGTCCATCGATGTCCTTTTTTCATTTTGCTGACTTTCTCTTATTACTGCAGCTAAGACCTCAAGAAAATTCGTATACAATCTCCTGATCTCTTCTGATAATTAACATGTTAACTCGCACTATTTCGACAAGTCTGTATTTCAGAATTTCTCTTGTATTTCAGGATCAATTTTACTCGAATTTTGAATACGCAATTCAAGTACAATTATTTGCATAGAATTGACGTTTCAACCTTTTTTGTCTGTTTTAATATTGGAGCTTCTGACTGACGCATCTGACAAATAAATTATAGAACAAGGGGTTACTCGAGTCACTCGCATTTGAATGACATATGAATTTGTACCAGAGCATTTATACGATAATAAACAAATTGGTTCGATACTTAAGGTATGAAAGCTTGACAAATATTGAATGCTAACACATATGGATGTGATTGTATCGATGCAAAATTTAATTTGACCTTTCAGACGTATAAAATACACACAACTAAATAATTAGATATCTTATCTGATCTTGGATAAGATTTCTTATTTAATGTTATTACAAGACCTATCCTTGAACAATATTCAATAATCTTTAAAAATATAATTGTTGTAAAAAGTAAAATTTACCTTACATTCATTTTAAAAGGAATAATTAATACGTGATGAAACAATGCAATTATTCGATAATTGATTCTTGTGTTACGTGACTAATGTCAAATTAGTCCATCATCATAATGACGAAGAAAATTTGCGTGGAATGAACATATCGAATAAAGAAAATCTTCGTGGTCTGTTGCGGTAATTAACACGATGTAATTGAATAACTTCGATATCTGATCCTGTGCGACGTAATCGTGATAATTTATGGACGACAGTGCAACAGCGCGTTGATTATTTGATAATACAGTTCGGTGATCAATCATTAAGCTGTAATTAAATAGCTACTGTTGATATATGTAATTAGCTGCACCCGGTTCATGCACTATTTACAACTGATCAGTCACAACCATTTCGTGTTGATTAATGTTTTTGAATTATTGATACACTGCTTTATTATTTTGCTCGTTTCCTTCCTATATTGAAACGTGGTGTTCCGAATTCTTAAATTAATGTGCTCATTCCCAAACTTCTAAGTTTCCGAGTACATTCATTCTTAATTTTTAAAGAGGTCCACATTCGCAAGTGTCGAAATTTACAACTTGCTAAATTTTTAAGTTTTCAAATTTGAAAATTCTTCAATTTTCACGGAGACAAATTTCTGGGGACGAATTATTAAATCCTTGAAATTTATAAATTTCTACGTTACTGAGTTTTTAAGTACCAAATTCTCAAATTCATAGGTTTCTAAGTTCCTATAGTTCTAAATTCCCAATTCCCACAATTCCCGACTACCAAAATTTCCAAATCCCAAAATTCCTAGATTCCTAAATTCCCAAAGTCACAAAACACATCGCAAAATTCCCCAAATTCCAAATTCCCAAATCAGACAATCCCTAAATCCCAGAATTCTTAAATTCCAAATCCCGAATTTCTCATATCCAAAATTCCCCAAATCCCAAATTCTCCAAATCCCAAATTCCCCAAATCCCAAATCCCAATATTCCCAAATCCCCAATTCCTCAAATTCCAAATTCCCCAAATTCCAAATTCCCCAAATCCCAAATTCCCCAAATTCCAAATTTCCCAAATCCCAAATTTCCCAAATTTCCCAAAATTCTCAAATGCCAATTTTCTCAAATCCCAAATTCCCCAAATCCCACATTCCCCAAATCCCAAATTCCCCAAATCCCACATTCCCCAAATCCCACATTCCCCGAATTCCAAATTCCCCAAATTCCAAATTTCCCAAATCCCAAATTTCCCAAATCCCAAATTTCCCAAATCCCAAAATTCCCAAATCCCAAATTTCCCAAATCCCAAAATCCTGTCTCCCCAAGTACCCAAATCCCACATTTCAAGATGTCCAATACCTCAAACTCCCAAAATTCCGAAATATCCAAGCAAAGTTAAAAAATGCCCAAACACCCAACTTCCCCATCAATATCTGCATATTTCCAATAAATATCAGCAATATACATTAATCAGTCATCCCCAGCACAATATCAACGCTATTAAATTTTCCGAGGAGTTGAATGCGGTCATTTTCATCACCGAAGAGCGTGAAAATCAAAGTGGCGGATCCTTTGACGTCCCCCATGGTAAATCCATGGCATCCCCTACTTCGGTGGAGGATAAACGTTTAACGCGGGCTAAGGGCGCCACCAATCTCGTATAAAACCCTCTTCCTCGTTCCAGCATATTTATTTCGATGAATGACAGCGTGTTCACGAAGTGTTAAGGGAGAAATTGATGTGAGAGCAGAAATCGCTATTCGTCGAACGAGTTCCTTGAAACAGGTCGAATTAATACCAAAGCTTCTTGGAGTTATTTCGTCCTGTAAAAAGTTTCTCGTTAAAACGTGCAGGGAGAAAGAGGTTTACCTGGGAAGCGAAACTTTCGAGCAGATACAATTACCGAATAGAATCGAAAATCTCATTATATCTGTTCCACCTCTCGGTCTCCGTTTAATATGAAAGTCAATAAAGGCTCGTTTTGTTCGATAAACAAATTATCTGGCGTCTCTTTTTCATTTTTTTTTGTCCGGTGCTCCGCGAGCAACGCGCGCGCAATTGGAAAGAGAATTTACACGGCGCTTTTAAATCGTGCAAACAGACCATTGTTGTCGAACAATAAAAATCTATATACCCCTTCGTCAATCAACGTTTTTCGCCGTTTCATTCGGTCGAGCTAAAATTTGCCGATTTCGCTTGGCAAACGTTAAGCCATTCGCGTATAACCACTTTGCTGTTGGAATGTATTCAAAGAATAAATGAAAAATCCCTTTTGCGGTGCACCGATGGAAATGTCCACAAAAGGCAAAAACGACGCGCAGAGAAAAAGGGGTGGGGGGTAGGAAAATAAAAAATGTGCACGCTCTTTCCGGTGCAAATGATCCGCTCGCGAAACACAGATATGGAACGCAAATAAAAAGTGTTCGCACGCTTTAGGCGTGAAATCGATTTCTATGAGAGCGAACCGGGCCAACTTTCGACAAAGCAAATTTCGCCTCGATGCCGGACTACGAGCTTACCTGCGCCCGTTCTAACCATTTGCAACTTGTTTCCGCGTTTAACGATGGATGAAAGCGGTAATGGTTGTTAGTCCACGGTTTAATTCCTCTTAGCAACGACGTATCCTTTGCTTTATTTCTCCAGACACGTTCGCTGGAAATGTTCTCCGCGAGACATCTTGTTTCCGTTGCGTAGTTTCCGCTGAAATTGGGGCAGTTTTAAAGGGCTTTTATATCGCCACGTTGTTATCTTTCAAAATATACGCTCTGTTAGGAATTGACGATATAAAAGTACTGCAAGATAACACTTGTTCAATTTAACGCTCAAGATGTGAGGATAATAGTTGCACGAATGTAGCTTGGTTAATTCTTCGTTGAACATTGAGTAATTTGTAGCTCTATAGTCTTATATAACGGCTCAACTTATGGCTCTACATGTATCACTAATTTATAGATATTTTTCCTAAATTATGAAACGATATTTTATTTATTTTGACAAATTGACAATTTCTTTTCTCTAAATTCACGCTAAATAGATGGTTTAGAAATTGGTATCCTAAAGATCAGCAAACTTATGGTCAACAGCCATCCAGAATCACAGGTAAATTTGAAGATCCATTGTGAAGGTCCCTAAGGGTGCTCCGATGACCATCTTCAGAATCCTCGTCCCTTCAATTATTACTTTCTATTCAAGAGAATGTTCCTTCAAAATAGATTTAAAATAATCCAATGCAACTCCTGTAGTTGCTAAAAGAAACCGAAGGTCTGAATAGAGTTAAGTAAAAATAAATTGTCCTTGGAAATAGCTAAATTCAAGATCAACCTAATAGAGGTCGGACCAAAGAGGATACAATTTGCAATTCTCACATTCAACAGCGCTTAAAATATCAGAAGAGGGTCGACGAGGATTCACCCTGCATTTCGACATCGTAACCTGTTCAAATATAAAAAGCTCGTCCGCTGTCTTATTTCCGTCACAGAAAAATCCATCGACGATTTGTTACCTCTTTTCGTCCTCTGCGGAATCTTCGCGGCAAGAATTGATTGTCCTTGCCCGAAGGAAATTGATGTTGTCAAGACCGAGGAGCGAGAGGGTGCGCCAGCCGAAGAAATTCGCATCCAGGTAACCCCCTGGGCTGACTAGCTGACTTTTCGTACACGAATTTTCTGACAAATCGTGCACCCGAATCCGTGATTTTAAAATGCAGCTGTTCGCGCACGTGCACCGCATAAACGACGGCATTATACGGAATGGTAGTCCTTCGTGAGTCTTCGTACGACGTCGATTCCGCGACACTCGTATGTACATTCGCGTGCAATGTTGCTTTTAGAGGACAAAGATGGGTTAATAAGGTAGCTTAGGTTAAGCTTTCTTTAGGTACATGATTTTGCCGTGTGCAGATTTTTTTTCATTTTCGAAGTTTCAAACTTTACAAATCCCTACATTTAACCTATAGATTTCCAAATTTCCAAACACACAAATACCTAATGTCTAAATCGCTATAACCTGAATTTTCAACATAACCGAATCTTCGAACCCGGAATTCTCAACTTTCCAAACCTTCAAACCCACAAATTCTTAAATCTTCAAATCCTCAAATCCTGAAATCTTCCAACCCCCAAATTCTCAAATCTTCAAACCTTCAAAACCTCAAATTCTCAAATCCCCAAATCTTCAAATCTTCAAAAACCCCAAATCCTCAAACCTCAGAATCTTCAAAACCCCAAATCCCCAAACCCTCAAATCTTCAAAAACCACAAATTCTCCAATCCCCAAATCGTCAAATCCTCAAATCTTCAAAACCCCAAATTCTCAAATCTGCAAATCCCCACATCTCCCAATTCCTAAATTCCATATTTCCAAGTCCCCAAAATCGTCCAAACTCCCTACCCAAATTTCCCCAATTCCTAAATCCGCAAATCCCAAAAATCTCCAACTAACCCTCCTACTCAAACCTCCAAGTTCCCAAATTTCCAAATATCAAAATCACCAAATTCGTAGCTTGCCTTTACCCCGAGCCACGAGAAGCGTGCGTTGCACCGAACTGTACACGCATGCGTCACGTTACACGGATGAAACAGCCGGTGTATGACAAGACCGTCTGACACACGTGTAGATATAAGGAGATGAGGTCTATTGTTCATTGTGCTCCGCTGGCAGCGTGCTCCAGGTTCCTCGTAAACGGCCAGATTGCTGGCATAAGTGAATTTCCGCAGGTGATTTCGTTCAGCACAACGACCGTCAAGACATAGCCACTTCTGTACCGGCACGAGCGGATCCCGGACGTTTTGTAACCGGCTCGTGATAAGGCAGCTTACAGAAATGGGACATTTTGCGAAGTTTACATAGGGCGATGATAATAACGCGTTGAAAATTTAACGCGTTCGTGGTGTACCGAGGATCCCGTACATTCGATAGGTAAACGAAATAAAGTATTTACGGTGCACCGATACGAAATGACCCTAGGCGCAAATTTTTTCAAACCCCAGCCCAATCTCGGGTACCCGATTAGTATCGGCTGATACGTCGATAATTAAAATCGAACGGACGATGCAGCGGCCATAATTGAAGCGAAAGATCCGTAACAAGGAGAAGAAGAAACGGCGAATCGGTGAATGCTAATATAGCCGGCGTAATTGAATTTCAATGAAGACTTCTCCGTCCGTTTCCGCATTCGGAGCCGTTTTAATCGTTCGGGACGGTGTGTAGGATCAGCGAGTAGGACGAACAAGAACAGGAAACAATAAGACAGACGAAGAGGAGAGAGGAGAAATAATACAAATACCGAGGATGCTACAACGATTACGTTCGCGGGGTTAAAGACCTCGTAGATCTTAAAGGTTCCCTTCGTTAGCTGAGCCGGTAATAAAGGACTCGGCGTTTTTGCATTGGAAACGTTTACTGTTGCCGCAGCTTCCTGAAAGCCTGAGACCTACTCGCGTGGCGGGACACTTGAGTCCGCTAATTAACGTGGCTGACTCATGATGTCACTCGACAGGTAGATGCACGCTCTTGTAAAGGTCACGTCCACTGGTGTGAAACACTTGACCCATACTGTGGGACCGGCATTATTCTCCACCGAGCTTTTCCACCCTGTACACTGAATATTCCCAGAGAGTAACAACACGACCGCGGAGACACTGGCCGCGATCGTAAAGTACACACGAATATGGCACAACCAACAAACTCGAGACACCGTCATATTTCTGTTTTCCCGGACTACAGTGCTTAGACGTTCCCTTAATTCTTACCTAAACCCTGATATGCCCTGCAAATTATGTACCATAAGCCCTGCGTGTGTCTCGTGTGCAAGGTATCTTGGTAAACTTGTGCCCGCGGACAAGTATTGACTTAGTAACTCGAGGGAGGACTTTCCCGATTTGACCTTGCAGTATGTCTAACATGTAATTCTCAACAATATAACCGCTACTTGGCTTTAGTTTCAAAGATATTCTTAAAAATATCTTTACTGCAAAATTGTAAAATGGTAGCTGATTAAATAATCCTATAAAGTATTTTATTGTTGCTCAGAATTTGAACTTTCGCTATTGAAAATCAAGGATGTAGACATCTCAGAGTTCTGAATTTTTAATGTAAGATTTAAAAAGCTCCGTTAGAGCAGTAGTATCGAAAATGTATTTTCTGAAGTAATATTAAAATAATTTGATCGCATGCAAATCGAGAGACTATTTGAGATTTGGAAAAGAAAATTGATGCGTCGGACGTGTAGGTTGGAAATTCGAAAGATATACTAGACGGTCGACGAAATATCTGGAAGAAAGTTGAGAAAAGGCCGGCAACCTGCCACTGGCCAAGACTAATTTGAACTTTTCGCCGAAGTTTCTGGTGACAAATTATCCCCGGCGAGAATGGAGTGGTGCTCGCGATTCAACGTGAAATTTTATTACATTACACCCGTAAGACCCTCGTACACGTGTTCGTGAGCGGTAGGGGTAGGGGATAGCACACACTAGGGAATGAAAAATGAAGGGTTCAACGACGACAGAGAAACATTCTAACGTGTAAATGAATTTGCAGCAACGTAACGGCCAATAATGTCACGCGCAAACATCGTTACTTCGCGTTGCATTTGTCGTTACGCGGACCCTTTATGGTACCGGCTGAACTGTTAAACAAATATTTTCATTTCGAATGAAAATTAATGTCTCCCGTGTCGCGTCCTCTTCGTTCCACTTTTCCAATCTGTCGCTTCGTCCTTCTCCGTGAAGGATACCGCTCGTGTTTGCAGCGTAGAAATTTTTAAGAGAGTTCGTTAATGAACGTACGAAAAAAAAGAACGTGCCGCTTATAGCGAAGAAATAATGTTCGATAAGTCTGTTACAAGAATTTCATCCGGATCTGGAAAGTAGTTTGAAAGTTAAATTAATTCTAGTATAAATATGCAAATCCCGTAATATTGTGTAACCCAGTTGGCTGGCAAAGTGTCAAGTAATTTGTCAGAAACTTTTCCGAAGTATCATCCGACATTGGCTATAACATTAATTATACAGCTAGTATATAAGTTCGAGTTTCTTCGTTACGTTTTTACGCTCCTCGAACTTCATCCTCCGATGTTTAATCTATGAAAAATAAAATCACCTCCGAGCTTCTTCGCCTGTAATTCCGCTGCAGAATTTTGCGATATAGTGTTACTTTGAATAATATACAGGAGACATAGCAGATGATTGCAATCAAACGTTGTTGGCCAAACACATGATAGGTTAGGCGAAGTTGAAGCAATCACGGCCGCCATAGTCGAATCTGGTTCCAAAACCACGGTGTAACCATCGTGTAATTCTACTTCCATAAATGAGGCCGGCGTTAACTTATCCCGACGGACTTATAAATCGACGACTGATTGAATACCTCGTTCAGAATCCTCGAACACGTTTCGTTCGCATCGATCGGACTCGTATCGTTTTTCAGCAACTATTACTGCTAACCCAGCTGCAATTGGAGCATGCTGTATAAAATCTTCGAAATCGAGATCATACTTTGTACATGGTCGAATTAATTTTCAAAATATGTGTGAAAGTATTTTTCAAATTACGAGTTCTTTCATCAGAATCACTTGTTCATACTCCTACGGAGAATTTAGACTCCTCGAATATTTTTTAAAAGACGCAAGAATTCAATGTTTGCCAGTACAAACGATCAAGTCAACGATCAGTACTAAAATCAGTATCAAGTCAGTTTTACCAAAATAAAATGTTGCGTTTTCATAATTAAAATATGGAGGATGAGATGAGACACCCTATAGCACCAAAATCCAGCAGCTTAATGAAAAAGTGATGCAGTAAGAGATGAAAGGTAATTTCGCATAAATGAACCCCTTAAGGACAGAAGTGTGCGGAGAGGGTTGAAAAGTTGTAGGGCGATCAAGGTCGAATTCGGTGGGTTCCTAAACAGAAAACTGGCGATGCCGCAGAGCAGTTTTCGGGTTAAAGATCTCGTTGGAACGGTGGCAAAAAGTCGTAGCGAGTGGTGGATCGATGCCACAGCAGCGACAGCGTGGCTCCAGCCAACAGACGTCGTCGTCGTCCCGTACCGTCGCATATATACAGCTGTACACACCCCCATACCCCTATCCACCCCATTGCCATTCCCATTCCAACGATCTCCTCATCTCCATCGCCATCTACGCTCATCCCCCTTTCGCGTTCCACTCCTTTACCTTCGGGCTCTGAGGGCGTCCTCGTCGCCCTCTCCTCCCTTACCAACTCTCTACCCCTACCCCTCCTCTTTCTTCCTTCCTTCCTAACCCCTGTATACCCCTTCAACCATCCCCTCGTTCGCCTCTGGGCGCTCTAATACGGCTACGAAGCACCACGGTTGTACTTATGAGAATGTAACCCACATTTCGACCTAATGTTATTTCCGGTTTGCTCGGGAAACGCATTGTGAGCCACGCTGAATACCGTCTCGATATCTGTCACCGTTAATGGCATTAGGAATACTTTCTTTGCTGAAGGGGTGGGAATTTTGACCGGACGGCCACCAGAAAAGGATTCAGGGTTAGGTAATCGACTACTCTTCTATGCAAAGTGAATTATACGTTTTCAAGGTTTTCCATCGAATTTATTTTACGGATTATCAATTCATACGCTTTCAACTTTACAAATCTCAATATTTCTATAGTTCTAAAGTACGCTTCCGAACCCCTAAATTCTCGAATCCATAAATTTTCGACTATCTGAATATCCGAGTACCTAAATTTCCAAGCTGCTACATTTTTGCACCCCTAAATTTCCAAATCTCCACCTCCGCAAACTTCCAACTTCCCAAATCCCAAATTTCAACCTAAATTTTCAACCCTGAATTCCGAAATTGTCAAATCCATAAATTCGCAATGCAGAATAATTTCAGACCTCAACCTCTCAACCTAACTTAAGTACCAAATTATTCATACATCCCTGACCATCATCGTGGACAAATGAACGAGGTTTGAATTAATAAACGATGCAATATTTGGATAAGGTTACAATGGGCTATTTTGTAAACGGCACAGCGTTCTGTAATCCGATATACATTAGCCGAATATCTTACGCGGTTGCTGGCTAATTTCGCGACACGTAAACCTACTCCTTTAGAGTGATGGCCCCGAATACCATGAGAAGTTTCATCCGTCCCTGGCTACCGTGTTACGTCTATATCTTGCACAGACGCATTGGGAATAGAAGTGCAATCCACATTCCGGAATGTTACATCCTCCCAACGAGCATTGTCGCGAATACGACTCTCTTATAACGTGCTTGTTCAATGTTATCTAGCGGAGTTGTGACTTTCTATAGGGCGGTGAGAAAAATTATCGTACCGATTAGAAAAACGCTTCGCCTCGAAGGACGGACATTTTCTTTAATGTCCCCTCAAGATGTCGTAAAGGCAACGAAGATTCCGCGTCGTATGACTAGATCTTTCTTTCATGATTTTTGTTTCTACTTAAATAAATATAAATATTGTCCACAATTTAAACCTCGAATTTCCAGAATAGAAAATTCTTTTCGCGATAGATTCAAGGAGAGGAGTTTCCATACGTGAAAACGTTTCGAAGATCACAATACATATTCAAGTTATTCAAAGTATGCATACAAATTTTTTCTTTAGAAAATATCCATAAAAGATTCTTTCAGAAGGTTAAAAACAGTTTAAGGTTTCAATGCGATTTCAATGCTCAACCGGTCCCCGACAAAAAGGCTCCGGTGTTGCTTCAATTACAGCAATTGCGCCCTCGAGTAGCGTCATTAACACCGATTACCATTTATGGTACCGTAAGACTTTCGCCGCAAAAACGAACCTTGTCGAGCAATTTGAATCCTGTGTTAGCATCGTGCTGCGCGCTCGGAACATCCAAAACTTGAGAACATTTCGCAACAACGCGATACAACGTGTAACAACGTCGTCCTTTACATCTCGCCACCCCATAAATATAAACGTACCGCCCCTCCGCAAAGTGCCCCTGGTGTAATGATCCTCTTTTTTTCCCTGGTCTTCTTTGCTGCTGCGTGTCCTTGCGCGGCGAGAAACTGTTGGAGTTTGTAATTAATTTTCACGGGTTGCCGACGATATCAACCCTTCTCGCTCCGATGTTCGCTAATCTCAGGACGAGAGAGAAATGTTGACCTTCGTGGTTACCATGATAATAGTATGGCTGTGAGGGCGCATTTTATCACCGGGGTTACTATCGTCTGCTGTTTGACACTTTGAGTAGTTATATGAGGTGTACCATATTGCATTTTCACGTCTCTAATTTTCTAAATTTGTTAACGAATTTATAAATTCCCCGAATTTTCAAGTAAGTTGTCCCCAAATTCTTAAGCAGTCAAATTCTATATCGTAAAATTCGCAGCATCCTAATTCCTGTAGCCACCAATTTTCAAGTCTGAATTCTGAAGTTTTCGTAATTCCAATATGTGCAAATTCTCAAGTCTCCAAATTTCTACACCCCCAAATTTCCAAACTTTCAAACTCTTGAGTCTCCAAATTTCTACACTCCCAAATTCCTAAATTCTCAAACTCTCGAGTCCCAAAATTCTTCTATCCCTAATTTCTACGTCCCCAAATCCCTGCATCCCAAATGTCTACACCCCCAAATTTCTAAATTCTCAAACTCTCGAGTCCCAGAATTCTTACATCCCTAATTCCCTACATCCCTAAAATCCTTACATCCCCAAATCCCTACATCCTCAAGCCCCTACATCCTCAAATTACGCCTACGAATCTCCAAACCCTCGAATCTGCAAATCTCCAACATTCTAAATCTAACAATTATACGAATGTAAAACCACACATGCCATAGCACATACTGTAACGAGAATCACGATTGCCTCGAACAGAAGTAAAGTCACGGCCAACAGATTTCCAACGAAAGATATTTCTATTCTCTGAACAGAATGTGACAGTCGCTAAAAATACCCAGATGTCTTTATTGACGTTCTATTAAAATAGTGCACGAAAAGGAGATCTGGAAAGGAAAGAAGACAACGAGGAATGAAAGGACGAACAGCAAATTGAAATCCCACGGTAATCTTAGCATGTTCTGGCTCATTGACGTTATCTGGGCAGATCGCTATTTCGCGCCTCGAGCACGGATAATTTATTATTGCAGCCCCCCTTGGTTGCATGTGTTATCGATCGACGATGGTGCTTTTAACGCGCGATCGGAGCTGCGATTCTGGCAAGCTTGTTTCCTCCGTTCGACACCGTCATTCTAACAAATAAATCGATTCTCGGTCTGTCGTGTTTCGTCCGAGCTAACATTACTCATTCTTAATGCTCTGTAGCATTGTGACAAATTTTTGTTCTGTTCGATTAAGGGTAGCATTTAATTTTTAATCCTGCAATAAAAGGACTATTTGAGGGGTCGGTTTAAACATTTTCAGTTGGTATTTTAAAAACATGTTCGGTATTTATAATGAAATGTAGGTACGTGGTATATGTAGCCGGAGTTGAATATGCATAGTTAATTGTATGTGTATGTTAAGAATGTTATAGTAAAGATAAGAATGTTACACTTTAGGTACAGTGTATATTTATCAGGGATATTGCACCTTGGATACAATATATATTTTTTTACTAAAGGTACAGTGTACACAAATTATCTTTTATAAAAAAGTAGATCCCAACAAAATTTCAATATCGTGCTCTTGATAAATCAACCTGAGAGCTGACTTGAGTTGAAATTATTTTAATTTACGGAGAGAGGAATGAATTATTTATTACCACGTGGCAATTACAGTCACCACATTTAATTATTTATCACCCCTTCCGTAACCTTTAAAGTAATTTAAATTTGCCTCGTAGTAAGACAAAACAAATGAGAAGTAAATTTATTAGGTTAATAAAGAAACGGAGCTGCATTCGCCGATGTTAATCAGCAATAAACTTCAGAAAGTATGCCAACGGGAATATTTTTAATTGTCCGTAATCACGACACGGGGGTGAAACGCGAGTTACCATTGTACACGGCGAACGGGGTAAACTTAACGATTACTCGAACACGATTCGACGCTACTTTGCAATCTTCTGCCATCTGTACAATTTCGTCCCTTTACACTGTCATCTCCGCCAAACGGATCGTGCTCTTTGATCATCGCGGTATCACAAGAAACCTCCATTTTTTCTATTACCAGCACCGAATCGTTTCTGTCCCCGTTCCTCCAGTTGTTGCTCCGCGACGTACGAAAGCTTGAAATCATTTCAACGTTCTATTTTGCCGCAATCAGATGCACAAATGCCTGAAGTTCCTTTTTAAACGCGAATATTTTAATGAACGCGTCTCCTATGATGGCCGACCACGTACTCCGACGATTCTTTCCCCTTTTGTCGCGCTTGTTTTCGCGTTTCGAGAAACAGACAGGTGGAGGACCGAGAGGGAGAGAAAAATAGAAAGGAAAGTAGCGACGATTCTTTCAGCCCCGCGAGCTGAAAGGTTAAAAAGCACAAAACCGAAACTCGATAGGCGTTCGTCGGTATCTGTGTGAACATCTGTCACAGATACGCGTCGAACGACAGACGAGATTAAAGAATCTCGTTGTATCGCGGATCGCTTCCTTTTTACCTCTGCGGCACACTTTCTCCCTTCTCGTTTTCTCGTCTCTTCTCGTTTTTTTCCCCTTCTTTTATTCCACTTTATTCCGTTTCATCCGGGACTCCGGGAAAAATCGAACAAACGGCTCCAGGCAGAATATTCGTCGCCGATTCTTTCCAAACGACGCGACGGTAGTTTCCAGCTGAATAGATTCGCGAATTGCGTAAAACGGCCGTGATCAAATACTTCGACGGATACACGGTTTTTGGTATAAGGTATTTTCACTATCGGTCGACTCGTAAATTAACTTACAAACTGTTATTTCGCGACGTAGATATACTTAGGGGCAATGTAGGGGTGAACTTAGGTGGATTGTCGCTGATTATACTCCCTGTAAATTTTTAAGATAAGAAATTTAAAAATTCAGAGATTTAGTAACTCGGAAGTTTGCAGATTTAGAAATTGTCGAAGAAGTTATCGAATCTCTGCAAAATCGTAAACAATCTTGCAACGTCTCCATTAAATATCAACGAAACCCATTTGCGGGGATAAAATATTCCGCGCTGTTTTACAAATCGAAAGTTGAAAGAAAACTCAGAGTCCCCGATGCAGAGAAGTTTGGAAAATTCACAAGCTGGCACGAATACATAATTCTCTCGAATAAACGTACCGATCTCGTATCTCGAAGGAGTTGAATAAAATCGTTCGTTCAACCCGACAGAAATTGATGGTTTCCACTTATTTTGGTACAAAAGCGTGCTCGTTTTCTACCCATTGTGCCATTGCGTTCATTGTTCCGGATACCTTGAATTTTGACACTTCTGCCATTATATCCGGCCGGAACGCGACTCAACCACCGTGGAGACACGTCAATGGTGCTTATTCGCATATCCCTTTGAAAGGGTTGCGTATTCGATTTTGTTCTAATCGACAATCACCACCCTTCATCGCGTTCTCGTCTTACGCTGCAGACGACAGTGATTCGTGTATTGTCGTTGCTGGGACAATTGCTTGGCGAAAATAAACGAAACGGAACACCGACTGTTGTTCCATACGAATCGCACTTAATGTCCAGCCAGAATCCTCTTCAAGGTGAAAGAGTTGACACCCCCGTGAAATCCTTTATCTTACGTACTTACGTACTGTCTTCGACACGATCGTGAAACGTCCGGTTTAATCCTCGCGAATTTAATCGTAAAAATAATTATCGCAGAAATAGTTTGTAGGTCGCGTTTAAATTCTAGCACCGGTACTCCTAACTTTTCAGTCAGGTAAAATTTTGTTCGTTTGCGAGTTGAGGACGAGTGCTCGCTAGACGAAATTGTTAGCGCCACAAATTTACAGTTCCTAGATTCTCGAATTTCCACATTCCTGAAAGTCCAAGTCCATAAAAATTTGCATTTCAAGTTTTTTAATTCTCAAATCATAGAATTTTCAAGTACCGAAGTTATCGAATTCCCCAATAAATTCACAAAGTTTCTAAATTTTTAACATAGCTCCTAATTTCGAATTTTTCCAATTGTACAAAGGTCTAAGACTCCCCAATGAACCCCAAATTCCAAAGTGAAAACCAGATTAACTGCCTAAAACTCCCGCGCCTGTAGAAGTCGAAGAATCTGAGTAAGACCACTAACATCCTGGCTTTTACATTTATCAAGTAGCTCTTTGGTTTGTCCGAGAAAGAAGAGCGAACAGTGTTATCTGATTACTCGAATAACCCACTCATTCGTCCAGTGACTTGGGAAATCCATTAAACGGACACTGTAATTCATAGTTTCGGACAGCGAAGATCTCTTTTCAACGCGGCGCATTGAGAATAGAAAATTTAATCGGGATATTAACCCAGAGCGCGCAGAATGAAAATGGACCCCCATAGACGCGCAATATGTCTACGTCGAAGGTAACAATGTAGTCCTCCCCCGTAAAGAGCTTCTACACGCGTCGAACGCTTTGAAAGCGATGCGTAAAGGTCGGTCCAGAAGATATCGACGATATATTATAACGCGTCCTCTGAAGAGAAGACATTTTGATACATCGTGTAACCAGAGAGGATTTTCATCCATTCAACCTGTAACTCTTACAGCAAGCAAAACACGAGCGAATCCTTTTTCTGCTTCGCATTAACCTCCTGCGGTTCTTAGCGGGGTGGTAAGAAGATTGTTCGCGCGAGTAGCTGAGTGATCGGCAGTTTTCATTTGTAAAACAGCAGGGATGTTTGCAATTCTTCTAATGATGCTATTTTCAATTTGACGAACTTGTGGTCTTTTGTAAAGAATCTCGTGTAAACACTGAACTGTGAGAATGAGGTTAATGATGTGGATTCAACCCTTATGCGAATCACACATCTAATTTACTTAGTTGTAGAGGTAGATGATTAAGAGGAAGGGGAAATGTTTAATTATAAGGACCCTTAAATTGCACATTTGAATCTAAACTGATTAGATTCAAAAAATATTGCAATAAAATATTTGTTAACTTGTAAAATTTTATCTTGATGAAAATAAATTTACATTCGAAGGTCTGGTTCTAAGAAATGTATCAATTTTTTATGAAAGGTCTTGAGCTCACACAATTCGAACGTGAGTCAGTGGCACTTAACACTTCGATACAGAAGTATCCGTAAATGGAGATTTTGTTCGTGCGTATGAATATAAATGATTCATTCTGATTGAAACGGTACTTGTGGAAATTTAAAGTGCCAGGAATAAAGAATGAAACTTGTGGTGCCTTGCAGTGTTCAGAACCTGAAATATGTCTGCACGAGTGAATCGATATACCGACCTAATCTGGGTGAAACACCCCGAATAATTTTGAATACTTTAATAAGATATTCAGCTCTGAGTGTTAATATGAATCGTTAATTCATGAATCTTATTATAAAGAATATCTATATTATACCAGAGAAAAATATGTTAACGTGTTATATCGAGATGTATATTTTTAAATTCCTGGATTCTAGGTTGTCTTCAAATATCCCCAAACTCTGTTTTGGTATTAGATCCTTAGATCGCATGGATCCCTATCTCTAAAGATATAGTGTTAATAGAACTAAATTGTGATTGGTATAATACAATTAAAATTAGCAAGACAGTTTACTTCGAGTAAGAATTATGCAACTGATGTTTATCAAAGTTGCAATTATATAAGTAGTATGTGTTATTGTGAACTATGAAGTTCTTTTATCAATTTCGAATTGCTTTTATGTAACGTGCAATGATGAAATAGTAGCAAGCTGATAAAAGAATGGAAGGATCGGTGATAAAACTGTTGGATTTTCGATGCAACGAATGGTGTATGTGTCAAAGCGTCGATTTCATCGATCGTTCACACGCTGACATTGCAAAAGCATCGTGCTCTCGTAAATTTTCTACCGTTTCAGTTGAAAAATAGCGGGAACACAAATTTCTCCATCACTGTTTCGTGCTGGTTCATGCATTCGGTTAACATCAGAAGTATTTTTTATATTTTGTGAAAACGATAAACGTTGAAGTACCTCTGTTTATCGAAACAAAATTACTAATTCGATTATCAATTTTCGCCGACATTTTAGTACCGAGAGATGTATTAAATCTTTGCAAGGTTATTCGCGTACCAATAATTATAATTTAACTTTCCAACAGAAAGTATTCTTTTAGTCGTTCTATTAAACTTACTAAATCTATTTAGTAAACTTTAAGCATCAAACTTTTTCCATTAAACTGACGTTCTTGACAAAAATTTGCACACTAATAACGTATTATGAAATAATTAATTTAATCAGCTGAAAATATCTTACAGCTCTATTTTTCTATATTTTTTAATTGTATATCAACAGCTTCAGAAACAACACCTCTATCACCATCTATAGGTGAGTGAAGATACTAACACAAAGTAGGGTTCTTTTTTCATAAAATAATCTTTTGCGCTTTATTGACGCGAGAATAGTAACGAACAATGGTATTATGATTGGTTAAAAGAGTTGGGATCAATATTTAATAAAAATTTTTTTCTACGCACCTAATAGCAGCCCACCAAAACTTGTAGATTAAATCTTGCATATTTTTCTTGAAGTTTTAGACCTTTACAACATGTTATCGAACTCGCAAAACCAAACAGCAATAAAAATCAGTAGTATAGATTAATATCAACCTTTGCAGTCGTATAATCGAATTTGTTAAACGTATTTCAGTGGATGGCCGCCAGATGGTTTAGTCGTGTTCCCTGTTGCATACGTCAGTGAACATACGCGTGGTTTTGAGGCAGTTTCGTAAGTTTGAGATGACCCACATCAGAATTCGGTGTTTAATTTCTTAAGATTATATTATGCAGTATAATTAACGTTTAACCGAGTAATTAAGAATAGTTTGAATGAAATAAAGCGAGAACAGAAGAGTCTAATGACTGTGTCGTCTAAGGATGATGCATCTACAACATGACATTGCCTGTTGCATTTCAGTTTTATTTGTTTTAAGTGCTGCCAAAGCGAATCTTCAGGACTACTTGAAAATTCAGGTAAATGAAAACAGTAACTTTTATGACTGAAAAAAGAAACAGCTGTGGAATAATAACATAGAATAATTTAACATGCAAGATGTCCAATTTTAATTTTTACTATTACAGCAAAAAACTTTACCTTTGTCTGATCAAAAGTTTGGTGTAAATGAGTACCCAGAATATCCTGATAATGATGAGAGGGATAGAGGATCTTTGGCATTACATTGGAATCAAATGCCTCTATTGTATAAGAATGGTTATTTACCCAAAAGTACAATAAATTCAGATATCCATAATTCAGATGCATTAGACAAAAGTGGGTAAAATATTTGATAAATCTATAACTCTAGATTTTAAGAAGCCTGTATATATTTCTTTTCTTATAGATATAGTATGGGATTTCCATTGGGCAAATAATACAAAGTTTGGTCACATATCAGCAGTATCAATAGACCCAAATGGAAACATTGGAATATTTCATAGGGCTGGACGAATTTGGGATATTAGTACATTTGATAACGAAAATAGATTTGATAGAAATAAAGGACCAATTCGGGAAAACACTATAATTCTTCTAGACAAGACTGGAAGAAAAATATCAGAATGGGGTGCAAACATGTTTTATTTACCGCATGGTTTGACAATAGATTCATATGGAAATTACTGGGTCACCGATGTAGCTTTGCACCAGGTATTTAAATTTGATGCTAAAGATATAGCGACGATGGAAGATGCAAAGAAGATAAAGAAAAGACAATATAGTCTAGAGAAAATGTTTTCTAACGACGATGATGATGTGAATAGCATGTTTCAAGATTATGTTCCTAAACCATCACTGATTCTTGGTATACCTTTTGAACCTGGTAATGATGACAAACGATTTTGTAAACCAACAGCAGTGGCTGTACAAAATGATAGTGACTTCTTTGTAAGTGATGGTTATTGCAATTCCAGAATTATTAAATTTAATGCAAAAGGGGAAAGAATTTTAAAATGGGGCCGACATTGGGGAGCAGGAGGTAAATTTGTGCTCCATATGTATTTACTTAAAGAATAACAATCTAAAGCTATCATATCTTAAATGTATTTTATTTTGCAGGAAGTGTGTATGAGGATGCTCCTCCACCAAATGCATTTTTTGTGCCTCATGCTTTAGCTCTTGCCAATGACTTGAAATTACTTTTTCTTGCTGATAGAGAAAATGGACGAATTTTATCTTTTTCTACAGTCAATGGAACTTTCCATAAAGAATATAAAAATCCTGCTGTCATTGGTACAAAGATTTATAGTGTAGCATATAATAAAGATAAACTTTATCTGATCAATGGTCGTGATCCAACTATGAATTTTAATGTTCATATACGAGGATTCATTTTGGATATTTATTCCGGAAATATATTATCTCAATTTGGACCAAAAAATGATATGGACAGTCCCCATGATATAGCTGTGTCTGATGATGGTTCTGAAATATATGTAGTAGAACTGAACATACACACTGTTTACAGATTTTTACAAGGTAAGATAATGTTGAATCTTCATAACTTCATAACTCAAAAATTTATAGGAGATGTAGAATTTTTTTTCGACAAGAAAACGTCTAAGAAATTTAAAATGTTGTATTTTTGTAGACATAAATTCGTCGACGCAAAGTGGGAATTCAGTGGCACGCATAAACTCTCGTCATGAACTAGCACCATTAACGGATACTAACTCTGATAATCTTTCCTCTGGAGGTACTACAACTGCAACATTAGTCTTATCCCTTGTTACAGCAGCAGTCATTTTTATTGCCCTCTGTGTAGCAATTGCTGCAGTTGTAGCAAGATGTCAGAAAAGAGGTAGATTGTTTCAGTATGATGAATCTGCTGTCGAATTCTCAAAACTAGTCGAATAAGAATATTCATTTGACTAATTTTGGGTTATTGAATAATAGTTGTGCACGCATGTTGATTAGTTTAGCCAGAATCAAACGTTTGGTAGAAATTTTATCAAGTCTAGTTAATTTTAGTAATCTTATACATATCATTTAGCAAAGCAACTTCTTGAATAGCCAGTAAAAGAAAGAACAACCAATGATTTAAGTTGTATCAAAATCTGAAAACGTACTACTTTTGTCTTAATTTTCTAAAAAATAATTAGCATAAAATTTGACAAACTTCTGTACTGGCTTTGCATGTATCTCTCATATAACAATACTATTTTACGATTTAATAGGAAAACCAAGTTTTCGTAAACTTTAGCATTTTTATTTAAACTATAAAAAACGTGGTGCTTTGTTTTATTATTTTTTGCAGTTTCACATATTTATATCATAGACGGAGCTGTAATACATTATTTTGAATTTCTGCTTCATACTTTACACTATAAGTACTTTTAATGTAAATGCATTTATAATCTTTTTATCAAAGATTGTTTCAAAACTAGGCCAGTACAAGAGGGTTGTGTATAAATGTACAATTTATTTAAGAGAATATCAGTCTAGTATTTACAATTTCTGCTCCAAGTATATTTGAGAGCATACTTGTGTAAATTATTACTACAATACAGTAATAATATTTAACATTACCATTCTGCTAAATAACTGTTTGAGTTTCTAGATTTTATAGAAACAAATTAAACAGTTTGTTCCTAAATTTGGATCAAACAACGGAATATTAATTGAATAGCTTTCAACTTCCATTTAAACGGTAGAACATTTAGTAATTTATGTACTTATTATGTAAATATTGTTTAAACTTTTCTGTGATCGCACAAATGTAAAGATAATTCTTTTATTTATAGACCAATTATTGAACTTTATATTGTATACAAACCAGGAGTACATTGTATTAAGAGCTGAATGTTTTTAAGATTTTTTGACACGTTTTTTGCGCATACTCAGTTGAAAACATTGCATTTTTTTATTTTGTACTTGTATATGATTATTTATTTATTTTAGATGCTCTCATCTTGTAAAAGCAAATATACATGTTTTCATTTCAACGATGTTTTTTGTTATTCCCCTATACATTATCCTCTTTAACTTCAGTAATATTCAACAATAATTATGTAAGTATTTAATAATACATACTGCATGATGCTTCAAAATATGTAGCTATTAGATTTCAACGCCATTTTACATGTTGTTGGATGAGAAAATAGATTTTAAATAGAAAACAATGAAAGAGATCGGAGTGCCGTCATCACCAAATACAAGTACATTAAAATCCAAAGGTTTTCTAATTGAAAATTTATTTGTTATAAACAGGGTGTTTGTTAATAATGCGCAAACGAATGCACTGGGAAGCCGAGAGGCGAGAAAACTTTAAACTGTCGGGTCTGTTGGAAAACAGAAGAGGCAAAAGCTTCAAGATATTGCAGAAACGGCCAAACCCGCGAGACTTTAGTAAATTGAACACGGAACCGGAAACCTCGGAGGATGAACATCCAGAAAATAGTTTTACGAAAATCATTTAATCGCATCAAATAATTTTGACAAATTTATTTTCATTTTCAACATATTGTCTCTGCATGCGGATTCGAATTTGAAATGCCATGACATTTCGCGAAACATCTTTAAATTGCGAACGCCTCATAACTGTTGTCTTCTGACTTGAGAGCACATCACTTTCATTCGTTTAATTAAGTATGCGTTATTGTTTTAATTAGAACGAACCAAAATGGTGAAACAGATTTAATTTATTCAAAAATTAATATGTCAGCGGGTACGACTTCGCTGTGCATTCGTACGTTACCATCATTGTAACTGATCGAATGTAATCGACGATGACTGAAAGTACCCGCCTATAACTACGATTATTTCGAATTTTATGTTTGTTATTTCATTTTATTTAACCTTATTTTGCATCCAATATTGCACGTTTTAGGTACATGTCTATGTCAATAAAGGTATTATAATCCTTCCCTTATATCTGAGAGACGAGATATAACGAAACGCGTTACATATATGTGTGTGTGTTCTGTGTGTTCGCGATATATTTAAAATGAAATGCTTTCGTGTTTCTGTTAAGTACATTAGATTCGACAGTTGCCTTTTACGACTACGGTGCAATTAGTGATTTTAAAGAACTGCCGATATTTTACAGATTGTTTTTCTATCGTGAATCGATGCATTAGTTTTGAGTAATTTTAAAAACTAGTTTTCAATAGCGCTAATAAGAGTTCAAACGTTTCTGTGAAGGTAAAGTGCAACTGTTTAATCGTAAAAAGAATGAATTATTTTATCACTTCGAACACATTTGACATTGTATCAAATTATTTATCTTGAATAATGTTAAAGTTTGTGTAAAATAATAAGCGATACATAGAGAATATTCTATTTGTTGAAAATATTAATTATAAAAAACTACTTACTGTATATTCGATATTTAAAGGAACTAATCATAAGAACATTTAAAAATACTGTAACTTACCTGATAATAATGGCCTTGCAAATGATATTTAAAAAGCGACCAAATTCTCGTTGTATGTACTAACAAAGTACATCATGTAACTATCTGCCGTAAAGTATTAACATATCCTTTTAAAAATATTGAAAGCATAACTACAGTAACTGTATCTCTTTCTGAATATGATTGTCTTTGATTGTCTTTACTGTAGTCTCCTAATGTTTGCACTCATACAAATGTGTTCAATGAAACTTGAAACAGTATTTTCCTAGTACCTGACGATGTAGCAACTTCAAGCTGTACATTCATCTTTACTAATTCTATTTTACTTCTCCTTCAAATATTGATTGAACGTTCGATTAACATTGTTTAATTTCTTGTGAACGTGCTACGGATACTTTTATGCATAATACTATAAACGATATATGTACTCTTCAATATGCAAATGTATATTTTCAAATAAAAATGGTGTTTATACTACTATACACGACTCGAAGATTTTCTCAAATCATTGTTGCGGTCAGGTGATTCGCGTTGATATACACACGAGGGGTTTTACTTTTAGATAATGATTTATTTTACACACTTAGTTGTCCTCTATACACAACTATACAACGATAAAAATTAAAATTCTTCTATTTATCACTAATTAAGGTCATCGACGATAATGATTTGTGTTGAAGATGCATAAAGTCAGTCCACTCTGGTGCGGCATATTTTATCAAATACGTGTTAATCGCTCGCAAACGTTACGGACCAAGAATGAAAAAAAAAAAGAAAAGAAAAATGTCCACGCCAAATATATAATATAATTGATCGTATCGTTGCAAAATATCCACGCAATTGCATTTTTAGCAAGCACGACACTAGATTCGATCCACCAAATCCACTCACGCAGGTGATAATAAATAAATATTACTGTCTTTCGCGTATTCAACGAGAACTATGACTCAATTACACTCGTAAGCACCGTGTTCGCGGTTCTTATTTTTAAATATGTATAAAAACGTGACAGTCGGTAGCTTAGAAAATATGCATCACGGGAGAAACGGAAGGGAACGAGAACGAAGAGGAAAAGAACGAGTGAACATTAAGGAGGTGATTAAAATTCAACGTTTAAAATATTGCTTGGACACCTTAACACTTTTGTTCTCTATACGGAGAAACCGACGTGATTAAAATTTCATTACATTTCAGATTATTTCAGAGACTGCTACTAGCTTATTAATATCATATTTTAAACAATGAATTCATACGCTAGATCACTAGGCATGACTAGGTACGAATCAGGGTAAATCAGCCTCAAAATACGGTCTCGAAAAGTAGGTAAGTTAACAAATGGAGAACAAAAACATCGAATATTTGTTATCCAAGCAGTTCCGATAGCCAACAAAATATCGACTACATTAGGCTAACGATATTATTTGCGAAACAGATTCCTTAAAACATGTGAATTGGCTGTTCTTAAAAGTTGTTGGTTCACAAATATACTCAGTAATAATATTTCAATGTTAAGTCAATACGTCGAAAAATGAAAATACGCAGAGAAAAAAATTGCTGACAGCTACCCCCAATGATTTAACTGAAAAGTGTGTTACTTGCTTACAAGGGTGAACCCACGAACAGATAGAAAGAAATTTCTTTTTATTAAATAATCACCACCCTAGTGAACAGTCGATAGTTCGAGTATAAATTATTTCATCCCGAACACAATTCACACCAGCAGGATGAGATACCTTGAATACATCCTCGTCACGCGGTCATACCTCATTCGTTAATATTTTTTTTATCTTTCATGTTTGTACATTAAAAATCGTATACGTTTCGTAGTGATACACTGACAACTGCATATTCGTTAATTTCATGTATTATCACTAAGTTGTACCTAAGACTACCGTAAATTCGTAACTAGAATAATCGACGTTCGTCGTCGGTCGCGGTCGTTGCTGGTACCGCTTTTTATTTTTCCCCTTGCAATATCGTGTGCACGGCTGGTCGCTGTTGGAAGAAAAAAAGGGAACAGCGGGCCCAAAATATCACAATGTCCAAGTATACTCGCGTTCGTTCGTTCTTAAATGAGATATCGGGTCCGCTTACAATACTCGATTATTATTAATATTAGACGTATACTCTATTTACAAAACTTACGCCTCGGTATACAACAACGGAACAATCTATATTTATAGCGTTCTAGGTGGTTTGCCGGGAATTGCGATATACGAAGGTGCTAACTTGGATTTTAACCCCCGAATGGTGGTTACAGAAAATTGGGCCTTTGGAAGGTAACTTTGTAAATTTCAAATTTTAGGACTTTGGGACTTTGGGGATTTGGGATTTTAGAAGTTTGGGGCTGGGAAGTTTGGGACTTTGGAAGTTTAGGACATTGGAAGATTGGAACTTTAGAAGTTTGGGACACTTGGAAATTTAAAACTTTGGAAGTGTGGAACTTTGAGAATTTTAGGACCTTGCAAGTTTGGGACCTTGCAAGATTGGGACTTTAGAAATTTTTGATATTTGGAAGTTTTAGACCTTGGAAGATTGGGACTTTGAAAATTTAAGATCTTGGAAGTTTGGGACCTTGCAAGATTGGGACTTTAGAAGTTTGGGACACTTGGAAATTTAAAACTTTGGAAGTGTGGATCTTTGAGAATTTAGGGTCTTGCAAGTTTGGGACTTTGGAAAGGGACCTTGGAAGGTTGGAGCTTCAGAAGTTTGAGACCTCGAAAATCATGAAAGTTTGAGAGTATGAAAATTTGGGACTTTGGAAGATCGGAACTATGAAAGTTTTGAGATTAGAGGTTTAGGACTTTGGAAATTAGGGTCTTGGAAGTTTAGGTCTTCGCAAGTTTAATTTTATTAGTTTAAATATTTAGAATTTTGTGACGTAAAAATTATTTAATTTTATTCAAAATTATAAAACTTCGTAATTTTGAAGTTCTTTGCAATTTCAAAGCTTTGAAAAATGATACATTACAAAGTGACTGAAAAAGATCTATGTCAGTAAGTCTGGTCACTAGAATGACTACTCAAAGTATGTCTATAAAATTAAAAAAAGTGGCAATTTAAAATTGAAGAGTGAAAAGATTTAGAAAGACATTGATCCACCGTCCGAGGGTTAATTACTCAAAATACTCTATTCCTCTCATGCAAGATTCAACGGTACACACATACGGCCACGCACTGTTAGCGATTAAAACTTCTTAGCCCCAAGAACGATAGCCAGTCTGTGTTTGATACAAAGCTGAACAAAGGGAGACTAGCTTCTTTTCGTATAATCGTTATTAAAGCTTGATGCGATCGTTGAACAGGCTCGTGGTCATTTCGCGTGAACGTTTGCTTCGCTGAAAATCGAGGGATTCCTTTGGTTTCTGTCAGACGGATTCGTAAAGGAACTGCAAGCTGTTGGATGATCGTGTGCTAAACTGGTTAAGTAAAAATAACTTAGCTGTTTAATTATACGCAATACTTACCGGTAATGATCATAATTCTTTACTATATTTACAATACCATACATAATTACTATAATAACTTGTCGTATACTTTTCGTCACACCGTGTCGCGAATTCTTACGTGTAATCCTAAAAATTCCATAATCCTTATTGAAACAGTAACGCATATAATAAATTAATCGTTCACGTTCAAACAAATGTTTAGATTGCACTTAAGCGAACCTTGCTTCGATCAGCAGAAGATTCCGAAGTAACGATGGATTTAAAGTAAACGTTCGAAGTATGAACGTTGAATCTGTAATCGGTTACGAATTGAACGTATAACATCCGATGTACGCGACTTTCCGTACGATTCCTTTCGTTGTTTTCTCGATGAAAAACAACGAAGATACAGCGATGTCGCACGGAAACTCGCTCCTGTACATCGTGCTTAAAATTGTCCGACGAGCACCGGTGACAGCGTTAATGTATGCATATATTAAGTAACCACCGTATTCTCAGTGTTGCACAGCTTCTTCAATGTTACACGAATCGCAGATGTTTTCTATTTTCTCAAACCTTTCGTTTCCACTTTATCGTCCGGTACTTTTGAAAACTTCCTCTTTGTATTTCTTCAGTTTCATTCACAATCACGGCCACGCGTATCGTTGGAAGAAGAAATACTCTTCGATAGCATCGCTAGCGTTTCTTCGTGATTGCACCACAGATCACGTGACTTTATCTCGGTTGGAATCTAGGGGAGCTGTGACGGGCAAATTAGGCATATGACAGATTTAGAGCAATTTACAACTTTAAGTTCCATATTTTTGGATAAGTTACTGGATTTAGAATTTGACTTCTGCGTTTGTAACTTTGTATATTTCCGAAATACTAAATTAAACTTGAAATTTTCACAGATCGCTGCAACTGTACACCTCTTTGGCGGTGGATCTGCCCATCACTGGCTCGAACCTCGAATCCAACGTTACAATTATAAATAACGAGAGAAAATTCGTTGTAGCTGCTTCCGTTCTTATCCAGACATCCTTGACAGTATGAAATTTTCCCGCCATTTGTAGCCTCGAACATAAACCGACCGTCGAAATCACGATTCCACGTAGTGGTGAACCACGATGAAAGAGAAATATTCTGGAGCAACAAGTATTTCCTCCGGTCACGCGTTACCCTGCACATGGACTGCCCGGAACGGTCTCGTCGCCCACCTAGGGAATTCTCGAAACGTCTCCCCGATGGAACCAGTCGTAGAGTAAACGGAGAATCCCGGAGCAGCTCAGTAAACGGAATTGTACTCTATGTCGTGGGCATATTGAGGTGGTCCTGCTGGCGGTGGCGGTGGTTGTGGACTGTATTGTTGCGACGTATCCGAGGCACGACGCCTGAGCGCCGCGATGCTGTGGGCGTCTCTCCAATCCGACGCTTCGGTCACGTTCACGTCGGCAGCCACGCAGGAAACACCACCGCCGCCACCGCCACCGCCTCCGCTACCGGAAGTCGTCCCCGGCGAGCCCTGACCGCAGTTCAAGGCCGATCCTAGCCCGCCACCCTGACCTCCGCCCACGCTCGATCCTCCTGGAGGCGAACCCCGGGACGCCGTCACGTGCACACCCCCTGCAAATTATAATTTAACCTTCTTTATCTGACGTTTAATCTTTTATGTTCGGGTTTAAGTACTGTGACCCGTGGAGTTTGCACTTGAAGAATGATTTTTACCAGGTTCAATCTCAATAACTTTGCGATCACAAAATGGATGCATAGACATATGTAACACATCAAGTTATATTACTTGAGAGACGCCGTCAATATATCTTTTTTATTTGATTATAAATAAAATGTAAATGTAAAGAAGATGCCAACGCACTTCACCTAATACTTCCATGTACACACTGAAGGGAAGTTAAGCTGATATATTGTCTATTGCAAAATTGAAAATGTTCAGAATAACCATTAGAATTAAAGTTGTGTAATTTTTTTGCTATCACTTTGTGTCTGATATTCATCTACTGATATATATATTAATATACATGTATTGCTTTATTGACATAGTCAGTATGTTGATGCAATGTTCGGCGTCGTAAATTACTTTTATCGTAGTTAACGTAAGAGTTGTCGCTCACACAGCACCTGAACAGCAAGATCGACATATTCGTATTATTAATGTACACGGGTATCGAAGTTGCTACTGCAACTTCAGCTGCTTTGTAAAGTAGACAACCTTAACTCGACAAACGCTAACTAAAACTATCAAACTGGTCAAAGGGACCTACTTTAAACTATAATACTTTGGAACTTCTGAAACCTATAATGATTTTTATCAAGATTAAGATGAGTATATTTCATGTTACACCATTTATCATTCTTCTGTACTTTTAATTTCAAGTTAAATGTGCATTATACGTTGACACGATACATCTACTGAAACGAATACACAGCCCATATTTCAAAATTGAACTATTTAGGTCCCGAATTTGATCACAAATGCGAATAAACGAAATTAAGGAAATTAAGAATATAGGAACTAGAAGACACATCGATGCAACATCGTTAATTCGTGAATCGACTAGCCAGGTTGAAATTCCTGTAGTCAGGTAGCGAAAGGGCAATTCACAGGTGCGATACCGTCAGGTACACGGTAGAACGTTTCCTTTCTTCGCGGTGGATATTAATACGGTAGACTCACAAAGTGTTAGGGGTAGTGCTACCGGGTGTTGTAAAGTCGTTTCCGTATCCACGTTGGTGGGCTCCGGGAGAAAAACAGGGAAAAGGGATCGTTTTTATGACGGTATCGTTGCGAGTACACGGGTTTGCGGACAGTTGTCCCTTTCAGGAAGCTTTATGGAACAATGGAATAACTAATGGACACCTGATTTCGTGGTGCTTTTGTAGACGGCTCGATCAGCGTTCATTGATAAATTGTACAATCTGCTAATTAACCGAATGATTAGTTATTAACACGCTGGAAACGCTGCGGCAGACTCAATTAATATTAATTATTCTTATTTCTTTCATTCAGCGAATGTTTTTCGTTTTCGTAGAAACTTTGTCGGGAATTATCTGGTAGGTTTCGGGGGGAAAAGGGGTGGAAGTTTTTGTCAGTCGGTGCATTTTTGTATTTGGGGTTTTGGACAGTAGAGTTGGGAAATTGGGGATTTGGTAATTTGGGGATTTGAGAATTTGGGGAATTGGGAACTTGAGGACTTGGAAATTTGGGGAATTAGGGATTTGGGGACTGAGGGATTTGGGGAATGAGTGATTTGGGGAATTAGGAATTTGGGGAATTGGGAACTTGGGGACTTGGGAATTTGAGAATTTGGGGATTTGGGAATTTGGGAATTTGGGGAACGAGAGATTCGGGGAATTAGGAATTTGAGAAATTGAGAATTTGGAGATTTAAGAATTTGGCGAATTGGGAACTTGGGAAATTAGGAATTAGGAGAATGAGGATATGGGAAATTAGGAATTTGGAAAATTAGGAACTTGGAGAACTGGAAATTTTGGGACTACTAGAATCAGGGATTTGGAGACATATTTAGAAATTTGCGGAATTAGAAAGTTGGGAGATTAGGAACTTTCTATCTTGCAGATTTAGGGATCTGTAGAATGAAGGATGCGAAAATTGGAATATTTGTGGATTAGCGAAGTTGGAGTACGGTACTTGAGTATCTGGAGATTTGCAGATTTGAGCACTGGAATTTAGAGAATAATGATATAAAAATTTGTAAATTTAGGGATTTGGAAGCTTGAAAATCTCCTTCACTTCACCCTCACAGCCTATCTTAATCCCAAACATACTATAATTGAAAGAGGTCTCAGGGGGTCGATCGCGATTCGAAAGTCGGGCATTTTTGGCCACAGCTAATTTACACCTCGTAGACGTTCTTTCGACCGCCGCCACTAGACGAGGATAAACAAAATAGAGGCCCGTAATCGACTCGAAAACCGGTGAACCTCGGCCACGCTACCGTTCGATGCTAATCATCGTCGAAAACCGAAAAATAAGACGTTTCTCTAAAAGGTGTTTGCCTTAGACATTACCGACGAGTAAAAGCGGATAACTGACTGTGGTCAGCCACGGAGTACTGGCATCTACCTTAAAGCGAGTCCACATGAACCACACGTATGATGAATCGCGTCTGTGGAACGGTAATTTTTTCCTCCTTCTTCTACTGTCGGTTGACGCTACCTGCCCCGCGGCGATAATACGTGATAATTGACACCTTGTACGTGTTACGTATGTACACAGGTACGCGTTCGCGTTTGAGACACGCTCACATTAGTACGTACATTGTGAAACTGTGCTACACCTAAAGACAGTTTCGCCATCTCCGTCCTTTTTGCAACCAAGTTTCGCTCGATTTCATCCGAAGACGTATCTGACACCTTTAACCCGTTTGCTACCGTAATCCCCAAATGATTTGAATATACATATTTTCTTATCGCTTGTATTACGATTGTATTAAAATCTGTATGTGTGTGTTCTTATATTCTTTACAATGTTGCCTAACTTATATGTATTTGACATTTTACGAAATTTTATCCTGCTTTTGATACTTGAAATTTGGCAGTTCATAGGTTCAAGCCGAACCGTATTAAGTCACACTCTGATATTGGCATATGTTATTGTCATTTTATACTATTATGTTGAAGTCTAAATGAGAATTGATTTAGAGTAAAATAATTGTTACTGTTAGATAAGATGTACAGCTTCTTAAGTGAAGCATAATCTGACTTCAAAATATGATGGATTTAATATACTCCGGTTTTGGAGTTCACATGTGTATTCACATGTGTGAAATACAAGAAATGTCTGAAAGAAATAATACTGTTTCATGTAGAAGAAACAAATATATTACATTTGATTTATGTACATTATATTGTACAGTGTATTAAAATACAGGAAGATGATATTTCAATCGGTAATTATAATTAACAGAGTGAAACTTGACGTACCATAACTATTTCGGTCCATCAGAAGTGATGTACTTCAATTTCAACTATCATCCGATCCAATTTTTCATCGTAGACACTGCTTTTCAATTATCGCCGCAAAAAGCTCATGCAATTGAAGTCATCGGAAATGAACAATGAAATATTGAAAGGCTGACAAAACGTGATTCCTTTTTCATCGAAGATCTATATCGGAAAAACTGATCTTAGGTGTTGTTGACCTCCGTGAACGACGACATCGAATATACCGGTTATAATTAATCTGCTTAGACGTGTCACTATGTATTTGGTGCTGACGAAATCTGATATGATGTTTTTAAATATGAATCAGTGTGACAAGAGAGAAATGGATGGAACGAGGAAGGTAAATGATTAGGAAAAATTTATGGATTTCTGTTTCACCGACTTCATTTTATTTCTTCTTATTTGGAAAAAATGTCTCGTTCGAAACAAACTATTTTTGTTTTTTTTCAGATTATTGTATTTATTAGTATTATACTGTTATGGGATGTATTGTGAATTGTTTCTTATGTTTTATAGGGACTCGCGTTATATTGCCACGCGTTAGACTTGAATGGGTTGAATTACCACGCGTTGTATCGCCATATGTCGAATTACTACGTGTTATATTGCCATATGTCGAATTACTACGCGTCCCGAATTACTATGCGTTATATCGCCACGCGTCCCGAATTACTACGCGTTATATTGCCATATGTCGAATTACTACGCGTCCCGAATTACTATGCATCCCGAATTACTACGCGTCCCGAATTACTATGCATCCCGAATTACTACTCGTTATATTGCCATATGCCGAATTACTACGCGTCCCGAATTACTATGCGTTATATCGCCACGCGTCCCGAATTACTACACGTTATATCGCCACGCGTCTCGAATTACTACGCGTTATATCGCCACGCGTCCCGAATTACCATGCGTTATATCGCCACGCGTCTTGAATTACTACGCGTTGTGTCGCCATGCGCCCAATTAGTACGCGATATATCACCACGCACCCCAAATTACTACACGTTACATTGCCACGCATAGATAGATTGACATGTGTCAAATTACCACGCATTAGATCACCACATGTCATACTACCACGCTTTGTATTGCCACGCGTTGATTTACCATGCGTTCAATTACTATGCGCTGAATAATCACGCGTCGATTTGCCACGCGTTAAATTACTACACAATCATACGTTATAAGACATTAACTTTCCATCTCCTATCCATAGCCAATTTGAAGAAATGTCACCTGCCACAATTCCTACAAATAAACAATACAGTCTGCTACAATATTTTCAACCTACACCTCCTATTTCATGATGATTGCAAAAATCTTAATAAAACTCTAAAAAATCTTAATAAAATCTTAATAGAATCCCGCGCAATGTGAAATTACTGAGAAGAAGAAAAGATCCTATCTCGATTGTCGAAGACTGCACCGAAACTGCCCCAGATGTGTCTCGATTCTGAACATTTCCGCATTCTTCGTACCTATGTTCTTTAAAACTCTGTGAACCTCGAGAGCCGACGCGATGGGTAAAATTTGGTGAGACAAAGAATTTCACACACGTTTCGTGCTCCGAGGCAGCTCGTCTTCGAAGGTACAAGGTCCCTGGATAAGGTGAAGCGTAACTCAACCAAGACAGGTTGCATCGGGATGTTATGGTAAACATACAGCGAAAGATCTCGCACCTAGGTGCGAGACCGGGCTCGAAGTTTGCCTGCGTAAACAGACAAGAGGACGGAGTTTATGTTTCTGTCTCAAATTCCTTACATGCAGCCGCATAACCCCTTCGAGCGATAATGCACCGTAACGTTTAACGACTTCGTCAAAGAGGTACCGGGTTGCCTCGATACTGTTTGCACATCGTCTTTTTTAGAGGGCCACGGTCCAAAAGTTTGGCAAGACGATTATCGAATCGCCTATAAGCGTCTGCGTTTGTCCGTCGCGTTAATATTCGTCACGGGACGGAAAATATTCCTCTCCTAAAAAGATCCGTTTGCGATCTATGCCGGTCTAAATCACGTTTTAAACACCGGCACACAAACTTTTATTGCTGTTCTTAACGACCTTGTAGAATCGACCGGTTATAAATGTTTCGGGTGTTCTTATGTTGCATAAATATTCCAGTGTTAATTCGCTCCACTTATGATCTTATTTGGTCGTTGCATAAAAACTGCCATAAAGTATCGCTCCTGTATCAGTTACGAGCTTGACATTTCATGAAAATTACTTGTACAAACATTTCGTTGACGTTTTGCAATTTTGCTAAAGATGGTTGCCGAAGAATGCAAGTAAATATGGCAACATTTCTGAGAAAATATCTTCCATGTTCACTGACATTGACATTCGCATAAACGACAAAATTTTCTCAAAAACCTTTTACTTCTACTCTTCTATTCAATTCGAAATACAGAGTCTAACATTTAATATAAAATTAGTAGCTCGAAGTTTTTCAAAAATGAACCTATGAACATTTTATTAATATTTTCGTTAGAGAACAGTCACTTATCGATATTTCAACGCGTATTAAAGTCAACGAACGACAAGATACTCCAGAAACATTCGTGAAAAGTTTATGAACCCATTTGCTTGAAGTTTCGAACTAGTAGATTACAAGCTCTATTTTTATGTCACCAAATGGACCGTTTAACACGTAACAATCCAATGCGGCCGATTCACTTAATTCGAATTAAGCGAGACGATAATATATTTATTTGGAAGAATTTCTGGGCTCTTGGAGTAACTATTTAGGGTATTTAGCTTACCGAGGGAATTCAGTCCGTAACTAGCTTGATAGACGGTCTGCGACGGACTGCTGATCGGGAGGCCAGAATTACCAAGACCCAAGCTGGAACCCAGGCTGCCCGTACTTTGTTGACCAAGTTGTCCTAAACTTTGGCCGAAACCGCCCATAGTCATACTTCCTTGGCCTAATTGCCCGAGACCTGTAAAGCAAGTGATTTCGATTAAAGGTCATCGATTTTATTTATCTATCGTACCATGTAGTTCACCAGCACGACAAAAATCCCCAAAGAAAATTCTAACATGCTAAGTTTCGTGAGATAAACCGTCTATTCGAAGCAGTTTAAAAGAAGCAATAAAAATAGTATCGTGAGGAAGATGACACACAGTCGATCAAAATCCATGAAACCCGCGGGGCAATTTAAACTGTCCTGCTCGATAGACACGCAGAATTAAATTAAAGACAGAATACTATCGAGACTTTGTGTATGATCTGGCTATTTAAGTCCTCGCACCCCTCTAGCTCCGTGGACCGATAATACGATTATACATGTTTGACGTGTGAAGTTTGAGTACGATTAAAATAGAGCAAGAGTTTTCCTGTCAAGTGTGTAATTTCGCGTTTTATATTTTACTGCTTGTTAGCTGTAGTTGTGCTGGTTTTTCTGTTGATTTAATTTGAGACCCAGGTTTATTAAAGTTACTTGGCGAAAAAAGAGAATTTTATTGGTAGATGCTGGGAATAATAAAGAGACATTTTTATATTCTTAGATTCTTAGAGTCCTCTACATGGTTTGATTAGTCGCTAGATGAGTAGATCGCTAAATAAGTAGATCAGTAGATCAGTGGATCACTAGATTTTTAGATGCTAAGTTTCTAAATTTCATCTACTTGACCAGGTACATCCCCTATTCCTACATCTCTCAATTTTTATATTTATAGGTTCCTATATCCCCAGATTCCTACATCTCCTATTCCTACATCTGCAGATACCTACTTCCTCTATTTCTACATCTCCCAATTTTTATATTTACAGATCCCAATGTCTCCAGATTTCTACATCCCCGATTTCGATATACCTCGATCTCCAAATCTCTCAATTTCTATATTCCCAGGTCCCTATATCCCCAGATTTCTACATGTCCAGATACCTACATCCCCTATTCCTACATGTCCAGATATCTACACTCTCTATTCCTACATGTCCAGATACCTACACTCTCTATCCCTACATTTCTAGATACCTATATCCCCTACTCCTATATCTCTAGATACCTACATCTTCTATTCCTACATCTCCAGATACCTACATCCCCTATTCCTACATCTCTAGATACCTACATCTCCTATTTCTACATCTCCAGATACCTACATCTCTAGATACCTACATCTCCAGATACCTACATCTCCTATTCCTACATCTCCAGATACCTACATCCCCTATTCCTACATCTCTAGATACCTATATCCCCTACTCCTACATCTCCAGATACCTTCATCCCCTATTCCTACATCTCCAGGTCCCTACATCCCCTATTCCTACATCTCCAGATACCTACATCCCCTATTCCTACATCTCCAGATACCTACATCCCCTATTCCTACATCTCCAGATACCTACATCTCTAGATACCTACATCCCCTATTTCTACATCTCCAGATACCTACATCCCCTATTCCTACATCTCCAGTACCTACATCCCCTATTCCTATATCTCCAGATACCTACATCCCCTATTCCTACATCTCTAGATACCTATATCCCCTACTCCTACATCTCCAGATACCTACATCCCCTATTCCTGCATCTCCCAATACCTACCCCTCGCTACATCATCCAATTTCTAGATTCTTTAATTTCTATATCTCTAAATATATCCCTTATTCCTACATCCAATACCCCTCAAGACCCATAGACTTCTGAGTTCTTCAATTCCTATACCTCCAAATTCTTGTACCTGCTCAGATCTCTGTATTTCTCTATTGTGAATATAAAAGTGAATGTATCTAACCTGTTCCCATTCCCCATCTTTCAGCGGATCCATGAAACATTCCAGCACCGCACAGGTCGGAGCCCATCGGGCCGAACGGCGGCAGGCCATGAGATGGCAGCAACGTGCCCGCGGAACGGTAAACCGGCGTCGACTTCCTCCTTTTTTTCCATTTTGCTCGGCGATTTTGAAACCACACCTGGAAACGTTCAATTATTCAAGGATTCCATCGAACTGGTAAGTGGTAGATATTATCGTCATAGAACATGGAACGATCTCGATCGCGTGACTGTTGAATTATTCTTGCGGTAAGTTATAAAAGTGTTAGATTGTTCTATGTATAAATTCGTGCTGCTTTCGTGCCGCGAGCTTCCTGATGCTAAAAAAAATGTGGACTATTTTAAAACATACAAATAGAATTACATAAATTTAATACAGCGTTCTTGCCTGACAGAAGTATAATTGCTTGTTATCGGGTTTTGCTGTAATTAGTATGTACTCGTGATTAATGTTTACTTAAAGTATATTTAAATATCATTACGATTATTACTTAGCAATTTTTATTACGATCGATACGAGAATAGCGAGTGCACGATGCATAAATCAAAAGATATTGGAAAACACATTTGAAACCCGGTGAAATATACGATTCTAACCTATCAAGTTTCTATCACTATATTTCCTAAGTTTACTAACAATCTACAGATTTTTGCAGAGCGTGTTTTAAAAGGCGGTCCAAGTGTTAATATTAAAAAATGGTACCGAGCTATTTGAAAAGCTAATGTACATCGAGCGAGTAAATCGTGCGACCTCGTTGTTCTTTTGAGAACGTGGCGATTCTTTCACGAAAGCAAATTCGGCGCGAGACGTTAAGATGTCCCTGGGTGTTACGACAATATCTTCGACCCCAGGGCGAGTAGCTATTAGCCGACGTTATGAGCTGTTGATTCTGGCCACGTAGTGGCCCCCTAAGCTGCCGGGGTCCCGGGGACTTGATTTATTGATATCGCATGCAAAGCCCACCCCTGTGTTCTCCGATATACCCTCGGCCTACATCCCCACCATCCCCAACCTCTTCCACCCCTTGTTCCACGGACTACAGTCCCTTTCCTGGCACGGTAAAGCGCGCTATAGCCATCTCATATGTGCCCATAAATTAGTACTTTAGCATTAGAGCACGGATCTGCGCTTGCGCCTCCGACGCACAACGTAGCAACGCGTTTCGTACCTGCGAGAGTAACCGAGCTTTGCTTCCGGCACGCCAAGAGGAAACGAGACAAACCAACCAGCTCGAGGGGTGGAGACACCCTCTGCTAACATGCAGGGATTATACGAATCTAATTGGATATATGGGATTTACACGCTCCACTGTACTCCAGGTATTGCCGGAAAGCGATCGTCGGATTTCTAACGCGAAGACGCTTTATTATCAGACATCAACTTCCGGGAGAATGAAAACTCTTGTTCAAACTCTGATGACATTGGCTTTCGGTCTTTAGATGTCTTCGGTGACAGATCCGAGTTACATTTAGATAGCTAAAGGTACTCTTATTTGGACAATCTTATGTCATTAGCTCTTGTTTGGACAATCTTATGTGTTTAATTAGCTCTCTACAATCTCATATGATAGATATCATTCGTGTGATTGTCACATTTGATGAACTGTCTACCTATGTCAGAGTTATCGCATGATTTCGATAATGAACATGAAGTCATTCGCATAAATGGTGGTACAATTGTATAATTTCGGAAGTCTTCGACAAATGTTCACAATTAAACTGAGCCCTGAACTTGACCATACAAAGATTAGGTCTACCTGAATGTACCATTTTATGACCGCTGAAGTTACAATTTCAGATGTGCTAGAAAGTTATTAAGAATGATAGTGTTTACTGTACGGATTGTATTAAAATAATGTATGATAATTGAACAGACGTTTATTAACAAAACATATTTCACTATGTTCTTTGCAATTGTACCATTAGGTTTAGACTAGACAAGTAGCTAGACAAGTTACCAGACAAGTAGCTAGACAAGTTACCAGGCAAGTAGCTAGACAAGTTACCAGGTAAGTAGCTAGTACTGTCAGTATCCAAGACTTGTCAGGTCTTTATTTTCAATCTTATCTGCTTGACTACTTGTCCAGCTGCTTTTCAGTCTTCTTATTAAGCTACTTGCCTAAAGATTTTAAGGATGATATAAGTTGACGATGAGAACTACAAAAATTCCCTTCAGGAGTTGAAAGTTTTAACACGAAAGCCGATAGATCATACTCAGCAATGTCTGATCACTTAGCATTTGTGAGTCACAAGTTCGAATGAAGATGAAGTAAATTATAAGTGGAATAAGATTTCTGTGCACCATATTTACCAGATACGACAAAAATTTGACCCGTATACCGTCTATGGGGATATCGGTTCATTTGGCGAAGCTTAGGAACATCTGGCACGTCTGTTGCCTCTCAAGGATGAACGCTCGTGACGAGAGAGTAGCATTAGAGCTGGATGGGTGTTAAGTGCATTGGGATCGAATCAGTGTCTATGGATCGCCCATTGGCGTAGCATTTAACGATAATGCTGTCTATCTAAATCTGCAAAGATGAAATGTGTCGGAAAACCTGAATTGCAAATGTTTGCTCAGAAAGCAGGTAGCGTGACGAAAGAGGAATCGTTTAGGAAGCAATCTCGGTTCGAATATGCAAAATCCTCCCCCGGTGTCGATCCCTTTTGTCTTGCCGCGTTGTCAATGTTTCTTGCCGGCGTTCGTGGGTGTGGTTGGCACGATTTCACGGTACAACTACAGCAGAACTGGCGGCTAAAAGCCCGTGGATAATTTGCTGTTACACGCCACGTGAGCATCGACGACACCAGGCCAGAAGAGGGAAAAAGCACAAGGGACTGTCGCACGTATATATCGCGCATTATCACTTGCACCCTCCCTCTCTGCCGCGCGTGGCTGATGCATCCTGCATATGTACGCACGCTAGAACTTCCGTTAATTAACGCAGGTGAATGCTAATGACTCTTGTTACGAAATAACTGCACGCAAAACGAGAGCTTTCGTGCGTCGGACCGATCTCTTCGCTCCCTGAACGCGCAGAAAATTTCGATCGTCTGCCTCGATTTTTATTCAATCGCAATAATATATCGAACTTTCGTTAATAACCACCTAGCATGCCTCGAATGACTCGCGGTTAGCGGCGATCACGAATACCAATTAAATTGCGTTAATTATAAATATGACGATACGGGTCGAGTAATCACGCGAAACTATCGTTCTCCATGACGACACGCGGACAAAGGTGGTTAGTTCGAATGTTTCTGCGCTAATTGCATACCTAGTGTGATCAATAGATTAGTGCTCGTTAAATTTCAGCCACTTTAAAAACTACCTATAGTCACCGTTAAATGACCTCGCGAATCGATACGCTTTCCTTTCACGTCATCTATGGGACGCAACTATTTGAACAATGACGCTGTAAATCATTCTCGAATATGCTCTTCACGGAATTCACGATCGATTAATATTGATGTACATTAATCAACATTTCCATGTTGCTAGAGATGTCTAATGTTTATTTTATATTTCCTTCAGTCACTTTCATTTAAACTTTGAGGCACACCAGAATTTCCTCGCGAACTTTCTGCGATATTTTTCTTTGTCGAGAAGCGAGGAAGACAATCGCAGCGAGAATGTCTGTCGTGTGCATCGGGTGTTCTCTACGACAGCAATCTCTATTTTCTGCCGAAAGCAGCGCAGCTTGAAAGCAGTCCAACGTACAGCATGAATTAGCAGAATAGAATAAAATTTTGAAGATGGTCAGTTAACGCGGAGACTGTAAAGGTGAAGGTTTGAGGCAAACGTTCGGATCGAAGGTACACACCTTTCGATGACTAAGGTTGCCTTTCGTGCGGGTCAATTAGGAACATTGCTTTTTAAAAATTGATCAATCACCGCATCGGCGTTAGCGAGGCGCGTGCGCCAGGGCAGCTGTTCCCAGGAAGCACCTGGAATCACGGCGAGGGTGAAAACGAGCTGAAATGCTCTCGAATAATCAGCATCAGTCGCGATGACGGCCACGTACCGACGTTCGATTGGAACGTACGAGCCGTTCACCGCTATACGGCAATACCGTGTCGCATTTCTATGTCCGTAAGGGAATTTCTATCGTCGGTCAGCCGTATTTCGCGTTTTCAACGAGCCCGCCATGGAACGCGTTTCGAAACCGTGAGAATTTATTAGAACGCCCCATTCACGCGGTTTAATTACGCTCTTCGTTAAACGAGATTTACTTTTTCTGCCGGTGATGCGAGTTGCGGATTTATCCGACGGTTCCAACCGACCCACCAAGTTGACGCGGAATTTGCATAAACGATTATTGTCAGGCGCGATTCATTGTACACGAGTGGACCGAGGAGTCCGTGTGAATTTAACGTTCCGTTGCGAGACCGCTAACGCGTCACCCCTAGATAATTAGCTAATTAGAACGTCGTATCTACCGGTCATGGAAAATTACCGTTTTCGAAAGTGGGCCTCTGGAATTTTTTTTTCTTTTCGGGGCCTTTACATTTTTCACGTACCGGCAGTTTGACGATTTTTGTATTTTTCAGTTTTTGGGACTTGCAGAATTTTTCGTTTCGGAATTTTGGAATTGTAGGATTTTGCGGGGTTTTGGAATTTTAGGAATTCGGAATTTTGAAATTTTAGGACTTTGGAAGTTTGGAGCTGCGAGATTTTGGAACGTTGGGACTGTAGAAATTTCGGACCGTGAAGGTTTAGAACTTTGTAGCTTTGGGACTTCGGAAGATATTTTGTAGCTTTGGGACTTTGGAAGTTTGGGACATTGCAGCTTTGAGACTTTGGAAGTTTAGGACTTTGGAGCTTTGGGACTTGAGAAGTTTGGGACATTGCAGCTTTGGGACTTGGGAAGTTTGGGACATTGGAGCTTTGGGACTTTGGAAGACTGATACTTTGTAGCTTTGGGACATTAGAGCTTTGGGACTTTGGAACTTTGTGACTTCCGAAGATTGGGACTTTGGAGCTTTGGGACTTCCAAAGTTTGGGACGTTGGAGCTTTGGGACTTTGGACGATTGGTACTTTGTAGCTTTGGGACTTCGGAAGTTTGGGATATTGGAGCTTTGGGACTTTGGACGATTGGTACTTTGTAGCTTTGGGACTTTGGAAGTTTGGGACATTGGAGCTTTGGGACTTCCACAGTTTGGGACATTGGAGCTTTGGGACTTTGGAAGATTGATACTTTGTAGCTTTGGGACATTAGAGCTTTGGGACTTCGAAAGTTTGGGACTTTGGAGCTTTGGGACTTCCACAGTTTAGGACATTGGAGCTTTAGGACTTCCACAGTTTGGAACATTGGAGCTTTGGGACTTTGGATGATTAATACTTTGTAGCTTTGGGACTTTGGAAGCTTGGGACTTTGGACTTTTGGGATTCTGGTATTCCAAAACTGTGAGGGTTGAAATTTTGGTGCTTTGGGACTTTGGAGCTTTGGGACTCAGGTATTCCAAAACTGTGAAGGTTGAAATTTTTTAGCTTTGGGACTTTGGAAATTAGTGGTTTAGAACTGTGGAGCTTTGATACTCTGGAATTCAAGCTATCGAAAGTTTAAGAGCTTAGAACTTTAAAACTACTCTGAAAAGTTGGACCTTGAAGATTTTGAAACTGTGGATCAATATTTTCAAATTTCTGAATTCCTATATTTCCAGATCCCTAGATCCTCGTAGCTTTGAACTCCCTAATTATCTTAAATATTTGACAGTGCACATCACACATGAATTTTACCTTGTATTTATCAATACATTCTTGCCAGAAACTTTTTGTTCAATCTGTGACCCTTCAGTGGACGACCGATTGTCCATCCATTTGTATATTTCTCCTGAACAATTTCTTACATTCTCGCAAAAATATAATATAATTTCCCCATTCTGTACGAATACTAATATACTAATATTACACGAACTAAAGAATAATATTACAACTTACATGAACTAAAGCTCTACCGTGCACCATACAAAAGTTGCTGATAAAACTGACAAAGTACAATATGTATTGAACGTAATTTGTCATAACACAAGTTCAATTAATCACGGTATTAACCGCGATTGAAAAGAGCCGACGAAAGTATCAGGGAAACGCGTGATTCTTTCTATTTCTCCACGTCAATCGCGAATAGCTTAGTTTAACTGTAGAAAAGAGTTCCCGGGATCTCTCAGGGGTCTGTAGGTGGCAAGAACGAAGGTTTGGGCGAGTTCAGGGGTGGTCTAAGGTTAGGGTGAGGTGAAAGAGGCGGCGAGACCTCGTAAAGGGGGTTTCAACGGGCGTTGATATAAATTGAGCTTGCCATCAAGGCAAGCGGCGGGATCTGCCCAACACCCTAAGATATATAGAAGTAGCTTTCAGCACGCCATTGAAGAATAGTTCGACTCACTTCGCGGAAAAATGCTTGGAATCGCCGCCAAAGCGAGATAACGCTTTCCAGATTTTTCGCAAGGATCTTCCGACGATGAAAATTTAATTCAACTGTCATTCACGTTCTGAATTTTCCCCTCTTGTATGCGATTATTATCAAGCAAGTATTTCTGCAAAGGAAAATGGCGATGAAACGGATTGATCAAGATGAAGATATAATTGGCAAGGGGTTACCGAGGTCATTTCACAAATAGGTACGCAGAAATCTATTCACATGTTAGGTCATACTGCTTGACGTGGTCCGATTTTGATCGTGTATTTGGATTTTTCTTTAACCTCTTCAGAGACGATTTTTTTATGACTTTATCTGTAACTGTACATCGGAAATACCCAGTGCAGTCAAACCAACAAAATTTACTTCTCTGATTGAGGGATTCTGTAGTGAATTGTCATCAAATTTTCGTTCTATTTATTATTCACAGCTATAATTATAAAAAACTAAACGTACATATATGTGGCCAAGGGCGTGAAGAGTTAAGTAACAGATTATCCAGGTTCTATTGTACTTTCTGTTTAGTTCGCAAAGTAGAACTTATGAAGAAACTAAAACAACTTCTTCACGGTAAGATACCTGCTTTCAAAGCAATAATGTAATATTCTTTCTGTGTGCAGCAGTACAGAATTTCTCTTACAACAATGGTAAAAATCTTCTCCTAAGGTGTTTACTTGATGCATCACTATTTTTTAATAATTTCAATTGTACGAAAACAATTCTTACAATTTTTAAGTTTCAAACAAGTCAAAACTAAAATGATACACAAGTTTGCAAATCGTGCCGTCACATTTCCCAGTATTTCAATTACAAAACCCATTTAAAAGCACAATTTTAATCAACTTCAACTCGAGGGCGGAATTGCGAGCATCTACAGTATTTATACTGTTCAAAATTAATGAAAATATCTGTCTACGTTTCTCGGCTGTGAATAAACGATCGGGCATTAAGAAATCATTGAACGGTGTTGAATTTTGCTTTCGATCAATATCGCTTTGATAATTCATCCTCGCGAAGTAATCTGGTTGGCGATAGTTTTCTGATCGAGACGGATAATGCTGCAACACGGGGAAAGAAAACGGTGCGGCTAATGTTTAATGAAAATAAATACTACATAAGTTTGTGCGATGCTAGCCTGATTGATGACGGTGGTTGGCCTCCTGTCCGAGGGTGGCAAGACGCATTACCCGGACCGCCCACTGTTTCACACTGCGCCACGTCGTCAGGAGGGACATTTTCGTTGGTCCATTAGTGGATCGTCATGATCTAACGTCACGCGGAATTAAAATTTCAGGTTCACCCTCGAAACCTCACTTAACCTACGATTTCTTTTTGGCAAATCTCAACTTCACTGATAAAGAATGTTGAGGTGCAATATTTCGAAATTGCACGAGTTGCAATTGTTTGTACAGCTACGATTGTACAGGTTATAACCTATGATTTTGATAAATGTATCAGACAGAGAAATTATTGTTATAATATTAAGAGGGTATATGGATCATTCTGTATGGGGATATTTTGCATATGCATCATTGAACGCGTAATTAAAATTATACTTAAAATTCAATCGTGAAAATTAGTCGAGTTTGCATTAAAGGTTATGTCACGAGTGGAACTCGAGGGGGTTAAATTTTTCCGTAGACTTTACAAAATGCGATAGAGACAAACATGCTTCATCCCCCTGTTAGTTCACTATATGTGGTAGATTTTGTAAAAATGTGCAGGTTCCAAAAATGGTCAGACAGTGTGTGATAAATTTAAATGAAAAAGACCAGAATAAATAAACTTACGAAAAATTAACCGATTGAATTTTGATCTTTCTCCAGAAGTTTTAGACTTTTCAATGATACATGTCTGCTACCATTGAGTCCACTAATCTATACATTATTCATCGTCACGTTTCTCACCTTAAACGAATATTAAGATCGTTTACTTCTCCGCTTAAAAAATGATATCCAGAACTTTCTGAATATTTAATGTTCAATCAAACAAGCCGTGAATGTTCAACAAGCAGTTGAATTCTTGTACCGGTATTTAAAATGTTTCAAGGATTGATAATTAATAAATTGTTAATTACGCGTATTTAGATAATGCGTGGACCGATAAACTTTCCGCGAAGTGTTTGAAGGCACTATCAGTAATCTTGAGGAAATATAGGGAGTCGTAAAGGTGGTAACTACCGATAAAATGCATACTTGCAACCCGGGCAACCATGGAGAACCGTAAACTTGATCCATTTATGCTTTATTATTATTTCACGAACGCAATACCGTTAAGACGATCCTGTCGTTAAATTAGCCCGAATTACTCATGAAGCTGGGTTTAACTTGCGAAGCGTTCGCGAAAATCGGCACGTATTTATCGAATGTCGTCAATAACCGAATGGAACTTTCGTGAAAAAAAATTGATGCGCAGATTGCTCGCTGAAATGTTCACGGACATTTACGAAATTTGCTAATATAGTCATTTGAATATTTAAAAATTTAAGTTGGAGCGTTGAAAACTTAGAAATGTAGCAATTAGCAAAGTTAGAAATGAAGGAATAACAAAATAATGAAATGAAGAAATAGAGAAACATACAAGTATCAAATGTACAAAAACATGATGGAATCCTCTGATAACTCTCGTATATCCCCAATACAGTTAATTTTAAAATAACAAATACCGAGAAATCTTGTAATTAAAACCTACGCAAGAACCCGACCTGACAAATACATTAAAAAAAAAGCGTAGGACGAAATGATTAAAAATGGCAGAAGACAGATATGGAAGTACGAGCGGCGCATTGAATCAAGCATCGAAAGTCAGATATGATCGATCTGGAATTTCCATCGGCAAAATTCTCTACCCATAAACTATCACTGATCATTTACGCGGATGCGTCCAGCGTATATAACCAGACACGTGTACGCGGCAATCGAGTGTTTTACGATGGCGCATCAAACATGCGCGCGTCAAGTTTCACCGTAACGCGAATCACTCTCGATCACGGTTCTGTCTCGCGTTAAATCACCGACACATTGTTTCCGGCCGTCCGCCACGGCATCGAACGAATATCGAATACGCCTAGGCACACGTTACAAAATAAATCAACGTCCTGACGGAATAAGAATACACGGGGACAACGGGCATTACCCTCCTAACATTAGTCTCGCATTAAACCCGCGACGATGCTCTCTCAAACACGTTACATTTACTATGCGGCTAATGCGCTGAAAATATCGACACTGGTGCATTTTAAAAATATCCTTCCTTAATCATACCTCCGATCTTTTATCTCTGACGTGCAGAGTGTATTAACCCTTTGTCTTCGTTGTTTGCGGAGATGGGGGAATATACGGAATTAGGGGATGAGGGGAGCTGGAGATGTAGGGTTATAATTTGGGGATGCGTAGGAACTAGGAATGTAGGAATTTGGGGGTATAGGATTTGGAGAGATACGGATTTTAGGATGTGAACAATATGTGGGTATAGGTTTTTGGGGATGTAGGAATTTGAGGATATGTAGGAACTAGGGATATAGAGATTTGGGGATGTAAGAATTTGGGTGTGTATGGGTATGAGATATTGAGATTTGGAGATGTAAGAATTTGGGAGTGTATAGATGTGGAATGTTGAGGATGTCAAAATTTGGGAGTTAGACATATGAGATATGAAGATGTAAATATTTGCAAGCGATGTGAGAGATTAGGATTTGATGTGCGACATAAAAATATTAAAATTTAGAGGTGTAGGATTTGGAGATGCAAGGGTTTAGAGATGCAGCAATCTGAGGATGCAGGGATTTGGAGATGTAGGACTTAAGCATATAAGGATTCGAGAACATGTGTGATCCGGGGATTTAAAGATTTGCGAATGCAAAGTGTAGAGATATGCTACAGAGATTTACACATGTAGGAATTTGAGGATGGAATTTAAAGATGTAGAGATTTGAAAATGGAATCTAGTGACATTTTGTGGCTATTCCATTAACATTATGTATATGAATATTATACTTAAAATATCAATTAGTTATCATAAATATACTTAAAATATCAACTAATAATAAAATTATTATTTTATGATGATTAATTTCATCCCTATCATACTATCATAGTCACCTTCTTTCAATATAAACAGTATTTTGAATAGCTAAAACTTGATGAAAATGAACCCCTCAAAATGGCAGTGTAAATTCAAAGAATAACGCAACTACGAGAACGTCTCGATGAAATAGTAAAAGAAGGGGTAGTCTAGTAACCAGCCAGTTCCTCATCCTCTTCAGCATGACAAACGCTTCATCGTACGCGAGTCGACGAAGATCCAACGCGTCTGCTATGCAACAGCCTATGCATTTTAAGGGAGGGGTGATTTTTAATGCCGTATAAATATGCATAGACCGCGATATTAGCTCTTACGTGTCGTGAGCCGAAAAATATCACGCCGGGTGCTGTGTACGCACACGAACACCGACGACCACGGGAACAGGCGAAGAGAAAAGCATCCCCGTGTACACACGCGGATGGCTACGTATGGAGCAGGAGAATTGGGGTTCTCAATGGATAAACTATGTCGCCGCGATGACCCCAGGGAGCATCATCTAACGCCCATTTTGTTATGACGTCTACTGGCTCTGAATAATTTCGTAGCCGCGAAAATGCACGACCTGTTGGGGTGAAATCGTTCACCGTGGTTCGATATCGATCGAATAAAACGAATCGTCGACTTTGAAACTTTTACTCGATCGGAATGATAGGATTTGAGAGGTAAAGAGGGTGAATCGAATTTATAAGATGATACGCTCGAAATGTCCCTCGCCACATATCTATTACTTCTACTAGTTTTTAGCAGGATCAAAATTGAAACCGTTGAAAATGTGGGTATAGTAAAGTTAAAGGCAATATAATGAGACTGTTAACGTGGTACTCGAAGTATCAAACAAAGTATTCGAATCGTCACGTGATTCGCAGCTATCGAACACCAAAGTCATTTCCCATTTCTCAGGACGAGACAATAACAAACTACATTTACCCTCGGTGCAGTCACTTGTTTGTCCCAACGGATGGTCGAATGACACCGCCATTCGTCCAGCTCCCGTGGGATACTTTGAAAGCAATACTCCGACATTCGCCACTGTGGACCGTCTCTCCGAGCGGCATATGTGACTTTTAGCAGTAGCGTAGTCGTACGTTCGAGTCTCGATTATTTCTCAAAATAAATCAGGGTATACAGAGATGTCGGGAACTAGAAATATGGGAAGCTGGGGATATAAGGAATATGGAGACTTGCAGATCTAGGGATCTCTGCGGTTTGACAATTCAACAATTTCGGGATTTGGGAATCTAGGAATTTAGGAATCTAAAGATCAAACCAGTGACTTAGGACCTGAGGATCTAGTGATTTATAGATTTAATAACCGCAAATATCAATATCCCCAAATATCTAAATATTTTGCAAATTACTACGTCATCAAATCTGTTCGAATTTGATATTCTACACCACATCACTGAAGACACAATTTTGCGACTCGGATGTTAATTATTTGACAGAATAACGTTCATTACAGGCACGTGTAAAACGCACTAAATTATTAATATAATTAATATTGTTAATTTCAATGTTAATAATATCATTAATATTATACTACCCTTGTAGTTAATATCACTATCAATATTTATATTGTCTTTGTTTATTTCATTCGCTCGATGAATGTGCACGATACGAACGTGTTAAATTCGTAATGTCCGTTGCCGATAACCATTATGGGCGACCATCGTGTTAATGAAATTCTATTTCTAGAAAATACAAATTCGCAACTGTATACTGTTGCCAAATACAAATTGTGGCGTAAAGGGAAATAACACAACAACATGTGGTGTTGGAAAATTGTTGAAGAACTTACGTATTTAGAAATTTGGGGAATTGGGGATTTAGAGATTTGGGAATTTGGGGATTTGGGGATTTAGGGATTTGAGAATTTGGGATTTGGGAATTTGGGAATTTGGGAATTTGAGAATTTGGAAATTTGAGAATTTGAGAATTTGGGATTTGGGAATTTGAGAATTTGGGAATTTGGGAAATTGGGAAATAGGGAAATTTGAAAATTGGAAATTTGGGACTTTGGGAATTTGAGAATTTGAGAATTTGGGAATTTGGGAATTTGAGAATTTGAGAATTTGGGAATTTGAGAATTTGGGAATTTGGGAATTTGGGGATTTGGGGATTTGGGAATTTGGGAATTTGGGAAATTGGGAAATTGGGAAATAGGGAAATTGGAAAATTGGAATTTTGGGAATTTGGGAATTTGAGAATTTGAGAATTTGGGATTTGGGAATTTGAGAATTTGAGAATTTGGGAATTTGGGAATTTGAGAATTTGAGAATTTGGGAATTTGGGAATTTGGGAATTTGGGAAATAGGCAAATTAGAAAATTGGAAATTTGGGAATTTGAGAATTTGAGAATTTGGGAAATTGGAGAATAGTAAAATTGCGAATATGTGAATTTGAGAATTTGGAAATGTGAATATTTGGAAATTTAGGAACTTGAAAATTTATACATAATAAAGATCTACGAATGTACGTAACTAGACGTGTGTTGTAAGCCATATGAATTTGGGACAATTGTAAGAAATTTCAGAGTTAGGAAATATGCAAATTTTCAAGTAGAAAGATTCAAAAATTCGAAACCCCGAACATTGAGAATGTACAAACATGAAAACTAAGGTATTTAAAAACTGTGAAGTACATCTGTCGAGGAAGCCTACGTCGCAGTCCGATTGCGCCAACGACCATTATCACCGAGAGAATCGTAAAACCGAAGCTCAGGTTCATAAACCTAAACGACGTTTCCTTTTCATTCGAGGCAACATCCATTAGTAGCATTAATCCGTGTTTCGGGAAGATGACGATGGATAACGGACAACGGCAAAGGGCGGAAAACGAACGACCGCTGCAACGGGGGTAGTTCGAACGTAGACACCGGTATCCAGCATTTTTTCCAGTCGCTGTTTTTTTTCCCTTTCCTTTCGGAGCTTTCATGCAAGTCGTAGCCATCGGCGAAAAGGTCGTGCCCCATAAAATTTCCGGGGCGGCAGTAATCGAAAGGACCCTTCAGCCTAGAAACGAGCAGTTACCTGAGGCAGTTAAGTTAAATGCCTGTTAGCAGACGTTAACTGGCCGCCGCTATGGGTTCTATTCCGTGGACGATTGCAATTTTAATCGCCTCTTCATTATGATTAAATTTAAATCGGCTGTGTGCAGGTCTAATAAAGCTCGTTCCGCGGCCGCCGCCGTCACTGCCGAAGCGCGGCTCTGGAAACAGAAAATGTCTCCTGGGCGGATTAAAATACGCGTAATTAAAACCGTAAAGCGCCGATACATGTCCCCGAAAATAGACTGTCGTGCGATAAATGTCCGGCTGCAAAAGCTTTTCGTCTCGGCGAGAGCGCACGCGCGGACACACGCGGAACGATACGCGGATTGGCGGATCATCGAGCTTTATTCGAAGCATCGAAAACGGTTAATTAATATTCTAGATGATTGACGGTAAGGAACGAGTTGTTTCTAAAACTGCACGGGAGCGCAAAAAATCAGCCATTGACCTCTGTTCGGGATCAGGATTCGCGGGGGTGAACCACCAAAATTTATTCGGGGACTTTTTTCATGCAGCGAGATTATTTATGGTCTTCGAATCGATTGTTGTTGAATGACGTCGGAGTTTTTAGTGGATCATTTGTGGGAGATATTGTTTCATTGTTTTGGAATAACATTGGGATGATGGAATAATAGGATAATACTAGAATAATAGTAACATGGCAGGATTGGAGGGATGTAGATTGGCATGCATAAGTTATGGGACACAATAATCGATAATGATTGCGGGAGATGGCGACAACGCGGGGAGACAACGGAGATACAACACGTGGGGATACGTTGTATGGTGATATGAGGTGTGATAGTTGTGATCACGTGTGATTTAATACGAGGAAATGTGGTATGTACGAAAAACAACGCGTAGAAATATGTAGGAAAAACAACAGAAATGCAACTCGCGAGAAGTTCAATGCTTGAAGAGTTGAACGTGTAGAGAATACATGTATAAGTACAACGCATAAGAAATTCAATGTGTGAGAAATATGATGTGTGCAAAATTCTACGTGTGACAGATACAACATATGAGGGATACAACTCGTAAGAAATGCAATGGGTGTGAAATACAACGCGTACAAAAGTCAACGGGTGACAGATACAACACATGAGGAATGCAACACATGAGGGATACAACTTGTAAGAAATGCAATGGGTAGAAATACAACGTGCAAGTGATTCAATGATTGAAAAGTTGAATGTGTAGAGAATACGGTACGTATAAGTACAACGCGCAAGAAATTCAATGTGTGAGAAACACGACGGGTACAAAAGTTAACGTGTGAGGAATACAACATATGAGGAATACAACACATGCAACTCGTAAGAAATGCAATGGGTAGAAATACAACGTGTGGAAATTCAGTATGTATAAAATACACGATGTAGAAAATACAGTGCGTCGAAAACAAAATGGTTGACAAATCCAACGCATAGGATATATAACATGTGACATACAATGTATGGGAACTATAACATGTGACATACAATGCATTGGAAATACAATGTGTACAAATAGAACGTATAGAAATTCAGTGTGTGTGCAACTCAATGGAAAACTCGTAAAAGTACAATGTTAAGTTAGGTTATATGCGTGAGGATACAACGCAACGTTATGAAGAGTCTATGAAAAGTCTGAAAGAGTCCTAGGGAGATTTTATAGAAAAATTTCTATGCATCATCGCAAAGTGTTTCGTAAACCATAAATATGTTAATAATTAGAAATTTCATGAGTTCGAACAAGTGTTTCACGAAATCTATAAATTCTTTCGATAGTATTTATTTCAACACTGAATTGTCGAATGTCCCATGACACGTAATTAAAAATAATTATAATAGTTACTACTATTATTGTAAAAAACTAGACAGCGTTAATGAAACAGTCTATTTTCTCAATACGATTCTTCGTAGCGATGAATAAATGAAACGAAGAGAAAAGATAAATACGGGGCGAATTGTGTGTGTATTTTATTGGTAATAACAAAAGCTGGTCTAATGTAGAATTCATTATATCCATTGGTACTAATTAAACGAAGTGAAAGGTCCGCGAGGAGGCGCGTGAATTTTTTAACGATAAAGTCAGCGGCTTTTGATTATTTTATTTTTCGCTGATTGAGGGGAATTTCATAGGGGTTCGGCTTCATTAAATATCTGATTATCGTGCTTAAAAAAAAAAACACATATCTCACATCGGTTTGTATCTGAGATAAACCGGACTACGATACGTCTGGCCACGGTCAACATTAAACGAGTGGCACAATTGAAAACGTTATTACGTTAAAGCGTAATTAAATGCCTCGCATAATTCGGAATCGGCTACGTGATGCCGCACCGAAGTAATTGTTGATTGTAAAGCAGTTGCCCCGACGATGCGTTATCGTGCAAGCAATATAATAGTTGTTAATTAACGGCAATTAGAGACGGAACGGCAATTACATCTCTTTCCGAGTAGTAATAAATTACAACAGATCGATAAATCGTAATATTTCAATGCACTATTTCGAGTATTTTGTTGATAATTAGAAACGCTTTTCCCGTGCCCCCCGTTCACTATAACGCTATCATCGCATTAACGCCGGTCGTTGGTTAATTTTTCGATGCACGCGATTTCTCTGATCCATTCGTAGCTACTCACCCCCGTTGCAGCCCTGATTGTTTCGTTCGATTAAAAAGTCCCGATCGCGTGGTACGTGCAAACTTTATAAACGTAGCTTTCGGCGATTCTTGCTATCGATAATTACTCGGTTTCAAGTCGTAATTTAATATGGGAGTCGTTTGATTCGATAGCTGCTTTTTTCGTTTTGCGTTTAATGGCAAATAGTTTCTTCGTTATTTCGAGAGCTCTACGTCGTTTTACGTTTGAAACAAGCTAGTATGATTTCTATTTCGTTGCTATTGGATTTAGAATTAAAGCGAGGAATTGGAAGCAATTGCGACTTCGATAAAATATGCTTAGAATTTTTCTCTAAAATTAATTGTAAGTATTCGGGTGATTCTGGCGAACTGTAGAGGATGGAAAAGTTTGATAATAAAATGCATTGGAATAAATAAATTGGAATTTAAACGAAGTGTGCTTGGAATTGCTTTCCAAAATTAATTGCAAAGATTTTGCTGATGTTTGTGAATTACGAATATTATTGCAATAAGGAATCGAACTTTTTGAGAGGAAAATTAGGGGATGTTTGTCCTGAATATACGTTTACGAAATTAACCACAAAAATGAAGTTCCATGAATCGATGATCTTAGATATATTATAACAGTAAGGAACTGGAACATTTCAAAGCTGCATAAGCTTTTTCGAACTAAGAATTATACAATATTTATTCAGAAAAAATATCAAGTTATACAGAAGTGAAGTTCTAGTTTTCAAAATTAAGTGAAGTCGTTGCAATAGTAACAAAATGGCAAGAAAGACAATACTAACTTTTTCAAAGAAAAATTGAAGTCTTTCTTAAAGTATATAAAAGCACAAAAAGAAATTCGAAAATTTACGATTGTTACAACTTCTTGAAACTTCTTCAAACATAAAAATTTGTGAATGTTACCAATGTTACAGCAACAATGCTTCAAACTTTTTCCGACTCAAAAACGAAGTTTCAAAATTTATCTTAATGACGACTTCAAACACAAGAATCATTTGTGAATTTTTAAGATTACAGCAGTAAGAAACTGAATGGTTATTTCGGTAGCAAGTACTATAATATAAACTTCCTTCAAGGAAATCAAGGAAAAATGAAAAAGAATTCGTTGTGAAAACCAACAAAACCAGCCACAAAAATAAAATCTCAAAGTTCCAGAAATCAATATTTCCGTAGTAGTCAGAAATCGGATCGCTTTAACAAAAAATATCACTTTGCAATTTCTTCTGAGAAAAATAAAAACGAATTCGTTCTAAAAACCAAAAAAACCAGCCACAAAAATAAACTCTCAAAGTTCAATAAATTAATATTTCCATAGTAGTCAAAAATCGAAGAATTACCTTGGCAAAAAATACCTCATTGCAATTTCTTCTAAGAAAAGTGAAAAAGCATCCGTTCTAAAAACCAAAAAAACCAGCCACAAAAATAAACTCTCAAAGTTCAAGAAATCAATATTTCCGTAGTAGTCAGAAATCGGATCGCTTTAGCAAAAAATATCACTTTGCAATTTCTTCTAAGAAAAGTGAAAAAGCATCCATTCTAAAAACCAAAAAAACCAGCCACAAAAATAAACTCTCAAAGTTCAAGAAATCAATATTTCCGTAGTAGTCAGAAATCGGATCGCTTTAGCAAAAAATATCACTTTGCAATTTCTTCTGAGAAAAATAAAAAAGACCGTTCTAAACACCAGCAAAATCAAACACAAAAATAAACTCTCAAAGTTCAAGGATTTCACTAATATTTCAACAGCGTCGAAAAACAACAAAAAGCATCAGCAATCTTTCCTAATAGACCCAAATAAAAATCTCCGATAAATTCAATTTATCTTGAAATTACCTGGAAAACCTAATCAGAACTAAACACACTAACGCGGTAAAAAAATGCGGTAAAGGGTTGGTAAGGTAAAAAATATTGCAGTGAGGGGTTGTGAAAGACAAACTGAAGAACGTACAATAGTTACTAAAGAAGATAGAATCCTTAATATAGTCATTGGAAACGATAGAGGAGGCCATAGAAGCAATCGGTGAGGAAGGAATTGCAGTTTCAATTTGTAAAGGACGGAGAGGCAATAATAAAGGACGAGTTGGCATCGGTCTCGTGACTAAGGGGTTGCAGAGGAGTAGCACGTGTGCGGAGGGTGGCGTCCAGAAAGAGTGACGGTAGTGGGCCAATGCTCGCGAAAACGTTGAGCGACGGGTCCGCCATGGCGAGTTAAGAAATCTTTGATAGCGACGCTCGATAGTATAGCGACGCTGGGCGCCGGCGCCTTTCCCTAGCAGCCCCATTGGTGCCTGGGCCCTCTCCACACGAGAGCCCGCCGCTGGGTTTCCTTGGAAACGCTTCGTTCGCTCTGATGTCTACCCTCGCCCACGGAAAACCTCTTTCAATTAGGCAACCAGCCACCCCGATGCTCCTCTCCCTTCTCTGTTTCTCTTTGCTGTGTCTCCTACAACCTTCTCTCTTTATTCTGCCTCGTCCACCTTCTCGAACGCGTCTACCTGCAACGAGACTCTCTTTCGCATCGACTTTTTCCCTCGATTCTCCTGTTTTTCAACCACTCCGTCTAATAATTGCTGAATATTTGAATCCGACGTTCGACGATACGCGGTACTGTTGACGCCGGATATCTCTCCCTAGGGAGAGGCTACTTGTTTTTCGATGGAACATTAGGAATTTGGCAGATTTACATCTTGCGATTCTGGAACGAGGGAATTCGGATTTATTGATAATTGGGAGTTTGGAAATTTGGTATTTGGAAAGTTGGTAATTGGGAAGTTGGAAATTTGGGAATTTGGAGATTCGGGGATTTGGAGAGTTGGAAATTTTGAAATTCGGAGATTTGGGAATTTGGGAACTAGTAAATTGAGAGATTTGGGAAATCAGGAACTTAAGAATTTGGGGACGTAGAGATTTTGGAGATATAGAAATTTAGGGACGCAGGGATTTGGGGATGTAGAGAATTAGGGATGTAAGAATTTGGGACCATAGAAATTTTGGGGATGTAGGAATTTGGGGATATAGAAATTTAGGGACGTAGGGATTTGGGAATGTAGAGAATTGGGGATTTAAGAATTTGGGGATGTAGGGAATTGGGATTTAAGAATTTGGGGACATAGAGATATGGAGATATAGAAATTTAGGGACGTAGGGATTTAGGGATGTAGAGAATTTGGGACCATAGAAATTTTAGGGATACAGGGATTTGGGGATGTAGGAATTTGGGGACGTAGAGATTTTGGGGATATAGAAATTTAGGAACGTAGGAATTTGAAGTCATAGGAATTTGGGGACGTAGAGATTTTGGGGATATAGAGATTTGGGGTTGTAGAAATTTAGAGACGTAGGGATTTGGGGACATAGAGATTTTAGGGATATAGAAGTTTGGGGATGTAGGAATTTGGAGTCGTAGGAATTTGAGGACGTAGAGATGTAGCAATTAAAAAATATGGGGTTGTAAGTATTTCGGGGTCTAGTAATTTGCAAATATAGAAATTTGAGGATTTGGCAAATTCTGACGTTCTGAAATTCTGAAATTATGCACTTCCATATTAACCATAAGTGCATAATTAAATGCACTTCCTTTGCACTCCTTAATTTCTATTACCTACCAACTCTTGGATTTACAAAATAGATCAAAAAGTTCTCAATAAAATGTATTGCAATGTGGAGTATGTGACAAATACATTTTTCATTCATTACAAATAGTAAATAAATGAAAATATATATATTTGACCAATCTATCTAAATTATTTATAAAATTCAAAAGAAATGAGCCACACTCGACATAGGAGCAAAGGGTTGAGGCTTATATTTTGACCTTTGGGTACTTTAAAATTTAAGACTATAGGAATTTGGAAATATAGAAATTTGAAAATAAAATATGGGCTGTTGAAATTTGTTGAAGAAAGACTCAGAAGAGCAGCGTCAGAACGCTTCTGAGGTCGAAATAAAAGACTGTCCGCGTATTTAATGGAGCGAATTGTTTCTGTATAGTGTATTTCTGGACGGCGTCGATCGCGATGTCACGAAACCGGGGATTAACATATGAGAGGCAGTGGGTTTCCTGATAATCGGGACGAAAAAGTATCGGGGATCCGTGCACGAACGTCGCACACATGTCGACACTTCCACGTGTTCGAGAACGAAGACGAGCAGAACTGTTTGATATGCAGCTCGACGCTTGGCTTGACTGACGCTTCCAAGTTGCGAATAAAATTTTCATGAATTTCTATTAGCTTCGTTTTTCTAGACGTGCCCCGGAGACTTAAAAAAGCTCCAGGCAGCCGGCTGACGGTAGGGGGGTGGAAACTACCCCCTGTTGGTCAACGCGAGTATCGGTTTTTATCAATTCCCACTTTAAAGCGCGGTCAACGACGTTCGTTATTTAATAACGACCCAAATACGAAGCTTCCTCCAAATATTCCCGACTCTGTTTATTATCGGCGTTTCTCGCTCGAATTCATCCCTTTCTTTTTAATACCATAAAATTGCAACGCTGCGGTAAATAATTTACCATGTAATAATTAAGCAAATATTTTATTAACTTTTTACTTATTAACTATTTATTGTAATTGATCATTAGCTGGTTTATTAGCTGTACGTCATCGGTTTGCAGAGCCTGCGATTCGAATACGATATTAATAAATAAAATCGCTTTAACCGAACGCTTTTTAATATTAATCTTCTGTCATATTTACAGGAACTTATGCCGAGTGCATAAAACACGAGCGGAAAGTAAATACACAAATAACTCTTGATTAAATTAAGAATCAGTGGTGGTTGAAGAAAATTTGAAACTTTAAATACAAAGTGATTTTTAACTGCTATTCGGTTAATTTTGTTATTTAGCTTGTCTTGATTTGAGCTGTGTATACAAAAATGTCTAACAATCCTAATAAAAACTTCTGACGAAATGTAATCTAAAGAAAAATTAATTGCAAGAATACAAATATATTTGGCTCAAATTACCAGTTCAAAAGGTCACTGAAACCCCTAATGTTACGAAACTTTTCGGACTCAAGAATATTTCCTTTCCTTGTTTATCCGTCAAATAATTTTTACTTACATCGCGCAGATTGTCTCGTATATTGCAGCGAACTGTAAACGTATGCGTCCAAAGCGTTAAAATTTCATTAACGTACATCTTGAGCAATATGGTCATTCCCGTGATCTTTGAAATCCGCGTGCTCGGAGCAGGGGAAAGTTTGCAGAAAGTTTTGCGGTTGTCCCGTGGAGTCCACCAAAATTCCGGACCCCGTAGGGTGAAGGCTTAACGCTACTCCAAGTTTCACTTTAATCCGAAAAGCCACGGTAGGCCGACGGAATTGATTCCGAGACGTACCATTTACTTATGCCTATTAAACGTATCTCTCATCCAGAAATCACCAGCAAACTTTCTTGAAACGTTCAAAACCGTATACACAACATTTTACTCTACAGAAATATTTGAAAGATTCTGTTTATTAAAAAATTCTTATTAACGTTTTGAGGATGAACGCAGATGTTACCTACACGTGTTCACGTTTTGTTCTGAAAGATTCTGTTTATCCCAAAAAATTCTTATTAACGTTTCAGGGATGATAATTGCTTATAGGCTTGACACGAATTAATATTGTGCACATGTGACACAATTTGAAGAGCGTATTTTATTCATTTTAGGGTGTCGAGAGATGTTCCACGAGGGGTTAAAGATGTCGAATCGTAGAAAATTTGAGAGATAATCTTATCAATGACACTTACCTGCACCCGACTTTCCGTGAGGCCAATTTTCACAGCAATTTCCTCCCTGAGGAAAATATCCGGATAGTGAGTCCTGTTGAAACACCTTTCTAACTCGTTCAACTGAGCTGGCGTGAATCTTGTCCGATGTCGTTTCTGTTTGGCGGGTTTGTTGTCGCCTTGTTCGATCGTCCCCGTGTTTCCTACAATGTGAGAACCAATTTTCAATCCTCGTTGGTCAACTTTGAATTTGTAACACGAAAAGTCGCGGATTTAAAGATTAAATGTGAACATATTGCATTTGTAGTAGCATTGTGGGATTAGAAAAGGGGGCATGAAGGAGTAACTCGGATTCTCGTTGACAACTTGGAAATTTGGGTGTCTGGAAACGCAAGAGTTTGCAAAATTAAGAATGTAGAGACACCCTGAGAATTTGGAAATTGGGTATGACTCGTTAACAATCAAAAAATGAAAAATTTGTAAACCTAGAAATTGACGGATGCAGAAGACGGTCCGAGAATTTAGCAGTCTTGGAACCTCCGAAATTTGTAAATCAGGGACAAATTTATTAATTCAAGAACCTGAGAATGAAAAAATGTAGAAATCTAGTAATTCAGGTGTTTAAAAGATTAGAAATTTCCCAAAATAAAAGTGTGAAAATTCAGAAAGCTTGTAAACATGAAAATGTAGAAATCCGAACTTGGAAATTTAGGAATTAGCTTGAATATACTTTAAAGCGTAAATCAAATGGCGGGAAGTTACGCTTAACCAAAAGTACATAACCTCCACATCGCCGTTGAACCGAATTCTCGAGCACGAAACCGAGCGAACATATTCTATTACCGCGAGTATCTCTTCACATCGATACAAACTCCATTTCTCTCAAGTACTCCGGTTTCGCGCGCGAATTTCAAAATGTATCGAGCTACGTGTCAGGGGACGACAAAGGCGGTCGGACGAGGCGGGAAGGAAAAGAAGAGAAGGAAAAAACACAGAGGAGAAGAGGAACGCAAACGTTTCAACACGGTAAAACGCTTACCCGTGTCAGGCACGGTCATGATTAATTCCCGATGAAGCGTGAGGTTGGCAGACAACCCGGGCCCCAAATTCACTCCCATCACGGCGTACAACTTGTCGTGCCTCTTCGGGTCCTGCGCATGAAGATCCTTCGCTCCTGCGAACGCGAAACGTGAAAAAAATGAGCCATTACAGTATCTCCGTTTCCCCGAGGATCCGTCACGCCGCCTCACAACCTCTCGCTCACTCCCTTTTTTCGCTCTATGTAGTTTAAATTTGTATAGGAGCAGAAGCTGGCCGGTCGGTGGTGAGGGGAGCACGGACCACTTAGCACGGAGGTGCGAGAATCGTCACCGGCCTCCGGCTTCTAGGCGAGCAAACACACACATCCAGCTCTGTCTCGTGCACCTATGGACACGTGTTCGTGCGAACCGATCGCGTATTGGTCGTAGAAAATTTCTAGAATGCGTGGGAGGACTGACATGCTCGCCGACGCGACGGAACCGTGCCCGTGATCGGGCGGCCATCGCGTCCTCGCGCTTTGTCCAACTCGCTTACGTAAGCCTGTAAACTAGTTTCAACCTACTAGGGATTTTCTGCGATTTCGGTAAGATCGATGTTGAAGACAGAGCTGCATGGGGGATGAATTCGGATGGCACGATTTGGAGATTTATGGAATCGATGGAGGAACTGGAAAATGGAGAAGATAGCGAAAATGGACGGTGTCTCGGTTACGATGGAAGTTTTGAGAAGAAGTTGAGGAAGAGTTGCTTTGGAAGTTTCAACCGTTGTTCAATTGATTAATATTTGTCCTCCCTTTTTTCTTTTCAATCATCATATATAATATTCTTTATCTTAAGAAACATTAGAAAAGACAGAAATATCTTTGGTAGCAACAATTTTGTAATATTTTGTCAATGTCAGTACTGTTGTTTTACAGAATGATTTAATCTAACACTAAATAATAACTACATCTGTTACGCTATAAACATGAACTAATAAATGTAATTAATAATACCACTGAAATTTAGTCCATCCTAAATCACACTAGTGGTACATATGTCAGCACTATCATGTAGGTTAATTCATTTGTCTCATCCCTTAATTGTTAAAGTAGCTAAACAGCTAAAACTTTCAAATTTCTTCACGAATAAAAATCTTCATACTTCGAAAACAAAGCTGCGTATGAACACATTTTACTCTATTCTCTGTAATTAACAATAGGGTATCGACCCTCGGCACTTATAATTGTGTTCTACAAAGTTGAACCACTGTAATATCTTCTATAATTTCACTGTTGGTGTAATTCAAAAAATGCCAAATATAAAATTTACGAAGATCGCACGAATTCCCAAAATTTGCAGCGCGGTATAATAATACGATCACAGTGGATCTCCCCTAACAGATGTTAATTAGATCTCTGTGTAAATTAAAATTCTTCCAATGGAACGAAAGCTAACGATCTTGACAGAGAATGGCATCCTGTCATCCCTTAGAGGAAGGGTGAAAAATAAAGGGAAACTTAACGTTCGTAATACCCTCTCTGTCCAGAAATTTGCATAATTCATAAACGGATCGTAGGTCACGGATAAGGGTTAACAAACCGAACATTTCTTTCGATTTCACGTAACCAGTTAATTAAGCGTGAAACGATGCATCAAGCGTTATGAAGTCACAACGAAACGATAATGTGCTAACGAAGGAATTTTATCGGTTTCATAAATATGCCACGCGAGCCAGCAGTTTTGCATCGATATTTTATAATCCACCCCCGTTAATAATGATTCATTTTCGGCGTCTGGCGAGCCCGTGTTCGATATGTTTAATGCGATCATATGCGCATAACAACGTTAATAGTCCCATGTTTGAGTGGGTCTCCGAAATATCGTGAAAATAGTTGTTGGATTTTCTGTCGAATATTTTTGGCCAGAATCGTTTTCACGAGACGAACTATCGTTTTCACTATCATGCCGGATTATTTAATAAATGAGTGATTTACCGCGAAAGTGGGGCAATTTCAGTTTCTTCGTGGTGAATTGATTGGAAGTTAAAATTTTATGTTCGATAGAAGGCAAAGCTGTATGTACTAGGGTTTGGGAATCGGAAACCTGGCGGTTTAAGGATTTGGGAACTTGGGTTATTGGATATTCGCAAGTTTGGAAATTTGGGAATGGTGGATTGAAAAATTTGGAGATTGGGAAATTTGCGAGTTGAAGTTTGAGAATTTGGAAATTTGGGAATTGGAATTTGAGAATTTGGAAATTTGGGAATTAGGGAAATGTAGACATTAAAATTTGGGGATCTGGAAATTTGGAAACTGGAATTTGAGAATTTGGAGATTTGGAGATTTGGGAATTGGGGAATTGTGGACTTTCAAATTTGGAGATCTGGAAATTTGCAAATTGGGATTTGAGAATTTGAAGATTTGGGAATTGGGGAAATGTAGACATCAACATTTGGGGATTTGGAAATTTGGAAACTGGAATTTGAGAATTTGGAGATTTGGGAATTGGGGAATTGTGGACTTGCAAATTTGGAGATCTGGAAATTTGCAAATTGGGATTTGAGAATTTGAAGACTTGGGAATTGGGGAAATGTAGACATCAACATTTGGGGATTTGGAAATTTGGAAACTGGAATTTGAGAATTTGGAAATTTGGGAATTGGGGAATTGTGGACTTGCAAATTTGGAGATCTGGAAATTTGCAAATTGGGATTTGAGAATTTGAAGATTTGGGAATTGGGGAAATGTAGACATCAACATTTGGGGATTTGGAAATTTGGAAACTGGAATTTGAGAATTTGGAGATTTGGGAATTGGGGAATTGTGGACTTGCAAATTTGAAGATCTGGAAATTTGCAAATTGGGATTTGAGAATTTGAAGATTTGGGAATTGGGGAAATGTAGACATCAAAATTTGGGGATTTGGAAATTTGGAAACTGGAATTTGAGAATTTGGAGATTTGAGAATTGGGGAATTGTGGACTTTCAAATTTGGAGATCTGGAAATTTGCAAATTGGAATTTTAGAATTTAGAGATTTGGGAATTGGGGAAATGTCGACATCAAAATTTGGGGACCTGAAAATTTGCAAATTGGAATTTGCGAATTTGGAGATTTAGGAATTGAGAAATTGTAGCCTCCAAATTTTGAGTTCTGGAGATTTTTTAAGTTGGAGCTGGAGAATTTAGAGATTTAGAAATATGGGAATTAGAGAGTTTGAAAATTTTTATATTTTGGAATACATAATGTGATCATTAGATTCGTAAAAAGCTCATAGAAATTTCGAAAGCACTAAATTATGATCTAAAAGTTTGAGCCTCCACTCATAAATTTAGAAGTTTAAATTCAAAAACCTGTAAGTTTAATAATATGCAAATTGATGCATCTGTAAAATTACCCCCAAATCTAAAATTTCAAAAGAAATTATTCTAAAAATCAATGAATGACAAGTCCTGCGCCGACATATGGGATGAAAATAATTCGATTAATTCAAGAATTAGACTTCCTAAGAAATCGCATTGTAACTGATCAGATATATCAATGTATCGTAAAATGTGCATCGAGTGTTTCGAAGAAAACACTGTGTGGCCCGACCACCGTGCAGCAATCGTTTGCTCAATGGAACCTCCGTATGAATGAACTTTATGACTGGTTTTTATTTTTATGGGTGCTGATGATTTTATTTCGATCTTGCCGGGAGAACCGGTATTTATGAGTACCCTTCTGAAATTCGGAAGGTTTCTTTGATCTCTTCATCGTGATTTTTTGTTTGTGCCAAAGAACCGTGAAGAGAGCGCGTCAAACACTCGATTGTTCCTTACTGAATTTTCCGAGTTTCTGCTGGAACTGATCGAAAATGAAACTAGCTGAGAGTCGAATTATCACTGTATAAAGCCACGAACAACTCGCGCGGTTTTATTTATCCCGATTACAATTAATTTGCGACGGAACAAGATTTTAAATGGTTTTTATGTGAAAAATGAATTCTCTGCGCGTTCTTTGATGTGTTAATGTCACGCGAATGAATATTAATTTGTTGTACAAAAAATAACTGATGGTCAGGTAGAAATGTATTCGTCGACTATATTTTGGTACTTTACGAATTTGGTATTTGGAATTTTGGGAATTTTAGGATTTAAAAGTTTGAGATTTTGGGGGTTGAAGGGTTGGAGATTTAGGGATTTTCAGAATTTGGAAATTTGGGAATTTTGGGATTTGAAAGTTTAGGATTTTGGGGAGTTGAAGGGTTGGAGATTTAGGGATTTTCAGAATTTGGAAATTTGGGAAATTTGGGAATTTTGGGAATTTTGGGATTTGAAAGTTTAGGATTTTGGGGAGTTGAAGGGTTGGAGATTTAGGGATTTTCAGAATTTGGAAATTTGGGAAATTTGGGATTTGAAAGTTTGAGATTTTGGGGAGTTGAAGGTTTGGAGATTTAGGGATTTTGAGAATTTGGAAATTTGGGAAATTTGGGATTTGAAAGTTTGAGATTTTGGGGAGCTGAAGGGTTGGAGATTTAGGGATTTTCAGAATTTGGAAATTTGGAAATTTTGGGATTTTGGGGAGCTGAAGATTTGGAGATTTGGAATGTTGGGTATTTGGAATTTTACAAAATGGGAAATATGGGAATTTTAGGAATTTCAGGATTTGAAAATTTGGGATTTTGGTAATTTGGATATTGGAAATTTACAGATTTAGAAATTTGAAAGTTTGGGGATTCGAAAATTTAGAAATTTAGGAAACATCGAATTCAGGAATTTGTCAGTTTCGTAATTCAGCGATTTTGTAATCGTAAAATTTGAGTATTCCAGAATTTGGAAATTCGGAAATTTGAAAATGAAGCTCAGAAAATTAAGTAGTCAAGAAATTAGAAAATGATGAAATTTGAAATTAAGTTTAGAAATTTGAAAATTTACACTCCTTACGCAAAGAAAGTCGACGAGCATACAAAACCGTGTAATTCTCTTAATTGGTCAACGAGGCTCGATAAAAATGTATAAACGAGATATACGATTAGCAGGCAGGTTCGTAAGGATTAGCGGCAGGACCTTTTGTTTGCTTCTCCAACGGTTTGCCTCTCATTAACGCCGAGAATGATTGTTTAATCCTATTCCTTCCGATTGGATTATCGGATTTTTAATCGAATTAAATCGATAACTAAGACTCTATAAAGAGAAACCACGATTATTTTCTCTATTCTATCCTCTTTCCCAAAGCGTTCGAAAAAAAAGTCGATAAAGAACACGTCGAATGATCCACAATTGAACATCTCGTGACAAAAACGCATTGATGGGCGTTTGAAACGTTGCCGATTGACGGATCGAAACGGTCGAAAGCGTCTGATTAATAAATTCATAAATCACATTATTCAATCCGGAAACGTTGTGATGGACACGTTCGTTTCGACGTCGGGAATCGAAAGCGTTGCATTGTCTCCCGACTGCACCAAATGCAATTAATTCTCGTAATAAAATTACTTGGTCGCCAGTCGTCTGTTACATTAACCGCCCTTGCGTCGCATTTCACGGAGGGATGAAAAAATGGAGGAACTGATGGCTCTACATGTTACAGCCAAAGTGTGAAGTACGACAATCTATACATTGACGAAGTTAACCTGGCAGTTCATGAAACGCTGTATATTCTGTATTTTTATATATTAACATACATGAGAGCTACACGATTTATCGGGTAAATTATAAATAAACTTATATTAAGTTCATTGGAACAAGTGGTTCAAATGTTATACTTCAAGAATGTAACCTGACTTAACATGTCTGGACCTAACACTTCTGACAATTTCTTTTCGGAAAGTGCTTAAACCTTGTTACAGAAAACTAGCCCCTAGTTAAGGAACCCTTAAGGAAATTTTATCTTCGTCAGAACATACTCTTTTTTTCAGAGAAATATTGATATTCATGTGGTCTCAATATTTATTTCTTTCATTATTAACACGTTGACAAGTTAACTCAGTGGAAAGTGACGTTTGTGGTCAGACACGTTATGTACACATTATTAAGAACAAATCTTTTAATCTGTTAGTACATATTGTCTCAATATTAAGATATTCCTTTAGTTTTTCAATAATTCTGCAGCGTGGTGTTCTACTAGTTCAACTTTACTTATAATGTACATTATAATGTTACATTATAACTCTGAGTATTATGACCCGAATTTTTTATTTTACAATAGAAGAAAATCGTACAGAATACATGAGGACGAACCGCAAACTATCGTTTTTACAAAAAATAAAATAACCAGAGGTTATCGAAAATTTGGATATCTATCATTGAAGTAGTAATTGATTCAGAAAAACGAATCGCGAATGAGAAAAATGGGTGATTTGGTGCGTCGCGCTTTTGCTCAGTTTCTACCACTAGCTGTGTCCCAACTCTAAATCGTTCCTTAACTTCCTGCCTAATGTAAACAGTGTTGAGGTAATTAAGGTCATCAAACTCGAGAAGCGGTTTCCTTGAACGAGAGAGAACAGCAGGTCGCCACGTGTTATCGGGCCGGAGTTTTTCCTCTTATCGTTAGACCACTTTTCCCCTTTGTTTCGCGAATGTTTGACTTTCTCTTACTGCGCCATTTTGAATGCGGGGCACTCGTTCCCTGCCTTTACTTAAAGATGCAAACTTCGTATTTTCCGATACCCTAACTGTGTTTTGCAATTTTCAAAATTCCTCAATTCCCAAATTTTTAAATTCCTCAATTCCCAAATTTTTAAATTTCTAACTCTCCAAATTTCTGATTCTCAGATTTTCAGAATTATACTTGCCACAGATTCATCACTTTTCTACGAATTTTAACGATTTTAAAACTAATCGAAAAACGAATCGTTCGCGAGTTGCAAAACTTTTAATTTGTTTAATATTCAAGATAAAAGTGAAGTATGTGAAACCCCAGCAAATTCTTTTGAAACTCCAGCAGATTCTTTTATTTAATAATCTTAATTGAAACGTTAATTACAACAGGTTCTTTAATCAGCGAATACTTCCGGTAAAATGTGAGAATTAAAGTAATCGAACCTCGATGGAAATAAACGATATTGTGTATTGTAATTGATGTTCTTAACGAAGATTATTGAAAGAGCAGACGCCGACGGGGAGAGTCGAAGCAGTTTCAAATTTGTCAGCAAAAATAATTAATCGTTAAATTTGTAAACGTTCATTTATTTAACACGTTCGTAAAATAACCATCAAAAGATATTTTATACTCAGAATTATTTGTCTTAACAGATTTTTTCGCGCCTGCAATTATACGAATCGTCCTTTCATAATTAACAACTTTTTAAACACAAATGGACACATTATCCTCGTATCACTTTAAATTTTAATAAGGGATGTCTTTTATGCATGTAAAAAGAGAAGAGTAAAATAACACGTGAATTATAAGCATTTAGATCCGCCGATCTTTTAATTCCAAAACAAACTTTGAAATGACACTAAAGCGGTCGTTTATCCTTCTGAAATATCGTTATTACCTCTCGCATTTAAAATAGATAAAATTAGGTTAATTAATTATGCGTGGTGGAAAGTTTTGCAAATACTTTTTAGCGTGTGTAGGATATTAGGTTCCATTATTCACTCGAATATGAAATGTATGTTTAACGTGTATGGAGATCTGACAAAAATCCTCTCATATAATCGTGCTTTAACACATAATTAATTAAACGTAACGCTACGTAACAAGAATTATATTAATCGCAACTACAGTTAGAATCACGATGTTTGCTGAAGTACCCACATCATTTGCCGTCGCTACAATGCTAACATTCAACCTATCTTCAAAACTGTTTAACTTTTTTGATTTTCTGTTGATTAATTTTAGAGAAGACAGATAATTAGTGCTCTATTTTTATAATTTATCTACTGAACATCATTCTTTTCATTTATCTTTTTACTCCTTTGGTAAACAAAAATAGTAGTATTATTTTTACCCACAGTGAATGCTAATCGTAAATGGTTAAATCACTCTGTTCTTCCATATGATTAAAAATTGATAAATATAAACAATTCTTAATAAACTACTACCAGTTCTGAACAATTCAAAGGATATTTAACGTCCGACATTTCTTGTAACCAAAGATATTTCACTCTTCCTTAAGTGTCAAACATCTACATCGGAATGTTTAACTTGTTTATTAAGAAGACAAATTACCTCGTCATGCCTAGAATATGCTAATACAATTACTGAACAATTTCTATGAATTAACTCCTCCTTACTCTCTATTGCTTCTCTTCGTTACACGTGTCACGAAAGTGCCACTTTCCTCATTAAAAAGCGACTCGGTTAACATCGTTCTGCAACTTCACTGCCCTAAAGATCAGGACCTTGTCTGGACCTAAGAGCCAAGTCACATTTTTCGATAAACCACATTTTCGAACTGTAGAAGACAAATGCATCGAGATTTTACACCGTTAAACGAAATAATTTTTGCCATCGTAAACCGCGAAGAATTTGATGCAACGAAAGTGGGCGAACACTTTGGCTCTAAGGTTCGGAAACTTCTGAATTTTGAACACACGCGAACATCCTCCACATCGACCACAACTTCAACCCTCGGTCGAAACATGGACCGTGCAAATAATTACGGGACGTGTCCAAGTGAGCATCAGAATCGAATATCCACAAGAAGTCTCCGAGTATCCTTTTTCGTCGGCACCGTCGAGAACACATCCAAACCGCATCGAAGGACACAAGGGGTACCATTGACACGTCAAAGGGTTACTTACCGGAAATACTTACCGCGAACCACCCTCGCGAGCTTCGTCCGCCGAAACTCAAGCAACCACCAAGAGATACTGCGAATTTAGCGTAGATTTAGCACGACAATGTTGCGGTATATTCCGGAATGTGCCCGAGGAACGGCCCGTGTCCCAGCAAGGCAAACAGCGGACTGCCTAGCTGCCATATCCGAGCTCCCCCACTTTGCCCGATCCACGGATGGTGCCCCTCTCTCTCTCTAGCGCGTAACACCCTCTTACGCTCCTCTTCTTCTGCCCCGTTGCCCTCGCTAGCTCCTTCTCGCTCCCGCGACTGCCTCGTGGGCGTGATATCAAATCGCTCCTGTGCTTCAGACTCGACGGCCAGGAACGTAGCTAGCTGAAGAGGATCCTGAAAACAATCGTCGATACACGTTCCTCGAGCACCTCGGTCCAATTTTTTTCGCGATAATTGATGGCTAACGAACAGTGTTTATTGATCGGAACGTAACGCGGAGGATTGTAAACTGTCGGGAGAGACTTAAGAAGTTGTTCGATGGTAGAGTCGTTGAAGACAGAGTTGAAAACGACGGGGTTATATTATGTTTACGAGTCGATTTTGATTCGATAAGATCAATGAGCTTCCGGTGTGACGAGTACGGACAGAGGAAGAAATTCGAAGAGCGAGGAGTGGAGGAATAATCGAAAAGAGGAAGAAAGTGGAAGAGTATGTGCTCGAGGCGCGAGTCGGTCGTCTGACGAGAGGGAAGAAAAAGGGGTGAGAAAAACCGGTGGAAAGAAATCGAGAAGCGGCAGTGGCAGAGTGTGCAGCTGGCGGGCTACGGTGGTTGGCGGGGCTGTCCATATCCGAGGTAAACTCTATCCAGGTTACTGTAGTCTAGCTGTCTCTGTTTTGCGGTAGGCGGTAACCGCCACGGACGTAGCTCCAATGAGCGAGTAGCCCGCCCTCTGGATGCCCCACTAGCTTACCCTCTGCCTGGAGATTTATTGAAATTTTATTTTTATGGCCGGTGAGCACGGCGTCCGGTGGATGCAGGGGGTTGCTGGGAGTTGCACGCCAGGGCCAGACAGGAGCGAAGGAGAGAACAGGATTCCTTCTCGTTTCCTCCAACTTTTTTTCCACGTTTCCTCTGTTCTTGTTTCGCCAACGATAACCCACCCTCTCCGGCCACGGGCTCTTCTCGTTCGCTCTTTCCCTCTTCATCTGGCCCGGCTCTGCGCTACCGCGTAGCCCGGCCGCTTTATTCGCTACGTCCTTTTAATTCAATAGCTACCCTTTTTATAAGGTGGCGGGCGAAGACGAAAGTCGGCCGAGCCAGCGACGATATGCCGGCAAACACTTCGCCACGGTATTGACGCGACTCCGACTTGATATTCCTTTTACTCGCGAGCCCCACTACGGGGGATGTATAACGCGACTATTCGAGGGGGACATTTATCTCGACGATTGGGAATTACGGTCTCGTTGGGCCTGGAACTGGGTGAAACCTAACTTCCGCAGAGTTTTAACAATTTTCTTATGCCGGGGTAGAACCGTTCGCCTATTAACACATTAATAGTTACACAATATGTGTGTGATAGAACAATTGTTAGTGTCCGTTCACACTACATGCTATCAAAGGTTATTGACCGGTAGCCTTTGTATAATGATTGCTTTAATAACTATCATACAATATTAAATTTGTTGTTGTTTTCGTTTGTTTTGTGTATGTTCGCACGTGTGGAATTATTTCGTGAATTTACATAAAGTTTCTTTAAATTAATTCTTCAAAAATATTGCCCCTGGAAGTTTGACTACGTATTAAAGTGCTATTACGTTCAAATAACCGAATACAGTATATGAACCCTGAGGACACACTGAAAGAATCAATTACTCTTGGTAACAAAAGTGTTCTCTATTTATATGTATTTTAAGGAATTGGAACATCAGAAAACATGGAAAGCAGATTTACTTTTCTCAATTCCTAAAGAAACATTGTAGTCGCACATCAGTAATTCAGTGTACGAATATTGTAAGATTTAAAAATTCAGTTTCATGTTATATTGAATAAACCAACACTTTTTGTATCGATTTATACTTGAACACATGTAATACAGCTTAAAGTATTTAAGTGGCAGTATGAGGTAGAATCTGTAACGTTATAAACGTTTTTATTTTAAATGGAATTAAATAAAATAAATTCGAAGGGTATGCAATAATAGAACCACGTGTATTGCATTTGAAACTGTGTGTCGCACAAAAGTTATACAGTAACGCTACTGTCTGCTTCTACTTGTCTGACCACTTGAATAGACTTGCGCTTCTCGCGTATTCTTATTTTGATGTTTTAATTTTATTAATCGATCTTGAATAGAAACACTGTTTACACTACTTATTTCAAGCATTTGCAATATTTTATGTGAGAAAAAATCAAGTTTCTAACACTTATTAATCGTCAGGGTTATTTATTCAGGATTATTCATTTAATTTTAGAAATTTCTTTATGAACCCAATAAGTAGATTCTAAGCTGACTATAAGTGATATTAAAGATATCTACAAACTTTTGAAATGAAATTTTGTGTTAGAGTTATAATATTCTTATGTACAAACATGATAGAAAATTCTGTAGATTTTCACCCGACTCATAATAAGTAAAATAAATAGTTGCACAAAGTTCCAATACTATTCCGATAAAATGAAAACCGGTATATTGTTATTACCGATTGATGCGTATAGAATTGATCCGAAATGAAAAGGATTGAGTGGAGACATCGGTAAGGGCAATCAAATGGGATGAAAATTGCTGATAATAATTGAAACTCTCTTCCGATGAAAGCTTCCTTTCTTTATTTCATTTGCACATACCGATACGAATAATTATTGGAAACATTCGATTGTTGGAACAGGGAAAGAAAATTGTTTCCATCGTTGTTCGTCGAATATTTATACTTGTCCAATACCAAAGAATTAGTAATAAACGGTGAAATACAACGAGCGGATCGAAATTCATTTTTATCGGAACAACGATGCAATTAGTTGTTTTCGTCGTCGATTATTTAACTGGCGAACGGGAGAGCACGGTTAATATACGGATACAGTTAGAACGGGTGGATGAAACTTTCAAAGGAAATTGCGAGCTCTTACGTTGAAAGCAGATCTTCGAGAAACGCCACGCATAGAAGCCATATTGATTCGGGGAGTGGATGTCAAAGAAATTTAATAAACACGGCAGAAACGCCTCGTCGGTTGACTGTTCGGCATTCTTGCATTAATATGAAAATAATTTACAACGCAGAGTTAATATCAGAGACGTTCGTGCTTTGAAAGCAACTACGACTTGAAAGAGCAGCCAGGAATTAGATTTTGAAATTACACCTCCGGGTTGAACAAGAAATCTCGGGTCGCGTACTTTTTAACACAACCGAATGGTTCTACGCGAAGAAACTTATTCGACATAACTTTCCGACTAATCGATTAATTACCTGTTTCGCATGTTACTCTCACAACTGTATGAACGCACCCCACATCGAACTTAGGTCTCAACGAACTATAATGCTGGAGAGACTGTTACACACTTAATTAGATGTTTAAGAAGATTTTTAGTAGATGAATTTTTTAAGAATTTAATAGCAGTCCTATATTTTAAATATAATAGAATTTGTTATAAATATGTTACAATTGATATGTTATTTGAAACGATGTAAGAATGTAAACATTTAATGTTAATCATCGCTGAACCATAACCTTAAACTGAATATGCAATAAATTGTAACAGAAATGAACCGAGTAATTTAACAATTTTCAATAATAATTTTGTGAATACGAAATAAAATGGCTTGAGTATAACATTTTTTCTCCTTGTTTTATTTGTGACATGGTTTAGTAACTTTTTGAAGAACAACGAAATTATTGAATCTTTCTGCCATCTCAATTCATCCCGAGAAACGCAGCCAAATGCAACAAAAACATTCGAATCGGTATATGCAAATACGTCGCTAATCGTATTAAGAATAATTAACGTTGCCGAACCATAGTATTCGATCACCGATCAACCGACGAAATGTTCGAGTGTATCGCGGCAATATGTGCGAACGAACGCTGTTGGTCCACGGAAAATGGTGTAACCAGCGGTTTAACTCGGTTCCTCTGTTTCCAAAAATACGCTGGAATTCTCCAATTTAATGAAACAGACATAGCCGGGGAATGCGCGCTACTATTCGAGCTTCGTGCCACAGGAATTCTCGCCCACCAACACAATATACATATTTCAAATATTCTGCGTTCGTAATTTTTATCTTTGCCGTCATCGTGACATAGGCACTCTTTTCAATGCGATCTGGTTGATTACGGTGGATACGTCGATTCGATACGGTTCGAAATCTGATCGTAAAAACTTTTTAGATTGTGTAGGTGAAATTGGGGCGATTTTCGTATTATTAAACATTTCGGTCGGTAAAATTACAAAGTGACCCATTTTTAATTTTTAAAACTGTTGATTAAGTCCATGAGTACAGCCTCAAAATCTTAGATCACACAATTTTTGAATTTTTGAATTCTTGAATTAGTAAATTCTTATGGACTCAACTTTTTACACCCCCCAAATTCGCACATTCTTAAATTCTCACACCCTTACGTTCTCACGTTCCTAAATTCAAACATTCACAATTTTTGACATCCTCAAATTTTTACATTCCCTAATTCTCACACCCCTAAATACTCACATTCCTATATTTCTACACCCCCAAATTCTCACATTTTCAATTTCTGACATCCTTAAATTTATACATTCCCAAATTCTCACACCCCCAAATTCTCATACCTCCACATTCTCACACCCCCAAATACTTAAAATCCCAATTTTTACATTTTCAAATTTACCAAGTATCAAATAGATCAAATAAAAAACTGAGAGTAACTCGATACGTTCGATAATAATATTTAAAATGTTGTTGTCCACCATTTTTAGCAACGTCGTTATAGAAGATGAATGACAGCGACGTAGAAACACTTAGGCGGCGAAAACACGCAGAGGCATATGTGCGTGTACACGATCGATTTTAAACAGGCGAGACGAACAGTGGTAAATTGACAATGTGTCGAATGCAGACAACCAATGCCTCTGGCTAAAACAACCCTTCCATGCTACCGGACCGAGGTCCGTTTTAGGTGCTCGCATTTTACCGAAAGCCCTTTTTTTCCAAAATTCGATATTAAGTTAATGCTCGATAATACTTGAAAACCACCACATGTTTTATCTCATCTACTAATACTGCTAACTTCAAGAATTGTCTGTTGGAATTCGTTCATGGCAATATAGCGAGAATGTACCGCAACTGGTACCCTGTTGACTCTGACTATTACAAAGCAGTAGTATAAAGCAGTTGAATATACCTATCGAAAGAAATAGTTTTAGGATTTCTTTTAACTACACAAACTCTACTGGTGGGAAAATCATGTTCTAACGAGAATGTGCTTCTTTACGTTCACGTATCTGAATACAATTTTTATAACCTTAATATTTACGATCTTCTTTGAGATTGCGACCCATGGATTTCTATAAAAATTTAGACACCATTGATGGTCCACTAGTTGTAAGAAGTGATTAGCAGTAGTAATAGATTTAATAGATCGCTGCTGGTTATATTTAATAGTAATAAAGATATTAGACTTAAAGGAAGGGTTTTTCCAAGGCAACCATAGAAAATCGAAAAAAAAGCGAGGACGACTGCAGAACGATATCAAACGAAATCCCCATCGGCTAGTTAATTTTTCTGGTAGAGCATAGTTTCGTCTTCCGAATATTCGATGTATCAGAGGACGTCGTTCACCCTGCTGGGCCTCCGTATACCGTGCAGAAGTAATACCACTTTCGCGAGGTGGCGTGTGTGCCCCCGTCCGCGCCCGTTCGAATTGGAACAACGTGCACGGGCAACAGGCGACACACAGGTAGACAGGAATTTCTGATATTACATACCAGAAGCCGGAATGCCCCCATAACAATCCCGAGGGAGTGTACGAGGTTCTCCACATACGCCAGACATATTTCGCGTCTAGCACGCCTCCCGGGCTCTCGTCAGTGTCTCCCGGTTCGCTACAAATAGGGAACTGTCTCTTCCCTCTTTATCTTTCTGCCCCTTCTGCTGGCCCCCACTCGTTCGATCCCGATACCCCGCGGGCTCGTTCGCGTCTTTAACGTGGAAGAAGCGCACTTCAATAAAAGACTGCCTCTCGATCGAGGGGAAGAAAGTTTGTATCGATATTGTTCCACCACCACGGGGAGATCCGAGAAGGCGAGAGTTGGCTGAATTTGCTCCGCGATCGAACGGACTGCTTACCAGTCGTTTTAAGATATTAGCGTCGGGCCCGTTAACCGCGATGGAAGCCCACTGTAACCAGTTAAGTCCACAACGGAGAACGTTTAAATGTGCTTTAAATACCGTAATCCGACGGGTGTACCGTACACCGATTCTGATAAAATGGAACGTTTTCGGTCGTTGTAGTAAGTCGAATTGGTAAACGAATCTTATTTATTGGGTTCTTGGAAAATTGATAGATGCTACTCTTCGTATAATAGACTCCTCTATAAGAATACAGGAACTTTTGTTAATACTTTGGTTTCAATTGTTGATACAGTTCTTGCAATTTTACGTTTTCTGACTTTGGGAAAATGCGTTGGTCTGCGAAACGTTTGAGTTTATCAAATCTCAAACTTTATGAGCGCAAATTTCTAGATACCCGAATTCGTAGATATTCAAATACCGGTGCTCACAAATACTTAGATTTTTAAATCTCTATTTTTCCAAACTTCTCTGTTCGCAAATCAGATAGTCCCCAAATCCGAAGATCTCAAAATGTATGCCCAAACTCCTAAATTTCCACATCTCTAATTCTCCAAATCCAAAATTCCCACATTTATATAATATAATATATAATATCGTATATTCCCAACTCCTCATTTACGAATTTTCAGGTCCTGAAAAATCCTTAAAAGTCAAAACTCTTCCAGCTTGATTTTTCCTGGAGAAGCTTAACCGTGCATCCTCATGAAAGGTCACAGCCATAAAAATGTGATTCATTAAGCTTTTAATCACAGGACCCATGAATAACGACGCATAACAATTAGCGAATCTCTAAGAATCACGTTTCGATTCGGATTTTGAGAAGTTATCGAACGATCGACAAGTTAATCGCGATTCGTCAATGGTGTGTTTTCATCACTCGCGACACCTGTTCACTTATCACGAAAATGGGCTGTACGTTGAGATAGGTCGTTCCACAAGGATTTAGTGCCTTCGTTAAGCTGTAAGCTTCATTCAATTTTCTCCAATTTGTGGCAATTTGTGCTTACAGCACCCACATGCTCTCGTGCCCCCACCCTTTAACACCGAGCCACCGGCTAGAGTGTGAACGCGCGCGCACTTGCAATCACACGTACGCACACGTACACACACACATACGAGTGTATACATCGATACAAACGTCTAGATGGGATACACGTACACACAATCGCAGGGAAATGGTCCTTCAACGAAATTCATTCTACGCGCACGCTTCTCCAGCTGGAACTCTTGAAAACTTTTTTCAACCCTGGCTTTCGGAAATACTCGGCTGTCTATACACGATTACAGTCGATCGTCAAAAGCTTTCGTCCGATAGATTTTCATGAAACCGTTGCGCGATTATATTACAGCCACGTGCAAGCTCGAAAGACTACTTGTTATACCTCCCTTTTCACTCTTTTTTACTAAGTGTACTGAACGTTTGCCTGTTCCTCGTTTAATATACTTCAATGCTCGCGCAAATTCCCTTCCGTGTTACAATTACTGCGACCGTTTATTGAAGATTAAGCGATCGAATACGTGATTTGGTGATTCGGAGATTTAGGAATACAGGGGGTTTGGGATCTTGGGGATGATTTGAGAAATTGGGAATTTGGGAACTTGATTTGGGAGTTTAGGTTAGGTTAGGTTTTGGGGTTTAGAAATTTTGGGATTTAGAGATTTGGAGAGTTGGAAGTTTGGCAACTTGAAAATTTGAGATTTGGGGATTTGGGGACTTAGGGATTTCGGGATTTGAGAAATTGGGAATTGGGGAATTTAGGGATTTGAAAAATTGGGAATTTGGGAATTTCGGGATTTCGGGATTTAAAAAATTGGGTATTTGGAAATTTGGGGATTTCGGGTTTTGAAAAATTGGGAATTTGGGGATTTCGGGATTTGAGAAATTGGGAATTTAGGGATTTCGGGATTTGAAAAATTGACAATTTGGGGATTTCGGGATTTGAGAAATTGCGAATTTGAAACTTTGGGGATTTCGAAATTTGAGAAATTGGGAATTAGGGAACTTTATTTGGAAGTTTAGGAATTTTGGGGTTTAGAAATTTAGGGATTTGGAAGTTTGGGATTTTGGAAAGTTAACATTTGCAGATTTTGGGGATTTGGGAACTTAGGGATTGGAGAACTTGAGGATTTGGGAAATTAGAAACTTAAGGGTTTTAGTGATTTGGAAATTTGGTAATTTGGTGATTTGGTGATTTGAGGATTTAGGAACTTAAGGATTTGATAACTTAAGAATTTCGGCATTTGCAGATTTGAGAATTTGGGAATATAGGGATTTACGGCTTTAGGAATTTGGGAATTTGAAGTGTTGGAAATTTTGTGACTTTGGAGACTTCAGAATTTGGGAACTTTAGGATTTGAAAACTTGGGACTTCGGAAATTTTGGAGTTGCGGTTCTAGGAGGTTAAGAATTTGAAAATTTAGGAACATAACAATTTGAGAACTTAGAGAATTATGAAATTTGGGGTTTCAGAGTTTAGGATGGTAACAATTTAGAAATTTAAGGATTTGAGATTTTGGAAATTTCAGATTTTGAGAGTTTGTGAAATTAAGTATATGAGACCACAGTGATTTGGAGACTCAAGAATGTAGAAACTTAGCGATTTTGAAACTTGATAGTAGATAATAGGCTATTATATAGGCTAGATAGTAGATAGTAGATTATAGAGATTATAAACAAGATAGAAATTGCGTAATCTGAAATTTCGACCTCTTACAATCTTCATTCACTACTTCGCGTATCATGAATTCGCAAATCTTGAAATTAAAAAATTACGGAAATATATACGGATTTACCAAATATTATGGTAACAGTCAACCTAATAGAACCTAACAGTCAACCTAATTAGGTTATTGCCTATAAAATAACCTAACAGAAATTTTCTCCAAAATATTCCCTACCTTTTTACCTCGGTATAAAAATCGTAGTTCCAGAAACCCAAAAACAGAGAGAAGAGAAAACACCGGTAAATTTGCATAACAATTAGAAGCAATGCCTAGAACAGAATCGTCTAGCCACTCTCAATTTCAATCAGTCGAAAACGATTTGGTTAACGAGTAGGTTGTAGAATCGGAACGGTAACGCGTTGGAAACGCTGCGGATCGGCGCAGTTATGTAGGAAATCGACTCGAAGTGCAAATTTTGATTTTCCGTTTGGCCTTCGCTCTCGTGGCCGCTCCGGCACCGTTAACGAAATCAACGCACGGTGCGGCGTTCGAAATCCTCGTCTCGTGGCCGCGGCTGAACTTTTTAATAAATCGTCCATACCTGACCCCTGCGTGCTAGTAGTTTTCGCGGGTTCCTCGAAACCCGGTAAGCGCTCGCGATTCCGGATAACTGCACGCGGGCTGAAACCTTTGTTGCAGAGAAGCACAGCCTCTCTCTGAAGTACCATTCCGAAATTATTACATTCTAGTGGGGTAGATATTAGCTCGGCGCGTATGCTTTCATTAGACGTTACCTTCGAGCGTTTCAATTTAACGCGGAAACCACCCCTCAGCCTCGTTCACAGGTCTATAATATCCGACCAGGCACTTGCTGACTCTCTAGCGTGCTTCATTTGGACGTCGATCGAGTTCCTGCCATATCTCACATTCCAGTTATGGCCAGCAACGAGTTCCCGAACGTCGATGCCACGTTTCTGCAAATATTTTGCCACTCGACAGGGCCGGCTTTTGCTTAATTGCCGCAATCCCCGGGTTGCGCCGTTTACGCGCCGGATTTTCAGCGATCCTCGCCCGCTAACACGCTCTGTCTTCACCACCGTACACGACTTTCGCCGATCGCCCGCCACCCTTTCTCGCTCGATTTTATAAATTTAATCGAGAGCTAAAAATACGATAAATTGAAGAGATGAACATTTTGTTCGATTCAAATGTTATACCTTTTCATTAGGAAGATTTTTAACGCGTGTCGTTTTGCACTGCCATGGTATTGCTGAACTGACGAGAGGATTTCTCGTCATACAGTGGAACGATAAAGTAACGAGATCGCTTTAGCACCAAGTTTCGACCTTTGATGGTTCGATCAAAATTGCAGATTGTATTGAAACTGTAAGTCTGATAGAATGTGACAGTTCTACTGATTGAAACTGAATATTGGATGGTAACAAATCCTTGTGGAAAGAAACTTTAGTCAATTTGCGAATCTCTACATAATTTAAGCTTGATATGAACTGTAGAGGTATGGATCAGTATTATTTATTGTTAACAATTATTTGCAATATATGAGCTGCACTCGGTCGTAGCTCAGATATTGCTCTTACACCCCCAAGTTGTCAGATTCCAAAATTCTTTTACCCCCAAATTCTAAGAATCTTGAACTATCACATTCCTGAATGTTCACACCACCAAATTCTTGCATTTCCAAATTTTTACATTCCTAAATTCTCAAACCCCCAAATTCTCACATTCCCAATTTTTTACACACCCAAATTCTCGCATTACCAAATTTTTACATCCCCAAATTCGCAAACCCCCATATTCTCTTACCCCCAAATTCTCACATCCTAAATTCTTACACCCCCAAATTCTCACATTCCCAAATGCTGACGTCCCCAAATTCTCGCATTCCCATATATTTACATCCCCAAATTCTCCTACCCCCAAATTTTCAAACCCCCAAATTCTAATATTCCAAAATTCTTACACCCCCAAATTCTCATATCCTAAAATTCTTACAGTTCCAAAATTCTCACATTCCCAATTTCTAACACACCCAAATTCTTGCATTTCCATATTTTTACGTCCCTAAATTCTCAAACCCCCAAATTCTCACATTCCCAAAATGCTTACAGCCCCAAAATTCTCACATTCCCAATTTCTGACATCCCCAAATTCTCACACCCCCAAATTCTGACATTACTTGCCTACTATAAAAACCCGTTACAATCTTCTAAGTAGCTCTTCAAATTACCCCGAACAAACCACGTTCAAAATTAGAGTTCATCATTAACGCTAAATAATTAAAGAATTAAAATTCATCACAAAAGTTTGTAATCTTCTAAACTAAAATTGACGAGATTGAATGAAAGAGTTATAACAAACTGAACTTTTTTTTACCGAATGGTATTGAAAACGCGTTGGCAGTCTCATTATTTCATCCCCTTAATTGCATCCGCTCGTCGCAGCCTTCAGCTGCAAGTATTTTTGCGACTCGCCCCTGAGAATCGTTCGACGGAAACTTGTGGTCGAGCCTCTTCTTGCGTGTGTCCAAAGTTTAATTACTTTTTAGAATGTATTGAGCCGGGGGTGAGAAGAAGCAGGTTAAGTTCAGTGCAAGTTCTAGTGGCGAGACAGTTTTACCGAGAAGTTTTTCAATTTTCTCGGCTCACGGACTTGTTCTGGAGAGGATCGGACCCGACGCTTCTCTCGTTATCCCGGATTTGTTTATTGTTGTATTATAGAATGAAGGAGATCGCTTCTTCAACTTCGTACGAAATTCTTAGGGGACCATTGAGATCTTAATATGTTTTTTTGTAACTACAGGGTGGATGTGGAAGATTTGAAGGATGTGGGGATTTGGGAGGTATAGGAAGCTAATGATATAGAGATCTATTGGATGTAGGGATGTTGAGAATATAAGAATCTGGAAGATAGGGATCTGGGGATATCTGGACATCTTGGGGACGTCTGGACATTAAGGGATGTCCAGTCATAAGGATGTGGAGATATGGGGACCAAGAGATATAGGAATATGCGAATATAAGAATCTGGTAATGTGGGGACTGATGAATATAGGAATACGGAAGTAGAGAGAGCTAGAAGTTGTAGAGATCTGGAGATATAGGGATTTCGGAGTACAGGAATTTCGACACGTGGAGATTTGGGAATATGTGGAGATGTAGAGATCTTGGGATCTAGGCGTTGAGGTACCCAAGTGTTGAGATGTCTAAGTGTCTAGGTGTCTAGGTTTCACATTCCAAAATTCTCAAATCCCCAAATTCTCACATTCCCAATTTTTAAAACCCCCAAATTATCACACCCCCAAATTCTCACATTCCCAATTTCTGACACCCCGAAATTCTCATATCCCGAAATTCTCACACCCCCAAATTCTCACATTCCCAATTTCTGACACCCCCAAATTCTCACATCCCCAAAATCTCACACCCCCAAATTCTGACATTCCCAATTTCTGACACCCCCAAATTCTCACATTCCCAAATTCTCACACCCCCAAATTCCCACATTCCCAATTTCTGACCCCCCAAATTCTCATATCCCGAAATTCTCACACCCCCAAATTCTCACATTTCCAATTTCTGACACCCCCAAATTCTCGCATTCCCAAATTTTTACAAATGTCTAAGTACTTAGTTATCTACAAATCTAAATATTTGGGTATCTACGTATCGAATGAATTAGACACATAAATATGTCACCAAAACCCATTCAAACAATAAAGAACAATATTTAAAGAAAAATTACAGAATTTCGTAACTCAAAACACACGAAATAAAGTCCATTTCTCACAACAAATAACAGCTGGAAAAAATCATCAATCCAAATAAAAGAAAGTTCCACTCCACATTTTCCCCAAAAATTTCCGCCAATATTTCCAAAGTTTAGCGAACTAAAAATTCGATCGAAAAATGGTTGCCACGATGTTAACTCGTTTGTACGGATAAAAAATGCCGAGAACTCGATTACAGAAGGCTCTTTAGATTTGTCTCCAGCATCTCGGTTTTTCTTTATCTCCATTTCACCTTCCGTTTTCCCCGTGCTCGCCCCACCTCTTTCCCTTTCCACCTGCGCCGAGACTTCGTTAATGGAAATTGATTACCGCAAGAAGACGATATCTAAATCACGTTGTTCTCTCTTCTAGTCTGGCCAAACTTTACCTCACCCTCCGACAACCAACGCCGCCAGTTCGTCGCAATTCTTTATCCGGCGATTTTCTGTTCACGATAATCACCGAACGCTTCCATACAAGTTATTATGGCCTCTTCGCAGCGAATACGATGCGAGCTTCGAAATGAACATAATTCTTTAATTGCTTGATACGTGCACGATTGAAAAACAATTTATTATCGTCTAAATAACGAGATTATTGATCTAGTTGTGGCACAGCAGTATATCGTTTCGAAACGCGTTATTAACGTAAATTTAAACGACGAGAATTATGTTGTTTTATTCGCTCGTGATTTACTACTACGCGATGACCATTTATTGTAAAATGTAATCGAACGTTGATAATCTGCCCTCTCTGCGCGATACGTGTTCTCCACTCGATACATAAAAATCTACTCAGTCGTTTTGCGAAACGTTTCAAATTTCTGGTACTTTTTGCAAGGTGGTCAGCTTGAAAATTTTTTATTTCTAAATTTTTACGTTCTCAAATTTTGCTATTTCATAAATTTTTCAAATTTTTTAATTTCTTACTTCTCGAATTTCTAAATTACCAAATTTCTCAATTATTCAATTTCTACACTTTCAAGTACCTCAATCACTAAATTTCGAAATGTCCACATTCTCAAATTTTTTAATTTCTTGCTTCTCGAATTTCTAAATTACCAAATTTCTCAATTATTCAATTTCTACACTTTCAAATACCTCAGTCATTAAATTTCGAAATGTCCACATTCTCAAATTTTTTAATTTCTTGCTTCTCGAATTTCTAAATTCCCAAATTTCTCAAATTTTACTATTTCAATTTCACATTTCAAATTTTTCAATTCCTAACTTAAGCTTCCAAATTATTTAATTTCTACACTTTCAATTACCTAAATTACTAAATCTCTAAATTTCCACATTACCAACCTACATCATAAACTTCCACACGTCCATAATTCCAAAATTCTAAACGTCCAAATTCCAAATGATGAAACTTCCAAGTTTAAGCTTAAATGGAGTTTAAGCTTAAATAAAAAAATTTGAAAACTGAAGTTACGGGTCCTCGAAACGGTGTCCAACACCATCTTGAACGTTTCCGCGCTTAAATTCCGTTCGAGAAGCACTTCGGTAGAGAAGCAGCGAATTACGTTCGAAGAACGTTTTAAAGGATCGTGAATTGCGTGCTTCCTTGACGGATTATGGCCGAGACACATCAGTATGGGCGATAGAGTCGTTTTTAAACTCGTCACAAGTGGATTTAGCACCTTTCCTGGACTACGCAGCCGCTACAGCAACGTAGCTGAGTCCATGCAAGCTGTTATCCAGCGAGTCGCTATTCTTGATCCCGTTCGCGGTGAGCTCTGGACTTACTGCTAAAACGTGGCAAGATTTACTTCGAAACTTAAGTCCTGCCTAAAGATTTATTACCGAGCCTCTCGTATCTTCGAATTCTTGACTACTGCCTCGTACCGATGCAATGCTCTGCATTTTGATGCACTTCTGCACTCGATCGTGATAACCTCTGCATCGTTCTTCAACTTCCATTAAACTTGCAGACTAACCTCAAACGTCAGTTTTGTACATTTTAACAATTATAAATAAACATTTAACTAAAAGTATTAACTTTCAGGATGATTCTGTTGCTATTTTAAACTTGATATTCAGTGTTATTTACATTTAAACATTCATATTCAGTGTTACTTCATAAACCCTTGATAAACAATTGTCATATGTAGATTCATTGGACAAGAGTTGATTTCATATAATCGTTTAGATCGGTATATAACATTTTAATTTGTTTAACCAGAGTCCATTTTTCCTTCATCAACTTGTCTTGAAAATAAAATAATTTTAAATTAGCCTTGCGTGTATACTTCAATGATAAGTCGATCGAAATACAGTGTACACTAAAAGAAAAAGAACGAAATGTAGACAGTTTCTGATCAGCCATTATGATTTCGACAAGTGTATTAGACAGAATAATTATCGTTATAATATTAAAACAGACAAAGTTCAAATGATCTCTTATATTAAAAGACAAAACTTATTAAGAAATTTTTGTACAAATGTCAACTTTCATCAAGCTAAATATCTTAGGCAGTTCACATATCCCCAATTTATATGTATATTTTTTTACTTCAAATTTAAAAATAAGCAACCATCAAATGTCCGTAAACCTAGTGTTAAATAATTGATGTTATGATTATGATTATATCATATGGGTCATAATTAAAATTGAACTCGAAATTTAGTCGTGGTGAAGAAATGAGTTTGTCGAATTTTAACAATTAAGACGATAAATGTGTTAAAATTTCACATAGAAAGAAGCATGAAACGTTCGATGGAGTCGACCGTTCACGGCGTGAAAATCTCGCGAAAGATACACGGCGTGTCCCGCTGTGTTTGGCTTTACAGGCACGTAAGTCACGCGTCGAGGGATGATTCCGCATTGCGTGCGTTTCAGGGCAAACAATGAGCCAACCCCGGTCAGGGTGCGCCTTGCAAACACGAGCCGACCGACAAAGTTATGTCCACGTTGCTCGATCGTACACGAAAGAGTCTCGGGAGACAATAAATCCACGGTACCCTGATCGGGTCAGTCATTCTACTTAATTGGGGGCTTCGGGCGTGAAACGTTCACAAAGTCAAGTCGGAGGAAGTGACTGTCCCTAGAAAACTGGCCTCCGGAGCGTCGATGTTCATGGGAAAAGCTGGAGGGTTAACTCTTTACGCTTCGTGCGTCGACTCTCGTTAATCGTTGGTAAACAAACATGGATAAAATGTTTGGTATATTATTTATTCTAGTTTTGTTACAGGAGTTTTGTTTATAAAAATTTGTTATCGGTTTATTGAAGATTGTTGCGAATTGTGAGGGTGAATTTATTTGGGGACATTTTGGGTGAGTTATCGACTTAGGAGTTGTGAATTCGTGTGGATATAAGATTGTTTTCAATCTGGGTTGTAATAATTTGGGGATGAAATTTTAGGGTTTGGGAATTTGGGGATATGGAGATTTGAGAATTTGGGGATTTGGGGATTTGGGGATTTCGAGATTTCGAGATTTGGGAATTTGCCAATTTGGGGATTTGGGGATCTGGAAATTTTGCAATTTGGGGATTTGGAGATTTGGAGATTTGGGAATTTCGAGATTTGGGGATTTGGAAATTTGGATATTTGGCAATTTGGGGATTTGGGGATTTTGAGATTTGGGATTTTGGAGATTTAGGATTTTGGGAATTTGGGAATTTGGGAATTTGGGAATTTGGGGATTTAGGAATTTGGGAATTTAGGGATTTAGGGATTTAGGAATTTGGGGATTTGGGGATTTGGAGATTTGGGGATTTAGGGATTTAAGAATTTGAGGAGTTGAGAATTTGGAGATTTGACAATTTGAGAATTTGGAGATTTGGGAATTTGGAAATTTGGAGATTTGGGGATTAGGAGATTAGGAGATTTGGGATTTTGGAAAATTGTAAAATTGGGAATTTGGGAATTTGGAGGTTTGAAAATTTGGGAATTTGAGAAATTGGAAAATTGGAAAATTGGAAAATGAAAATCTGGGAATTTAGGAATTTAGGAATTTGAGGATTTGGAAAGTTGGAAATTGCTAATTTGGAAATTTCAGATTTTAGAAACATAAATTTGAACTTTCAGAAAGTTTAGCAATCTGGAAATATGAAATTCCAAACTTCAGAAACTTCTAAATTAAAAAATACAGAACTAACTTCATAATACTGAAAATTGATGAATCTATTGTAGCTTTCCATCAATACTTGCCAAATGCACTGTCACAAACTTAATACTGAATTGACCATTGCCTTAATTTAGCTTACCTGCAAAAATCTAAGAAACTGCGGTTCCTCGATACACGTACAGTATCAAACTTCGATTCGGCTCGAATTCGCTATGTTAGCTCCCGCATTGTAGGGCGGCTAGCTACCCCATTGGATTAGGAGACCCCATAGAGGGAAAAATGTAATATAAAAGGCTTACCGGCTAAGCTGTTAATATGTTGTAGGACGATGTGTCCGAGCAGGAACTATGTATATATTACACCGCTCAAACATATGTCTTTACTGATCGTGTTTGCGTTGGGAATACTGAGGTTGTGGTTACGGATCATTTGATTTCAACTGCGCACTTTTAAAAATGACTCTTTAAACAGTTTCCAAAGTACAATTTATTATACAGCAATAATTTTGATGTAATCAATAACTAAAAAGAAAATTATATCCTACATGATCTAAGTATTATACATTTGAATGCACATATATGTGTATATTTATATTACATATAAATGTACTTTATATTACACATGATACATCGTATAAAATCAGAGTAGAAAACAAAAAGAATAATTTGCGAAAAGAAATAATCACTTGTCTACCGTTTATCAAAACAATAAAAAGTTAACAATTGTGTACAAATGTATATCTTTGTCCATCTTTTAATATACATAACACAAAAGTTCCTGACGTGCATACAGGTATGTTTAATTAATCGACGGAAACAGTGTACTCGTCGAGCCGTGCTCATCCCGTCAGTTAGAATCGTGTCCAGTCGAAGCTAAAGATGCTTATCTGGCTAAATGAAACCGACACACTAAACGGAAGCTTGATGCAGACAACACTTAATATATTTGCGTTTGAATTACGCCCCTGCTAGCCGTCGAAGAACCAGAAGGGGAACACAGATCGAACTGCAGCCTGAACGTTGGACACGTGACGGCACGTGGCCGAAAAACTAATTGAGATATGAAATTTATTTGGCACCGTGTTGTCAGCTTCGATATTCTCCGTGAAAACTTTATACCGTTTCATCTGATCGTTTTCCATCTTTAATCGATTCGCAAAATATTTCTCGGCCACTTTTCACATTATAATCAGTAGTCAATTTATTTGTAGTAAGTCTCGTTAAGTTTTGAGGTATAAGTTTGATTTGAAGTGCATGATTTTGCACATCAACTTTTCTGTTTGAAGTAAAATTTGTAGATTCGAGTTCGAGGTTACCGATCAACTCAAGGTTTTAAGGTGTTCTCAAGATCTTAAGGTCATCTCAAAGTTATCTTCAGGTAATCTTAAGGTTACTTTAAGGTCATCTCATGGTTATCTTAAGGTAACCTCAATGGTAATGTGGTCTCAAGGTAATCTTAAAGTTATGTTCAGATCTCAAGATTATTTTAAGTTCATCTGAAACTAATCTGAAAGATATCTTAAGGTCACCATCAGCTTCAGTAATTATCACATGCAGTTACAACTTATCTACAAACTACCCAGCTATATTTTTTGTTTTCAAAGTTCTTATGTTAAACATAAGTTCAGAACAGCAAGTAGTCAATCCTGTATTCGAACAAGCTAAGTCTGCAATTTTTAAACGAAGTAATAGAGTTGCGATAAGAAAGCAAGGTTTTCTACGCATCGATTCCTAGATTTCACAAATTCTCCATACTCTGAATGTTCTTCACCTTTCGTATCGCACTTCATTCCCTGCATGTACATTTAAATTTCCAGCGATAGATCTCGAGGAGAATTTTTCCGTGGCGCAACCCCTTTTCCGTAGCGACTTCGAAACCACTATCAAACAGCGATAAATAACAATATCAAGGTTGCCGGTGCTCATAAAACTCTCAGGGCCCTCGTTGCCGGGTTGTTTCAGAACCTCCCTCGAAGGAAGGTCGAATTCTCTCCGAGCGATCAAAAATTCAGGGCGCAATTAAAAGGAAGCCCGATGCGCGCCCTCGTATCGACTCCTCTCGATCACCTTTCGAAGAAGGCAACACCGAGGGGGTTTTTGCCCGTGCGAAATTAATCGTCGTCGCGCTGTCATTTCGATTTTGATCTTAACGGGCGAGAGCAGCGAGGCGTTATACGAGGCCGTTCGATATACGTAGCAATCCGGTAGTCTGCAGTTAATTTAGAGGCCATTTCCTCTGTAAATAGCCAATAAAAGCACGGCGTGCACGCGCGCGCCCGCGTGCGAGCAAGCGCGACAACGAGCGGGCCGCGGGTTAGGTTAGGTGTGCGAGCACCGAGAGGGGTCGCCGGTGGCCGATGTCGAGGAGGGACGGGAGCGAGACGGGACGCAATATTATAAAATTTAATGTCTTGGTTTACGGGCCGCGGAGCCGGCTATAACCTCGCTCCGATATTTACTGGGCAATCGCGGCGACTATATTGTGCGCCGATCCAAACCCTCGCTTCCTCTTTTACTCGTTGTTCCGCGCGATCCTTTCGGACCGGAGTTTCGATTAGGCTCGATGGACGATCGAAGGATCGTCTCCAGAATCGACTTCCTACATCGGTACTATTCGGCTTTGCTTGTGGATATTGGGATGGAACATTTTTGTCTGGGGGTAACGTCGTTTTAGTGTCGTGTTTATGTACCTCACTGGAGTGGCTTTTGGAAAGTTCAGGACTTAGAAATTGCGAATTTGGACGTTTGAAGTATTGCACAGTTTTTAATTTGGGAACTTACAAATTTGGGAACGTTGACATTTGGATATTTTGAAATTGGGGTTTTGAAATATGAATATTTGGCAATTTGGGGATGTAGAATTTGGCAAATTGGGAATTGCGGAATTTGGGATTTGGGGAATTTAGGAATTGGGGAATTTAGGAACTGGGGAGTCTAGGATTTGGGGAATTTAGGAATTGGGGTATCTAGAAATTGGGAAATCTAAATTTGGGGAATTTAGGAATTGGGGTATCTAGAAATTGGGAAATCTAGGATTTGGGGAATTTAGGAATTGGGGAATGTAGGATTTGGAGAATCTAGGATGTGGGGAATTTAGGAATTGGGGTATCTAGAAATTGGGAAATCTAGGATTTGGGGAATCTAGATTTGGGGAATTTAGGAATTGGAGAATGTAGGATGTGGGAAATTTAGGAATTGGGGTATCTAGAAATTGAGAAATCTAGGATTTGGGGAATCTAGATTTGGGGAATTTAGGAATTGGGGAATGTAGGATTTGGAGAATCTAGGATGTGGGGAATTTAGGAATTGGGGTATCTAGAAATTGGGAAATCTAGGATTTGGGGAATCTAAATTTGGGGAATTTAGGAATTGGGGAATGTAGGAATTGGGGTATCTAGGAATTGGGGAATCTAGGATTTGGGGAATCTAGGTAGTGGGGAATCTAGGAATTAGGGAATCTAGGAATTGACGAATTAAGGAATTGGGGAATTTAGGTATTGAGAATTGAAAATTAGTAAATTGGAGAATGGAAAAGTTGGAAATTTGGGAATGTAAGAATTTCGAAATTTAGGAATTTAGGGATTTAGGGATTTGGGAATGTAAAAGTTTAATAATAGAATTTGGGAAGTTAGGTATTTAAGAATTGTGTAATTTGAAAATTTCGAATTTAGAAATTTGACCTTCGAAAAATCTAATAATTCCAGATTCCAAAAACTTGCAGTTTTCAGTGTTTCCTAATATTTCAATCTTAAAATTTGCTTACTATAATTCTCCATGTCCTCCAAGTACATCTCCGCTCTCTACAGCCCCGAACACAGGGAATTATCAAGCAACAAGCACAAATGAACCGAGTAAATTGAATATTATAATTATTATCGACCACCATAGCTTCACCTGTATTTATAATTCATGATTATCATAAGTCTATCCAATCATTCGAATTGTTTGAAATTCTATCTCTCCTATAATTTTATTTTCTGTTTTTCTTCCAAGCAAAGAAGATTTTATGCATCCAATAGTAAACGTCTCGACGTAACTCGTTCATTTAAAACGAATGAACGAGTCCACAATCGATCTCTTCAGTTGGTGAACGAGAAGCAGAAGATATCCTAATTCAATTTCACTAGCATCTGGAATCTCCATGCAATTTGCAATCGTTTTACAAGAAACCACTCATCGCTGATAAATATCCATGGTTTACCGAGGTTTGAAACCATCTGACAGGATATTCCAGATAAATTCAGTTCATGTTACAGGCAAATTAATGTGGATGTTTGCTGGTACTCTAGAAAACATGAGACTTAGAAATAATATTTTGGATATTTTAAATATATGTCCGAGTATAACAAACATGAGAAAAATAACATATACTATATTTATAATATAGAGAACATATCATACACTATATTGAAAACATGTTTAAACTCTGACCTTATACCTGAAACGAATCAGTCAGTGAGTGAACATGAGTAACTAAAAAGTTACACAAAAGTTATTACAAATTAGTGTGCGATTATTAACAAGAAAGACGGAGTGAGAATCGTGGGTGAAAATTCATTGTTCCCAGATAGTACAGTTTTATTATCTGTCTGAAACTTGATAGTTTCAGTACTTGCCAACTAGCAAGCTCTACTACTTTCTGTACTGGCATCTCTAGGTAGATAGAATAGCTAGGTGGCTAGATAGAATAGTTAGATAGGTAGCTAGATAGCTAGGTAGCAATAGGTAGCTAAGTAGCTAGATAGAATAGGTAATTAGGTAGCTAGATAAAATAGGTAGTCAGGTAGTTAGATCGAATAGGTAGCTAGGTAGCTAGATAGAATAGGTAGCTAGGTAGCTAGATAGAATAGGTATCTACATAGGTAGATAGAATAGGTAGTTAGGTAGCTAGATAGAATAGGTAGCTAGATAGCTAGATAGAATATGTAGCTAGACAGAATATCAATATCAATTGAATATAACATTCACATCATACAACGCATTACAAACTAGCTTCATACAAATTAAATATTAAAGCAACGAAAGGCATTCAACCCACACTGATTAACTCGAACTCAATAATTATAAATCTCTCACATCCCACGCTCCCGGTGAAACTTCACAACCCGCAAACACCCAAAAAATTCATTCTTGCAACCTTTTCAAAAGCCGAGACCTCAAAAAGTCTGAAATCAGTAGAACATCCGTGAAATTTCTAATCTACTCCGTCAATCAGTGTTCATCGAGCAAAGTTTCCTTCGCCGGCGAGCAACGAGCCGTTCGTTATCAGTCATTTAATTCGTCAGCGGGTCATTATGGACCAGGTGAAAAAGTTGGCCGGTGTCCGTTAATTTTTTAGCACGGCGTTGTAACACGGTTTCGGGTGGTTGAGATGTTTACCGTGATATAATGGCCGCGGGCGCGAAGACAAGAAAGGGCAGGGCAAGGCTTTTTCCGTGGGCGACAACACAGAAAGAAAGGGTACCGGGGGTTGTGTTCGTGGCCAGGACGTTATAGGTAGGGCGCGAGAAAGGATCTATCTCTGCCGGATAGTCCGGGTGGTTGCTCTTTCTCCGTATCAGGACGGGCTAGATGGGCGGGGTGGTAGCCCCCACATAGAAACGGCAAAACACAAGACACGGTGGAGGAGAGAAGGCAGGAGGAAGAAGAGACGGTAGCTGGAGGGAAAGGGCAGCCGAGGTAGCGACGTCACCACGGAAATCAAGAGTAATGCCAACACGAAACTGCACTACCCCTCGCACACCCTTGCCAACCTCTCCTTTCTCGCTCCATTCGTGCTACAGGCTCTCTCATGCACACTGGACATACTCCTTCAAATTACATGCTTAACACCCTTTTTCTACCTTTTCTTACTTTCATCTGAGCAATTCTTTTCTTTTTAGTTTTTTCGAACACCTTTTTATAGCCCTTTCGAACTTTAGTTCTTCAGCGTCTTGCACGAAATGAAAAAGAATTTTTTTTTTAATTTTGTTACTGGGGATGAAAAGTTGACCTTTCTATCATTTATTTTGGCCAGTGCCGAAATCAGGAAAAAAATGATAGTGTCATTAACCCTTTGCACTATTTCCACGAGTCTGACTCGTGACGCACTCGAACTTCAGTTCCGATTAATTTCACTCGAATTTTCAATACGCTTCAGTTTGGAGTTCAAGTCTAATTTGGATAGTCGATAATACCAAATTGACATAACATTTCAACTTTCTTTGTCTGTTGTATATTATGGCTGTATTAGTTAATTCTGACAAATTAATCATAGGCCAAGGGGTTAAAAACGAACATTGAATTTTAATGAAAAACCTCGAAAATTGTATAATGGCACAATTTACTAAAAAGATGGGGAAATATAGAATGAGGGGGTGATTTCTTCATAAACATTAAAGGTTTCATACATTAATTTAAGTAACAATACTAAACTGAAAGAACCTGTGGAACCTAATATATACTTGAATTTTGCTAATTGTATTGTCTCCAGAACAATTCTATAATGAAACATGAAAATGCATCAAAAGCTCAGTCAGTAAAAGTGCATTCTAAGTGCAGTTAAGACTTCAAAAACACAACTCAATAAACGCATAATTCAACGTCGCTGCAAATGAACGCAATTTTTAGATAAAAAGTGAAAACCTGCATCGATCGCATCCGAAAATGCAGTTGCATTCCGCTGCATCGGTGCACAAAAATGTATGAACTTAAATTTATAATATACATCACTCGGCATCGTTCAAATTGATCCGAAATCTATATTTAATATTTTTTTAATGAAACATTCTGTCCGTATGGAATCTACCGACAGTTATTAAAGGTACTCGAAAAAAAATATACACGGATATTCGGTTCTATTTTGTCGAGCTGACAAGCGCGATAAAAAGTACGTTAATTTAATTTCGTGATACGTTTTTTATTTTATTAAGAAGACTGCATTTATGGAGCACCCTGTACACCTCTCCCGTTCCCACTGCCTCTGTCCCTTTCTCGTTCGTTCCACTCTTCAGCTTCTCTCTATCCTTCCTTTCGTTTTCTTCGTCCAACCAGCCCGCTCCTCTTTCTCAACCACCCCCGCATCTCACCTCCCGATCTCACCTACCCCCGGGGAATAACCCCCTTACCGTAGCTGCTATATGGAGCGGCAACGGCGAATAGAAGAACGACAGAAAGCGTAGCCGGCTATATACGAGCGTGAGCCGCGACTAAGGGTACGAATCCGAGAATTCCGCTTCTCTCCTCTTTTTTCTGCCCCCGTCTGCCCCCCTCGGGCTCCTTGTATCGCGCATCCTTGAAAGCCGCCGAAGATAGGTTGGGTTTGTAAAAATAATGCTCGTAGCTGACTTAAGGGTAGCCGAGTGACATTGAGAAATTTTTGTATCGGTAGTCGATCTTGGGGGGCTGTTTTACGCCGGCTTGAATGGACATCGATAACTTTATCGGTGGCTCGAATTTTATATCCCCGGTCAATTGATCCGCGATTTATGAATCTTCTCTAAATCCGAACGCTGCTGACTGGATCAAACACTCTTATGAAACTGTAATGATTGAAATTGAGCATTGAGATTGTGGAACGATCACGATTTAAAAAATTGTATATATAATAATATTGAGTATTAAAATAGCGTTCAAGATTGAAGATATACGAAAGACCTTCATATATGTCGGAGCCGACGAAATGAGAATGAAAACTAATTCAAAATTAAACGTGGACTCCGAATTAATATTCTGTACGGAAATAATTTTGATGGGAATAATTTAAGAATTTTCAGGTGCATTTTACGGTACATGCAGAAGGTGAAAATACTTAATTATTATTTACTTCTCTTAAAATTCTATTCTGAGGAACCTGTGATGAATAATTAAATGTTCAAAGTTTGAAAGGATTACAAATACATAGAAATACTTTCTATATGTATTTTAAAGCACCTCGATCATTTCGAGTTATAGAACTACATTGGTACTAAAAATTTTCTTTTTAAATGTATTCTCTTTTCTGACATATTAATCAACTAGCAAGAAATTGTAAACTTTATGATCGCGTTGACCTGGGAAGATTGTTGAATAACGCGTTATTGGACGCCATTGTCTTCGGACAATCGTGGATCGTAAAGTCATAGAACTGACCTCTATGATCCCTATACGGAAAATGAAAGTGAACAGGTTTCTCACCAAAATCCCACTCCTGGAAATGTGGCCATTCGTATGATCGGCCGTATCTGTGCATCCCCTGTAACGGCTCCCAGAAACGTCTTTTAATATACACTATATCTTCGAAGGGCCCTGGGATTTCCCTTCGTTTTCCCGCAGGAGAAAATACACACAAGTTGCTCGTCTTAAATCCGTCATTAGGTGTATATTAACCTGGTTCACCGAATTCTTTTTTCACCCTTGTCGCTGATACACAGGCGTTTATTCCGACTAGTGTTATTTTTCTTTGGTCAATTTACCTCCTTGTTTTTGGCGTCTTAAAGCCATGTGTTGTATCGACATGTGTGTTATAAAGATATGTGATAGAATTTGGGGATTTTGGAATTTGAGGATTTAGGAATTGAGATATTGAGAAATTTGGGCTTAGAGAGGTGGAGAATGTTGAAATTTGGGAATCTAGAAATTTGGGGTTTAAGAAATTTGAAAATGTTGGAATTAGGTGATTTGAGGATCTGGGGATTTGGAGATTGGGGAATCTAGGAATTTGGGTATTTGGAAATTTGGGAATTTAGGAATTTGGGGATTTGGAGATTTCGGTATCTAGGGACTTGGGGATTTGGAGATTTCGGAATCTAGGAATTTGGGGATTTGGAGATTTGGGAATCTAGGGACTTGGGGATTTAGAGATTTGGGAATCTAGGGAAATGGGGATTTGGAGATTTGGGAATCTAGGAATTTGGGAATTTGAAAATGTGGGAATCTAGGAATTTGGGGATTTGGAGATTTCGGTATCTAGGGACTTGGGGATTTGGATATTTGGGAATCTAGGAATTTGGGGATTTGGAGATTTGGGAATCTAGGGACTTGGGGATTTAGAGATTTGGGAATCTAGGGAAATGGGGATTTGGAGATTTGGGAATCTAGGAATTTTGGGATTTGTAGATTTGGGAATCTAGGGACTTGGGGATTTTGAGATTTGGGAATCTAGGGAAATGGGGATTTGGAGATTTGGGAATCTAGGAATTTGGGAATTTGAAAATTTGGGAATCTAGGAATTTTGGGATTTGTAGATTTGGGAATCTAGGGACTTGGGGATTTAGAGATTTTGGAATCTAGGGAAATGGGGATTTGGAGATTTGGGAATCTAGGAATTTGGGAATTTGAAAATTTGGGAATCTAGGAATTTGGGGATTTGGAGATTTGGGAATCTAGGGACTTGGGGATTTGGATATTTGGGAATCTAGGGACTTGGGGATTTGGATATTTGGGAATCTAGGAATTTGGGGATTTAGAGATTTGGGAATCTAGAAATTTGGGAATCTAGGAATTTGGGATTCTAGAAATGTGGGGTTTAAGAAATTTGAGAATGTTGGAATTTGGGGATATAAAAATTTGGGAATTTAGGAATTCGGAGATCTAGAAATCTGAGAATCTAAAACTTTGGTGGTCTACAAATTTGAAGATCTAGAAATTTAATAATATAGAGATGTGGGAATTTAAGAATCAAATTTAGAAATCCGAAAATAAAAGAATGTTGGAAATCGTGGAATTTGGTTAATTTACGAAGTCAAGACGTGGGAAATTGGAAAAGTTTTATATATAGAAATTCAATAATTATAAAATCTAAGAACTTGAAGTTCTAAAAATTTAAAAATATGCGACTCTCAAAATTTACGAATTTGAAAACCTTTAAAATTACAGAAAATCAGTTTGTAAACTTTAAAATTTGCTGCAACCTCGGATATAAAAAGAAGAAACTATGAGAGTCTGAAATTAGATTAAACACCTTAGTATCTCGAAGTGATGAATAAAAATTGCAAGCAGCCAGTTGACATCTGTCAACTGCAATTTCTGCACCTATTTTTACTCCGATATCTGCAATAAAAAAAAAACAGTAAAGAAGCATATCCGTGCAGATGGACGGCAGAACTGTCATTCATTTCGAAAATATTCTTCATAGGAAATCGATATTAATGCTAATGAATGCACGGAAATAAGCTGTGTCTTTTTGTTTATTCTGCTCGCTGTTCGTGAAAAAGGAGAAAATGAACATCTGTCAGGTTCGATGTATGAATTTCTGAAGTTTATTTCGAATCGGAAAGTCCGAGAACTAGAATCTGTTATGAAACAAACCGCATGCTGGTTTGACGTCAAGAAAGCGTGCAGGCCGCAGGATACTTCACGGCTTATATTGCGGCAGATTAAATTAATTTCGTTCAATTAATTGGCAGTTAAGGTGTTTAACGTTAAGTGAAAGAGTCTAGTCCCTCCTTTTCTCCCCTGTTTCTTCGCTTTACAACGTTTCTGTTCTACCATCTTTTGTCATCCTTTCCTCTTTCGAGCAAAATCCGAATTCATTTTCTAAGACATCTATCTGAATCGATTTAACGATATTTGTAAGGTTAAAAAGGTATTTGTAAGGTTAAATTAAGGTGGAGGCACGGTGGTACAATAACGCAATTTTATTTACAAAAATGTTTAAAGTTTTGACAATACTTGGCCGATTGATAAATACACGCGGTAGAAACGAGTTTGTACAGAACTTAAATACATACAAAATTTACATTGATTTTTAAACAACGATGAAAAATGAAACGCAGATGAAATTTGTGAAAGCAATTTGTTAAAATTGCTGCAATGATCGTGCAAAATGATACACATGGTAAAAAAAAAATTAATATACAATTATAAATATTAAAGCAATTCGGAAACATTGATTAGACAGTCATCTAACAAAAAGCGCAAGAAATATTTTAATTTTCTCCATGCACCCATATTGATTCTGAATTTTCTACTTCCGTCGGTAAATTCTCTACATTTGATGACACGATACCGTTACCAGTAGATGGTATTGCAGTGTGCATCATCGTCATCGAATTTATCTTACTAAATGTCGGCAATAAAACAACTGCAGGTACACCACGTTAACTGATATAATACTACTAAACTAAAAGACTACCACCTTAATTCCCATTTATTATTGAATAATTATTAAGCAACTCGGACCTGATGAGGTACGCCAACCTCTCCAACGCCTGCAAAAGAACCAGAAAGACAAAAATTACCAAATGTATCGAATGCTGGTAACATTTTGTACCTCGGTCGATAAAGAAGGAATGCACTCAAAACAAGATTTCTGGTAACATTTTGTACCTCGGTCGATAAAGAAGTAATCAGTTTCACCCAAAAGATTTTCTGATCTACTGAGTTAGTAATTTTTGTTATATTTTAGGACGTAAATCTACATTTTAGACTTTTAGGTTTTATCTACAAAGTCAGACGAACCACACAAGAGGGTAGATTTACAATCTTCAGCAATAGGGGGTGAGTAATCTCACAGGGGGTGATTAATGAGGGTCTTTTCATTAATTAATTAATGGTCTTTTCAGGTGCAACGTATTAAGTATTTATCAAAACGTACCAGATCCATTTCTTCGTAAGAAGCTTTAGCGAAGCTTGCTCTGATAGCATTGCAGGGCTTGCTAGGGTCCTTCATGAAGGCTGCACCAGGTGCCATTATGACACCCTCCATGACACCCCTCTGCATGATCATCTTCCAGGTGTCCTTGATGCCTCGAACTTTGATCCATAGGAAGAAGCCTCCCATGGGAATTGAGAAATCTGCTAAACCTATAGAAACATAGACAATGCTTACATTATTGTGTCCTTAGTAATTTCCATATATTTTGGCAGTTAGTTAGAGCCTCTATGTTAACAGTTCTATAACTGTAAATCCCTACATTCGTAAATTTCTATATTTCCTAATTTGTACACTCATCATTTTTTATAGTTTGTTCTTCAATGTTCCCAAATCAATGTTACCAAATGTATTCCCAAATTTTTACGTTTTGAGATCTCTACATACCCCAAATCTCTAGGTCTTCATATTTCTACGTCCCCAAATACGAACTTTCCCAAATCTCTACGTCCCCAAATTATTACTCAAGGAAATTCCTATGTATCGGAATTTCTACGACTCCAAATTCCTACGTTCCCATATTATTACATTCCCAAAATCTCTATGTTACAAATTCTTAAATCCCTAATTCCCTACATCCCCAAATCCCTAAGTCTCTAAAATTCTATATCTCCAAAATCTCTACGTCCCCAAATTCTTTATGTCCCCAAATCTCTACGTCCCCAAGTTCACTATGTCTCCAAATCCCTACGTCTCCAAATCCCTATGTCTCCAAATTCCTACATTCCCAAATCCCTATATCCCCAAAATCTCTATATCTCCAAATTCCTACATCTCCAATTCTCTACGTCCCCAAATTCTCTATGTCCCCAAATCCCTACGTCTCCAAGTCCGTACATCCCCAAATCCCTAAATTCCCAAATCCCTACATCCCCAAATTCCTACATCTGCAAATCCCTACGTCTCCAAGTCCCTACATCCCCAAATCCCTATGTCTCCAAATTCCTACATCCCCAAATCCCTATATCCCCAAAATCTCTATATCTCCAAATTCCTACATCTCCAAATCTCTACATCCCCAAATCCCTACGTCTCCAAATCGCCATACCCCAAATCCCCAACCCCACCAATTTCCAGCTCTTAAAATTCCAACATTCGTTAACAATATACAACTACAAACCTCTCAAATGTTTTTCAGCCAACGCCGCGATAACGTCCCTGCGTTGTTTATAAAAACACCTGATCCCCATGAAATGACTCATCAGTCCATCGTATCCCCATGTCTTTAGCAGCTTGTACAGTATCACCTAGAAACAAGCGAGCGATCGTGAAGAAAACGGTTTCCCCTTTCGCGTGCTTCTATCACTGATGATAATGTGCAATCACCGTGTTTACGTTTGCGATAAGAGCGGACACGCGCCACCGTTGGCTTACATGATAATTGCAAGAAGCGTGGCTGTAGTATTTTTCTTCTAGTATTTCGTCATTCGGGTAAAATAATATTTACGGTTGGCCGACGCCCACTTTCGCGATTATTCGCGCGCGTATCTTTACGGAGCGTGCAGTGACATGCGTTTTATTGACGAGTCGATGTTTAATTTATTAGGGCGGCTTTTTGCCTCTACTTCTTTGACGATCTTCGACTGTCAAGAAACAGCGTTTCGCGATTGCACTGAATTTGTATTATTCGCAACGGTGGATCGTTGGGGTCACTGTGTCTACGCGTTTAGGGTCGTTGGCTCGTGCTTGAGTTTACTCGCTCGGTTAAACGCAATGGTTCTAGTCTCTTCCCTGACAACAGTTTTTACAAATTCCTGTGGTTTCTTCTTTATAACCGTTTCCTCATCAAAAATATGGCCACATAAGTTTATCGAATTTTACAAACGTTTCTCCCGGGTAATTTCGATCATGTACACGTCTGATAATCCATTGACGTAATAGCTTGGAAATGTTTATAGAAAGTGCTGCTGTAAGAAACGTCTAAAAATTGTCACGATAACCTAGGGAGGTGGTAGACTGATTAACTTGATTTCACGTCAGCAAAATTCAACCGGTCTACAATATCTTACTGCTTCGTGTCTCATACTCGAAGATAAATGACCCAAAACAGCGAAATCGGAACAAATTTTCCATCTCATTATTTTGACGAGCTTATCGTGTATCGATAAAGCTGAGATCGGGACATCGAGCGTTTTCGGACAGAAACATCCCCAGATTCGCTGAATGTACCAACGATGGAGAACGTTGAAGAAAACCACCCTACCAACCTGCGATAACGTAGGGGCGTGTAGATGGCTGCTCTGCAGGTGTAGTTCTATGCTGGCTATCAACGGAGCTGCTGCCGTCACGAATCCTAATCTAATACCACTGCTGACCACTTTCGAGAAGGAGTCCAACCTGATCACTCGTCCTTCTGTGTCCAACGATAAGAAGGACTTCGGTTCCACCTGTGCAAACACGATTCGATTTAGACTTGATTAGTAACCTGTGGAAGCGCGAGTGCAGCTGTTTAAACTGCATCAATTTATGTGGGATAAATGATTGGAACGTTATGCCACGGTATTATAATATGCGGCGATTAATATTCGATCGATGGCATTAGAATTCGGACAAATTCGGGTATTAATGGTATTTCAACGGATATTGAATTGTTATGTGGGTTATGAGTGTGAAGACATAGTATAAAGCGATACAACGCGTTGCAATTTAACGCATGGCGATTCTACGCAACGAAATCTGGTGTGTGCAGATATCTGACGCGTCGATATCTAACGTGTCGATATTTAACGCGTCGGTATCTAACGCGTGGAGATATTTGTCGCGTCGAAATCTAAGGCGTGACAATTCTACGCGTTGCAATCTTACGCATGACGACTCTACACACCGAAATCTAACGTGTGGAGATATCTAACACGTGGAGATATTTGACGCGTCGATATCTAACGCGTGGAGATATTTGTCGCGTCGAAATCTAAGGCGTGACAATTCTACGCGTTGCAATCTTACGCATGACGACTCTACACTCCGAAATCTAACGCGTCGATATCTAACGCGTGGAGATACCTAACGCGTCGATATCTAACGCGTGGAAATATTTGACGCGTCGAAATTTAACGCGTGACAATTCCACGCGTCGCAATCTAACGCATGACGACTCTACACACCGAAATCTAAAGCGACGAAATCTAACGCGTGGAAATATCTAACATGTCGAAATCTGACGCGTGGAGATATCTAACGCGTCATCTATCGTGTGGAGATATCTAACACGTCGAAATCTAGCGTGTGGCAATTCTACACATAGCAATTTAACGCGATACAATTCTACGCATGGCAATTCAACACGTGACAATCCTATGCATCTATATCTAACGCGCCGATATCTAACGCGTCGATATCTAGTAATCTATCGCACAGATTCTAAAGCGTACTAACGTATCAATATCAAAAAATGTAAAATATTTGTAGATCTAAACATTTCACTCACGTCGTCAAAATGCATGAAATGGTAAGGATCATCATCGAGGATCAGGAAGTTGTATTCGCACGCTATCCTGTAGATCTCCTTCCGCCTCTCCAGTGGGATGACGACTCCCGTAGGATTTGTCCCGGTGGCGTTTATATACATGACTTTCGGCATCTTCTTGCCAGATAATTCCCTGTTTTTCAACGTCTCCCTAAGAATCTCAGGTACTACACCGTACTCGTCCTGAGGAATCGGTATCAGCTCAGCCTTGTGAGGCGTCACCTGTAATTAAATAAATATTTATTGAACATATGTTTCATCTTGAACTCGATAACCCGATGCGGTTTATGTTGTGTCAACTATCTGTTATCTGTTGTTAATATGTAACGCCGATAAGAGGAGTTGTTTGTGTAATCTTCGCACAGAGTAACGTGAGACGAAGAACAATTGTTTTACGTGTGGTTTTATCCGTTGAGGTGACGTTGTTGATAACGAGGTATTAAAATAATCGTTAAAAGAACAAACTGTCCCTTTCCGATTAGAGGAAATTGCATTATAAATTAGATTTATTATATGTATCGATAAGTCCATGAAAAATTACTAGGCTAATCAAGCGCACGCGAGGGAGATGAACTTTGCAGATATTTGCTGCGGCAAGGTTATGTTTTTCAAGCTATCGTAAACGGTTTGTTAAACAACGCGTGGCTGTAATGTTGATCGATATGCACTTTCTTATCTTTTGATGACCTGTAACTTTTCAGATCATTTAAAATGCGTCAGTGACCCGGAAGAATTTTACCTATACCTATTCTAGTATTCACCGATTTCATTCTGCTATTAGAATAATGATACATACGAAATATGGAATATCAAATTTTAAGGATAGATAATTATACGAAAGTATTACGAATTACTTATAATATATGCAACAACTTAATAAATACTTCACAGGTGAATTAACATTAATTACCAATGTTACCGATAACTGCTAATGGGCTGCCAAGATAAAAATTTAAATTTAATTTTATGCTCCGTACTATCTTCAAATTGTACGTTCAAAGATACATGCATAAATGTGTAATAATAACGTTTGGTTATCGTTCAAATATCCTTTGATTTTTATGGAAATCTGAATGTAAAACTCAAAGCCTTTCAAAAATTAATACGTGTAACATTCGTCGAGATATTACTTAGTTACGATTGAAATATTTGATTCGCGAAAGGAATGAAAATAACAGAGAAGGTAAAACGGTGGATCACTAACCACAACTTCCACGCCTGGATAAAAAGGATCATGCACCAGAAGAGGATCTCCAGGACCAATTATGGCTTCTAAAGTTTTGCTTAATCCGTCCTGAGATCCAGATACTACCACAATATCGCGGCTCTCCCATAAGGGTGGTGCGTGCGCCCTTCTCTGAAACTCCCTCAGGGTCTGAAATCAATTTAATATCCAACGTTGTTAAACATATTGGAAGCAATCATATTACAAGATTGAAAGAAAAAAGACTGGTTTAACAACGAACACAGAAAACACTCCATATTCATGATTGAAAAGTGATTCGCTTAAATGTTACTCCGTTTCTCGACGTTTAATGCACTAGATTATGAATCTTTCTGATTATAAAATTGCTATGAGATTATGAAATTTCTGCTTACCTGAAGAAGCGGTGGATATCCTTGGGTAGGAATGTACTGCAACGCAGCACCCAATTCTCGCTCGTCGAGGGCGAATGACGATCCATCCTTAAGTTTGATGGAAATTTCTGTGAATGGGAAGGTCTCCTCGTTTGGCATACCCTCGGCCAGAGATACCAGGCTTTTTGGCGCCGAGTACGCTATTTTCGCTGTAATACATTGTTAAAAATCATTTAAAAGTTGTCATCAGATTTCCTCTAATACGTGAACAATTTTTATTGTCATATCTTGTGCTTGCATAGTAAACTCTCTACTGCTACGTAGAAAGGTTTAGTAAGGTTTGATAATGCAACACGTGAAGATACAATACGTAGAAAATATTGTCAGAAGTAGAACGCGTGGGAGATACAAAGCGTGGAGATACAGAGCGTGGAGATACGAAGCGTGGAGATACGGAGCATGGAAATATAACGAGTCAGAAATTCAAAAGAGATAGAACGCGTAGAAATATAACGTGTGGGAATATTCAGAGTATCGAAAATGCTTCGAAAATTCAAAGCTTGAAAAATACAACGCGTAGAAAATACAAGTCGTGGAAAATTCAACGCATAAAAAATTCTACGCATAGAAAATATAACGTGTAGAAAAGTCTACACATAGAAAGTGCACAGAAAATTCTACACGTAGAAAATGTGACCCATGGAAATTTCAATGCGTGGAAATATAACGCGTGAAAATACAGCGCGTGACGATACAAAGCGTGATGATTCTACAGCGAACACTAGAATCATAAAACAAAATCGTTCCAAGTTCTCCACCCATTTTCTTCCAATTGTCACTAAAATTTCCCCGTACAATAAAATCATCAATAAAATCTTACTTAATTCCCTGGTAGTCGCCGACCTTCGTCGCTTCGACACTTCCGTCGTAAACAAGGAATAATCCATCTTCAATTCCTCCTTATTCTTGTGCATCTTCAAACGAGATTCACCAGCTACCTAACACTCGCTTCCCTTTATAATTCAACGAAATTTAATATGCTTAATTCGCCGCGAATTTAATATGCTAAGCACAGTTCAGTGGTAAAGAAATAGTCGGTAAACGAAAGGTGGGCCGGTTAACAACGCATTCTTTTTCATGAAATGCCAACGCTACCACTATCAACACTGACAGCGCTTCTCGTTTACCCGGCTTTTATATTTAGCGATAGCTTTGGTTGCGTCAGATAACGTTAACACGTTCTGAAAGGAGTTCGCGTGTTCGGATGTGTTTACTAATACTCCCATCGATCATTCATAATACGTTGTCATCAATAAAAAAAGGTTTTCGAGTGAAAACGATTCCTCGAACCAAACAAAATGGACGATCTACGCGTAAAATAAGGACGGTTAAAATAGAACGCTATCGAGCAATTGTAATAATATTATGATTCGTTATAATCGTGTGACGTAGTAAACAAACTTCGTACAATAACTTAACGAATGACGTGCGAACCTTACGGTGACAAGTCATTTTTCGGATAAATAATTAAGCAACCGTATTAAGAAATGTATTTTCTTCCGAGAAGATGCGCGCAGCTACGCATGAAAGTTACGAGAGGGGAATTAAACGCAGTTGCGTTTCTTGGTATTTGGGGAAAATTCAGATTTTAAATGTAAGAAAAATCGAAATCGAACGGGAATCCGAGGGAGAGGCCGGGATTTTTGTCGGTGAATCAGAATCGCACGCGACGCGAACATCTGTCGAAAGATTCGCAATATCTGCCAGTCATGATGTAATTCTGTTCAGCGTTTACATCGGCATGAATGAATGACGAAAATGACAGTGACACTGACCCGGTTTCCCCGACATTGTCGTCGCTGAATTTTTCCCAAAACATCGAATCAGACACTTTCCTCATGATCTCCCTCTTTGCATACTGAAGGAAAGAAATTAAATTAAAGAAAAAGCTTCGACTAAAATTACATCATTCTCCCGGATCAAAATAAGTTCATGGAATCTAACAGAGAAAGTGACGAAAATTTGGTCGAAAATTCGTGCAACATTTTTCTCCAAGATGGCCGCTCAGGAGGTTAAACGATCGCTCATTACGAAATGATTCGAAGTTGTTTCGTCTTCAAACTTATCTGCTCTTGAACGAAAAATGCATCTTCTTCGATTGTTACAATGTTATCGAAGCGTCAGAAACGCGGCAGAGAGTCTTTGTTGCTGTTTGATGCCACTTCGTCCTCGTCTTTCGATACAACGTTAATCGTCGATGAGGGAGGGTTTGAAAAATATTGCTACATTCGCGAGAAGTCACGGAAACGTCGATAAACAAACGATTGACGTCGAACGATACGAATCGACGAGGACGCGGAGATTCCCCTTCAGCTACCAATCGATTATTGATCGTGCAACAAGTCGAGCAAGAAGGACGATTAGCGATAGATCGTCGACGAACCGTGACATTCGATTCTCGTGCCGGGGCTGAGAAATAAATGATAATTAATCTGGCTCGATAAATTTTTTCTCTTTTATTCGCTGCTACGTTTGACGTATGTACATCGATGCTCGAAAGTTTCCAGTTACATTTTTCGCCACAAATTTCATGATGCAACAGTTTACACCTCTTTAGGTTTTGCGGAATATTTCGTATTTTATTAAGTAATTCTTTTTTTTTAATACATTGTATATGTTATTTTTTAGTACATTTATTACTTCGAGATTCATGATTTTTTAGTGGAATTACCTGATATTTTTTTGCAGCTTAAACACTTATTTTCTGAATTGTTTCAACAATTTTTTGGAGACGTAGCAAGAATTTACAAGGAAATATTTAGTTTTCAATATTAAATGAACAAAACAATTTTGACTAATTTTATATGTTCTCGAATGAAAACAAACACTATCAGATAACTATCAGATAAATATAAAATAAATTTGAAAATGTATAATTTTACAGAATACAGTAACTCATCCTACGAAATGCAATTTTGTTAAAAAAAGTTATCAATGTAAAATTGGTTGAGAATCGAGCGTGTATAAATAATTCTAGTGTTTCGGAGTTATTCGAAACTTTTAGCAGACAGTGTATGTATCTTTCGCCGAGACGAGCAACTCCCACCAAAGAAACTTGGGAGCACGCCACTTTCTTTATTTTTGCCTCGCACTAATCTAATACATGAAATTTCGTAAGCAACGTTCTGATGCAAGACACGACGAGGATTTACTTGGCTTCGTTCCTTCCTCGTGATCTTCCTCGACAGACGAGGCGGTTGACCTAACTTAATTAGACTGCGATTGTTTATGTACGACGCGCTTAACATATGCGTAAACATGTGTAAGATATGGGAAATTAGAAAAGAATAAAATAGTGGCCTGTGTCATCGACTGTTTTTTTCATTATGTCACACGTTAATTTTGTGTTTAAACAGAATAATGAACGAGTCATATCTAGTTTTAAACTGCGAATCGATAAAAATTTGATGTAGAAATCTTTTTACGTAAGTTTGTTAGCGGGCTTTTAGTGTTGAAGGCTTTTATGTAAGTGGATAAAACGAACATCGGAAGAAATTTTATTGCAAGGTATACAAATTATGTACCGATATATAAAATTTGTGGATTTTTAGAAACCGTGAGAATCATCTTTTCATGAAAATGAAAATTTGATTCGGAGATCAACCCCTTAAAGAGTATACTCGTCGTTCGAAGGGCGAAGTTTCGGAATGTACTTGCAGAAGATATTTAATTAATAAAAAATAATATTTTTTCCCAGAAGCAATGAATTCTTCTTTACTAGATACGCAAGCGAAAAATGATTGTTTCCCCGTTAATCAGCGGCACGCTAAAGGTTGAAAGGTTACACATTTACTTCTATTAATTAAACATACATATAACGTGACCAACGTATCGTTAAGATAACAAAACTATTTGGTTATGCAAAATGTTTAATGTCACCGTTCTATCTCTCGGCTAATCCGCAATTACGTAATTAGACAAAATATCCAAATCGTGAATGACAGTTTATATATAAACCAAATCGATTGTATAACAACGAGGAAACGAGTCTCGTGTTCCGTAACGTCCGCCATTTTAATCCGTATCGTTCGATTAGAAGAATATTCCCATAAGGTCTGTACTTTCCATATCGCAACGATGATGTACGAATATTTCGAGTTCAATGACGCTAAATAACTCTGTGAATCGAAGGAATGTCCAATGAGAAGAGCACGTTTCATGATTACTGTAAATCAGCCCGATAATGTCACTTTGCTATCCCGTTTTCAGTTTTCGTTTTGCTAAGCAGACGTCACGCGATAATGGCGGGATAAGAGTACGTTCGTCGATGAAAACAATACGTGATTATAGACATCCTAGGAAATATCTATGATTGGAAGGGCTGGAAACAGCTTAGGGAGAACTGAGAGTTAGGGAGATCGTATGAAAACTTATACCTAGGGACATATTCTTACTCTTGATAAATCTTTGGAAGAATCGTACCTAACAAAATTATAGGAAAATCTAGAGATCGAGTTGAGATTGTACGAAAAACCTAGGAGGACCTAAGGACATATTCTTACTCTTGATAAATCTTTGGAAGAATCGTACCTAACAAAATTATAGGAAAATCTAGAGATCGAGTTGAGATTGTACGAAAAATCTAGGAGGACCTAGTTTCTTACTCCTAACAAACCAAACTCCAGAAATCGAAGATTTTAAATAGAAAGTAATCTTCAAAAAGGTAAGGAAAGTGTAGGAAAAACGTAGAGAGTGAGTTAGTGATCCTACGAAAACGTAGGAAGACCTAGGGACATTCCGTTTGTCAAGACGAATATATTTGCAGTCCGTGACCTACCAAAAAGCAGTCGTTTTTTTAATAATCATAATCAAAAAATTTTGGGAATACGAGGTCAACGAAAGATTGAATTATCTTTAAGGAGTAATTAGCGGCTAATTTACAATTGTGAGGTTATCAGACAGCTGACAAGCCTGCTGCGGCAAGGTGACACCGTAACGATGAATTTTTCAGGATCAATCAGGGAGAAGATTACGTAAAAACTTGCATAAGCAATTCTTATCAATTATCATCGACAATACACATTGGCCGGGGATATTTTTCCATTTACATGATGCAACAGTGATATTATTTAAAGCATTATCGATAACAGACGTCGACCGCGTCTCAAAAATTGTACGATTAAAAGAGATCTATTCACGATAGACGAGACGTGTTATGCTTGACTTTCAGCTTTTTTATTCGATAATCGCGGTTCGGTTTGACGAAATCCGCCGATGCTGCGCTCTTACTGCTTGATAACGAAGTAAGATAGACAAGATGTCGGTCATAGATGGAACGTATCTAATAAGAAATAAATTATATTAATCTAGTTTGGCGAACAATCGGAACGGTAAGGTCATCTTATAAAACAGTAAAGATAAGGAAACATGTAACTATATAGACATTTTACCTTTATTCTAAACTACTTGTATAGTACTTATAGAGTATATGAACAGAAATGTAATTTTATTTTGCAGGTTTAATTGAGTCACCATAGTAGCGACATCTTCTTGTATGGTGAACCGACTGATGTAAGAAATTAAGTACTTTCTAAAATTTTCAAATACAGAAACTCTTAAATCTGCCAATTCTTAAATTAGATTTTCTTCCAGTTCCTACATCCCCAGATTTTTAAGTTCAATTTCTAAATCCACGAATCCTTAAATCACTTGATTCCTTAAATTTCCAAACATTCAACTGTCCAAATCTCTAAATTCCCAAATTCATAAATTATCAAATTTGTCAATATATATTCAAAAATTTGTTCACATCTAGTTGTCCAAACTAATTCACCCTCACCACCTCAGTCCACATCCTTTATTTACCACATTGCAATATGAAAAGAAAGTTTCTGTGCAATGCAGAATCTTCTCAGAGATCTCCCCACTATCATAAAACAACCAGCAAAATGATCAAAGAGACCGTAGAAACCTCCAGTGTCGATTTCATTAAAATCCTCCGAAACGCGGTGGAATAAATGGCTCGCGAGTGTCCTGCTGAAAAATCGGATCCAATCGGATGCATCAGCGAAGAAGCCGTTCTGGCAAGACGGAGATGGAGAAACGTACTTAACGAACGTAGAAGTTCATTAAAAGCGAAACGACATTAGCCGACCTAAAATCAACTCTCCGACGATTCCGCTTACGCCTGCTTCCCACCTGAGCGCCGTCAGCTCCACAGGTGAGGCAGAGGAAGAAGCATCTGGATGAGCCCGAAGAGTCAAAGGAAAGAGAACCGGCATAAAACAGAGAGAGAGAGAGAGAAAGTACAGAAGATATAAAAGGAGGCGGAGTGGGGTTGCAACAGGAGGAGAAATCGTGTCGCAGTTCTCCGAGCAAAGAGGCGAAAAAGAAAGAGACGGGTCCGCCGATAGGAAATAGATCCTCGCGATTGGCGGTGGTGACGAGGATCAAGAGGAGGTGAAGCCGAGGCGCGCGAACGGGGATGAAAAAAAAAGGCCCATCTCCTCACGGGAGATTGTCTTCCTTCGGGTGCTCGTAGAGCCCCTTTCGGTGCCGGCTGTCGTTAGCCTTAATAGAAACCACTCAGCGACTATGAATTGCCTACCGATTATCCTGCAAATTTCATTATTTTCCCGCTGGAACGATGCTGCATTGGTCGATCGTCTCGGGGCGTTTTCTTTGGGCCGAGGAAATTTCCTTCGTCGACCGCGAGATTAAGAATCGTGTCACCCGGTGAACTTTACTTGATACGTCACTGTACGCGGTCCCTCCTTTTTATCTCACGCTAACATTCGTGGCCATCGGTTTGATTAGCTCATTTTGTAATAATTAAATATGCTGATACACTTGAAAAAATTTGTCTGATACTTTAACCATTTGGTAGTGGTACTTCATATAAATTTAACACTGCTTTTACGACAATTTCATTTTTAACCTATAAGTTAATTTTCCTGTAAACAAAATTTTTTTACGATTTGTCAGGTGCAACTAATCACAGCTACAATGTTACAGACAAAGAAAGTTAAAATGTATAAATCGTTGACTATGCAAATACTTGATCTCCAAATTGAAGCGTGTTCAAAATTCGACTAAAATCACCGCCGAAGTACTCGTCAAAATGGGGTTAATTCAGAGACAACTCGATTCGATTTTGTACAGGTATGATTTTTTGTTTTCAAATTCCTTTTACAATAGAATACGAAAATATTACAAAGCTCGTAAGAAGACATTGTTTAAAATCGCACAATGTACAAGGGTGATAGAAATGTTTCTAAACATCTCCATTCTAAGAAAGATCCTAAACGATCGGTTGAATAGGGTGGAAAGTTTCGGTGCATTGAATGTCCGCGTTAATACACCGTTCACGAGATAGTTTAGTATCTTATTCCCGCGGCAAAAGTGGGCCCTTCACGCCCCAAACGTTACCTAATTGGGTGCACCCCGTGGTCGTGGCATTATACGGGGTGTCAAAATACCTCTCTCTACCTTTGGTAATCCTCCTTTCGTGGCACCGTATAGATCGTTCTCGTACCCCTCCGTGGTCTGACCTTCCTCGTTGGGACAAAGAATGTGCATGCTTGTATCTCAAAGCGGCCGACCGAATGGAATGCACAATGGAATTGTCGCCACACGTCGTTTCGAGAAGTAAGAGACGTTTCCTTCACCTCGTCTGGCACGTTATAAGCCGTCTCTTAGAAAGAGACCCTCTAACAGAAGTGCTTTCCCAAGTGTAACATGTGTTTACGTATGTTTCTCCTTCCACCATAGCGAAACCCCGTGTCACCCTCTGCCCACCTTACCTTCCTCCTCCTTCCACACCCTTTGTCGCGTGTTAAGTTCTTCAACGTTTTCTCCTCTCCGCGCTGAAGGCTCTTTCTTTCGGGCTCTCTTGATTTCTCGTGTATACGATCGCGAGAAGAGTTTTGAGACAGTCGTGCGAAGAAAGGGCAATTTTATTGTGCTGGGATGCGAAATCAACCGATCTTGCTTTACAAACGGATCGGTTACAGTCATTGGCGTAACTTTTTATATGTTGGATTTTTCAACTTGTTTGCAATTTTGATTGTGGAACTTTCAACGACTTAGAGGGACAACTTGAGGGACAACTTGAGGGACAACTTGAGGGACAACTTGAGGAAAGGACAGCTTCAACTTGTTTGCAATTTTGATTGTGGAACTTTGACTTGGAGGGACAATTTGAGGAACAGACAGCTTCAACTTGTTCGCAATTTTGGTTATGGAACTTTGAACGACTTAGAGGGACAACTTGAGGGACAACTTGAGGGACAACTTGAGGGAAGGACAGCTTCAACTTGTTTGCAATTTTGATTGTGGAACTTTGACTTGGAGGGACAATTTGAGGAACAGACAGCTTCAACTTGTTCGCAATTTTGATTGTGGAACTTTGAGCGCCTTAGAGGGACAACTTGAGGGAAGGACTTGACAAACTTTTATTCGCTCCAACTCAAAATTGATTTTAATTGGTTTTCGAAATTTTAGAATGTTTCAAAATTCTGCAGTTGTGAAGTACCAATGTTCTAAATTTCCAAATTCTTAGTCACAAAATTCCAAATCGTCCAAGTTCTGAAACGACGAAATCCCAAAATCCTTGTAATTCAGAAATTCAGAAATTTCAACCCCTTGAAGTATCAAGAGCCTAAAATCCCAAAATTCTAATATTGCAACACCTTCAATTCTAAAACCACAAAATCCCAAAATCCTTGAATTTCAGAAATACAAAAATTTCAAGCCCTTCAAGTACCAAAAGCCTAAAATCCCAAACTTCTAATATTGCAACATCCTAAACTCCCCAAATCCTAATATTACAACGTCGTAAAATCCTAATATAAATCCCAGAATCCTAAAATCCTGTAATCTTAAAATACCAAAACCCCAAAATCCAAAAATCCAACTAGTAAAATCCCAAAAGTGGAAATTCTCAATTACATGGAAGTATACGCCAATGGTAAGAACTTCAGCACGAACGCGATTCGATGTCACGTCACATGTAAGAGAAAATTTCGTGGTTCCCTTTACTTCCCGTCAATGGCTGCGCTTCCTTTTACATTTTTCCACGATTTACTCGAAGGTATTGAACCGGATTTCGACGAGAATATACGTTCGCCATTTTCTTTATTGTTCGTGTAACGGCGGTATTAAGAAGGTGCTAAAGAGAAAATTCTGATTTAATCGAGAGGCTTCAAGGTTGGACGGTCGGGGTTGAAATCTGATTTGACCTTTTGATGGAACACGCTTTTAGTTGGCGCCTTTTCCAACTTCAGCCTGGCTAACAGAATTACACCGAAGGACCGATAATTGCTGATAATTCGGTGGAACTTCGTTAAGACGCTCATCTGGGTCGGGACGAAATGCTTTCATTCGATTATTACTCGATTTCGATAATGCGATTATCACGTTCGCGCCGTGAATCGATTACGTATTCGTCGAGGTCGAACTCGAATCACGGATCAACGTGACTCGCGAAAGAAACAGTGAATTTTGCTGAAATCAAAATGGAATTTATTCGCGTTCTCGTTTGACGCGAGAAAATGAGACCGTGCGTTACAATTGTTCGCTAATTACACGAAATATTACATTCGTAATTAAACGGTTAATTCCGAACCAAAATGGGGTAACTTTTACGTCAGTTCATTTAAATTTTCTTCGACATTATGGAACGCAGCTTTTTCATTATTATAACCATGGAGATGGCTCCGAAATGGTAGCATTAAATCGTATATACCGAAATAATGAACGAATCAAATTAAAATTATATTTTCTCTGCAAACGCATCAGGGTGTGGTAATAATTTCGATATAACGAAAATTTCCACCCTTAACGAACGTTGTCGCTCTGAAAAATGTCAAGCAAGCTCTGTCAATACGTAACGGATTACTTGTAAATAAATGCAAAATTAAACGACAATTATTTGAAAACGAATTTAATTCTCGTTTTAAGTGTTACTCCGAACAGAGTACGAAACCACCCCTTCGGTACGTCTCCGATTGCATTCTTTATCCTAATTAGGTTTACGAAGCTTTAGGCCTCGACCGGCCACCAATTATTGGTAATTGCGTAAAGATGTCACTTGGTAAGCGGATTGCTGGCGGTTTTACAGCATTGTACTCTTCTAAGCCACACCACGAGGCTGACAAGAGGAAGGGGACCGTTGCTTCTCGCTTCCCCCTCGAACGCCAACAATGACCCAACACGTTCATTTTTCTCCCCCTGAGACGGCAAGAAACTGTTTTTCTTTCGAGGGGTGATCGTGCGAGACCTCGGTAATTCCTTGTGCCACGTCTTTGATTCAAGTAGTCACAATGTAATTTTTTAATTATTTTAAATCGTTCATTCGCATTTAGGACGTAGAAATTGAATAACTTACATATAAGTGCAATTTATTTTTACATATGAATTTTTTTTGGGGAACACTATGGCTACAAGATAACAATTTAGGCATGTAGATATTTGAGGTGTAAGGATTTGGATCCTAGAGATTTGGAATCTAGGAATCTGAGGTGTAGATGTTTCGGGACATGAGGATCTGGAGTTATAGGAATTTACGAACATAGGTATTTGAGGACATAGGGATTTAGGGACGTAGGAATTTGGGAACATAGGTATTTGAGGACATAGGAATTTGGGAACATATGGATTTGAGAACATAGACATGTGGGGACATAGGAATTTGGTAACGTAGATTGAGGACATAGGAATTTGGGAACATATGGATTTGAGGACATAGAGATGTAGCAACGTAGGAATTTCCGGATATACGAATCTGAAAGTATAAAGATTTAGACACCTAAAGAACCTAGAAACCTAGAAACCCAGAAACCTAAAAACCTAAGAATCCACACATCTACAAATCCACATATGTATAGATCTAAAAATTTAGGACTACACATGCAGTTATAACATATCCACATATATCGCCATTCAATATACATATAAAATCCTCAATTTTAGACAAAATACTTGAATTGACCCGTGTCCAGTTAACGATCGTCGGACAAAATTGAGAAGGTGCACACAGGCACTGCAAAAGATATTTGCAAGAGCAGGTTGTATCTGCAGTGTCGTTTTAATTACACCCCGAGCCATTACGGATCCCTTGAATATTTAATAGCTCCTCGAAAAAATAGAGCGAGAAACAAGCTGTAACAAATTCACGGTTACTCAGCGACTCGCCAGCTAGATTGCATCAACCGTGAGACAATTAGCAACGGCATTCTAGGAACGTATACAATTAACACTTCATCAACGATGAACAATCAGCTGCATATACATAGACATTTACATATGAAATTGTCTAAGTATCTTCAAATTTCCCTCTTTTAAATTTGTATAATTTTTATAATTGCTTCTTCGTGAATATCAAATCTGTGATGTGAAGAAGATTATACACTTGATATATATTAATATTATACACTTGATTATAATTAAAACAGCATGTATCTATGCATTTGACACGTGTAAGTGAACAAGGTTTACACATACCTATTTATACATATATTGTGTATTTTGAATATATTATTTGTAGACTTTGATGTATTATAAATAAACGAACGCAGCTTAATTACGATAAAACGAAGCGAGGAAATTGATGCTATCGCGTACTAAATCCGCGTGCGTGATTTATTTTACACATTTATAAAGTCCAGTGATGTACGAACGGAGGTTTCACAACGCTTTTCAAAATTGTTTCAAAATCTCTAATTTCGAATCAGCAGTGTCCCGGGATACACCGATTTGTTTTACTTTATCGCGTCGCGTTTTCATCAGGCGTAACGACCAAGTGTCACGGATAACCGGTGCTTTGCTCCACATCGGTCCCGCGCAGAAATTGAATTAGCTTCTCAGGGCGAAATTGAAAAATCCCTTAAACCGAGGCAACGTGAGCAAAAGTGGCTGTAGAGAACAGAAGGGACAGCGAAGAAGTGCGGTCCCGAAGGACGAATAAGGAGAAGAAATAAGATAGAAGAGAGAAAAAGAGAGAGAGAGGTCGGGTAAAAACTCAGGGCACCGCGAAAACTCGTTTAAAGATGAAAGGCCGGCTAACGACTTATTTTCGATAAGGAAAAGTTAAGGCACTTGCCCCACGCCCTCTGCGGTTCGCTCGAAAACGGAGGGGGCGAAAACTTGAACGTTTCTCGCGAGGGGTAGTTTTCCCCGTTCGACGATGTCGCGCTTCTTCCCGTCTCGCTCTTGCGTCCCGGCAAAAACACAACAGTTGCGCGGGACTCAACTCAATTGCCATGTCAAAACGATGTGAAATGGGATTGATGTAATTTGGTTAGGCGCGCACCCCCGTCCTCCCTCGTTTTCTCTGTTCCGTGCAACCCCCGCGGTGTACCGTTTATACCCGTTCCCGTCACTGTCCTCGTCCACCGGGTGTTTCGCGACAAACGACTCGATTCAGGGCTGATTCTAATGACTTATGAAGTCAAGCCAAATGACCGAGGCTCGCCCTCTTATGTACAGTCCACGACAAATCTTCTAGAGACATTACAACTCCTGCAAACGTTCCACTCGATTTTTACGGATTTTTATTGCGTGCAGAATTTTTGCCCGTAGGAATTTCGGGATTCGGAGAAATTGGCATTTGAGTCACGTTGACATTTCGGTTGCATATAGAGATGCAATGAAATCTAGGGATTTGGTGATTTAGACATTTTGATGCATGTGGAGATACAGGGAAATCTTGGCATTTGGTGATTTGTACATTTCGGTGCATAGGCATTTGCAGATTTGGGAGAAGCTTAAGAATACAGGAATTTTTGAATAGGTTAATGTAAGGGTGCAGGAAGTTTTGGAATTTATAAATCTACAAATTTAGAAATTGAGGGATTTGATGAGTTAGGAACTTATTTAAAGATCTGAAAAAGTAAGAACATAAGTTTGAAGTCCTACGTAATTAAGAAGACCTTGAGATTTGAAGACAATGTAATCTAGAAACCTTCCTAGGTCTTCAATCTAGTAACGTGAAGACAAAAGTTTGATGTCTAAGGTCCTGAGGACTATTTGTAAGGACTAGTTTGTGAACTTGAACATTCCGGAATCTAAGAATTTCAAAATATAAGAATTGAGAAAACCTGCGAATTTCAAACCTTGCAATTTTAGTAACAAGAAGTATTTGAGAAATCAGATATCTAGGGATGAGAAACTATTAAAATAGAAACCTAATTTGTAAATACAATGAAAAATTGAAAGGTATAATTTGAACATCAAAAAATGTTGAAACGTGAAAATTTGGGGAATTGTAAAGTTTACATAGACGTGCTTGCACCCGAGTGTACCGTGTTTTTACGGGCTCGTCTCACCCCCAACGGGACTTTCGATAACTTTCGACCTCCGCGACGGACAAATCGAATAATTTCGTTCGTTCCCGTTTAGTCTCTCTTGGCTGTCGCGTATAACTTGTATTATCGTTCGTTTTGTCGGGGCACAAAAGGAGGGGTGTGGGAGGAGGGTTGACTCGCGACAGAGATTGCCGGGCGAAGAAATCGAGAGACAGCGCGATTTGATTGTTGCTCGTTACGGAAGCCGGTTCCATTATCTTCCCTTATTATATTTGCAGCGACTAGTCCGCCACCCTTGCGCACACTCAGCTGAAACGTTTTCTGTTTGGCGAAACGTTCCGGTGTGGCAATATTGTTAGAAACTCGGTGATGTGCAATCTCCACGAGCGAGTTACCGTATTGCACTTTCGTTAGGGTTGTTCGAACTTTCTCCTTATAAAATTATCTACTAATCGATTTCGTACGAAGATCATTTACAATTTGTTATCTATTTCATATGAAAATAAATATGTTAAAATTTGTTATCGATTTCGTATGAATATTTGAAACGTATCGTTTGTTGAAAATGTCTATTTCACATGATAATATATACTGACAGTGAGTGAGCATTTGTAAATACTTCATTTGTCATTCTTTCGTGACATATTGTATACGAGTCATCTTCGCTGACGTCATATGTTAAGAATAAAAAGCTTTTGAACAGTTCTTGATAACTAATTATTGCTTGTCATGTATTTGCATATTTCTGTATTAATTGAACAGCAAATGTATAACGAATGTTAATCAATCATAAGATTTACAACTCACCCCCTTTTAGAGTGGCGGTAAGGAACGTAAAACTAGTTAAATGATTCTAATGAGTCACACAAATTATTCTTTCGATGGTGTAATTGTCTCATTAATTTTAAAGAATACAATGTGGAGCATTGACGTTTAAAAATAAACGTTTTCGAGTTTTTTGGAGGTATTTGTGAAATCGCCCCGATTCGCCGTGGTAAACCTCATTAAACTTCTATTCCGGTTAGCCGGTACTTGCCTCAATGGCCGATAATAGGTTGGCCCGATGGAAAAATGGCGGCGACTAATCAGCCGCGCTCTGGAACCACCGGTAAAGAAGAGAAAAAAATCGAACAGCGGAGGGAAAAGCGAAAAAAGGAAAAACATCGACGGAGGACCGGTTAAAATCGAGTATCACGAACAATCGTCCCATTAATCGTGCGGTACGATCTAATTAATTCCGGCGATGTCGAGAGAACGCGACTAATTAGATTCCCTCGTTAAATAACGGTGCCAAAGTAACCCCGTGAATAAGGAAACTAATAAGAACCGATTCCGAAGTGTTTCGCAGCTGTGCTCCGGGGATAGTTTGATCAGCACTTCGAGAACCCGTTCAAGAGACACGTTTAACCGAGTTAAGTTATTTCGCGCGGCAATTTCGCTATTCCTGTCTCGAAATTCCCTAAAAGTTACCTAATACGATTTGTCGGGTTATACAGAGTGATACGCATTGATGCAACTAGATTTTTAACGAGGATCTGAATATCCACGCGTTAGATCGCCGTAGAAGGCAAATTCGTCAATTTATAAAATTGTAAGATAGCAAATTTGAAAATTAAGAATTTAGTAAATGAAAATTGCAGAATTGGAGATAAGTTTGAGAATGTAGAAAACCGGAAATTAGGAATATATAAAATTGAAAATAAGTTGGAAAGTTGGTGGCGCATCTTCGTAATAAACGAGTTGGCAATTCGCGCAGAATCTGTCGCGTAATTGTCTGGTAATCTGTTTATGTTAACGAGTTAAGCTGAAAATTTCAGTCGGAAAAGTTTCGTGGAAAACTAGCCTTAACGAAGGAGCAAGTGCGCGGCAATGAAAGCTGTACCGTGGCGATTACGGGGGTAATTGCATCCCCCGGAAAGCGAGCGCTTTTGCAGGCAGAATTATCCGATTTACTTGTATTTTCGTCGGGTAACGTTTATTCTTAGACAACGTTAACGTGGAAGGTAACGAGGACATGGCGGAAGTCGTCGGACTGGTCGCCGTGAAAGCGTAAGGATGCCAGGACGACGACGACGACGACGACGGCACTTTGATCGGTAACCTCGTTTATGGTGACGCTGGACACAGAATGTAGGAAACACCGATAACACCGGTGACGGAAATATCGACTTTTGAGAGCTGCTACGAGCATCCCCTCCCCTTGCCGGGGTACATCAGCCCCTGGCAAATCACCCCATCATAGCGGACCTCTCGTTCGCTCGCGGGAGACGAGGACGAGCGGTAGCGAAGGGGCGGGCAAAGAGGGGAAGAGCGCGAGCGAGTAGAGGAGCACATGCACGAGGAGAAGAGAGGATCGACGAGAGCTGAACGACGTCGGTCCTGGAACGTGGAACGTGGGCTGCAGAGGGGCAGAGGGAGCGACCGACCGCCCTGGTGGCGGTTGAAAGAACCAATTTTGTCCTAATAGAAAAATCCCCAGCGCCGAACCCAATTTATAAACCCGCAAACATGGCTGGCGGAGGGCGCTCGTCTCGCCTCGTCTTGCCTCCTCTCACCACACCACCGAATCCCGACACACAACGCCGTCGAACATCGGATTTATAAAGCCGAGTCAGCCGAGCGTACGCGAAAATTCCGCTCGCGTAAACGACCACGCCGATGATCACCATCGACTACCAAGACCTACGCCGGGGCCGTGAATACCGGGAACCGGCAGAAAAGCGAAGGAAAATTGTCTGCTGCCTTACGCATCGCGGAATTTGATCCCCGTGCAAGCTGGAAGCTCGTGCGCTTGATAAACGAGCCGGATGAACTCTGTTAGCGTGATCTCGTTACTCGGTCTTCGCTCGACTTTCGCGGATTCCACCTGTCGTCTCGCTTCCGGACTACTTCAACAGACATTACTCGACGCCTGCCGACGTTCGTCGACTGTTTCGGAGGAGACAACCCAGACAATTTTATAATTGACGCTCCTCGCGGATTTATTGCTCGACAAAAATTCTCTCGACGCAATTGCGTTCAAACGAACGCTCCACGGGTGTAATTGTTTCAGAGCTTTTCAGGCTATTGGGATTTCAAGTCATTTTTTTCATTTATACTTGCAATTGCATGTGGAAATCGACGTACAATGTCATCTATTGTAATGAATACGTATACTTATCAAAACAAATGTACACTTATGAAAAAGACATTATGTAATTCCGTTGGCGAGCATGGTCACGGTGATCACATAAGTGAGGTTATGTAAGAATTACCATCGTTGAGAGTCAACTTTCTTAACTAATATTTAATAATTGAAAGAACAGTTCCAATCAAATTTCTTGTTTAGTAATTTGAAGATAGAAGATTAATATCTTGGATCTAATATTGTGCTTCTTGAGTTAGGACTGAAGCTGGGACTTCGGTTTTAGTCAGAAGAAAAATTTACAAAACAGCAGGGTCAAATTGACGATGTTATGTGTTATAGAACATGATCTACATATTCAAAAGATTCAGTATGACAGATGATCGAACAAACACCAAATATCAAAGCTGAATTTAACCAAACTAATTAAATTAATATGTAACCAAACAGAATTAAATATCTCAAACATCATAGTAAACTGCACATATCTAAAAAGTGTACAGAAGGAAACTATGGAGATCTTATTAAAATGCTAATCTTATAAAACGTCCTACTAAAATTCTCAAATGTTGGAGCAGTAAAAGACGAGTAGAAAGGTAGTGGCGTAAACGACGCATTAAAATATACGAGGAGCGATCGTGTTGACTCTGTTCGACGATCCAGCAACGATACCCGTTGACAAAAATCGGGTTGCAATTATAGCAAGCACGGATCACCGTTGGTAACAAGTAATAATGATCAAAGGGAGAAGCAGAGAAACATAGAGAGCAAGGAGAGACTCGGTAAACGGAACACATGGCCCGAAAGGGTACTCCGGTATCGACTACAAAGGTATCCAACAGGGATAAATACGTCGGCAACTTGCAGCGCACGCCTAGCGCGTTTCTGCCGGTGTATCTTGCACATATGCACGCAGCAGGAAGCGAGCTTGGTCCATCTGCAGCGATCCGATTTGGCGACAAAGCCCGTAATCGATTTCAAATTTGATAACGCCTAACAGTGGACGCGTACGAACGAGTGTGCGAACACGCGAGTACCTACCCCTTAGCCACCCCTTATCTCCACGGTTTATCGTTCGTCTTTGATTGATCCGCTCTTGATCGAATTAGTACCCTCGCTGTATCGAGCGTTTCAGACACGGCGAAATCGAAAAGTAATAGAAATGACTGGATGCTGATGACGATGTAATTGCACGGATAAAACGAACGCGATTTATCATTACTTCTCTGACCTTATCGATTTTTCTATTGTTTCTCGACCATTTTGAAACGAAAGATATTTTACGTATCTTCGAAAAGGAGAGTCGAGAAGAAATTTGAGTGGTGGATCTGAGAAGTCTCGTGTATTTTTACCTAATTATCCCAGAATAAAAGCGACAAATAAAGTGCTTATTCCAGAACTTCCCTGAGGGCACACAAAGAAAATTCCATTGTACGAAGTGTTCGGTGAAAAAAAAATACGTGTCTACCAATGCCGCGAGCGTGATGCACAAACGAACGAGATTCAGCAACACAATGGTGGTCGTCGATCTCTCGGAACGGTGTCGCGGGAAACGTCCAAAATCGCGGCGAAATCTCCTCGACGCCTGCGTTATCGCCCCCGTTTCATCAGGGCAAAGGCGAGAGGGCAGAGAGAAAGACAGAGAAGGACAGGGAACCAACGGCCAAGTGGGAGAGACAACGATTTGGCGTGTACAAAAAGCACAAAATTAAATTTCGGTCCCCTCGCGTACGCAATATACGAGGCTTGGTGTATTCCAGCCGGGAAGGGACGCGAGGTCCTCTCCAATGGCGTTTAGCGGTACGTTAACTATCATTCGGTCTCGCCCTGGGGCCAATTCGCTAACCCGTGTTTACCGATGCCCAGGGCGCTGTTAAATAAACTACGGGGACGAGACCTAGGGTCAGACAGTCGTACGCGCGATTAAAAGCGTAACCATCAACGGGAACCACTTGGAGGAACGCGATCATTCGAGACCCGGGACCTACTCTTATCACACTGCAAATAAATCATCACTCCCGGCAGACTTTGGGGTTGTAATCTGAATGCATGTTGCAATTTGGGAAGCTCCTCGGGATCAAGGGTATTTGGAAATTTGGTGTTTAGAATTTGAGGATTGGGGAATTTCGAGGGTTGGAATATAGGATTTGGGTACTGGGAAATTTGAGAAATGGAGAATTAGAGAATTCGGAGAAATTTGGGGATTTGGGGATTTAGGGGTTTAAGCATTCAGGAATGTGGGAATATATGAATTTGAGAATTTGAAGAGTTGGAGATTTGAGAATGTGGAAATTTGGAGATTTAGAAATAAAGTTGACTAAGTCGGCTACCCATCACCTTCTGTATCGATACCAAAAACCGAGCATGTACATGATCCACGACAGAAATCACCCCCGAGTCATCATAACCGAGCGGCAATTATCCATCACCTCGTCTACCAATAGCAATTCGATCGCAGCTCGTTGACACGATCACCTCCGCCCAATCAAAACGAGTTCTCTAACCGGGTCTGTTGCGAACACAATGATATGCCAATCGACAACCGGTGGTTAACTAATTTGGCCCGGTGACGTCTCGACGAGCGCGTCTCGGCCGTTCGAAATTGACGCGACTCGCTGAAACGCGGAGTGTACAAGAAGGAAATGGTTGTGAACCGGCACGAGAGCGAGACGCAGCTCGGAGATGGTTGACTTGATGAAATCATGCCGCGAGAATTAAACGGGGGATACCCGTGGCGTGTGTCGTCGTCGTCGTCGGCGTGGCGCGGCGTGCGGAGCCGGACGACTCGGCTCGAGCTCCAATTGGCGGGAGCAAGACAACGGTAGGAGTTGACTGCAGTGTATACACAGTTAATTAAGCCGGAGTACCACGGAGGATGATGGAACAGGGACGAAGAGGAGCCAGGAGGACGCCACGGACAGAGAGGTGTACACCGGAGAAAGAGAAGGGGTCACACTGGAACGAGACAAACGTCCATGAACGCTCCACAGCCAGAGAGGGACGAACAATTTTGTCCTGTGGGCTGCAAAGGTAATTTGCTCTCTGGATATGCAGTCTCAGTGACTCTCAACTTCATCCTTTTACTCCTTCGAAAACGCTAATTTGCACACTCTCGGACACCCCGAACGCATCCGTACAAAATACAATTTTTTGCGTTCAACCTTTTAGAAATTATTAACTCATTTTACGGAATACACCTTGTCCGAATTTCACCCGTTTTATTGTCAGTACTATTTGGATAATACTTATACGGTCCATACGGTCAGAATGTTTGGCCGTATCACAAAATCGAGTTATGAAGGAATACACCCTATGAATTTCTGTGTTTCATTTCGAAGTCACAGCAAGTTTTCACTGCTTCATCTAACGATAAGTACATCTTTTTCTACCATCCCATTACATTCATAGATTGCATCTACTACCCATGCAGGACACACGCCATTAACAATTTAAATACCTGCAGCAGTGTATTTTAACCTTTCTTATCATACTCCCTGAGATATGTAGCTTTATGCTTATTAACAATTTAGATGTCTGAAGGACTAAAAGTGTCTACCTTCTTTACCACCCTCTTTCTTGAGAAACATAGACTCATGCTTATTAACAATTCATATGCCTGAAGGAGTGGAAATTGTACCTTTTTTAACATCCTCTTTCTTGGGACACATAGACTCATGCTTATTAACAATTGTGGTGTCTGAAGAACTAACAATTTTTATCTTTTTTACCACCCTCTTTGTTGAGACACATAGACTCAGGCTTATAAATAATTTTGGTGTCTGAAGGACTAAACAGTTTTACCTTTTTTACCACCCTCTTTCATGAGACACATAGATTTATGGTTATTAACAATTTAGGTGTCTGAAGAACTAAAAATATTTACCCTTTTTACCACCCCCTTTCTTGAAACACATAGACTCACGCTTATTTACAATTTAAATGTTTGAGAAACTAAAAATTGTTACCCTCTTTACCATCCTCTTTTTTGAGACACACAGACATCTGCTTATTACCAATTAAGGTGTCTGAAGAATTAAAAATTTTTGTCTTCTTTATCGTTCTCTTTTTTCAAATACATAGTCATATTTTCTAACAATCATGTACATCAGAGAAAATTTGAAGCGTTTTTAGCATATTCCTAAGATAGAACAGTGATCCTTCGCATATATGGCCGCTTTGATGCCGGACTGTTCATCGATATTACCAGCGTAAACAAAAGCGAACGGCTGATTGGCGGTGCTTTTTCGTGGCGTGGCCGATTTTTCCCCGGCTTTGGCCAGCGCCGGGTTATTGCGCGATTGTCGGCCATTGTCGAAGAAATTGCGAACGCGAAATTGCGTTTTGCCGCGCTGCTATTCTTGCGAACACCGTACCGTCGGCTATCGGTGAATTCGAATTAAAAAGCAATACGAACACGCTTTCGGGATTGTTAGAAATGCGCATTGTGCGCTGTCGCGCAGTCCACTTTCCCGAAACTTTTCTAACTCGATTTCGTACCGTTTCCCTCCCGCAGAAATTCCTTTTTTTTCTATCATTTTCGGGACGATTCTATTCGAGTCGTTATTATTTCTGTGGCACAAACTTCGATCGCTGCGTGCCACGCCACTGGCACTGGGACGAATCGAACCTGGGGAAAAAGCCAAAAATGGAACCTAAATTCGTGGTATTCTCTGCACCGCCGCGGTTTCGCAGACAATGAAATATAATTCGGCGAACTTTCATGTTACTTCGAACGTTTTATCTACTGTGCGAGTTTTTGCAAGATTGCTGATTTATTCAGAATAAATAGAATAAACCAGAAGATTTAATTTGATGAACTTATCTATTAGAATAACTCAATAAATTTATACAAGTTATACACATTTACGATTGACTACGGACCACAAGATTCGATAAATTTTATTGCAAAGGTGTATATTTGAAGGTTAAAAATCCTCGATTCTCAGGCAAAATCCTGTGAATCCCCAAAATTTCCAAATTCGATTTTCCATCTCCTCATTGATCCCCAATAACCCCCTACAATTCTCCAAAAGCCGTATCGATCACCCTATTTGTATGTATCCACTCTTCAAGTATTTCTTCAAGATTACTCGAAGGTGTATACAGAGTACGGATAAACCTTCGGAAATCTGAAGATCCTCGAGTGGACACCCCGCTGCGAGTTTTCCCAAAACCTGTCGCGAAATCCAACAATGGCGACCGCCACCCGTGGCTACCGTAGTCCAAACAAGCTTTTCATCCGCGAAAACATCGACGCGATTTCTTTCATCTTCCCGTTTCGCACCTCGTGATCGTTGCACACGAGCTAGAAAGCTCGTCCAGGGAAAATTGGAGCGTTTCGGTCGGTCTCAATGGCGGCACACAAGAAAATTAGACTTATCTCGGTGATCGAGGTTCGGCTGAAACGCAGCTGCGTGGATTCGCGTGAATAGACGGGCCAGTTTCTCCTTCATTGTGCTCGCGTCCGATTTGCAAACAATTTTCCTCGGTTTGTGTCCGCGTTGCTCCTTTCGACGGCCTCGACACGCGCCATTGTAAACTACCGATCGCCGATCTACAAGACGGCCACCACAATAAGCCTCGTGATTCTCTACCAGCCGTACAGATTTTAGGTAATTTCCAGCAGATTCGATTTTGTCCCTTTATTGGAGAATGGACTACCCTATGGCGGGCTCTTACGAGCGTATGAAATCTTCTGCATCGATGGACGCGGAGAATAAACGATTCTTATCTCGGCTGCTACGATCGGCAGGAGTGGTTTATAGAATTCTCTTTCGATCTTTAAATGAACGTAATGAAATTGTGAGAGCAGATTCATTGTATCACGTGTGTTGCCATGTGTTATACCTGTTATAGTCAAGTACTCCGTGTGTGGTATATCTCTGTTACGTAAGCAGAATGTGCATGTTTATCGTGTACTTCATACCTTTTTTTTCGTGTTAAGATCATGTATTTCATACGTATATTTCATGTTAAAATCATGTACTTCATACGCGGATTAGACGTTGCAGTCATATATGTACTTCATACGTACATTTCATGCTAAAATCATGTACTTCATATGTGTATTTCACGTTAAAATCATGTACCTCATATGTGTATTTTATGTTAAAATCATGTACTTCATACGTGTGTTTCATATTAAAGTCATGTGCTTCATACGTGAATTTCATGTTAACATACACATTTTTAAACAAGAAAGGTAACTACAACACTACAGTAGAACTACAACGAAAAAAAAGAATGCAATGAAAATCGACGTTAAAAATAAAGAAATAAATTATGTAGAAAAGAATACTTGAAATTTGACGAACGAAAGGCAAAACTTGGAGGAGTTTGAGATAAATCCGTTTATCTTTCGGTCAGGACAGTATCAGCTGCCTGCAATACGTCAAACAGGTTAAAACGTTTAACCGTCACGTCTACCTGAGAGTTTTTCGGGATAACGAGAGACGAAAATAAAGAAAGAGAGCTGTCTACGAAGGAACCCCTGAGTTTCAAGTCGAGGATCAACGTTCAGGAAATTAGCTAAAACTGGAGCTAAGTGCTGCCGTTGCTTCTTAACCGGGCCAGGCACGAAATAATCGCTTCGATCCAACTCTCGAGTTCGGTCCCTCGATCCTCTGGCAGATATTTATCGCGGTAAGTGGGATCCGGTTAAATGCAACTTCTGATCTGATTTCTACCAGGACCTAAAAGCCTTTTCCCTACTCCCTGCCCCGTGGACGAACACCACGAGCCAGATTCGAGGCCGAGATTAACCCCATGGAAAACGCGCGGTGCTTGTTAACGCGTGTGTACTCGACGCATGACGGAGCACGTGGGAATGTTGGGTGGAAGCTTCTGAGAGCGAGATAAGACAGATATGGGGATTTTGGGATTTTTATTATGGGGTTTGGGGAATTTAGAAATTTGGGAATTAAGGGATTTGAGGAGTTGAAGACTTGGGGAGTTGAGGATTTGAAAATTTGGGAATTTGGGAATGTGGGCATTTGGGAATTTGAGAATTTGGGCATATAGGAATTTGGGAATTTAGGAATTTGGGAATTTAGGGATTTAGGAATTTAGGATTTGGGAATTTAGAATTTGGGAATTTAGTATTTGGGAATTTAAGAAGTTGGGCATTTAGGGATTTGAGAATTTAGGGATTTGGGAATTTAGGGATTGGGGAATTTAGGATTTGGGCATTTTGGAACTTGGAAATTTAGGGATTTGGGAATTTAAGAATTTGGGTATTTAAGGATTTGGGAATTTAGGGATTTGGGAATGTAGCAATTTGGAAACTTAGGGGTTTAAGAACTTAGAGGTTGAGGAACTTAGGGGTTTGACAACTTTGAAATTTGGGAATTTAGGGGTTTGATATTTAAGAATTTGGAAAATTGAGGGTTTGGGAACTTAGAAGTTTGGGAACATAGGCGTTTGGCAACTTAGGAATTTGAGAACTTAGTGGTTTGGCAAATTAGGAATTTGGGAACATAGGGGTTTGGCAACTTAGGAATTTGGGAATGTAGGGGGTTGCAATGTAATGAATTCGAATTTAAGTATTTGTGAATGTAAGAATTTGGGAATTTGAGAATCAGTGAATTCGGGACTTAGAGACTGAAAATTTTGGAAATTTGAAGAATCCAAAATTTCGAGGTTAGAGAATTAAGATATTCGGAAATTGAAAAATTGAGAGATATTCGTGAATTTAAGAATTTAGAAACACAGATACTTGGAGATATCAGTTCTTGAAAATTTCAAGGTTTCTGAACATAATGAACTTGATCGGCAATGTTGTACCTTGAGAAATTTACAAATTTGAAAATATAGCAGAACATTTAAAAATTTGCATACTTACAACTACAAATATGTATTTAAAGATCGCAATTCACTCCAGTGTTAATATACTGAATCACGACATAAAATCGGATCTGATAGACATCTGTCAGCAGCGAAAATTCACCCATTCATCGAAACGAATTACAAGTCAAATTACAAGCGTAAACGATACTCGTTCGCAAATTTATTCAAAAGTCGAATCATTTCGAGCAAATAGGCGTCCGCGAAACACAGTTCAGCCGTTATTTCGTAGGACAATTATAATCGGGACGCGTGGGTCCAGACGGGAGGCTTTTTCTGTGACAAAAGGAACGTGAATCGGTTCGAAACGTATAATTTGGCTGGATTTAGCCGGATCGATTTTGAACAGCTACTGTTTCGCTACAGGCGGATATCTTTTGTGTCGCGGTTTTGTGGGCGTACACTTCCCCCTGGGCTAAAACGCCAAATGGTAACGACGATACGCGGAATCGAATGTGGAATGGGAAACGGGGATTTGTTTTGTGCACGTTGGTCTTCGGTTGCGCGAACGAAAAAGAAACAACTTCCATGCCGGACGCGCCACGTCCCAGACAACCGAAAACTGTACGGCTCTCCTTGTCTCTTTGTCACGAAGCTAATTCCGAAAGTTTGTGAAAGGAAATCGAGATAAAAATCTGTCGCAGTGTCTGTGGTTCGGCTGCGGTTTCGATCGCCCACTCAAAACGCGAAATATCGAGATCGTTCGGAAAATAACATTGTATCAATCAACCCGTGGTTCACGCACCGTTCTACGTTTATAATAGATACATTCTTCGGTTGCAATTTAATCGAATAACTCAACGTCCATTATACGTCTTTAATATTTTATCAACAAGTTAATATTCAAACTCAAATTTATACTCACATGTGTTACTACTCTGTCATGGTGACCACATGTGAGGACAATTATGTGAATTTTTTTTTTTTTTGTTCATAATTTTCTCGTATATGAACTTTTGCGGAATACAGATAAAACGGCATTTTAATCAAAATTCGTGTGTGAGAATGTTGAGATAACATGAGATGCATATAGGGTTTTGATTTATAAGCATATGGTATATGTCATTGTGTGCTGAATTGTGTGTCAAACTTGAAATATTCAAGTATGCAGATTATGCTCATATATCATATAATATGTATACATGATAAGAACTAAATACATGTGTGTACATGTAAAAATTTCACATATGTTGTTTTCAGTGAGTCTACATCCACATGAAAATTAACGTGCTTAAAAAGCAATATGAAATAATCAATATCTTATGCCAATATCTGTGCTGTTACATGAATATTTTTAAAATCTCACATTCATATATCCATTTTCCATCTGTCTTTTATAATTAAAATTTTTGCTCTATTTTTACGTGATCTTGTAAATCTAGAAGTTATACAAGTTCAGTAAAAGAACCGTGCAGTAAATTGTTCATTATTATAGTCCGTAAGGGTAGAATCTTTCGAAAATCATGCGCAGGATTAATTACTTGTAGGTAATAAACGAGATCACGAAGCAGGAATAGCAATGTAACAGCGTGAAATAGAAGAGAAAGGAAGAAAATTCAGATACCGAGAGATCGAAACGAAGCAATTAGCTCGTGGAGGCGTGATCCCTTATCCTTATCCAGAGTCTTGGCACAACGAGTTAAACGGCTGAGAAGCAATTGTCTTCGAAAAGTCGCCAACGGGCGTCGCGATCCCGGCGGGTGCACGCATAATGCGCGCGGGGGTGGTATCGCGGGCGACAAGTCGGCCCGAATGCGCGCAGCTCGCCGCCAGAAGCGTAGAAGGCTCGGCGTAAGCGGTAAGCTTTAGCTCATTTCTGGCAATTACAGGGAATGCCAGAATCCGCCGCAAGAATCAAGCCGCGCCGATCGGGCGTGTGTGCGGGCACCGTTTACGCGAAGGCAGCCCTGTGTACGGCGGCGTGTGCGCGCCCGCCAACCACCCCGTCGTTGTATCCATCCCTCGAAGCGTTCACACAACCCTCCCGTGCCGCGTACACGAACACGAAATTGGCCTCGTGTGGGTACGGTGTCACAGAAGCCCGACGAAAGCCACCACCTCCTCAACCCCTACGAATTAACCCCACCCAGGCGCCGCGAGGGAGGGTTGATCGTTCCACGAACGATTTGAGCACCACTGTCTCGCCATGTTCTTCGATCCCGGCCCCGATTGGCTCCAGATCCGACGAACGGCCACGCGGATTCGTGGAATCAGGCCACGCCTCGTTCGACAAACGCTGGACCACCTCTTTCCGAGTTTCGCTTCTTCGAGGCGGAGTAGTTGTGTGCTACTACAACAAAGGCCACCCCGTTGCTGCTTGGCCAACCGACTAGTCCTCGTTGGCACGACGCACGCTCAACAACTTCGACCTTAGCCGGTCGACAATTTTATTTCCCTCTGGCCCACCGTGACTGGCTTGCCTCTTCAGGAGTCGACCCTGATGGACGTTGCTTCCACACTGCTCGGATCTACGCGTCATGCGAAAGGGATTTTAGATCGACCGTGATCGAGTCGGTGGACATCCAAGAATAGTTCGCGTTAGGGTCCTGTGACGGATCCAAACAGTTTTTGAATAGTGCGGAAGAACCTGGAGATCAGCTGGTAGTGTCGTGTGGTCAGTCATGGATGGTGGCTGGAGCCATTGGTACCGTTGTCAGGATCGTGTGCCTCTTCGCGTACAAATTGTTCGTTCGACATAGACGTACTTTGTGATAATTGTCGAGGTGGTGTTTGAAGAATCCGATCGTTCAAACAGTCAAGTGTTCTCGTAGACATTGTCAAGGGTTGAGAGCATCACGTGGCAGGGGTGAGACCTCTCAAAATGCGTTTTGTAATCGAAGACACGTGTCATGAACAGTTTCGTGCCTCGATCGAACACTAACGGCGTTTAACAAGGATTCTCACCGACGATTCGAATAGCGGGAGATCAAGGTTCTGGGTTCTCTACGATGGATTCGCAGCAGTTGGTTGACACAGCCTCTCAGAACAGTCAGGACATCGTCCTGCCGAAACCCGCGAGCAGCACACCGAGACACAGCATCGACGCTATCCTTGGACTGGCGAATAACAAAAGGAGCCATCAAGAGATGGAGGATAACGCTAGAGACACCCAGGAAAACACTGGTAACGTTTCATTCTACCCGTCAGGTTTATTCCCTTCTGATTTAGTCTGTTCAGAATAATTGGATCAAACGTGAATCTTGCATTGGATTTATCTGATTTTACTCGGACGATGTTTGTCACGATGAATCGTGAGAAGGTTTACAGCACTTGTGGGGTTTGCGAAGTTGTCGCTTCTTGTAGCTTTGATAACTTTGCGCAGGTTAGGTTAAATATGATATGCTAGAAAGTTTGTGAACCATGCGACATATGATCCGATACTTGGCAGAGTTGAAATGCAAAGTGATGAATTAAGTTAATTATCCGTTGAGAAATTTAGTACTTTAGTTCTGTTTTCTTGTTATCGATTTGGATAACAGCAATTATATTTGTATCTTATTATTGATTCATTATAGTCCAATTTAATTAAATGTAATATTTAATGAAATGTGTCGTCCCAACCTTTTTTCATTTCGTTAAATTAATGGCAAGACTTTAACTCCTTCGACGGACTTATACTTTAATTTAATTGTTGATTAAATTGTTGATCATTTGAATATCAGAAGTTTAGTTCATAACTGGAAAAAATGCAATGCTAAAAATGATAAATACCTTACAAGTTATGATAATGAAATTTTTTAGTTCAAAGGGGTGCATCCTGCGATTGCAATATTTGGACAAGCATGAAAGGGTGCACGGTAATTGATTTACTAACTTTTTGTTTAATTAGAAGAAGTGATGTATAAAGGCAGAATTGGTGTATTTGAATAATTAATTAGAGAATTAATTGAACGATAGAGACGATAGCGAACGTCGCACGATCTGTCCGACGGACTGGTTCACGCATGAGCCGACATCGAGCGTGTTCCTGTTGCTACCCCTGTATTAGATCCAGGACACTGGATCCCAAATCCCAAAACGGCTCAAGTTACCCTCGGAGACTTATTAACAAAGCAGCTTCGATCAATCATTTCATCCAATTACTGGTTTCGCTATTATCCTTCGCTCCAATCGAGAACCTCAATGTAATCGGGTATCAAACCGCAGGAGTTTCGATCAAAATTCACATACATTTTAAACTCGGTATTATTTTATCGTCGTAACAAGAATCGAATAAAATTGTAAATCAAGCTTGGAACTTCGGGCTGTCGTTTTAATTCGTTCAACAAACGTTCCGTTTGTGATCATCGGAGATAGAAGAGTGGTTCGATACATCACGATTAATGGAACAAATAAATTGCTGTGCGTATACCGGGCCGATCGAGGCAATTAATAATACGCTAGTTAGGCAAATTAAGATGACGCTTGCGATAATACTCTCCTGACAACCTTAATGCCTCTTAGGCGTTCGCTAATTGCACGAATGCATTAGCACTTTTTTGTTCGCGTTAGAAATCGGGAAATAATTGCGCGCAGATCAGAATGTATATCTCGATGTATAATTTTCATTTTTTAAATAACTTCATTACGTTTCTTTTGCGGAACTTTAATAGTGGTGTTGTTATGTTTTTCTTATTTAATAATGGGGTGATGCATTTGTGCGTGCAGTTATGTAAAAATTTACATTTTCAAATAGATCTCTATATCTTTCGATCTACGTTACCAGGTTTCTATATCTCTATATTCCTAGATCCTTGTTTTTATGTCCCTATATTCCAAGGTTCCTATTTATACATGAACTCCTATCTATACATCTCTTTATATCTTCTTGTATCTTTATATTTCTGTACTTCTAGATTCTTATATTTCTGGATCTCTATACTCCTAGATACCTATATCTTTAAATCCCTAGACTCCTAGATCCTTACATTCCTGAATCCCTACTTCTCTACACTATGTGTCTATATCCTCTACATCCACGTTCTTAAACACATTTCTAAATCCCCAGATTTCTACATCCTTCTAAATATCTCATCTTAGTATCACTAGGTCCCTATATCTCTCTATCCCTATATCCCTATTTGTTACAACTTTAAAGATACGTATAACATTATATTATACTTTTCCTAATAACAAAATCAGAATAGTCATTTATTATTTCTGAATATTTGAACTGAGTGAAATAATCTTCGAAAGAATGTGATAAACCAAATCGTTAGGTCAAAAGATCGATCGATGTTCGATTAAATTATACTTGAGATGAAATAGATTGGAATGCAAGATTCTTGTTATATCTAACGCACACTTCATCGTCTAAATCCGATAATACGATCGACTACTTATCAAACAGAACACCTACCCTTGACCAATGCACTTCGTCTGCTTCGGTCGTCACAGTAGATAATATCCGTACGGATCCGTACGGATTTCATGTATTTGTTTTGCACTCTGCCAGAGATTATGAAATCCATGGAACGAAAATGACGGCGGCATTTTATCGAGACAGTATTAATGTGCTTCGTTTACTCCAGTTATCTTCGTAATTTTGTCGACATTATTCAGAGTACACGTTTTGTGTTGAATTTATTTGTTGATGAAATTTCTTTTTATTATTAATAGATTTGAAACATTATTTTGGGATTCGGTGATTGAGAATTTGATAATCTAGGGATTTGGAGACGTAGAGATTTGGGAATTTAGGAATTTGGGGATTTGGAGGTTTGGGAATCTAAGAATTTGGGGATTTGAGAATCTGGGGATTTGGAGATTTGGGAATCTAGGAACTTGGGGATTTTGAGATTTGGAAATCTAGGAATTTGGGGATTTGACAATCTCGGGATTTGAGGATTTGGGAATCTAGGGATTTGGGGATTTGGAGATTTGGAAATCTAGGAATTTGGGGATTTGAGAATCTGGGAATTTGAGGATTTGGGAATCTAGGAATTTGGGGATTTAGACATTTGGTAATCTGGGAATTTGGGGATTTTGAGATTTGGAAATCTAGGAATTCGGGGATTTGAGAATTGGGTGATTTTGAGATTTCGGAATCTAGGAATTTAGGGATTTGGAGATTTGGGAATCTAGGAACTTGGGGATTTTGAGATTTGGAAATCTAGGAATTTGGGGATTTGACAATCTCGGGATTTGAGGATTTGGGAATCTAGGGATTTGGGGATTTGGAGATTTGGGAATGTAGGAATTTGGGGATTTAAGAATCTGGGAATTTGAGGATTTGGGAATCTAGGAATTTGGGGATTTGGAGATTTGGGAATGTAGGAATTTGGGGATCTGAGAATCTGGGGATTTGGAGAATTGGAAATCAAGGTGTTTAGAGATTTGAGAGTCTACAAATTTGAGGATTTGAGAATCTAGGAATTTGGAAATCTAGGAGTTTATGGATCCAGGACGATCTAAGAAATTTTCGAATCTATTGTAGACCTAGAATCGTGAGAATCCAGGAATTTAAAAAAGGAAAATTTTAGGAATTTTACGAAATCCAGAAACCCAATTGAAGATTCAAAGAATTCAAAGCTCAAAAATTTAAAGAAGAATTGTACTTGCAAATTGACCGGATCTGAAACTGAAAATAAAAATTGAAAAATTATAGAACTTAGAATAAAATTGAAAATGAATTTGTGAATTCGAAAATTGGATAACTCGAGATCTGATCGAGTTCTCATCGGAATAGAACGTACGTTGCATCCGAGTGTACGACTGTTAACGTGTAATTGAAAAATCGTTAGTATCGCGAGGATCACGTAGCCGGTGTTAGTGGCACGTTGTCGTGCACGGGCGCTAATTAGTCGTCCGGGACGAGGTGAAACGCGAGCCTGTCTCCTGTATCGGCCCGTCTAAACGTATATCCGATAATTCCAATTTCGAGAGCGAACCGTGCTCCTCTTGATCGTGTCGTGGTCCCTGGATACACTCGGTCGTTGTCTCGCGAAAACGCTCTAGCCACCGACTGTCGTTCGCGATGTCACCGGTATACAACAAGGTATCGGCTGCACGTTTCGCCGCACCTCTATCGACGCGACGCTCTCGCCGGAAGGCTCGAAATCGACAAAACAATTTCGTATGGGCGCTGGTTGCCTCGTTTTTTCGTTTCTTTCTTCCTTTTTTTTAGCCGCGTCATCGAAAGCCGCCGTTAACGAAAAAATTACACGTGCAACAAGAGCTTGTATCAATTCGACGGACACCGGGATGCCACACCACCGAAAGTGACAATCGTTTCGATTGCCTAAATTAACTCTTGGATATCGAATATTTCGCCATTCTATTTTCATCGTCCTACTCGCGGATAGTTAACAGTGATAGGCTCTAATTGTTTATTCGCTGACGGTTGTTGATGGACTTTTTGTGTGGACTTTTTCGGATTTTGCTTGATGTGGATTTTGGTAGTCTGATTCATATGGATTGTTGGGTAGTCTGTTTCATGTGGATTGTTATTTTGGTAGTCAGATTCATATAGATTGTTATTTCGATATTTTGGTTCATGTGGACTGTTATTTTGATAATCGGTTTCATTCAGATCATTGTTTTGGTAGTCTGGTTCATGTGGATTGTTATTTTGGTAGTCAGATTCATATAGATTGTTATTTCGATATTTTGGTTCATGTGGACTGTTATTTTGATAATCGGTTTCATTCAGATCATTGTTTTGGTAGTCTGATTCATGTGGATTGTTATTTTGGTAGTCTGTTTCATGTGGATCATTGTTTTGGTAGTCTCTTCCACATAGATTTTCATTTTAACAGTCTGTTTTATATAGACTATTATATTTTGGTTCATGTAGACTATTATCTTAATAACTGCTTATTCTCTGATCCAATCCCACCTGAGAAATTTGTATTCTTTTTATTTACAATTATAAAGATAACCAGTATACTCAATCATAAGAAGATTGAATGATCTTTGAACGACATACATTGTTTTAAGCGACTCATAAATTTTCATGAACTAAAATAATCAATTTTTATATGAAAGATTTATTGTAAGACAATAACAAGACAAAGACAATATCATTTAATAATCAATAATTTGTGTTATTTATTTTAATACGGTGGCATGATTTTATTCAGAAAGTGCACATTTTGTAACTACTCCAGCAAATTTCATAGAAATCGAAAACTAGACGAAACACTTGACTCGAAAGTGAACAGGTTTGATCCTCTACCGATCTTCGTCGATGTTTCTGTCGTGCAGCTAAGCCTGGTGTAATCTCGTTGCCGTGGCTACAGTGATCGATAACCGAAACGCTTTTGCATAATGCACTTGTCGTTTGTCACCGTGTTTGGTAGATCTTCCAGTCAGAAGAGAGTCGTCATCGGTGTCCGATTTATTTTTACGATTCCTCGGCTCACTGTCGAGTCTTTCGCGCCGATTAATGCGTCGCGATACGAAGATGACTGTGTAATTCGACGTCTGTTGATTAAGTAATAGCAATTAAACCCCTGGATTTTCATCCTCGATTTCGTCGCGTTCGAACTTTAAGAGGCGAACCCGAAAGTTTCGGGCTGATACGAGCTGGGAAATAATGAAGTTCCATCGGTGGTTGTAGACTTCCGGCGAGATCAGCTGGAGGAGATCGGAAGAACAAACTTGCGAGGTTCTTCCTTGTTCAACGTCATCCTCTTCCGCTGAAAACATATCCTCCACCAACTATGTTAATTACGACGAAAGTACTAATTTGGATATTACCGATTTCCTTGCTTCTTCCTTTCGTTATTAAAATTTTCTCAATTTTTTATCCTAAAATCGAGAGATTTTCATAAGAAGAGAAACACCTTGAAGAGCAAGGGCCAAGGAATGCCTATAATTTCTTCCGCTAGGTCGAGCAGTAATTGAGCTACTTAAGGGTTCGCGCTTCTGGACAATTCCGGATAGTCCATCGTCGTGACGGGATAATTGAAAGGAGAGAAATCGAGGAGCGATGGGGAGTGAAAAGAAAAACAGAAAAAGAGAAGAAGAGAGAGAGAGAAAGAGAGAACGGAGGCTGCTTAGCCAGAGCCCAGTCTTGTCCCGCTAATCGAATTATCATTAATTATGATACCGTGCGCGAGAAAGAAGAAAAGGTAAAAAGCGAGCTCGGCCTCTGCTAATAAGTATGATGGAAAGAAGGGAAGAATGAAGAGAGAACGGGCCGAAAAAAGAGATAGATGGAAGCGGCTTTAAGTCAGTCGCTTCTTAAGAACTGAATTGACGTGTCTACTAATGGATCGCGCCTGCCCCATCTACTTTCTTCTTCAACCTCTTTTTCGTCTTCTTCCTTCCACCTTATCTTTTTCTTCTGCGGCGTCTTCTTCTTCTTATCCTTCTTGGTCCTCGTGTACCGCCACTATTACTGCCGTACTCTGGTAGCTTCGAAACGGGGACCTGTTATACTGCTGTTGGACGTTTCTGAAAAATTACTGGAAGTCAAGGAAATTTGGCGATATAACGCGAGGTGGAACAGTGCAGGGTGAATACTACGCGTGGCGAATATGCGTGGGAAATAGAACACGTGGCGATTACCATGCGTAGCAAATACACGTGGTGAATATTGAGCGTTGGCAATTCTACGCGTTGTGAATTCTACGCGTGGTGAATTCTATGCGTTGTGAATTCTACGGGTGGTGAATTCTACGCGTTGTGAATTCTACGCATTGTGAATTCTATGCGTTGTGAATTCTATGCGTTGTCAATTCTACGCGTTGTGAATTCTACGCGTGGTGAATTCTACACGTTGTGAATTCTACGCATTGTGAATTCTATGCATTGTGAATTCTGTGCGTAGTCAATTCTACGCGTGGTTAATTCTATGCGTGGTAAATCTTATGCGTTGTGAATTCGACACATGGTGAATTCTACGTTTGGTAAATTCTAAGCGTGGTGAATTCTACGCATGGTAAATCTTATGCGTTGTGAATTCTACGCGTGTTAAATTCTACACGTGGTGAAATTTATGTGTGGTGAATTCTACACATGGTAATTCTACGCGTGATAAATACAACACGTGGTGAGTACAACGCGTAACAAATACCATGCGTAGTAAATATGGATGGGGAATACCGAGCGTGGTGAATTCAACGCGTGGCGAATACGCATGATAAATGCAATGCATATACCACGTGTGGTAATCTAAGGCGTGAATATCTAACATGTGTGTATCAAATGCGTGGTAATCTAGCGCGTGAATGTCTAACATGTAAGTATACAGCGCCTGGTAATTTAACGCGTAGGTACCGAACGGGTAAATATCCAAAGCGTTGTTATCTAACGCGTATTAATCTAACACGTGAGAATCAAACAGGTAGATATGCAACGTGTGGCAATCAGCTAACAAAAATCTTCAGCAAAATATCGTTGTCTAGTTAGGCGAAATTTCGCGTTGGAGGATGCGTGAACGTAATTCGAAATGACAAGTCGAGATAAATCGGTCGGATAAGAGAATCGACGCAGGGAGTAAAAGAGAGGTGGCGAGAAGAAAGAAAAAGAAGAAAATGGCCGGTAAGAGAAACGGTGAAGTGTGCCGCAATCAATCTTACCTTGTACGCGAGCCAGAAGATTAATGCACTTTCAAATTTCATTAATTCTTCGCAGCATAATGAAACGCGGGGCGAACGAATAACTTTCCTTAACGCCGCGATAATGCCGCGGAGACCACGCACCGTAATTGCATCAATTCGTTCGGTAATTCGCACAATTATCCTTTCTGATTTTCCGGCCTGCAACAAGCTAACTGCTCGAGAGCACGCTTCCAATTAATCACACGCGGACCACGCAAGTCTCCCGCGTAATTAAAGTATGTCGTTTCGTCGAATCAAGACAATTAATCGGTTGTCTTTGCAATTGATCAGCTTTACGAGGTATCCTCGATAGCTCGATTCACGTGCACCTGCTACTTGCAGCTTCATTTTTCTGAGTTGATCGATCTTGAAATTTCAGTGTTCAATACTTTCGAAATTCTGTGCAACTTTCTTTACGAATAATTCTTATTAGAAACTTATTCAGAATTAAATATGTAGGATTAGATTTATACCTGGAAAAATTAAACTTATATTTTTTCCAGAAAGTGTACACTTTTTACGCTAGAAAATATGTTCAAAAACATTGTTATTCTGTTACGTGACTACCTTAAAAAGTTGACTCGTGAAATAAATAAGAACTCATTATAAAATTGATCATATGTATTCTTTTTCTGAATCATGGCACAACAGTGAAGGGTTAATAATATGTACATTTAAAAAAATTCCAACAGCGTTGAATTTTCATATAAATTTATCTATTTCTCTGCACTTATAAAATTCATATCTACAGAAAATGTAAAATGATACATGTATAAATGAAACGTAAGTTGTCGAAAATATTACAGAAAGAGAGTGTTATACTCGAAGGGTTATAAGGAATGTGAAATTTACAATTGTCTATCGACTGGATCGATGTTCGATGGTGAGACTGTAGAATCGTTCGAAAAACGAGCTATCCAGGCAATAAATGGGTATGAAATTACACGTAATTGCCCGTGCCTTCCTCCCCCTTCGCGCTACATTGCCGCTGTCACGCGATCGAAATTACTGCCCCTAACAAAGCACTTTTACCTGCGGCGTTTCAGAACGTCGCGACGCCGTTACATATATCCCGACCGCTTTAATTCTGTCCTTCCTTTCAATGGGAATATTTTCTGCCCATTAATCGTTCATCCTCGCGTCCCTGTTTACATTCTCTTTCGTCCCCGTACTATCGGTCGGTTAACGCGCTCGGCACAGCGTCAAGGTAATATTTTTAATTGGAACGAAAAATTAATTATCTAGGGAAATGGTTGTTATCGATTGTTCTTACGACGAACGAAACTCGCAGCTAGTTGAAACTATGATTTCCTGTGGAAACAGGATATCCACGTGAATATCTGATGGGAACATCTCTACTCTATTAATTATTCGCGCTTCTTTACTTCCACTTGTTACAAGAGCGGATTAAGTCCTTTTTATTCAATCGCAGCGAACGCTTAGCTGCTTTTTATGGGAGATATCGATCGATAATGACGAACTCTTTCGTTGAGTGCTTCGTTAATTCATCCATGGTGGGAAATTACGGATAATTGTTTTAGAGATTTGGAAAGGAGAAATTCACGAGATTTAGGAATTTTGGGTTGGAAAATTTGGAGATTGGGGGGTTTAGGGATACTGAGGTTTATTTAGATTTGTTATGATTTAGGAATTGGGTACTTAGAAATTTTAGATTTAGGATTTCGGGATTTAGGAAGTGGGGATTTAGGAAGTGGGGATTTAGGATTTAGAGGTTTAAGATTTGGGGATTTAGGAAGTGGAAATTTAGGATTTGGGGATTTAGGAAGTGGGAATTCAGAATTTGGGGATTTAGGAAGTGGGGATTTGGGATTTAGGGATTTAAGATTTGGGGATTTAGGAAATGGGGATTTAGGATTTGGGGACTTAAGATTTGGGGACTTAGGAAGTGGGGATTTAGGATTTAGAGATTTAAGATTTGGGGATTTAGGAAGTGTAAATTTAGGATTTGGGGATTTAGGAAGTGGGAATTTAGGATTTGGGGATTTAGGAAGTGGGGATTTGGGATTTAGGTATTTAGGAAATGGGGATTTAGGATTTGGGGATTTAGGAAGTGGGGATTTAGAATTTAGGGATTTAGGATTTGGGGATTTAGGAAGTGGCGATGTAGGATTTGGAAATTTAAGATTTGGGGATTTAAGAAGTGGGGATTTAAGAAATGGGAACATTGGAGGTTGGAGATTTAGAATTTGGTGATATAGGAATTGGGAAATTAGAAATTTAGGCATAGAACAATTCGTGCTGTAAAAATATGAATATTTGGAACTGGGGACGTAAGAGTTGAAAACTTGGAAATTGGGGATTTAGGAATTGGAAATTTAGAAATTGAGGATTTTAGAATTAGGAATGTGGAAGTAGAATTAGGGGATCTAGGAGTTGGGGATTTAGAAATTAGGAATTTAGGAGTTGGGCGCCTAGGAATTGGAAAATTGAATACTTCGAAAATTTGAAATCTGGGAAAGTGCTCTAAGAAATTTACTCACTAAAACATCCAAAACTATAAAAATCTGATAATTTACAAATTTGTGAATTTTGAAATGTGAAAATTCCGAAACCTAACTATAAGAATTTCAAAATTTCTACTATCAGATAAAATCCACCTTAAACTTGAGTTACTAAATTAATCAGTCATCAAATTAGAATCGAACACTCGTATATCTACCCAACATAACCTAAGATTTTGACCGCAGACAACTAATAGTCCTACGTCCCAGTATCAAGATCCCAATATATTGATCAAATCATAAAAAATGCGCTGAAAATTTTTTTCCAACAATTGAACAGCTTTCCTCGACTCTATCGTACAGCGGGTGTGATAGACTCTCCGTGCGATTTCCATACGGCCACGAAATTCTGTTCTTTTTCTGATTCGTGGAGCGAGACGGGCGGACGTAGACGAGTCACGAAGACAGGAACGAGACGATGACGAGGGAGCGAGCGAGATACGCGCCGATTTAACCGAATTACCGTTGGATCAAAGCTCGCGAGTGGTAATTGGCGCACAGGTGTCGTCGATCAATCGTACACCGTCCGTCAGGGAAGCTATTTCGCTCGGATACCGAAACGTTTCGTGATCGATCGTGCGAGCAGACGGGCTCCGTGCCTGGACGAATCCAATGAGACACATCATCGAGCGACGATACGGAGACAGACAGAACTGATAAAAGGGATGAGGAACGGGATGAAAAGGAAGAGGAAACGCTCCGCGTCGGATACCCCGTGATTTCGGCGACATTCTGTTACCTCCATTTCGCTAGCAATAGTAGCATTTCTGTTCGGGTTGTGTAGAAAAATAATTTCTGCGAAATCAGATTTTATCGCTCTGACGCCACCTCAAGGTTGAGATATAAGAATTTGACTGCATAATCGTTTTAAATTAAATTTTGATACACAGTGACAGTGAAATTTCCAATAGACTCTAACCTTGAAATTGATGTATAACTACTATGTGATGGTTTCATGTCATAAAATCGAGTTTGATGTTATTGTTCGTATGATTGTTTGGATCAGATCATTTTGTAGTAGAAATACTAGTGACTGATTTATGCAATAATTTTTAAACTTCAAGCTATAAATTCATGTAATATAGGTTTCCGATAATTTGATGTCATCATGACTTCATACGTTTGAAATTAGTCATCAGGCATTTTGTATTGAGAATATTAATAAGTAGTTCATACAGTGACATTAGACCAACGTATAAATTCGTATAAAATAACTTTGCCCAAATTCTATCATCAAATCATAACTTTGAAATCGATCATTGTCTATATTAAGAACATACATTAACAGTTTATTAAAAGTTTCAAAACGTACCAATAACATACTTGTAGAATAACAAACAGTCGTCATAAAATTCGTGACCGTAATTACATTGCAGTTGTAATCAGAATTACATGCAACTTGAAAGATTGCACTGCGATTGTAATAAAAAACTGATGTCAAGAAAATTGCAGAGCAGCGTTTGTAAATGTATTCGTGATTTGTGTAAAATTGATAATTGGTGTACAAAAGGGTTTATTTGAGTACTACGTTATCTCGATTACAGAGAAAGGCTGGAGAAGGAAATTACAACGTTCCGATTCGAGACAGCCAATGAGAAAAATTGAAAATGGTAAGATGTGGAGAAGAAAGGCTATCGTAGAGCAGGTCGACTCGAATCGAAACTCGAGAATTCGTATTCGTGCCAGCGCGACGTCGATGGAGAGATTGTAATAAGCCTTGCATGTTAGAGAACAATTAAATTATTAGTAGGTACATTGTGCACGATGGGGTGCTCTGTTGCGTGGCGCACTCTCTGCTTCCGGCTTGCTTTCCAAGCTCGCTGACGATCGTGAAACATTCAATTTCATTCGCATGACCACGTGTTGTACTTGTACACTTTATTGAAAAAGACGTTTCGCATCGGCCAAAACACACTTTGATACTACGCAGAAGTATCTGATGGTTATTTGCAATAGTGGTCGCGTTGGCTACTGTACAGCGCCACGCGTTATATTGCAATATTCTGGATGATTACTCGATTATCAAATTTTTGTTTAGAGGACGCAATTTTGAAATTTGGGGTTTCTCGAATTGGGATTTCGAGAATTTTGTATTTGGGGATTTCGGGAATTGTGGATTTGGGGATTTGAGGATTAAAGATTTTGGGATCTGGGGATTTAGAGATTTAGGGATTTGGGGATTTGGGAATTTGGGATTCGGGGATTTGGAGATTTGGGGAATTGTGCATTAGGGGATTTTGTGATCTGGGGATTTAGAGATTCGGGTATTTGGTGATTTGGGGATTTGGGATTTGGGGATTTGTGATTTGCGGATTTGGGATTTGGAGTATTGTGGATTTGGGGATTTGAGGATTAAGGATTTTGGGATCTGGGGATTTAGAGATTTGGGGATTTGGGGATTTGGGAATTTGGGATTCGGGGATTTGGAGATTTGGGGAATTGTGCATTAGGGGATTTTGGGATCTGGGGATTTAGAGATTCGGGTATTTGGTGATTTGGGGATTTGGGATTTGGGGATTTGTGATTTGCGGATTTGGGATTTGGAGTATTGTGGATTTGGGGATTTGGGGATTTGAGGATTAAGGATTTTGGGATCTGGGGATTTAGAGATTTGGGGATTTGGGGATTTAGGAATTTGGTGATTTGGGGATTCGCTGATTTGGAAATTTGGGATTTGGGATTTGGGATTTGGGGATTTGGAAATTAGGGTATTTGGAGATTTGGGGATTTGGGATTTGGAGATTTAAGGATTTGGGGATTTAAGGATTTGGAGATTTGGAGATTAAGGGATTTGAAGATTTTGAAATCTGAGAATTTGGGAATCTAGGGATTTGAAGATTTTGAAATCTGAGAATTTAGGGATCTAGGGATTTAAAGATTTTGAAATCTGAAAATTTGGGGATCTAGGGATTTGAAGATTTTGAAATCTGAAAATTTGGGGATCTAGGGATTTGAAGATCTGGGAATTTGGAGATCTAGGGATCTGGGGATTTAGAGATCTAGGGATGTAGGGATCTAGGGATTTGGGGATTTTTTTGATTGGGTGATTTGAAAACTAGGGAATTTGCAAATTTGAAAATTTGAAAATTTGAGAATTCGGAATCTTGAAAAATCGGAAATTTGAAAATTCGAAAATGCGAGAATCAGGAAATTTGAAAATTCGGAAATTTGAGAATTCGGAAGTTTGAAAATCCATAAATTTGAGAATTCGAAAATTAGAAAATCCAAAAATTCAGAATCGAAAAGTTAGAAAATTTCTAATATAAAATATCCAACTCTCTGAACTCCACAAACTAATCCTTTTGAAGGATCCAATACTAATTACCACCTTACGCAATTACGTCACCGGTAGAAATCAGATTGAATGAAGAAATCATTGATTCTCTTCTAGCGCCTTTAAATTCTTTTTTAGTACGATAGAAGAGGGTATTCACGGATGAGAACACACAACAGCAATCGACCGTCGCACGATGAAGTCAGAGATATCCCAATAAAGGCTGCACGCCACCGAACAATTAAATTATTAAGTAGTAACGATAACGAGGGGCAGCCGTGTTGATTACTATTATAATGAAGCCGAAGCACTGACAAGAATCTCGATCCGTTCGCAGGCAACGCAAGTCAAATACAACGTTTCATTTTTTTTCCATTTCGCTTGGAAAATTCTTGCTTAAGAAGCGGATTATGTTCACGAGAACACGGCAAGTTGCATGACAAACTTCAGGGATTAATTGCTCTTTGACAGAATTGAGACCTCATTTTCTTGCTGAAACTTTGTCAGAAAGTGGTGAACTTGCTGTGCCGGAGTATTCGTTAATAAACAATTTTAATTACTTTTAAGGTACTTGCTTTCTGATCGAAGGTCCGATCAGTTAACGTGAGATGTGCTCGATCACTTACGCAGGTACATGTCATTTTCGCAGTTAGCCAGACACGTTATTTCCTCGATCAGTTAACGAGAGATATTCTCGAGCAATTAACGAAACAGGTGCTTCAACACCGTACAAAGTTACTCTTTTCATATAAAACAAAACAGTCGTGTTTATTAAAAAAGAACCACCTGCAATTGACAGTTCGTACTCTAAAATATGTAACTTTTGAAAAGTCCAGCCCTAACAAGTTGAATCAATGAAAAATGAAACAAGTGAAACAAATCAATGAACAATGTCTTAATCATACACTTGAACCATTTGGTGTTTACCACTTCAGTTCAATTAGACACAGAGGTGCAGCCCCTCGATTCAATTAACAATTTCTAACTCCGGTATCGTTTCAATTAACGCACCTCGAGATGATTACCGGTACGTTGACCCGTTTAGATGGAAATTTTATCCCCGTTGCAAGAACTTGATGACAGCTTAAGAGCCTTTCGCCGAGGCGTTCTTAAGGCTCGCTGCGCGCTTTCTCTCTCGTTCTCTCTGCTCGTTCGCGTTCTCACCACCGCTTTGACAATTTAATAATTCGATACCGGGTACGCGAATAATCGACGAACCTGATACTCTCCTCTTGCCGATCGGGGGAATCGGCGACCAGCGTTTTCTCTCCAACCTTCCGGTTTCTCGCGCCAATAAAATTCATCAGATTAAACGCGTCGAATGATCGCAAGAAAAATGATTATCCGATAAAGCCGACCATTGCACGCAACATCCAGCCATTTCATGACTGCGTGATTAAATTAATGACTCCGATTCGATGCCGATAACGTCCGTCATTTGATCGCCGAAGAATGAAATAGGATCACGGTTAAACTCCGTGGGTGAGCATCGTTTTCTTCTCGAATTTTTCAATTCGCTGCCTGATGTTTCGTCTTGTTGTTTTAATGTTTAAACGTACTTTATTAAGTTACGCGCTGGAAGAACCTCTGTTGCACGCGGCAATAAAAAGTAAACCTGATTCACGCTTTTGTAACATGTTATCATTTTTCGCGTTACCGTTAATAAATCAAATTGATGAACTTCATCCCACGTTCTTACTGCTCTTTTTATCACAGCGTAGACATCGTGTGGAAAACTGGTTAACAAGCTTTAGCTCGAACAATTTTCTGTTGAGGGAGTTGAAACTGCAGGTATATCTTTGTAAAATTCAACTAGCAGTCATTTCAAATTCTATCCCGTTTTTGTATCAGTAGGTTGACAAACTACTGAAGGTGTAGCAAGAAGGGTGTTTTTATTGTGAGAGTTCTTACAGTAGACTCCCGTTATATGGCCCTAAGTGGACAGTTACTAATACTGAAAACTATGGGTTCTCTGTAACTATACATAGTGTATACGGTACGTTTCTTCGAAACAAAATAGACCTGTTACTAATTTTGCAAGGAGTAATCGAATCTTCGAATTAAAGAAACAGAGATTCCAAAGGACAGTTGACCAAAAGGACACGCTGAAAAACCGAATAACCCTGTCGGCTGGAAACACTTTTCGTGGATCGATACGTTGCGTCGGATTAAAGAGTGCGACAGGTGACAGTGGCTTTTACGAAGAAATTTCCGTCGAAACTTTGTGCCGCGCAAAGTGGCCATTGCGTTTCGTTCCGGAGATAAAAACCGTGGGGCGAGGGACAAGGAAGAACGAGAAGGAGCCCGAAGAGACAGGAGAAAATAAAGATCAGAGAAAACGAGCGAGAAAAAGGAGAGAACGAAAGAATTCAGTGAGCGTGAGAGAAAGAGAGAAAGGTGCACCGGTGACGGTCCACGAGAAGACAAATTCTGTAATCCTCTTTGGTCGGCGAGCTAAGCCCTCTGTGTGACGGCGTATCGTCTTCTTTCTCTTATTTCCTCCTCTCGTTTTGCCTTTCCTTCTCTCACCCCTGTCCTCCTACGCCGATCAAGGAAATTCGATTTCGAATCGACAGCCGTGCTTAAGTATAAACGACGATGCGACATCGAACAACGTTGAAAAAAATGAGAGACGGGGCAAGAATTCACGGATCAGGCTCGGTAGAGGATCTCTTTTTACCAGGAAAAGGAATCGTTCATCGGGGATCGTTATACAGGTCGTTTCGTTTACTTCGTTTAATTCTAGAAAATTACCGGTTAATTACATTATTTAATTAGTACAAGTAGTTCAGTGGAATTATTGTGGGAATCTTTCTAAGCTGACACCAATGGGTTATTCATTTTTATCTCTATATCCTGAGTGGGACTTGTATTTATATACAGTGCACTATCAAGCGTTGTATTACCTTGTCTTATTACGCTACGATTCGTATCATAATGCGTTGGGTTACCATGCTGTACTTATATGCCTTCTATTGCCACGTGCCCGATTACCAGGCGATTACTGCGAGGTAAATTAGCACGAGGTGAATTACACGTCGAATTATTATTCGAATCGTGCATAGAATTACCATGCGATGATTTATCACGTGTTACATCACACGTTGAATCACTACTCGTTCAATTACCATGCGCTGAATTATGGATCAAATTGCCACGAGTCGAATTAAGATGTTGAATTACCACGCGAGAAATTATCACGTGTCGAACTACTGCGGAGCGTATTACTACTTGCCGAATTACCAAGCGTACAATTACTATTTACAGAAACTCTACGCGCCAAATTACCACGTGCTGTAATATTAAGCGCCGAATTAGTACGCATCGAATTACTACACGTTGAGTTACTACGCGCCGAATTTACCACGCGTCGAATTACTGCGCATGGAGTTATCACGCGTCGAATTACTGCTCATGGAGTTACCACGCGTCGAATTACTGCGCATTGAGTTACCACGCGTCGAATTACTGCGCATTGAGTTACCATGCGCCGAATTTCTGCGCATTGAGTTACCACGCACCGAATTATCACGCGTTGAGTCAGTACGCGTCAAATTACTGCGCATTGAGTTACCACGCGCCGAATTACTGCGCATTGAGTTACTACGCGTCGAATTACAGCGCAGAGAGTTACCACGCGTCGAATTACTACGCATGGAGTTACCACGCGCCGAATTACTACGCGTCGAATTACCACGCATTGAGTTACTATGCGCCAAATTTACCATGCGTCAAATTACCACGCGTTGAGTTACAGTGCGTTGAATTACCACGCGTTGAATTACAGTGCGTTGAATTACCACGCGTGGAATTATCACGCGTTGTACCACACATTACGTCCTCTCTCCCTAAATATCTTATGATAATTTACTCCAAAATATCGAAAGCAACAAAGATTTTCCATCCATCTCGCCTAAAACCCAGCGTTGCACCAAAGTATGCGTAAACATTGCCGTCGAAAATATTATCGAAATGTATTGTTAATCGATTAACAGCATGTTTGCGGGCGAACTTGAAGAAGAAACAAGCTAATGCTCATCGGTATTTCGTATTCAAGGGAGAAACAAGATGGTATCGCGTGATTATAAAGCGGTTCTAGTCCATTTCAGCTACTTAAAAGATTGACACGGAAAGATAGTATAATGGACGAAGCGGCCGAGAAGCAATCGTAGCCTCCTCCTGAATCGGGCACCGGCTCTAATGGGCCAACACTGATCACTGATAAATTTCAAAACGCCACGGGCCACCTTTCGATTCTTCAGCTCCGGGATCTTCCCGGAGAATCGATTAAGGAAGATAATAAACTCGCGTTAATGTATTTGTCTGCTGTGGGGTCGCGGGTGTCCATGCAATACCGGGTATAAATAACCCTTTTCATTCTCCTATAAACACGATTCTTAAGAATCTCGTAAAAATATTTAATCTATATTTCTGCTGAAAGGTGTTGACTACTAATTGAAGTCCATATTCATACTTTTTATAGATCGTCTAAAAATGAACTTCGATTCCAAATTTTCGTTCATGGTTAGAGATCTTACATCGTTAATAGAATTTTCTAATTGGTTTGACAATTTCAAATCAATCAGAGAATTACAAAGTTAAAAGTTGTCAACTTTAGAAATCTTTGAAGTTTGAAGGTTGTGTGATATAAAAGTTTGATCTATTACTAGAATTATGACACGTATTATTTATATTCTGCGAATGTGAACGAAAATTAATGTGGTTCGATGATCTGAATTTCGGTTTACCTACGGTATCGTTACTGCTGGTCTAATAGAGGATGATTTTAGCCGACATTAGCGGCGAAAGGGTTAAATCCTCGAAAATTCGAGCCACTTCGAACGATACACAGGGTGCTCTTGATACAACTTGGTGCAACGGAGAGGAACAACAGCGACGGCGCATCGGCTCTCCGCACCTGCACCTCGTGGAATTTAATCACTGATAATTACTCTGTCCGACCGAAACCAATTATTGCGCAGACGTACCCACACACGCGTTTACACCGCCCCGGTTGTGTTCACCTTGCGTACAGAAGTCTCTGTATCCTCCTATAGATATATTACCTGTCCACGTTAATTTCCTCTTAAACGCCAGCGACTTCGAGTTTATCATTCTCTGACACACCAAATAAAACTTAATAGTGCTTCTCTTTTGTTGCCCAACTAATACAGATATTAATTAATACGATCAACTATACTCTCCTACGAGTATGGGATTTAGATACGTAAGTCGATAGGGTCATAAGTTTGAAAATTTCTATGTCTTCATTTGAAATTTTTGAAATTTTAAATCTGAACAGTTGAGGATTTGAAAATGTCTAAATTTCTACGTCTAACAATTTGGGAATTTCTAAGTCTAAAAATCTCTGAATTCAGCAATGAATTTCTGTAATAAATGTTAAAGTCTAAGAGTCTAGAAATATCTAATTTCTAAATCCAAAAATTTAGAAATGTATAAGCTGTACATTTAAGCTATGTAAAGATTAAGAACACCAAAAAGCTGTCCACGCGAAAGAACCCGTGAACGCCATATAACGAGACCGTACTATATTTAACATTCCCTTCCGATGATAGCGATAATCCACTGTCCACGGTTTTCGATCAATTACGTAGCAGCAAATTTCTGACACGAACGTTGGAAAAGACGCAATGTATGCGCTCGTAATTTAATTTCAGCCGCTTGTCCGTCACGGAGGCGGAAATTTCGGTTAGAAACCATCGTCGATCATTGCTTGTCCATCTTGTTACCAATTAAACTGAATGAACCTTTCTGCAAGTGCAGTTTTATAAAAATATCCTCGGTGCTACCGATCGAAACTGAACGAGTCAAAATACCATCATCAAAAGTCACTTTCGAACAGGTTCATCCCGGCATGAGCAAGTTTTCTTCCTTTCGAACAGGAGAAAGCTAGTTGCACTCTGAAACAGAAGTCCCTGTTTAGAGGTTAGGTGATTGCAGTCTGGAGGGTGTTCTCTGTCTGGTTAGGTGAATAGGGTCGAAAGAGAGGGAGAAAGGGGTCGTAGGAGGACCTCGAGCGAAGGAGGACGATGGTGTTGGCACTCTCGGGGGCTATTATTGATTGTTGTTGATAATTAGCCGGTACAGGCGCGTCAATCACGAGGCAAGGCGAGGTTATTAGGCTGTTGGTTAGCACCGACCCGATGCCGCACATGCACACACGTAACCGGGTTGTATACGTTGCATAGGTGTCGGTGTGCACCAACGGGCGTACTCGTGTGTGTGTGTATACACGAGAACGCCGCCATTGAGCCACCCTATTACCCCCCCACAATTCGATCTAATGCGCTGCGCTGCGATGCGAGAGAAGGTTAATTATGCAGTTAATGAGAGCCTGAATATATACACCCCACAGGGTGTCGGGATGGGACGTCGAAAAGAGAATCACTTGGAGCTCGGACGAATTCGATTGTTGCGTTTGGTTATGGTCGAAGAACGCCGGAAAACGGGCCTCCATTTCCTTCCCGTTGCAAATTAATCACGTTAGAACGTGTGGACACGTTTGTGTACCGTGGCGCTGCTTTATTCTCTATAGACTCGTGTTTCTTTTAAAAATTAATATGAACCCTGGTTGTCGGACGTCAATACACACGCAAGGGGATGATTAGCAGCCGTCGGGAATTGCTGGAGAAAATTGGGCCACGGCTTTTTGTTATTTTATAAGTACATATAATTTCATATTATTCGCGCGAAAAAATTTAGCACGTATAGGACACGCGAGGAATGGATTAGTCGGGGGCGTTAGAGGTAATATAACTTGCAGATTTTTGATTATTTGTTATTAGAATAAATCTGATTCAGCGACGTCTCGTTATATCGCCACCTGACGGTAACTTTCATATACTTGACACACCCCTACCATATCAGCACACACATTAGCACAGTACTAATACACAGTACGAAAATTAACGTATGATATCAAATACTAAATTTCCGTTGAGTGCCACTCGTTATATCAAACGTTATATACTTAAATGTATAACGATGCACCAATACCCACAAAGAGATTGGTCCAACTTAGTCTCTACAACAAACTTTGTCATCAACAAAATCTTAACGAATGCAATATATTGCCAATGAAAGTCTCCTGTTACCCCCGGAGGCGATATAGCGATCCTATATTTAAAAACGATAAAGCCGATATACACGCTAAAGGGTGATTAGCGTATCAAAAATTGTCAAAGAAAATATGTGTTGAGGGTAGTTGAGAGAATGTTCCCTGTGGTTCCATAGAATCAATTTCTTCCTCGATAACGGCGTTCGTGCTCCTGGATACTATAATAAGGACGGATAATGCGGGAGATGGCGGTAATTTGCAGTGAAAAGGAGCGTGTAATAGTTTGCCGGAAGTACATGGTACGCGGTTACGTGCTATAACTTGTTTACGACAACGAAATGTCTCGTAAGACGCGAGCTACTTGTTGTTTAATAACGTCGCAACTAATTTTCTTGAACAATGGCGCGAATCGAGGAATTTACAAAATCTTGGAATCAAATTTTTTGTTGTCGAAATAAAACGAGTAATTGCGTCCAAAGTACGAAAACCAAAAGTTCGGTTTTTCCCTTTTTGCAGCTGGTCCTCCAATTTCCGTTATGAGCAAATTGGAGCGTTGATTTCTGCGATAAATTGCCGGATTGTGCGTCGCGGAATACGCGTCTGTTTTCGAGGTTCGATTTTGCGCTTTACACTCTTTTTTATACATAACCTAACTTTTATAAGTTTTGAGCAAATTTTGTTCTGGTATGAAAATGTTAGAAATGTTTAAGAATTAATTTTATTACTCTTTTGTAATGTATTATAAATAAAACTTGAATTTTTGCATATTGAAATTGTTTAAATTAAGACAAAATATATTTCCATTTACTAACAAAAAATAATTGGAATTCTTAAAACTTTCATGTACTAAGAGATTTATAAATGTGTAGTATTTATATTTAAGATTTATAAAATGAAATCTTAGGTTATTTAGATGGAAACAGATAAATAATCTTTTAATTGCGAATATGTTAGGTTAATTAAAACCGTAATTCATAAGCAAATCTCGCGATAACTTAAGTATTATAAAATATCGTCAAACATCGTAAATTTTCCTTTTTTCCGACTCGTTGCTCCTTTAGCGATAGCGCGTAACACAGCCACAATATGGTTGCTACTTTGTAAAATGGCAGATAAGCTTCGTTTCATTTAGCACGAGAGCTTACAAATATTTAATCAACGGTTACAATCTTCAACACGACATTCAGTGTACACAAACACGCGTGTCAATGCATATTCGAGCTTTTCCAAGGCGATTGCCTTTTAAAATTCTATCGCATTTAATTAACTGTTCAACGTCGATAAAGGAACAGGTAGAAATAAAATATTCCATCATTTTAATTCGTGCTTCAATTATGAATTTCTGCAGGACAGATTTCAAATTATACATTCAACAAAAATCGATAATTAATTATTAAGATTCGGTGATATTGAATGCGTGTAATATTATTCGTTCGTGTTGCAATCGTTACAGTTGTAATGAATACGTCGTTGTACAGTGCATAACAGAGGCAATAATTACAAATCCGTGTAAATCAATAATAGTCGGCAAGTCCGAAGTGTGCCATTCAAACTGAATAATACGAGGTAGAGAATTGGCGAACCTTTGAAAACTTCGCAGCACGCGACTTTCTACAAATCGAGTGCTCTACATTTTTTGGCAAAAAAATTCGACACGTTCTTTTTGTGATCTTATATTAAATTTCCTTTTCGTTTACAAATTTTAGGTTTCTTGTTTGCAAATTTTACTGTTTTTAAATTGATAAATTCACGAATTTACAAATTTACATATTTACATATTTACATATTTACATATTTACAAATTTGCAAATTTACAAATTCACAAATTCACAAATTCTCACACCTCCTAAATCCTAGTTCAAAAATGTTCAAATTTCCGAATTCTCACGTCCCCAAATTTTGACACCCCCAATTTCTCACATCCTCAAATTCTCAAATTTTTCAATTCTAACACCCCTAAATTCTCACATCGCCAAATTCTAAAATTTCTAAATTCTTACGTCCCCAAATTCTCACACCCCCAAATTCTCACATCCCCAAATTCTCCAATTTTTGAATTCTCACGCCCCCAAAATTCTCACATCCCCAAATTCTCAAATTTTGGAATATTCACACCCCTAAAATCTCACATCCCCAAATCCTAAAATTTCCAAATTCTTGCGCCCCCAAACTCTCACACCCCCAAATTCTGACACCGCCAAATTCCCACATCTCCAAATTCTAAAATTTTTGAATTCTCGCACCCGAAATTCTTACACGTAGCAATATCCAGAAAGAGATGAACGGAGAGCAACAAACTTTGCAGCGCATCAACAAAGAAATTTTCCGATCGGTTAGTTCTAAAGAGAAATTCGCGAATAAACGAAACAATGGGTGATGGAAGGATGCACGCGATCGCGAAATTCAGCTCGTAGAACGGTGATGAGCGTTACAACACTTGTAATAGCTGGCATTATACGCGCATAATAGAGGTAATAGCTGGGACTGGATAAATCGATCACCATTACCGTACCTATTAACCGTAACGACCGTTTCCGAGGAGACCTGACCACTCCCGTGGGTTCCAGGTGAGAACAGCTGCAACTCTACCGGCGGCGGCAGCGACGAGGAAATCGGGACAGGCTGCGGGGACGATTTAAACGGGAATGGCGGCAAGAAGAAGCATCGCCGAAACAGGACGACCTTCACCACCTACCAGCTGCACGAACTCGAGAGGGCCTTCGAGAAGTCTCATTATCCCGATGTGTACTCCAGGGAGGAGCTGGCTATGAAAGTCAATCTTCCGGAAGTTCGTGTCCAGGTGAGTTACTTCCCTCGATACAATCCAGATATTAATTGCTGAAATTAACGATTGTTATTCTTTTGAAGTAACCCATGTGTAACAAAAAGTCGTGGCTAACACGTGACAAAATATCATTTAATTTAATTTCTTCGATAGGAATTAGTATCTTTAAAATATAACTATTCTTATTAAAATTGATTTAACAAGTCTCCTGCTGCCATAAGATTTAACTCACAAGTGAAACTTGATAACAAAGCTCTCGATTTGTTATGACTGATTTTAATGTAATATCACAACCGGTATACATTACATATAATAAATTAACTGCGACGAAAAAATTAATTGATAATAAGAAATGCTAATAACTGTGAACTATATCTCTAGTTAATTAAAACGCTAAATGTGTCCAGAACGTAATCTTTCTGCTGAGAACTCGTTTGTGTAAGATTTGCAAACTCATGGTTGAAACTCGATAAAAAATAAGTACTTTGAACCTCCTATAACTTGATATTCACCGTGTAAATTATTAGACGTATAGCCATGCATATGTTATCAGTGAAGAAATTAATTGTTAAGAAATCTTGTTACGTATAAAAAATATCCAAGCTTGTAAACTGTCACACGATGTCAGCTATTTATGGCACAATTTACTAACAAAGAAAAGATAGTTTCATGAAATTCAAAAATTCGCGACGTTGTAAGCACTTTCTCTTGGTAATCGCAGATCTGTCCGATGGCAGATTAAGAAGAATAATTGCATAGAATCGCGTTGTTAATCGGTATGAAACGAAAGATCTCTTTCTCGCTGGCACGACGAATATTCATACATTTTTAAATAATCGCCCCGCCTCGTGAAGTCACGCAACTAACAACGTATTAACTCGTTAACCCTCACGACACCGGTGGCCGATCGTGTTACTCGAACGATTTTACCAACAAACGAACGGTACTTTCGTATAATAACGCGACTTCCAACGATGTTTATTAAAAGTCACCACTCGTTGTTGACGTAACGGACTAATCGAATTTCCGTCCATCGACTTTTATACCGACCGTAAAAATAACACCTCGATCAACCCTCGACCGAAACGGGGGAAACAGACGTGCAAACGTCAATTTTTGTGGAAACGAAAATTCACTACGAAAGAGTGTTGAAGGCTTTTTAATTTAGGGATTTTTTAATTGTGGGTGTCGGACTTTAGAAATTTGGAAATTTAGGAAATTGGGGTTGTAGGTATTGGGGAGGTTAGGAATTCGGAAAGTTAGGAAATTGGGTTTGTAGATATTGGGGAGGTTAGGAATTCGGAGATGTAGGAATTTGGGTTTTAGAAATTGGGGTTAGGTATTCGGAAATTTAGGAAATTGGGGTTGTAGATATTAGGAAGGTTCCGAATTCGGAAATATAGGAATTTGGCTTTTAGAAATTAAGGAAATTGGGAACCTGTAAATTTAGAAATTCGGAAATTTAGGGATTTGGGAGAGTAGACATTCGGAATTTTAAAAATCTGGGGGTTGAATTCGGAAATGTAGAGGAACTTAGAAATTTGAAAACATAGAAATTCTGAAATTTAGAAATCTGTAAATTTACAAACTCGTAAAATTAGAAATGTGAAACCTGCAAAATTTAGGAAATCAAAAATTTCGAGAACGTATTCCAAAAGAAAAGATTGAAAAGTTTCTGGAATCGGAAATTAGCGTTCTACGTTATTAACGGTAATCGACGCGATTCGTCAACGCGATCTCGCAAATATTTCTGTCTCTGTTTCTCTATAGTTCTCTATCTCTGTCGAATCGAGCGGACACGAGTGTCGTGCGCGGCCGACGAGCGGGCCGAGTTTAATGATAGCGTTTCCGTGCAAACAATCGGAACAGCAATCGCCGGCTGACGCTGGCCCCGTCGTATTAAACTAAATTAAATTAATTATGTGCGTGACAGCGATAAAAGCACGCAGTCGCATGCGACGACGCATCGATTAGGTTCCTAGGGGTACGCGTTTCGTGCGGTCTACGCGATATATTCTGTTCAACGAGGCCCAAATATAACCTTACGTGCAATCTTTACGAACACCTGCGATTTTACCTGTCAAAGAGATCGATTTTTAAAATCACTGTCGTTATAAAATAAATATAAACAGGGAATGTTTATTAACTGGGACGTTAACAAGCAACCCTTAAGTGAGTCAAACATAATCAAGGTTAAGTCCATAAATTCTGTACTGAAAATTAAGTGATGTTCAAGAAACTTAAGAAATTGTTCGTGACTAATAGACATAGTAGATAAGGGTTAAAATACCCCTTGAACTCTTTTCATGTGAACACCTTTTGATATGTAGGACCAATAACAATTAAAAAATTTCACTGAGTTTTTAAATACTCGAACGGACTGTTAAAAACTTGCTGTTGAATTTCTAAAAATATTTGAATAATTGGGTACAATTTGACCTCATTAAAGACTGTCTACTAATAATGAAAATACAGTCAGATACAAGTCGTAAATATTCTTTCATAATCTGGGAACTTTTGTGTCATAAGTTCTTAAAAGAATATCAGCTTACCGAAACGCTTTACCAAACACGCGAAACGATCGAGTGAAGCCTCCCCATGAACATTGAAGCTACCACAATCACCGATTAATAAGCAAAGAAACCCGGGCGAGTTATATCCAAGTGGATAAAGCGTGATCGCGTGAAAAAGGACGGCGGATAACGCAGCGGCGCTCCTCGTCCAGAGGAGAATCGCAATTAAAATTTTAAATTGCGTTTAAAACCTGCCGGTGCTGCCGCCGCGCCGCCTCCCTGCGCCACCCCCTCGCTCGTCCTTTTTTCAATTTTCTCCGGAGGGGTTTGCCGACCCGGCTCGCCTCTTTTCTGTCTTACCTTTTCCGTCTCGTTCGTGCCGGTTGCCCCTTTCGTTGCTCGCCGGTGTCGAGCTGAAAAGCGAACGAGGAGCCTGGAAGGTCGAAGAAGGGAACGTCGGTGCGCCCCTAAGGTACACCTAATCGCTTAAGCTTATTACGCGAGCAGACAAGGCGAAGGAATCAGTCGCGAGTCGAACGGGAGCGAAAGAGACAAACGGAACGATAAAACGGGACAAGCGGAGGAGAAAACGCTGGTTGGTTGTGATAGTAGGCGCAACGAAGAGGCGGACGCACGTTCGGTTTCATCATTTTTAATTGATAGCGCACGCCAATCCTATCTGTCGGATTTATTAGGCCGCTCGACGAGATGGTTTTGCGGAGGGGTGGACCAGAGGGGGGTGATAGCAAAGGGAAACGGAGCTTTTATTGGACAAACCGGGTTGTTCGGGTGGGCAGGGTGTCCCGGTCGGCGGTCACCCGATTGTGACCGGGGTGAAGCGCGTTTTCCAGATTTTCATGCATGCCTCCGCTCTCCGCGCATATACGGCAGATTGATTGCGGGGATTAACGCTGTTTTCTCGCGATAATTATCGTCCGCGTAGCGCGGAGATTTTATTGGACACACGATTCCGTTCCGCCTCGGCCGATATCGAAACGTCGAATTGCTTGTTAAGCTTGTTATTGTAACTGGCCGTCGTTAAAAAGCATTCTGAAACGCTTCATTCCACCGGTTCGACGACGATTCACCTGATTCGAAAATTACACGGATAAATCGAGAATGATAATACGTTTCTGACCCTCTACTATCGGTATCGATACGCAACTTACATTTCGTACACCATTTGCTAAATATCTGCAAACTAGCCCACTTAACAAGCCAATCTCTCAATTATATGTACTTTACAAATAATATCGACACTCTTCTCAAACCCATTTTTATCTCATTTATTTCTAACCAACATTGTTTTAAGAATGAGTGTTCTCACAAGAGGATTCAAACTACAGTTGTGGATTTTGCAAATTCATAGCACGGAGCATAGGGGTGGAATTTAACTTGCATCAAGAATATATCGAAAATTTAATTTATTTTATTTAAAGATTGATGTTAATTCAAAGATTAATTCTACTGATTGTTAATTGAAAATTTAATTCAATTTATTAATAAATGTTAATTAATTCTTAAATGCTAATACAAAGTTGAATTCAATCAATTCCTAAATGTTAGTACAATGATAATTCAACTAATTTATCAAAGACAAAATACAAAATGCAATTGGCAGCCGGTTATATGTGAACTGTTACAAAATACAAAATGTAATTGGCAGCCGGCTGTACGTGAACTGTTACAAAATGCAAAATGTAATTGGCAGCCGGTTATACGTGAACTGTTACAAAATGCAAAATGTAATTGGCAGCCGGCTATACGTGAACTGTTACAAAATGCAAAATGTAATTGGCAGCCGGTTATACGTGAACTGTTACAAAATGCAAAATGTAATTGGCAGCCGGTTATACGTGAACTGTTACAAAATGCAAAATGTAATTGGCAGCCGGCTATACGTGAACTGTTACAAAATGCAAAATGTAATTGGCAGCCGGTTATACGTGAACTGTTACAAAATGCAAAATGTAATTGGCAGCCGGTTATACGTGAACTGTTACAAAATGCAAAATGTAATTGGCAGCCGATTATACGTGAACTGTTACAAAATGCAAAATGTAATTGGCAGCCGGTTATATGTGAACTATTACAAGCTACAGGGTGTAAAATCTTTGATCATGCCCGTAATCTGCAATGGAACACAAGCAATGCCTAGGGTTAAAAAAGCCCATTCTACGAAACAAACTGTCGTCTACGGGGGTTAAAGATCAAACAAGTTTGTTCTGGCAGGGGGTTAGGGCGAATTATTGTTTTGAACGAGGGGTAATTGTTCACCGGGTAGAATTTCATCAAGGTAGTTATGGTACGCGAGGAAATAGTTGAAGAACGACGCGTGTCTCTTGCCTTTGAAACGGTTTCCATGCCGACGTGACGGTAAATAACGCGCAACACCTTCCAAGTAGAAAGGCCACCCTTTATTTTCTACGCTCTTGCCCCCGGGAGCAAGATGATTTTCTTGCACGACGTTAGGCAACTTAACGACGAACCCGTTCGATTCGGCGGATAATTTCCGCGTTAGCGAAATATTTTCCCGGCGGCGTAGATCGGTGCCGATTTTCTTTGTAAATGGAACGAAAACAGGGAAGATCGCTTTTAAATTGCGCTCTGAAAAGCTTTCAGAAACGATTGCAGCTTCGATATTAGTTTTACGTCCCCTCCCCTTCGGCGCGCGTCCCTGAACCATTGAAAATCGACCAGCGTATTTCTCTGGTCGTAGGTTTGAAATTCTTTCGTGGCCCGGTGTGCGCGAACGACGAAAAAAATTGTAATCGAATTGGTGTATTTTTCCAATTGGCAATCGTCGAGCTAGCGGACCGTCCGCGCGGAACGATGGCCATCGGCGGCCGTCTCTCTCGCCAAATTAGTTGGCCTACCGCGAAAAATCAATCTGCCCGCTTTTTTCCGCCCACCACGTCGTGCTTTCCGCCGATTGTCGATTCCATTCCCCGCACTCGCTGGCAAAATACCCGATTCGAGCTCCAACCCGGACACGTGTGTCCTCTATTCCTTCGATAATGAATTTCCGTCGATTGATCGATTGACCCGCGTTAAATCCCTACAATTCCCCATTTTTACCTGTAATCAGCCTTCCATTTACGCGCATTCTATTTATAATGATAAAACCGTACACTTTTTTGTCCTCTGAAACAGTCCTTAAATATATCTTGCTCAGTTTCTGTGCAATCAGATGTTAAGATGGACATAAATTTACAATTATATTTATTTATAATGTACATTGAAACTGTATTTATTCTGTACATTGCGCGTAATTTTGCGTGATCTGATAGTAATGTGTTTTTACATTTTCAACTGCATATGTTACCTGTACCGTTTAATTATGTCTTTCAATAATTTTATGCTAAAAGAAATGATGAGAATAAATATATATTAGGGAATTGAGAACAGTTGTATATTGCCTTAATTGCCTCAACATGCCTCAAATGTACTCCCTCGATACCTTAAAGTATTAAAAACAAGTTTGTAAACTATGACAGAGTTTGATTTATCTAAATTTTTGATTTGCAATATTTCCAATAGGACAATTAGATAGTTTGGCCGAATTAATTTTGATAAGTGATTCCAAGGAAACTCACCCTCGCATCGATTTCGATTCTAACAAATCGTTGTGTTACCGTCAGTTTTTACAGCGAAGCTCGCGTGACGTTAAAGCGAAACTCACAGTCGACGATGTTCCCTAATGGTATAATATACGATAGTGAAATTTTCTTACCCCTCTCGTTAAGAATAACAAACGTGGATAATACAGAGCACAAAGTATAAGTTCAACGTGAATTGTTTCCCGGTGAAGATCCAGTAACCATTTATCGAATATTTCCTTCAATTTATATCTCAACCATTTAACTTAAAACTCTTATCATTTTAGTACATACATTTTAGTTCACGAGTAATTTCAACGTCGTAATTTTACTTTGTTTTCTTTGTAAATTTTTGTGTAAATTGTACTTTGTTTTCTTTGTAAATTGTACTTTGCTTTCTTTGTAAATTGTACTATGTAAATCATTTAAATTGTTCAAAGTTGCTTGATTTGATAAAAGATTTAGAAGACTTGATACAAGTTGAGTACAGTGTCTCGATATTTTGCTGCGTTTGGGGCTCTGAGGGAAGTAATCATGAAGGGTATTTGTTCTGCAGTTAGTATGTTTTCTTAAATTTATTTAATAGGTTCTTCTAGAAATACACTATAAGTGGATACACTAATGGTACCCAAATAAAACATGTATTAAATTTCTCCAGTTTATTAAATTTTCTCCCCAACAGCAATTAGTGAAGTAATCATGAAAAAATGTATGACATATTGTAGCATCGATGAATTCGGCAAAGACGGGTGCAATTTGCAAAGAGAAAAGTATCGAATCGAAGGTGGAATAAGCGTGGTGGCTGGTTCTTTGGGATCGATTTAGAGGGGCGCTTATCGGGCCGTTTAATTCGGTTTTATTAGGGGGGCAAATCGTGATCGTTAGCGCCGACACGAGGCCGGCACGAATCGCAGGTGACTGTCTGGGTTAGGCGCACCTATATCTACGGGGTGTCAAATTAGTCACGCACGCCGCCTACGCCCAGTCCCGGCGATCAACGCCCGGTAACCATGGCTACTGCCGCGAATTTCTCTACACGCTTTTGTCCGCTTCGCGATTGCGCACGCAATCCGGAGAAACGACCAGAAATCAACGCATATGTTCCCATAATACGCACTTACTTATTTAACACAACACATTCATTCTTCATCTACCAGAAATTGACGTTGGTCTTAGGTCTGCTGAGTTAAAAGAAAATAATATTTTTAATACATTTCTCTTACCAGGATAGCAATCTGATAGCGAAATATTTAAGCAGTGGTTGGACTTTTTGGTTAGATAGCAATTGCAGATTAGATGGATACAGATTTCAAGTATCTTGAGAAATTTTGTAATCTACAGTAAATTGGTGAATTTGATCAGCGTTTAAGGGGGTGAGTTTTGAAATTATAGCGAGTTTTGAAGAATGTCACCCCTAGAGTAGAGCTAGTGATGGTGGTAGCGATCGTTTTCCAATCTTGTAATATTCCAATTACGCTAACCGCGTGATTTTCATCGTACGCGCTGATAACTGATGATTATTATGACACACGTGTTTTCCTATTTCGGTTACTGCCGTTGATAGGGTTGATGGGACTGCGTCGTGTTTATAGCGAAAATAATCTGGCAGCGTCGTGTTTATAGCGACAATAAACATTGTTTATGTATTGAAAATGTTCGGAGGTGGATATTAAAACGAAATTTATTAATAAACATTTGATGGACATATGTATAACTTAGTCATACTAATGCATGTTATATAAATTTTTAACCATAATTTGTCAAATTACATCTTGTATATTGCTTCTTATGTAAAGTAATGTATACATGGTTCAACTTTACACTACAATTCATAACATTTTATATAGAGTTTATTTTGTTATAAGATATATGTACACAATTTAATCTAGCTATCGTATACAATTATCTAAGTATCCGACTAATGAAATTTTTAAATTCTACGTACATGTCTTATAATCCAACACTCAAAAATTAAAATTCAAAAACTTCTTACTGTAACTAATCCAACAAGTGCACCAAGATCGCTGAGAAAGATAAATCTATTTTTATTCTGTCTTCAAGTTATGTATTACTGGATTGACGTAAGTACCGAAGGGATACATATGTCCCTCATGGTTGTATCCGAGTGTATTTGTACCCCCTCGTGGTCACTAGACCGAGAACCATAAGCTCGACCTCGCGATATTAATACTCATGCGTAGCACCATAAAACTGTTTGGTGTAGGGCACGCAGTGAGAATTTTCACACCAGGTTGTATTACGACTAATGGTATTCGTGTAAGTTGCTCGTTCACAGATATAAATCAAAATAACACCTTGATGAATGACGATTCGAGTTTGCCGCATTCGTTCTGAATATATTGCTTTTCTACGGAACGTATCAATATCAGGAGGAATATATTACATAAACATATGTTAATTTTGAAACTATCGATATTGCACAAAATATTGCACGTTACTACTTTTGCGATAGAAATTTTTTTGCGTGTAAGAATGTAGACAGGGGTGTAGGAATCTAGAGATGTAGAGTTCGGGAGGCATATCTAGGGATATAGAAATCTAGGAACGTAGAGCTGAAGGAAAATAGAGACCTTATAGTGATATAATCTAAATCTATGGATCCAAAGTGACATAGGTATCTAGAAATATAGAAAACTTGTAAAAATTCATGTTCAACAATACGAATAAGAGTAAACACAATATTAATAAAAATAAATAGTTGAACTTCTGAAAAAGAATGAAAAGTCTGATCGTGGAAAGATGAAGAAGACGTTCGCGGATACAAATGTTATTACACGCAAGCACCTCCGATCTTCCGCGTGAACAGCGAATGGCCTTTCTTGTCAGACACCCTCCCCCGCGTCAGATCGTTTTTCTTGTGGGTGCGATGTTTCCAGGCGGAAAATAAGATAATGGCCTCGTGCTAGGCGCGAGAGCAGCCCCGTCGGCAGCGAGGAGAGAAAATGGGGCGGCGAGAAATAGCGAAGATCGTGAGAGCGGGACACCTGCTGCGGGACGAAGGCTGTCACGGTGGAAGGAAAAAAAAACAGTAATGCAACGGAACGCGTAGGACAAGTCCCTAGTCCTAAGCCGACGAGCGAGCGGAAAAATGTCGGCCGTTTCGTCCTGACTCTCGCCCGATGGCCTGTCAAGTAGAAACAGGCGATATAAGTCAGACAAATTCATCCGTCTCGCGTGAAACGTGCAATTAGAGTTTCACTAGCGTGACGATTGTCTGGTGACAAATTGAACACGTGTTTGGGACGTCTGTACACGCGTGTGGAGATGTGACGTAGACAAACTTATATTCAGGCTAGATGATAATAGTGCAGTTTTGTGCATTTGTATGTCAAAATGGAGTCTCCATTTGTTTATACATTGTGATCAAGAATTTTTAAAAAGTTTACTTCTATATTCGGAGGACCCTTTATCTACCCCATCAGGTTCTGAGATCATTTCGGTGTTAAAATCTATCCTTTCTTAATCGAGATTACGCAAGGTCGGACACTACCGTTTCATTAAACAATCTTCGTCGGAAGAAAAGAAGGAAACTTTTCCTGGAGCGTTTATTAGGCGACAAAAGGAGGCGTGTTGAAAACGATTATACTGAAACAAAAGTTACGGTTACCCTTTAACTCGTTAACACCTCCCGTTTCATTAACGGTGTATCTTCCTCCCCCGTCGTTCGAACAGTCGGTGGAAAAGGGTCGAGGTTGGTTGGCGTCGTTTTCTCAGTAACAGACTGTCAGGACCCTTAAGTCGGCGCAGGAACACGTCCTTCGATCCTGCGGGTCGCGAGAGCATGCGAAGTGGGTAAACTCTTGCAGCGCCGTCTAACGAGTATTATAATTACTGTCGCGTAACTCAATATTGCCCCCTCGATATGCTAAACTCCCGCGGAATATAGTGTTAATAGGCGTGGAATGGCGCGGGACAACACCCCGCTTCTATTAATTGCACTTCACCCTAAATGCAAATTGTTCGAAATTGAGCGAGGGCTCCCCGAATATTTGGAAACTCCATTACGGCCCAGTGTTCGTCCTTTCGTTCGCTTGCGAGCACCAACCTGCGCGCGAGCGTACACCTACGCGTATATATTCGACGATGAAAGTAGCTCCCTTCGAGAGACAAGGAACTTTTCGTGTCAAGGTTTTTTATTCCTCTACATTATATTTTTATCAATTAAATTCTTATTATTATACTGCCGCCTTTAGGATCGTTATCCATGCTACTCAACATTAAGACTCGATATCTCTCACATCTCTTTCCATATGTCATTTCTGTCTCTACATTTGTATGAACGTATATTCGTATATGTGTATTTCCTAGATGCATAGACCACTAGATTTCTAGAACCCTAGATTTCTTGATCGCTGGATCAATTCTTTATATACCGACATCTCTGTATTCCTATATGCCGACATACACACACATGTATATAGGTATACATACCGATATCCCTATGTACTCTTCTCTACATCAATATCCTTATATCCCATATTCCTACATCCAGACAAAATTATTTCTGTGTCAATAACCCTATATCTCTACATTGCTATATCCCTATAAGCTAAATATTGCAATATAAACACCCACAGTAGTATTGGAGTCCAGTGGTCTGAGTATGATGAATACAAAGGTAGATGCATAAATAAAGATTACGAAAAATGCAACGTGCGTTTTTTAGTGAAGTTAATTTTATTAAGCGGTAAAATGGATTAATGTCAGCGTTTATCCTTGAGATAAGCCAGAAGATACGAGGTTCATCATTGTTCCAGCACCGTTAAAGAATATAAGTTAGCAGGAAAGTAAGTGGGCGATAACATTCAGTCTCGGTGGGATTTCTTGTTCGCAATTAGCAAGATTTAATCCATCGTCGCGTGTTGAGCATTACGTATATCGTACGAAGCTCAAGTTCCACACGCATGGGAGTTTCTTATCGTCTCCTATCCATCGAAGTGTACGGTAGTCCTCCTTCTGAACTCGTTAACAGTTTCGAGACCGACTTGGTCGCAATTAATTATCCTTGTAATTACGCCCGCAATTTACGGTGGCGAACATCGTCCGAACGCGACCAGTCTTTTTTCAGCCGCTCATCCCGCTACCCGAGGAGCGTGAACGCGTGCCCGTACTCCCTCGGTGTTTAACGGCTAATCTGCCAAATGAAGTGTTTTTGTGTTTGAGCACAACACTTCGTCTCAATAGAGGAGCAAAACCGCCCTCGGGGAAAAGGGTTGCTCCGACATGATTGATGCTCGAGGGGGCAGAGAGCCCAAGGGTTCCACGGCAACCCTTTTTAGTCAAGCGCTAAACGGAGTGCTTAATTGAGCCACAGACCTCAGAACCTCGGACAGCTAATCTCCTGGACGTATTTACGGGAAAACGATGGACTACGAGCTTTTTCTTGCCCCCTCCGTGCAACCTCCTTTGCTTGTCTTTCGACCGGGACTCGAAGCTTTTCTGCTTGCGAGCGACAACCGTTTCCGGCCGTTTAATGTTCAACAGCCTCGTGAACCCGCGTTTCGAGCACTCTTGATGGTTGTTGTTGCGGTAATTGGTGCTCGGTCGACGCCTTTGCTAGATATCTTTTCAGACTTCCTTTTTGCCACGTGCACAAAGTACTCCTCAGGGTAAATTAAAATCTACCTTCCTACACTAGCAAAATATTAACAATATCCTGCGTCTATCAGGAAGTTATAAACGGTCAATGAAAATAGAAGAACGTAGTTTTTATCTTGCGTATCTGCGGAAATGAGCTAGCTGATGATGCAGTAAATGAGGCTTCTCTGTTATCTCTATTAGAGGAAGTCGTTTAGGAGATATTTAAAAGAAGGTAAAATCCGATCCGAAAGGGGATGGTTCAGAACATTATACACGATGTAAATCATGGTGCATGTAATTTTTACATAGCGTAGAAGGGGAAAAATGTAAGTAGCAATTTCCGCCATTTGTAATAACATATTCATATTTCTTGCCAAGTGGAAATTCTGACTGTTTTTCACGATGGTCGAGAACGCACGCTGCAGAGGTTTCTTTATTCGAAAAGGTTGAATTCTAGATGGTTACAGATCCAGCCGAAAGAGATGAAGATGTCGCGTGGGATCACAGAACAGTTTAGTGTTACTAATCCCGGGCACGATTTCCAGGTTCGCATTCATCTGGCGCGTAGATGGTTTGTGTCAGGGTGTACCTGCGATCCACCCGGCCAGAGTAGAAATCTCAAACTCTTGAAACGGATATATTTTCACGAAGTGACATTCATCCCCGACGGGGAGAGTGGCTCGGTCCGTGCCTTTGTAAGGGATCCCCTCACGGTTGCATTTTGCATCTATGCGCCGTCCGAGCGGAGCGGAGCGCATGCAGCGGCAAGAAATTCGATCTTAAACCACTCTGGAAAAAAAGGAGACGAGCCAATGAAGGCGCGGAAAGGGGGAACCGAGAGAAAGAGAGACGGAGAGAGAGAGAAAGAGAGGAAGGTAGGGAGGGCAGCAACCAGTGGAACTGAATACGTTTGTACCTGAGCCCGACAATGGGCTTCGTAATTCGATTACAAGGACCGCCAGCTAATTGTTAATTGCTGGCCTCAGGACCATATGCCGACAAAGGTTTCATAACATTATATGGAATATTAAAACGAGCAGGCACATACGTGGATTTTCTATGCGTGTGCCCTACATGAAGGTCTTTTGCTAGCCTCCGTAACGTGGGCCAACCACCGCCTGCCTCAGGATCCTTCCTTCGTGGGAAAAGCTTCTTACGTACTATGAAATCCATCGAAAGTTTCCATAGACAGATTTTCTATCGGTAATCGAATATTTTTTCTCGTTTCGTTATTTTAGCCAATTCATACGATTCATAAGAGTAATATTTATAGAATTATGAGAAACTTAAGAATGTATTTGGACGTATCTAGTTCAACCCTCGTTTAGATAACTTTCCTTTAGAAACATTATTCATCAGTACCATTTTCTCAAATTAGTTTCCCTTGATCGTTTCTACTACCATGATGGTACAAAATGGCGTATACGAATTGTCTATCTATTTTGTTATAAGAGAAATAGCAGTTTGAACTTTATCAATTGTGAAGAGTCGTATAAAAACGCAATTTTCTAAGAAGAAGATACCCCTGTTATCGAGGTAATCTAGCAGCATCGTCAAACACATTCGTCTATCAGTGATAGACGTTGCTTTGAAGAATCAAGTTGTTCAGAAGAGGTCGATCGTAGACACTGTTTGAAAGTAACGATTGTCCGAAAACGGAGCGTCCATCGTGGCAAAGGGCACTGTAAATTATCAATTCCGTGATCCCGTTCAATTAACCCCATTCGAGGGCCGCAAGAGGTTCGTTTGATCGAGATATCGCGCGACCCTTTAACGAGTAACCGATGTCAAACGCAGCCAGAGACAAGGAGGAAGGAAAGGCTGGGTCAGTCGCGGGGGAATACACCGAATTCGAGATATATCCAGCAGAACTAACTATTAATTTGGTTCCCAGGCGGTAGTAGGAGGGGTAGCCGAGGGAAGTCGGCGAACGGGAAGGAAGCCCGAGGGGTGAAAGGCAGGACCAGAAAAGCCTCCGGGGCAACAGATTACTGTGTACGGCCTATGGATCCTTTCCCCTTCGCCTTCTCCCTCTGTTACCCATCTCCTGGTCGACGTGGCTGGCCCCGTGAAGTTAATAATCATCAAAAGTCACAGTGTTTGTCGAGGGCGGCCGACCTTTGTGCGCCCACGCGTGCTCCTGACGCTAATATGACTCCAGCCGGGCTTTATTACGAGTTATTAGAGTTATTACATCGGCGACGGATTTTCACGTGCAGCCACGTTGCAGCCGACTCGATGCAACCCCCTTTTATCCGACTCCTTCTCGCGGCTTTTTCAACCCTTTAACTTTTTTGGAAACTGCCCTATCAATTATCGTCAGTCCCCGTTCGCCTCGCTACTTTATAGGAAAGCGATATTTTCCGTCATTTTTATGTCGGTTTATAATTTTTGTGGTTCATGTTTGAATACGTTAGGACAGTGGTTTTATTAAACTGTGGATGTTTTGTTAGTTCAATTTGTAATAGATGTTTGTGACACTATTACGTTGATATGAAGAACAATATTTAGGTAGTGTATTTAGGAACAATCAGTCTTTGTGAAGGTATTGTGATCTTCATAAAAATAACACTTTACCCAAACCAGTCTTCATGAAGGCATTGTAAATATATTTCAGTTCACATTACATAATTTATGTCTATTTCATCGATCTGTCAGAAATAAGCACCCGCAATTAGAACGAAACAGTCTGATATGCTTATTAATGTCCTTCCCAGAAAATATCTTCCACGCATTTCAGAAAAACAACTCATCAAAATATAAGAGCCCGAAAAATATTTACACCAAAATAAATATTAACTGAAGCAAATGAATGTAGATCAAAGTATAATGGCAGTACGTTTCAGTAGTAGAGAAATCGATTGTCTCTCCATTTTCATGGGTTCACCATAATGGCGGCCATCACGGCTCGCCAACCTGTAAAGATCGCATCAGCGAGAGGAGTCGATCTCGTACGGGGCTACGGAGCATATTGCCGGGCAAATAGGTTCTGGTAACAAAGGGTGCATTCAGTCGAACCCGATTCCGCGGCTGACGGCGAAAAAGGGAGTCCGCGAAGGGGACAATGAACGCGCGGTGTCAAAATACAGGAGGACCATAAGGCTAATTTGCCGAATTTCTGCGCGCCTCATTCACGCGGTACACCCTCGCGATTATGTTGGAAGTTAGGCCCGTTGTCTCGGTTTCTCCCGCATTGTGACCGACTTTTTAAAACGAGACCACAGGCTAATGACAACCGGAGCTCAGACACGTGGTGTAAAGAACTTTCAACCTTTGATTTCACCGCGATTAGGCTGTCTTGATTTAATAAGAATGGTAGAATAAAAAATAATTTACGGAGAAAATGGATGTTCACGAAATGAACCCTGAAAGAATTTCTATTGATGCTTTGTACATATTTTCGATAGGAGTGAATAATTACCTCAGTCTTGTGGCGCGTAGTTTGCATAAAATGGCGGTATTGCCTGAAGGTAAATGACGTGATAGGTTTGTAATTCTGTGAGGATGAAGTTTCTTCGATAAAATCATTTGCCTGAAGTTCTAATCCAAAATCTGAACATCCTCAGATTTCCAAATCTAAGAATTCTTGAGCTCCAAGATCTGAAAATCCGAAAGTTGCGAAAGCCTAAAGTCTGAAAGTTCGAAAATTCTAAAATTTCAAAATTCAAGTATTCCAACCTTCAAAAATGTCGAGAACACTGTCCCAAAATTCTAAAATCTCAAAGTCCCAAAATCCTGAAATGGCAAAATTCCACAGCCCCGAAATATAAATCGCAAAGTTCAGAAGACTAATTTTCGAAAACGGTGTTGCACCGCATTAAGCAGGAAAGCCTTCGGATTTTCATAATTTCGCTGAATTATTTTTGCCTCGCAACGGCCAGCACCCTCGTCTTTCGTTCGATTTAAACCCCTCTTTCCTTCGACGTCGACAGGGTCTTAATAAGAAGGATCGAATTTCAGGGCACGATTCGTGTTCTTGACACTTCCGTGTTTCTCCGATCATTGAGAAAGTCGATCGTCCGTAATCCGTCTAAAAAAGGAAAAAGAAAGGAAATAATAGAGGGGAAAGAATAAGAAAAATGTTCAGCCCCTTTGCGCTAAATTCCAGCACATTATTCTCGCGTCTCATGATTTACCTTTTCTTCTTATTTCGAGAATTACCAAGCGTTGCGTTCGCTTTTCATCCGTCTATCTTTAGATCGGCCACAATTTAATAATCCTTTGTTATACGAAAAGGGCTCATCCATTAATAACGTTTATTCCCGTTCGTTCTTTCATCGGCGTTGGATTAAAAAAAGTCAGCACGCCGGGTGGAAGAGAAACGAAATAGGTGCATTTCGAACTAGGCCATCGCGACTAATTTTAAATGCATCGATTAAACGGCTCTTTACCTGCGATTAATATCCGTCGTTGAAACGCTTGATACTTTGCATAATTCCATCGTTAATCAAATAACTGTAATATTCATATATTTATCCTCGAATCTGCCTCGATAAATGCGAACGATCAATGCAAACAATCGTTCGACGTTCTCTCGGTGCTTGAAAAATATCCTCTGTTTCAACATTCGATAAAAACGGATCAAGTTATGAAACTCTTGCTTCTGTGCAATTTGTCCGTTTTTCTTTTTTCGTTCAACGTGAACCTTTTATCTCGACAAATTTAGTAGATAAATATAGGAAGCGTATAAATACGATAATGTTGGTAGTGCTGGGTTAATGGGACATCTCGGATGCTTATCGCTTGACGAGTTTAGATTAGTTTTTGATTAGAGGTGAACTGAGTTTGGGATATTATTTTTGGAAGTATTGTATCGCTACTAGTTTGATTAGAGTTGTATTTGCACGTGTCACATCGTCGCTCATTAGATTAAGCGTTGTATTTCCACACGTTAGATTACTACGCGTTACATTCCCACACGTTAGATTACTACGCGCTGTATTTCCACACGTTAGATTACTACGCGTGGTATTTCCACGCATTAAATCACTACGAGTGGTATTTCCACACGTTATATCTCCACACATTAGATTACTATGCATTGTATCTCCATACGTTAGATCACTATACATTGTATCTCCGCACGTTAGATTACAGCGCGTTGTATCTCCACGCGTTAGATTACTACGCGTTAGATTACTGCGCGCTGTATTTCCACGCGTTAGATTACTACGCATCGCATCGCCACGTGTTAAATCACCACTCGTATAATTTGTAACGCATTATTCACACACTGTACTCACATACAGTTTCACCACGAGTTATATAGCCACACCTTGTATCGTCACGCGTTAAATAACCTTAAACCCCACAAACTCTAATAACGATTCCGTTTAAAATTGTTCACACAATTTTTCCGTACTTCGTGGCACCATGACTTCCTGACAAAAACCATCTCCTCTGTATAAAATACGCACAACAAGGATCATTGTTCGACAACGGGTGTACAAGGATCCTCTCGACTACGAGCGAACGATCCTTGCTATATCCATAGTAGTTGTACACGGAGCCGTTTAGTCTCATTGTAAAAGTGAAATCGCCTCGTGTTTGGGATGTTATTTGTAGCACATTAGTATTGTATCGCAGTTCGTCGGGGTTAGACCGGGGCGTTGGAGTGTTTAAGGGTGATTACACGCAACGACAGGGGTGGCTTTATTGGAGAAGCTCGCCAGTGATTCTCAATCTAAGAAGACATTTCTAGTTGCTACAAATCGTTTCAAACATTTGTTACTTTCACCACTTTCGTATGTTAATTAACATAAACATTCTTGAAACGATTCCGAGACATTTTTATGTTTAGAATATATAAAATATTGGAGGATTTGTGTTAAATCTTTTATGGACAGACTAAATCGAACCCTCATGTTATTTGTCTATTGTCATGTTACTTGTCTATTGAGATAACTATATATAGTTATTCTATATTTGTTAATACTTTTTATTACATATTGGTTTAATCTTAATAGTTGACTTTGATGATTATTTTCCGTGTACATATGAACTCAGCTCACTTTGGTATATCATGGTCTAAAAAATGTTTCTGAAGGGTTGTTAAAAATATCTTGCTTTTGTTCTTCAAATATGAAAAATGTGCCACTTTCTCTTAGTGCATGAATCTGAGAAATCTATTAAACGTAAATATGTAACGTTGTATGGTTAAAAATGGAATATTAAAGATGTAACATTTTCCGTGAGAGCAATTAAGTTTGTCAGCTACTTTATGTATTGAACCATACACGATCCATGATGCATAAAGGTTTAATAAAGGTTCGTCAAAAGTGTCCCGTGTTCAAAGTAGTTGAAACCGAGTAACATCCAGGTAACGCAAAACGGTGTCAAAAATCAGAATGATTAGAGTCATGCGATCATCGAAGCAGTTTACCGGTTTTAACTAGAAACTGACCACCCTTCACCCGCTGGAATTGATTTAACTCGCACGCTGCACGAATCACGCCGCATCGTCAATTATCCACGGAACGTGTATCCGCAGTGCGGATGCACAGACGTTGCCCGTTTCGTGGGCACGCTCTCCCGACCGAATCGAAATGAGAACGACTGTACGGAGGATTGAATTTGCACGACAGTTTGACAGAGTCGTAGGAGAAGGGGAAATAGTATGGGCTAGGGTAGCAAGAAGGAGGGTTGATGGAGGGAGGGCATAAAAAGCACGCTGAATAATAGACTCCAACCCTCTCCAAACATCTCCCTTCTCTATGCATACCATGGTCACGGTGCCCTGGACCGGAATCTAGGCTTATATTCGAAACTTGTCCGCCCTACCCTTCCATCCCCCTGCTCTATATCCACGATAGAGCTTCTCGATAAACTTGTAATACGACCGAAGGAAAAATAACTATTAACCCTGTCCTGTTTTTCCATCCTCTCCGTCGACCTATTTGCACAGCTATCATCCCCTATGATCGAGTTTTTAATCTTCTCTCCATCTTTCCATTACGATTGCTTTGTTCGATTGATACACGTTCGATATGTCATACTTTTGCATATTATACAAACTTTCATTTGTCAAACCTTTTTAAGGATTCAGCTATTAACACTAGAATCCATGATTCTTTTTGCATTCTCAATCTGAAGATTATTTCTGAAGCAGATTTCATTATATGTATTATGTGTTTTATAGGATAGATAAGTGTATACATATATGTATTAAGAATGTACTAAGAATTAGTTTAGAATGTGTATATGCATGCAGATAGGAGTGTGTACATGGGTATGTATAGATATATGCATGTGTTCTTGCATAGGATAAATCTGTTTACATAAATTTATATACAATCTGAACTTGATTTTTCCAATATGGAACATCGCATGCTACCACATAGACTATAATAATGATTTTTACAAATCTTGCAATATTATAATGATTCAGAAACTATTATACTTCATTGTTTTATCTTCTCCACAAAAATTTTCTCTACAAAAGTAGTGTCTAAACCACATAAATCTCTAAACCATATAAATCATCTGTAACATAAATCATCTGAAAGATATAAAACCTTCAGAAGGTATAAAAGGAATCGAAACGACGAGTATGAGATAGACACCTCTTCAGACAACTCGTAACTCTTTGGAACAACATAAACCACCGCCATCGTCGAACAATAGAGGAAATCTGTTAATACCGGCACGAACGACAATGGCGTGAGCGGCTCTCGAATACCTTTTTACCGGCGCTAATCCGAATTCGACGAGAGCGAGGATAAAGCGACCATCGTCCCGGAACGATGCGCTCGAGCAGCGTCCGGGCAACGATGGCGAGGGCCACCGGGGATAAAAGAGACGGCAACGATGGAAAAACTGATTTTTGCCGCGATACGCGACCTCGTCGAGACACGACTCGTCACCGTATGGCCGATCGACGAAAACCGTTACACCGAACTACGTTAACATCGATATTTCCCATGTAAACGACCGCTGTGTTTCCCGAGATTTTCCGGGTACAACTGCACCCCTCGGCAAAGTGCTTTTCCGTCCTCGGTAACCGGGCTTGGCGTGAACGCGTTTTCGGCGCGTTTCGAGCGTAATCCGCGCGCAAAACGCATGGGAAAAATGTCCGGAAAAATCGCTGGACGGCGCGTGGGTTCTATGCCCGCTGGAGATGTTTTAGGGAGATTTCTGTAACGTTTGTAAAAGGAAGGTAACTCGAATATCATACTGATTTTTACTGCTGATAAAAATGGGAGCAGTGAGAGGTTATATAGTATTATGGTTAGGAACGACATTGTGATTTATACTGAAATCATTGTGAAAGGCATTGATTCGTTGTGGTAACAAGATGTAAAATTATATGTTTACTGCTTTGAGAAGCACACTTTTCAAAATGAACGTTCATATTTTACCTATCCAATTTTACGACCTCGCTATACTATGACTACGAGTATAATTAGCTATTCTCTGCCCAGTCAATTACCGCGCAATCGTGAACTGCTCGATCAGCTACCGAATCAGAGTACGACTCGTCTGGTGTCTTCAGGTTCGCAGTGGTCATGCGCGAGGAGGTGTCGCCCCATGTCCAGGCCACACTCCACGCAGCTCGACGCAACGTGCAATTTTAATCCCGGAATTACTTCCATTTTATTCCAATTTTCTTGCATTTAAACCGTCTAAGCGAGTTTACCTTGGCAATATCATTGGAGCGTCGTGCAGGGCGAGATGGTCGGCCGAGAAAGTAGAAAGCGGTACGGGAAGAGGAAACGTTGAAGATGGGCGGAGAGATGGGTCGGAGATGGATAAGGTGGAAGTACCTACTCTAATAAATTTACGACCTAAAATGGTTAAGCCGCGTTAGCCCTGTTCTTTATATTTCCGCGAGAGGGAGGTGGGAGAAAGAGGTACTCAGCAGCAGTTCTCTGTTCGAGGGAAACATCGTTGTACACGAGACAAGAGTCAAGGGTGGAGGACAAGGAAGGACAGATAGAGGGATGAAAGACGAGAAGAAGTGGATATATAAGAGATACGAAGGGAAATTCGCTTATTTTCCCATCATTTCGACGTGGCATCTTGTCCATGGCCTTTCCTCATCCACGGAGCCAGGAAAGAAAATTGCTTCTCGTCCTCGAAAGCGGAATATCGTCCTGATGAGCCCGGGAATGCCTCGATATCCGTCCCCCAGACGTACCCCTCTCATCTCGCTGCCTCATCCTGTTCGTAGCTTCGTTTCTTCAACGTTTTCGACCGTTTATTCGCCGGTGACGACGATAATGACAACATTCAATTTATTCGTTATTATTCGAACGACACTTCTCGTTGCAACTGCGTGAAAGGGGAGCGAACACGGGGGAATTCACGGAGTTAAACGGGAAATTACGGAGTGGATTACATAATAAAAGAAGGCAGAGAGGAATACGGATGGTGCCACTGTCGACGCGGTACGCGACGAGATGAGACGCCGAGAATTCGTTTGCGAGACGCACGCGCGTAGCGTCGCGACGCGGCCCGTCGCGTCCCTCAGACAGGGAGGATATTCGGTGCGACGGAAGTCTTTCTGGGAAATCCGATTTCGGGATCTGCAGATTCTCCAGAAATCCGATTGCTTTATTCGTTGTATCCTGCTTCGCTGCAAACCAATCACTGTGTAAACGATAGGAATCTCTAAACGCGTCATCCGAGAGTCCTCAATCTTGTGCAATTTTTAGTTCAGAAAATCCACACGAAATGACGTTTCGTATTTTAAATTATAGTACACGCGTTTGTTATCAGCATCATAGGCTATCAATCAAAAGTTTGGATAATTTCTTTCTTTGTAATAGGCAAGACTGATTATGTACTTGTAAAAAGGCTGTGCTTTTTCGGTCAAGTCCCTGTAAATTCTTCGACCGTCATTTAATCTGTCATTAATGTATACTACGTTATTACAATAATACTCGAGTATAGTAATATACGATAATGAGATAGAATATAACCACCGTCATGTGCTTTACTCGCCATTAATGTTTATTATATTATGTGAATTCTAGTACATTACATTATATTGTATTATGGTATATTGTATAATATATTATAATAATGTGTTATATTATAATACACTACGTTATTCTCTCTTGCGAAAGGAAAATGAAACCCATCGAAATCTTACATTCTCAATTTCGAGTTAAAAACATCAAGATACTTTCGTGCAAATGCACATTAACTGTCATTAAAATAAAAACTAATTACACAAGCCGAGTTTCCTGCGTTAATTACATATTTGTGAACATGAATATCAGTTTAAGAGTAACATGTACATCGAGAGGCAGTAGTTTGAGTATTAAATACCGGTAGCGAACGCGTTAAGCAACTTTTAATCGAGCAATTAGCCCGTCCGTTACACACTGTACACATAAATCAAGTAATTCAGAAACACTTAAAGCAATTCCATTTCTGCTCTCCTTGGGAATCGATCATTTACCCATAACGATGACTGGCCTGAGCAGCCCACACGAGCGTGACTATGCGATTTATCGTCGACCAAAAAAGGATGTTCGAGTCTGACCACTTCACTGCTACCATCGATGGATCTTTCTTTCTCTCGTGTACAACCGAACCCGTTCTCTGTTCCGTTCTCGTACATTCGTCACAGACAGGCTCAATAGGGCCTATCGGCGTGTCTTTGCGGCACTGAATAATTCATAAGCCGAGAAGCCAGCAGCCTCGATACTTATCGCGATAGACTTTAGCGGGCTGCCAACAGCAGCCATGTTACAATAAAGAAATCAACATGGCCGACCGTCCTTTTCGTCCCTCCTCGACACGGCTGCCGTTCTTGCCCTTCTTCGGTCCACCTTGGGCGAGCACCGTCACGTCGCTCACTTTCGATTTTGCCCCACAGTTACCCTCGTTACCCTCTTGATGTCGAAGGGTGGTCCCCGCACCGACTCACCCTACGAGCTCCCTTCTTACCTCATTTTCTTGGCCTGCGCTGCCTTCCAGGGGTGGACCGCCCCGCCCAGAGATATTTCTCCGCAACCCTCTTCTCCTACCTTCGGCGAGAGCGAGCGAGACGGTGAAATTGAAGAAACGAACGCGTCGGATGGAGAGGATGAATGAGAAGGAGAGAAGCTACGGAATTGAAGCGAACCAGAGAGTCTCGAGGGGAGAGACGAAGACAGAGTTCAGGAAAGAGAGAGAAACGGGATAAGAGAGCTTTGGCAGCCACTTTTCTCACCCTGAACCGGGATACACGACGCCAAAGGAACTCCATTTTCTGGCTACCTCTGCTTAGCGATTGTCTCTCTTTGTCTAACTTGTCGTAGACTCTTCCTGTTCCAATCTTGTTGGAAAAATTTCTTGAACGAGTGACCTTTCTATCGGTGTGCTCGGAATTTCTGCTCTCTTTCTGGCTCAGAGTAAATTTGCACAAGAAGCATCGTTTCCAGATTGTTACGATCAAGTGTTACTTTTTCGAGCTGTGTAGAAGGGCTTTTGTCATTTGGATTTAATAAACATTAGGTTTAACAGTTTCACTTTAAATAATCTGGCTTTAATACAATTATGAATAACTTCCAATTCACTAATACATGTTAATATTCTTCATGACCAACTTGTTTTACTAAAATGTGAAAGAAATCTTCAAATCCAAAGTTACTGTATCATATACTGTAACTTGTATCAATTATTACAACTTCTTACATTGATACAACTTCTTGTATCGATTATTTGATCAATACTTTAATACTCTTATCAACTATTTGATGAATATTTGAATACTTGTATCAATTCTTTAAATCTCTTAAATCGCAACGAAGTTATCGTTCAATATCGTTCATATTTTCGTGTTGCAGGTCTGGTTTCAGAATAGGCGAGCAAAATGGCGCAGGCAGGAGAAAATGGAAGCCGCGAGACTCGGCCTCAGCGAATACCACGCGGCAAATATGAGGTAATATTCTTATTAAATTGTGTGGATACTAATGTTCCATATTTACGAATACACGAGTTGATTGAAGTTTACTATTGTATCGCAGAAACGTGGCTGGGCCAGCTCTGGGTCTACCAGGTGATCCTTGGTTGACTCCTCCGGGATTGTTAAGCGCTCTTCCTGGTTTCCTGGCTGCTCCTCACACGGGATATCCTAGTTATCTGACATCACCTAGACGATTGCCGTCACCACCGAACGTTGCCACCGTTGCAAACACTGTGCCAGGTAACTTTACATTATAATTTAATTTGAGGCAATAGTTCATTGGCGATTATATTAATGCGAGGGACGGTGTTTAAGTCTTGAATTAGGCTATTAGTTTGAATCTTTGAAACATCTGCAGTTTATGATTTGTATAATTTATGTTTGCCATCGTGTCACTGGTTTAAATTTTGTATACCAATACTTCAAATTTTATATTCAAAGACTGTTACACATATGTAGTCTTTTAGTCTACTTTCGAATTCATCAACCAAAGATGATATATGAAGATTATTCATATGAATGTATGTTACAAATTCTTTTAGGATTTACTTGTAGAATTATTACAAATGAGTAAAGTTACAATCTTCTAACCTCAAAATCATCCCTGAAGTGGTTGAAGTTATACTTGTATGACGTGTCGAAACGATCAAAATTTCACAAAGTGACTTCTCGGTAGATTTGACAGTAACGACTTAAGTGACCAATGATTTGACTAAGCATCAGGGAGATTTTAAATTTGATAATACTTAATAAAGAGAAATAAAGTAAATAGGAAACGATCGGTGTTAACAGGAACCCTAAGCGGAGGAATGGCGAGCATAGGGAGCGGCGGCCACGTTCCAGCAGCACCTCCCAGTCCTCCGGGACACGATCTACGCTCAACTAGCATCCAGGCTCTGAGAATGCGAGCCAAAGAACACGTCGAAAGCATCACCAAAGGGTTGCAAATGGTCTGAAGTTTAACGTACAACCGAGGAAGGCAACAGACCGAGTTGGAGCGTGCCATAGCCACGCTTTTAACACCGCGGGCGTGACCGGAAGCGAAACTACTCTACCTTCGACCCTTCGACCACGGAGAATGTCCAGTAGAAGCCAGACAGATCGACAAACAAGTTCTCTCGTTCCTTTTTCTAGTTGCTGGAACGACTCGAGTTGGTCGTTTCGATTCCCCTGGAATCGGTTTATCGGTTATCGAGCACCTAGAACCTCGACGAGAGGAACGGACGATTATGAAACGCACGAATCTCGATGGTAATCGAGAAGCAGCTAGTCGCTGGTCCGATTACTGGCTGATTGGTAAATGAAATTTGTTACGTCGCTCTTTGATACCAGTCGATTCGAGTTCGCCGGAGAAGAGAAGCGATTCTGTCGAGTCAAAACGAGAAACTAGTTCATGATAATAGTGCAATAAACGAACAGAATGGTCAGAGACTTTTCGTAGTGTTGCGGGAGGAGAGTAGATGTAAGGTCCAGAGACTTCTTGGTTAGTGAACTACCAAGGACCCCTAACTTCCTGAACGATCAGTAAGTAATATGTTACGTATAGTTCTAACGCGATCGAAGACAAAAATATGTTCTTTAATTAAACGGACAGACATTTTGCGCGTGTTGAGGAAACTGGTGAATATCTGGACTGTTGCAATTCGGTTTAACACGTTAGCAATTTCAAACTTTAAGTGGATCTGAAACCTCCCTTCAAAGGATTAACTGTTGTCCACTTAACAGATATCTGAACGACGTCGAATCGATACGTTTCTTTAATGATACGTATTTTACAAACGACAGTGATAGCATGGACGCACATGACACGAATGTGTCGATGTCGATCTGATATCGTTCGGATGCGCTGCCAAGTGGACGACAGCCTTATCAGCTTCAACTTAGCAACAAATGTAAACGGCAGATGTTGCCATTAGCATTTTCGAAAGAGAGAAAATAAGCATTGATCGAATCAGTTGCCTGACGTTGGCTAACGTGTTAAACGCAATCAGGTATCGAGACAATCGCATGTGGATGCACAAACCATATCAATCATGAATTTATAACAATTCTTGACATTTATACCCACGTTAAGGGTGCAGACGTTTTAATCCAAACTTCATCAATTGTTTTAAACTCTCGAAATGCAAACTAAAAATCCAAAGCAGTCTACAAAAATCTGAGCAGATATTAAATCTGAATTCTATAAGATTATAGTCATACGGTAATTTATTGAATCTGACCAAATTTTCCGACTTGCACTCTTAACGTCAAACAAGTTCATTCTTAAATGTGGTAAAAGAACGGCAGAGAAAATGATCAATGAGATGAATTGGTACAAACCGAGAAGGGTCAACAGCCCGGATCGGCCAAGAGGATCGTGTAAACTGATCTTGTATCCGAAATACGGTTAGCGTAATTGTTTGATAATCATGTACGAGCCAGGTGAACAGCGACACGATGACACTTCGTGCTATTTTACGAAACGTTTGTCACTTGAGCTTATTCGTCGACAAGCGACGGAACATGTGTAAAAATCATGGAATTTTATCTCCGAAACAGAGTCGAGTGTCCTGCATTAAACAAGCGAACGCTCTTCCAGAATTTCCTATCGAATTGTTCGATCGCGAAATCAATATCGGACTGGATCGAGCTGCGACGAACCCTGACAGACTAAATCCAATATTTCTTGTAGCATAGAGACTCGAGGTGCAGACAGCGCGGGAGACGCATTTTGGCATAAACAATATTCTGCAGTATTAATACGTTAAGGCGAAGAATTGTGCATAAGTACGTAATAAATGACTACGGTATGCGAATTTCGATTGCATGGAAGGGGACTGGTCGGATACAGGAATCTTGGTTCAGATAGGGGTAGGTTAAGGGTAGTAAATTTACAAATTTTCAAGTTAAACTTTTATAAATTCACAAATCTCAATTTTCAAATTCCTAGATCTCTGAATTGCCAAATTTTCGAATGACTGAACATTTAAATTTCTGAACCCTGAAATTCCCAAATATGCAAATTTCATGTTTCTAAATTTTTGAATCCTCAAATTTTTAAATTTCAAGAATTTCAGTCACAAAAAATAATCATACAAATCAAATTCCCAAATTCTAAGATCCCACATCTCCATATCTATAATCCCCTAGATCCCCAAATCTGTACTTTCCAAATTGCTAGATTTCCAAATCCCTAGATTTCCAAATCTGTAAATTTCCAAATTCCTAGATTCTCAACTCCCTCCAACCCGAATCTCTAAATCCCTAAATCCCTACATTCCTAGATTCCTGTATTCCCAAATACCTAAATCCCCAAATTCCTAGATCTCTAAATCCCTTTATTCCCAAATCCCTAGGTGCCTCTATCACTAGACCCCCAAATTCCTAGACTCCCAAATCCCTAAACCCCCCAATTCCTAGATCTCTAAATCCCTAGACCCCCAAATTCCTACATTCTCAAATCCCTAGATCTCCAAATCCCTGGCCTCCCAAATTCCTAGACCCCCAATTCCCTAGACTCCCAAACCCTATACTCGTAAATCCCTAGACCCCCAAATCCTTATATTCCCAAATTCCTAGGCCCCCAAATCTTTATACTCCCAAATCCTTATACTCCGAAATTCCTAGACTACCAAATCCCTAGACCCCCAAATTCCTAGATCTCTAAATACCTAGACCCCCAATTCCCTAGACTCCCAAACCCTATACTCGTAAATCCCTAGACCCCCAAATCCTTATATTCCCAAATTCCTAGACCCCCAAATCCCTAGATTCCTAAATCCCTAAATAACTAAATTTACTCTCCTCTAAATGTACACACTTCAACTCCCCAGATTCGCAAATTCTCAGACTCCCCATATCCACAACTTTTAATTTTCCCCTTGAAAATTGAAATAGTTACAAATTTTGACAAAATTCACAGATTCCAAATTCTAAAATAAAATACATCCCCATTTCTTACTAATTTTACTAACTATACAAAACACTATACTTGCCCTGTGTCGAATAAAGTTTCATAACTTGAATAAAAGATCAAGTGTCTCGCCAGTCGTCTTCCATGCGTGTCGAGAGAGAAAACAAGTAGAGGGTGAAAAAAAGAACGTAGACAGTTACCCACCCCCGAACGTCTATTTGTATATATACCTGCTCGTGGTAAAATAAAATTTGATGTACATATTTAATCATACCACACGTTCGTTCCCACAAACGATCCCCTTTCGTCAATAAAAATCAGAATCGTAGTCCTCGATCCTACGTCCTGAAATAAAATTGCTCGTTTTCGCGAGCGTTCCTTCCGATCGATCCTTCTTCGAGGTCAGCTTTTAATCCACGCTTTTTATTCTACTCTTCTTTTACTCGGACGGCATTACTCAATTTCTCTCGCGGATTATTTTTGCTCTTTCTCTTTCAGGCATAAGCGTTAATAGCGAGAGAAAATGATCTCGAAAACGGCTGAAGAAGGACGTGTCGGCGCGGTGGCGGATTTTTAATTGTTTCCGCGCGAGGCAGCGCGTATTTGTTAAGGAATTAGCATTTCAAAGAACGATTTCAATTAAGGCTTAATTAATTTCGCGGAGAGCGTCGGGCCAAGTTGGCGGCTCATTGTTCGCCTTACTTTCGACTTAATTGAAATCGAAGAACCGCTCGGGCGAACTCGAGCAGTCGAGAAATCGAGCGAGACAAAAAAAAGGACGGTGAATTATTAAAAATCGTCTGAGCAACACTTCGGACGACATATTTGCCGTTAATCGAACGCCCAACATTTATTTTTACAATTATTTTGCGATTCTTCGATTTCGACCGGTTTAAGTGCACCCTGATTAATAGGGTGTAATCTGGACAATTTTCAGGTTATTCGAAGCAGTTGATCTATTTCTATCAAATCTAAAGCACCTTTTTAGCAGTTTATTTTTTGTCTTACAATATTCCAATTTTTCTGACTTCGTGTACAATTGTTTTCAAGTAGTCTATGCAAATATACGATAAATATTTTCTTCAACAACTTTGAGTACAATAAAAAAATCAGATATCTAGCGTTACAATTTTATAAATCTTACAATCGTTACAATTGTTTTTATAAAACAATTTTCTAAAACTACCCCTTTGCACTTGATCGTCTTCCCCGAGGTATTTGAGTGTCAGAACATTTGAGTGTCAGAAGTCTTCGAGTGCAAAGGGTTAGAGCTGTACATCACAAATTGAGAATAGAATCATAAAATTTTGAAGGACAAAGAATGCGCACACCACAAAGAAATCAAAATAATCAATGGTACAACCGTATCGATCAACCGTACAAGCCGTGAATACAAGGTACAATGATTCGACGTGCAAAACCGATGATCGAAATCATGCTGCAAAACCCTCGGAGTCCCGTTAAAAATTCATCGACGGTGCCATAGCAGGCGGTTACAAAGGATCGTTTGAAAAATCCAGCCAGGCTGCACGAATCGGTAGCGAGGGGTTGCCGTCCGCGAAGGGGGTAGTTGGTTATCTTTTTCGAAGGTGGTGGAAAAAAAAAGCGGGCGGGTGCAGTGACGGGGCGTGAAAGGATTCGACGTTAACAGCACCAACAACGCCGGCTCGCTGGAACAATAGTGCTGAATGGTCCCTGAACGATTAGGTATTCCAATCGTCGCGTTAGGGGTCGCTGTGAAGTGCGGCAGAGAGGGTTGGAAGGGGCCGGCGGTAAGAGGGTGGCAGAACTCGCCCAATAAAATGGTAATTCCTGTTTGCAGAAGTTAACCATGCGAGCGAGCCTGGAGATTCGAGTCCATGCGTACTCTCTAACTCCAAAGACTAATAATACTCGGGGTCGAAGCTGCCAACACCGATATAGTTGTACGGAAGAAACCCTGAAAGCTAGTTTGATCTTGAATCTTCTGATTGGTAGAATTCCATGCGTGAGAAGTGCACGTGGACGGTGAAAGAAATAGGGAACGCGTCATGCCGGAAAAATGAGGAGGGGAACCAAACAGTTTAGGGGATCTTTTGTACCACTATGACATTACAGTGTTACATTATTATACAATTGTTAAATATTTTCTAACTTCTGTAGTGAAATAGCACTTTTGACGTGTTGAAAGATTACGCTTTTGTGTTAATAGATTTATTTTAATACAGGTTTGTTTTATTTTTATAATCACGTGTAGACTGTACCTTATTACTGCGTTCTGTATTTTCTTATTTAACTTTTAAAAATTAATACATTCGTTGTACTGTTTCTTTTCCTAATTTTATTGAGATCCTTCTTAACCCATGATTTTTCTATCTAGTTATAAAGTTCGTTGAAAGTGGTTTCATAATAGTCACTAATATTCTCATTAAGAAATGAAGAATTTCCAGCAGTCACCCAATTTTACTGAAATTGTTCTACAAACACTTCATCGATATTTTCAATAAAAAAATAGCTGTTTATCGAAATAAATAACCGATCAGGCAATTTACAACTTGGTGTTCAAAAGCAATCTTTCATCCCCTGATCGAAAGTACCATAGTTTCACCGATAGAAAATGCATTGAATCAATGTTATTTAATAATATTTGATAACAATTTTCACAACCAATCATGAGCATTATTCTATCAAAAATTGTTCTACCAGAAATTAATCTTGAAATTAATCTCGAATTTTCTTGACTTAGGAAGTAGAAAGGATAATACACTTTCTGCTTACGTATTGAAGTAACGTGGGTGATAATTGATTGGAGACGAGCGACCGGTCAGCAATACACGCGTATATCGTGTTAAGCAACGGCTTGGAGATTGGAGGCGGCAAGCAATCTCTTAAGGGTTGAAATTGGCACGGAAATCGTGGCTTTATTAAATTTGTTTAGGGACCAGGTAAGGGGATGAGGCGGCGAGAAGCGGGCGGAGGACCTAGATTCTGGCAGAGACGTCGTCTGTCTAATATTGCTCGATGCTTGGCCTGCCTAACCTTATTGCCTCGACAAAGTAAAGAACCGACAAGGGAGCCGAATAAGACCAGTTTAGGACCAACCAGATCAATGAAACACCAAACCAACGGGGCGGAATGTTCAAACAGTCCTGAAGACAATTCGGTGGTTACGTTGGAAATGGATACCTAGCTTTGGGTATGACAGGACCGTTCGCTTCGCGGTTCCTGAGATTGCTGATCTGATCTTGAGACTGAGATACGTTGTTTGCCAATCTCCCATGCTTGTTTTTACACGTTGGACGCTTTCGGATACTCCACTGGAATTCGACGATTTTTGGAAATTATTGTTAGAATTAACCTACGAATTTGACTTTTCTGAACTCGCGTTTTTACTGGACTCGCGATAGGTTTGTTGTACGTTACTGAAGGAAAAATTACGAGGAACATTCTTTTAGTATCGATAAAATAATTCCAAACGTGAGATATTTGTATCTTACAAATATGTAAAGCTGAATATGTGGACAAATGTGTAGACCTGAATTTCAAGGAATTGTGTTTAATGTACCAAAAAAGCATCTCTTTGCGAATCGTTTTCACCCAAAATTAATCTCTGCGTTCGTGCATAAACGTATCAAACTGCAAAGTAGGAATAACATTTTCACATTTGCATTGTGGTTATACAAAAATCGAAGATGTTGCGTATCAACCCCTACACAATAAATCATTGTCTAAATTATAATTCCATGAAGTATCTGAAAGGAATCGAACACAATGATAAACGACCAATGGGTCACGCGAGGTACAGATAATCCTTTCGTCCGTACACGAGAAACAGAAAGAAGAGGAAGTAGAACGATGCAAAGAAGCGCAGAGAAGACGGAAGCGAGAGGTGAGTAGAATGCAACGACGCGGCGCAGTCCGACTGTTTAGCATTATTAATTAGAGTCAAAGTCATTCTAAGTTGGCAAGTACATAAGCAGAAATAATATTTGCACTGGCGTTCATTAGACGTGGCAGAGGGCACGAGATGGCGCCGCAAACGGGTTGGATTCTCATTAAAATAACCTTGCCTTTCCTTTTCGCTGGCTCTCCCTTCGCAGCCTTGTTCGCGACGCGCAGAAAGAGAGAGAGGATCCGGGAAAAAAGGAGAACAGGAAGAAAGAATAAAATGAAGGAAGGGAACAAAGTGAACCAGCCGTCTCTCTCTCTGTGTCGTCTCCTTCGTTTTCCCTTCCGTTGGCTCGACGAGGACAGGGTGAAAGGGGGATGAACATGACGAGAGAGACAGTGGGGTAGAACGAGTTACGGGGGTAGTTTGGCTACCACTAGGTAACTTAAATGAAAGTCGCGGTTACCCCCTTAACGCGAAAATACGCTCAGGGAAAATTTCGTTTTTTCACCCTGATTAATGTAATACCCGACGTTGCTGCTGCTGGCCACGCTAATTGGTCATTCTCCGCTCACCTTTGATTCTCCTTCCAACGGTGTGGCTTCACCACACCTGCAGCCTCGCGGACCTCGAGCTTGCCTCTCTCCTTCTTCCTCTTCGCGGAATGAAAATAAATTTTCCCCGTATGGAGGATTAAACGGTAACGCGCGAATCTGCGTTTCGAGGAAGCGTATTGCGACACGGGCGGTGGCCGTGAAATTTTCATGCGGAACTCGCGAGAAGTTCAAACGAGTTTCGTTAAACGACAGAGAGCTTTTATTAGGTCTCAATTTAAACGAGGATCATTCGCGATCTCCATTACAAATGTTACGCGCATTCCTCCTTGATTCTTCTGAGCTTCCTCGTCTGCATCTTTTAACGAAGATTGTACTGTTCTGTTATTTCGGGTGAATCGAAGTTTTTATTGGATAGGTACATACATGGTACGTAGGTTCGTGTTGATAAATGCTGATTTTTAAACGTATTCATTATAAAACATATCCTATGTTTTGATTGTATTTTAAATTTCTTGGACTGATTTTTTAATTGATGTTCGGAAAATTGTTTTATACTCCATTAAACAATTATAAAGTGAACCTCTGTATTATAAATAAAAATTTGGAGGACATGGAACACAAAATGACGCAAACAGTAAATACATAAATTGTACGCTGTGAACAAGAAAATAAAATGAATTGTTCGGTACATATTATACAAAATACCGTCAATACAGCAACAATTTAATAAGTAAAACTAAATAATCTAATCTAAAATAATATAATAAAAATATGTACATGCACAGAGGTTCGTAATCTGCTGATTGCATTGAAAACGATGTTAAAAATAAAACGATGCAAAATTAAACAAAAGTATTCTTGTTCTACATAACTTGTCTCATAACGCCGCACAGAAGAATGTAATGTATAAAATTGAAAGTAACCTGCACAACTAAAAACGTGTTTCTACAATTTCCCTGTATTTTATTAACGACCGAGCTAACGATCGAGTCATTAACGTTCATTTACGCTTTAATACAAAGTTTAAATGAAAGGTTATACCACAGAATTGAACTGCTGTGTTGAAAGGACAGACTCATGATTATAAAAAAAATGAGATATTCAATTTTATATAGAATCAATCTCACACTCTCGAGCGATGACGTTCGGAACACGAGCGTTCTTCATCGGCGCGGAAAATAAAATTTTTTCATCGGCGAGCGAATAAACGACGGAATCGAGCCGTAATAAAATAAATAAATATCGACGTGAACGTTCTAATTTGCCGTGCTACGGAACGCGCTTCGAGGATGTAATCCCGTGAATAAACGGGCTCGCAAATGCGTTTTCGTGCCGGATAAAAACGCTGACGGACGTATTCGACCGGAAAAATATAACGACGCGAAGTTGTTTTTTTTATATACACACACACATACACACGTATATTTTTTTCCTCCACATCCCCGCGCTAGTATTTTTCGTTTCGCGCATCCCTCATTATAAACATATAATCCACTTGTCCGCCGTTCGACGGCAATCAAAATCTGCATTTCCAGCGAATATATCATTATAATACAACCGAATGATAATCCGTTAAAAGGCTGGCGCTACACGAACACGGTCGACCGACAATTTTTCAACTCTCCCGTCCATCCGTGTGCACACACGCGCGCACACCGTTGCACCGCCTCTTCAATTTCACCCATCGACGAACGTTATAAATTGCGACGCAGCGTAATAAAACGATAATAAAGTCGTAGGTAGCGTCATATCAATCTCTTTAACTCTTTCTCCGCGACAGAATCGCTAAAGGAGCAGAATCCTATAAATTGGCCATCTTGGTGAACAACTTTCTAGGTAATGATATCCACGGAAAATGATACGCTTCACTAATTTCAATGATCTTGAAATATCTTATCAAGGACAATATTCCGAGTAATTTTCTGCATTATAACCTGTTTAGTGTTCGTTGCGATACAAAAGCATTTTGCCACAACATGTGTCGTGATTATGTTCTTAAAGTATATAGACATTTAAGGTCGATGTCCTTATTATTCCAGACATGTAAGATTTATACATTTTAGACATATAATAGGAAAATCTGATATTAGATATAATGTACTACACTATATTAAATTAGTGTCCCAGATAATTTTGCTTATACATTAGGGGTTGGAGAAGTCTGACGCAGAGAAAGAATCAGCGAGGTACAGTGATGGAAGAAAGAGTTGCAATTATTTAGAATTTATCCATAAGAAGCAGATTACCAAGGCAGTTAATTTTTCGCAGAACGATTTAAGTCTTGAAACCTCGGTTAAAGAGAAGGCAGCTGTAGAGACGCATTTATTACAAATAATTTTGTCGCTGGCCAACAACCCCTCAATATGTCGAGCGTTCATCGCAACAGTCATTAGTAACCGTAAATCGTTTCGTGGAAGCCTGTAGCCGGTGTTAGTATTGAAAAAAGAGGGTTAATTAAACAATTTCGCCAGGTGGATGGCCATTGGTAATTGGAAAAAAATCGGTGAAACCGGTATCGGTATCGAAGGGCGACTTCCGGCCAGTTCAGAGGCATAGGGATTGGTCAGGAACAGGGTGGCGATAGAGGGTGGTGGGTGTTCGGGATAGATGGGTGGCGGCGGTGTGTGGGGTTGGGCTGGATCGGTGGAGAAGTTCCGAAATGAGTACCCGTGCAAATACGCCAGGATTGTTTCTGCCGCTAATTGCTCGGTTTTTTGCAGGGGCTCGTCCAACAATCGATTTGCATTTCAAAGGTAGTCCGGCATAAAAATAAAATGCGCCCCGTTAAAAGTTGACTGGCGGCGGCACGGTGGCCTGTGTGCGTGCCGATACGTGTATCTTCCCGATTCTACGTATATTCACGCACACGATCGGCCCTGGTCGCTTGCGAACGACAAATTGCATAAAACTCGTGCCGGATTAAAGCCGTCGATGGAACAACGTCAATTCGCGCTTTTTCCGCCTCGCCGATCCACCGAACGCCCCGACGATTATATTCGTGAATATAATGTTTTTAACGTTTCCGAACGTTTACGTCGCCAACGGGGAATCAATGGACGGAAAAGATTCTCTTCGATCTCCTCATCGTGGTATTTCGATTTAATTACCTTTTAGAAGCTTCTTGCTTTTCTTCTTTTGTGGCGAACAAAATTTCATCTATTTTTTAGCAGCGTTATATATCCCTAGATTTCTATATTCTTACACTCTTACATTTTTGGTTCCTCATATTCCTCTGTCTCTACGTACATCCCTAATTTCCTATGTCCTGCTGCAACTCTCTAGTTTACCAGGTCCCTATGTAGACACCCAGAACATTAATAAATCCAAATTGTTTACTTAAATAAAATAGTAAAATATTGTAATAGTGAAATTACAGAGTAGTGGACCAATTAAATAACAGTCAGTATAACAGTACTACAATAAAGTATTGAAATAGCAGAATATAATAGAACAGTAAAATAATAAAATCATAGAATGTTAAAATAGAAAAGTAATACAATATTAAGATGGTAAAATAATGAAGTGAACATTGAAATGATAAAATAGTAAAATCGCCATTTGCAAAGTGTAAAAGAAAAATAGGTGAAATAGTTGAGTCGGTGTAAAGAATGTTTGAAATTGATAGTAACGGTACACGGGGGGTATTGCGTTAACTGGGATCAACTTTAACGCGCGAGGATTCGAAGGGTGCAACGAGGAGACCGGACAGGGTGAGACACGGAATCGCAATCCCCGCAGGACGAATATTTCGTTTCCTGCGTCGCAGGGTGGCCGGTGCTGTATTTGATTTTACGCAGTACGCATCGGGGTGGTTTCCACGAACGTTAATTATCACTGACCACCTACAGTCCCATTACATTCCAATCGACCCCTTAATCAACGCATGATTGGTGTACTAATTGATTGCTACTCCGTAATTATAACGGTGCACTGACAGACACCGGTATCGAAACCGGCGAGCATCGAGAAGCGGTTGCTTGAAATTGTGTACAATGGAGTTTATTATTGGAACAAAGCGGACAATTTCTGTGGAACGTTATCTGTATTGCATGAAAAGGGTACATATTTCTTGACGGTAATATAAATTCGATTCCTTAGTAATTGGGTATAATAATTGTTTCAGTGATACGAACGAATCGTTTTTTATTTTGACGAAGTGCAAAAATAATAAAATGAGTCACATTTTCACCCCTTTCCTTTTGAAAGATTAACAGAACAGGTGGTGACGCGTAGCAGGATGGAAGCGAACGAGCAGCTGCATTTACAGGACGATCGATAGAACGTCGGTAAAATTTTACCACCGTCGATAACATTTTACTTGAACCAGATAATGTAGAACATGCTCCTCATCGACGGAAACTCGATCGATAAAAGTGTCGATCGTTAAAAATATATAATTAATTTGAAATTTTCCGTGAAAATGGCTGAAAAACATCTTTACTTTCGAAAATATCTGCTGGATCGGTTATGTAATAAAATGTAGTTATTTGAATAATTCAACCGTGGCTGATTCAAATCCAATAAATGATGGTTGGTTAAATTGATCAGTTTATGAAATTTTCACTTAGACAAACGGAGCAATCCCTGAAACGCGTTATAAGGATATTAAAACGCATTAATAGGGAAATTTCTGCATCGTTGAATATTCATTATTACATCAAACGTTCGTGCGTCCAATTATTCGAAATTATCCGTATAGAAATTAATCCTATTTACACGCCGGTACCTCCGATCCCACTCGTTAAAACGGTTCTAATGAAACCACTCCTACTACCCCTCACTACATCCACCATAATCGCGCTGTTTACAATTAGTAACATTAATTCGTCATGATTTCCAGCCGGTGCGCGTGAGAGAGGCTCGTGAATTTGTATAGAATTTCATTAAGCCAACGGTTAGCCACTCATTGAACCGTAGAACGTAACCGGTGGTCGGATTTATACCAATTATTAGAAAATGTATGTACAAGCGGCTTTGCGCGATCCGCGTTCTGTTTCGCAAATATTTGACGGCTCTCCATCGGACACCTCCAACACTTCGAATACTGTACACGTCTAATATTTCTATCTCCGACAAATTCAATCGACGATTTGCGCAAGTTCGACAAAATTTGCGTACATTTTTATACCGATCGAAATTCGATAATCAGGTGAACTTAAACGCGTAACCCTTAACGGTCTCGCGGTGAAGTTTCACGCAACCCTCCTGCAACTACCCTTTGGTACCAACAGGGGTTCCATCAACCACCACCTAACGAACCTCCTAAAACGACCCTGGTCGTTTCAAACCTATTTGCAGGTCTTCGAATCTTTAATCGTACACCATGTGGACCTTCTTTGACTGTTAGAGTGTCGTGAAATGGCGTTGGAGGGGTGGTATTTCGATGTACCACGATTTTATTAAGAGTGTGGTCTTGGCACTTTAAGACTTTGGGATTTTGGGACGTGGAAACTTTTGGGCATAGAAACATCAGGACACAGGAGTTTTGGATCTTTGGAACTTTAGATCCTTGGAACATTAAAAATGTAGAATATGTAAATTTTGGAATATTTGGTTGTTTTCACCATACATACCATTAAGTGTTTATTAAAATGTAAGTAAAAACATCCCTCATAAAACCACTAAGTAGTTGAAATTTGTGCATCATCCTGACATTGATAACACGTTAATGAACACCTTGACCAATAATAAGATACAACGAAAAGTACGAGACAGGCTTCACTGTAACCAGACCTACATTCCTTCGAGATGACATTTTTCAATCTCTACCCGCATAAACAAGTGGATCGAAGGAAAAGCAGACCTAGGTAGATGATACCTGAATATCCAAAGCAGATGCGTTTACGTAAGATGACGAAGAACAGCAGAGCAGCTCCATAGTCAGCAATTTGAAGTTTTTAATAGAGATTTGCACCGCTTGGCCAGGCCAAAGAGGTCGGTATAATCCAATAGGTGCTCATTGTCTGCCCGTTCTCCGGACACATAACCAATCCCCCTCCTCCGATGGGTTGTCTCTTTTCCAGCCGACTCTTGGCGTGCACACCACAGCCATAGGAACACAGGCACAAAGACGTGTTTCCCATGTATATGGATGCGACACTGCACCGGGAAGCAATGCATATTCAAAATCCAGCCGCGGGCGGCTTGCCAGGGCAACGGAGTCTCTTGTTTTGCTACAGGCATGAAGCACGAGTCCGCAAATTCGGTTACTTCATTTCGAGCCCTGACCACCCGACCTACCCCTTTGGCCCACCGCCCGAAACCCCACCTGGCCACCTCACACCACCTCCTTTCTCGCCAGATCCTCCTCCACCGCCTCCTCGCACACACATACACACACACACCCCCTGTGGAACCCTCTGGTCGCGTAGAACGCTACGCGTTTTAACCCCTCGGCGTATGTCCGGGGTTATGAATTTTAATAGCTTTACGCCGCGCCACGTGGGGGTGGTAGGAGCGAGGCCACGGGGGTGGCTAGAGGGTGCAACCTGGTGGACGAGCGACGCGAAGGTAGGTGGAGGTGCAGGAGGAGGGTGGTGCAAAAATGGCGGCGAGTTTTTCGCCCGTCAAATTGTCGATAGATTAGATTAGAGAAAAAAATGCGCGCGTGTTTGCGCGCCCCTGTGTGTCTCTCTGCCCGGTGACAGAGACCGAGCGACCGCGGATGCCCCGGACGAAACAAGGAGAACGCGAATAACGCTGATGTCGCGTTCCATAGGCAACTCTGACCTCTATGCGACACGTTTTTCCAACCGGTTCCCTGCTTTTTCTCTATATATTCTAGGGTTCCTCTTTTTTCTCGTCGGCCGATTTTCGTTTTAGGCGGCGCAGTTGAAAAAATCACCGAATCCGCTCGAGAGTGCTCTGCGTCCTTCATGGGACACTTTGCGCGGATATTTATTTTCGAAGGAGGATGTTACGTTGTTTCCACTGGTCAGGGGCAACTTTGCCCGCGAGGTTGTACAAGCAGTGTGCGGACATCCACGGGGGGATAATTTTTCAATCGGAAGAGTTAGCAAATTTTCAATTTCTATATTTATATCTGTGTTCTTAAACCGTCGAACTTCTGACCTTTCAAACACCTGAATTTATAGATCATGTAGATTTAAGAAAAATGGGAAGAATATCGTAGGAGAACATATGTGATGATACGAATGAATCAAGAAAATGAAACAGGTACAAAAGCAGGTAACTTATAAAGCTTCCATCTGATAATAAGTTAATCTAACCTGATTAAGTTCATCTAATCAAACTTAGTCATTGACTTTACACTCTCCATAATGAATTAACAAAAAGAAACATGTACGTCAAGATTAAAAATGAAACAAATGTTTTTAAATATATCTCCCCACAGAGAGATTTTCAGATAGATACGAAACAAATTATAAATAAAAGTAAAAATTCGATATGGGTATAATTGAATTAATTAAAGTATATCTCGAAGATCGGTTTACACTCGATTCGTAGAAGTAACGTTTGGTGTATGCAGCGATTTAAATGGTGACGAAACGTTCGAAAATTCCGAGTACCCACCCAGGGGAACGGTTTGATAATAGTAGCAGCGGCCTCATCAAGTAAAATCATCGTCACCAAAACTCGCAGATGGCTAAGCGTAACGCGTGCAACCCTCCTTCCCTTGTCGGGCCGCCACCCCCGCGCCATTTTCGTCCCCCGTCACATCCTTCCCTCCTCCAATTCAGCCGCGTAATCTACTTTTCGTTTTGACCGTGAATGTCGTTAGCACGTTATGAAACTCATTAATCTCACAAATACTGGCCAACAATTTCGTGCCGCGTAAACGCACCATTGAATTGCTTCCCGGCCTCTCTAATGGCGAAAATTCTGTGCCACCTCTCTTTCTTTCCTGTCGATTTCTCGCCGGTTGTCGATACATCCAGAGTTTCCATTCGCCTGTTCGTAAATTCCGTCAACGATCAAAGAACATTTGCCAACTGGCAACTCTAACGTTCTAATATTCGGAAAATAGTTCATTGAAACTGCCATATTTTGTTACAGAACGAATCTGGGTTGATGAACGCGGGGAGATATAGCGCGTGTCGATATGATGTGTGGTATTAAAGAGTGGGTATGTTGTATTAGGACACATTGATTTCATTTAGAGAGTTCAAGGTTTTTTAAGTTCTATGATTACAAGTTTCCAAATTTTCAACTTCTGTGCCCCAAAATTCTCAAATTTTCAATTTCCACGCTCCCAATTTTCTAATTTTCAACTCCCACGCGTTCAAGTTCTCAAATTTTCAATTGCCACGCTTTCAATTCTCAAATTTTCGACTCCCACGCTCCCAAATTCTCAAATATTCAACTCCCACGCTCTCAATTCTCAAATTTTCGATTTCCACAATCCCAATTATCAAATTTTCTATTCTCACATTTACAAATTCTCAAATATTCAATTTCCACGCTCCCAATTTTCAAATTTTCAACTTCGACGCTTTCAAATTCGCAAATTTTCAATTTCCACGCTCCCAATTTTCAAATTTTCGACTCTCACGCTCCTTAATTCTCAAATATTCAACTCCCATGCTCCCAAATTCTCAAATTTTCTATTCTCACATTTACAAATTCTCAAATTTTCAATTTCCACGCTCCCAATTTTCAAATTTTCGACTCCCACGCTCGCAAGTTCTCAAATATTCAACTCCCACGCTCCGAAATTCTCAAATTTTCAACTCCTACTCTCCCAAATTCTCAAATTTTCGATTTCCACACTCCCAATTTTCAAATTTTCAACTTCCAAGTTCCAAAGTTCCCAAATTTCCAAATCCTACGCTCCCCAATTCTGAAATTTTCATCTCTCACGCTCCCGATCTTCAAATTTTCAATTCCCCAGTTTCCAAATGCTCAAATTTGCATCTTCCAAGTTCCCAAGTTCTCATGTTTCCAAATCCCACGCTCCCAAGTTATGAAACCTCCAACTTCCCACATTCTCCCCAAATTCGTAAATTTGAAAATGTCCACATCCCCTTTCCCTAAATCAAAATAACCAACTCCCCAATTTCTCAAATCCCAAATATTGCAAATTCCCAATTGTCCAAAATCTCAAATACCTCATAGTACACGACAGCCCTTAAACCTACTTAGCTTTTCCCTATATCGCCGTTTCTCGCCCTAACACCGTTATTCAGAAGTACAAAGCTCCTACCTCCAAGTGTGATCGGTATCGACGTCGCGTGTCAAACATGACGAAAATCATTCTCGAAACAAGGATCGAAGTCAATAGGGTCGATAATGCAGGAATGTTTGAAGCAGGATCCGTATTTAAGGAGGAATTACCGTGAGAAGGGGTCCACAGTGGCGTCCGATTCAGCCATCTCTGCAAGGATATCCCCTCAACGCGAGAAACACGTAGCCAGGTACCGGTAATGAACTCTTCAGGATCTCGAGGGATTTTTCGCAAGTACCTGCGAGGCCCGCAACCTCTTTTTTCCTTGACACCTTGAATGGTGTTAGTTCTAACGCCTATAGATCAGCCCGGCCAGGCCACTAAGACTGTTGTGGAGGGCCATCCGCCGCTCGTCGATCCCCGAGTTTCGCAAATTCGGTTCATTTGCTGCATTGTATGCGGCTTAAAAGAGAAATGAGACCCTCTCCAAGTGCGCGGGGAGAGGGAGAGGAGATCGAGCGAGAAACGAAGAGATAGACGGAGAAATCGCGGCAAAGAACGTTGAAGTTTACCGACGAGTGCCTCGTCGGCAACAGGGGGTGGACCAGCCACCACTTGACACGCACCTTCTTCGTCCTGATGCACTTGTCTGCAATGCAACCACCATTCTTCGCGTGTTAACGCATCTTAACTAAGGTACATCTGTTAGTCGTGAGCGATTAATGATGATCGAAACGTTCCTTGTATCGCGGTTACATCTTATTTACTATTTTAACCCCTTGCACTATTTTGACGAGTCTGACTCGTGACGCACTGGTACTTCAGTTGCGATCAATTTTACTCGAATTTTGAATATGCTTCAATTTGGAGTTTAGTTAGTGCTTATTTAGTTCTGACTGACGCACCTGATAAATAGGCCATAGTGCAAGGGGTTAAAGATATGTTTTAACTATTTTAGGATCTCTGTTTGTTAATAAGTTTATGAGTTACTAGACATTTCTGAAGTCAATTTTATGTGACGAGGTCTGAATAATTTAACATCTCAATTGGAGTTCAAATTAAAAACATTACCTTAAAAATTGCAACATATGATTTTAACAATGAAATCTGCTACAAAATGATAGGCTATTAAAAAAAGGCAGTAAAATAGTTGGTTACTATTTATCAACTTCACTGTTCAACTTGAGATGAAATTGTACGGACAAAGTTTAATTATTTAAATTATTAGGTTAGAGAAGTATTCTGGAGAAGCTGGACTTGTACTGTTTCTTGGTCCTCGTTAATATCCACTGTAGTCAGGAATAGGTGGTGCTAAAATTTTAATACTATTCTATAGATTTATTTATAAGGCGCTGAAATAGTTATAGGACAAGACAAGCTTAGAACTACATCGCAGCGAGGTCTTTGGAATTTAATCAAAAAGTCAATAAAATTAATACCTACTGTCGTATAAGGTATTAACCGATTTTCAGAGCTATTTCGCGATGACCACTGTCATTTAAAATTGGATTCATGAAATGAAAAATTCAGGAGCTCGTAGATAATGTATAAACTTATTCTAAATCTTATCGATAGTTTCCTTCGAAAAAGGGCAAAATTTACGTTGAATATTTGACTACACGAAACTTGATAGATTCCTAATTCGCTTAAACGATGTTAAATTTATTTTGATGCTGAAAATAGTTCTAAAACGATACGATAATTTTGAGGAGAAATCGGGAAATGAAAAAGGTGGTATGTTAATTACTGGGGTACAGATGTCGGCTGATCGATTTACCGGAATATTTCTGGTACCGATGCGACGTTACAATCGATTCACAGGTATCGCGTGTTCAATTGCACCCGCGTCACCGAATTTGCATTACAATTAATATTCCATGATTCCATCAACTTTTCGTTGAAACGCGTGGATGATTAATATATCGTTCGTTTACGCAGCGATATACAGAACGAAGAAGTCGCTCATCATTGCGTTCTACCATTCGATACATTATAAATCACACGCGATGTTTTTCGTTTCGCTCGCGATAAAGATCGTAATTACTTGCTCGCGACGTTCCATCGAAAAAATACCTTCTATTTTTTCCCTCTCTTTTCGTTTTATTTCACGACTCCTACAAAATTGTTTGAACATCGTTATTACCATTTCCTGTTCGCGATAAATAACTTCCAGCGTATTCGATCGCGTATCTGTCCGGTAATTCGTGTCGGCCATAAAGAGCGGCGATATTAAAACTCGTTAAAGCTTCGAAGTGTCTGTTACAAGGAACAATCCGCGGATCGAACGACGAAAATGGCATATTCGAAACGAATCGATGAAACATTTATAAATATGAAATTATCCCGTTAACGTCTGGCACCGTCACGTAATGATAACCTAATTACTTTGTCATATGTCATATGGAGCGATCAATTTGTGAAGTTCTAATCTCACGAGCAGTTTAATCGCATTACCTCTAAATTACTGGAACTTCAGCGCCGCAGCAACTATACCCACCTACGAATAACTCGCTTCCAATTTCGTATCGTCTGTAATCAAATCGATCTACATAACGATCTCTGCCCTATCGCTTTGCGGACTCCATTTGTCAGAATTTATGCGTGTACCCGCTCGAAAGATAAAATCGACGAAAATTTTTCTGTTCGATAGGTCACGATGTTTAGAAGTCGTTTATTTCAAAGTAATTGGCCAGCCTTTCTATAAAAAAAACTGTCCAAGGATTTTAGCTTTGTAGTAGACTATAATGGTAGTCTCGTTATATTGCCGCTGGAGGGAACATAGGGATGGAGACTATATGTAGAATCAATGTGTATGGTAATACAACTAATTCGGAATCATTTTAAACACTTTGTACTTCGTGATTATCTCTCATTTCAACTTTTACCGTAACTCGATAAATCACTCGAATGCTAAAATAATTCATTATCAGAAACGTAAACCGTACAAAACGCTATTTATAGCAAACGAATCAGAACCATAAAATTGAACGTGAAATTGAACGATAGTTAAAATTAGCCATGAGAATAATTTAATACGTCTAATTTCCGTCGACAAGCGTACGCAGGATCGATAGATAGAAAACGTCAGAAGACGACACCGTTCAGCACCGATCTAGGATCAAAAATTACTACCTAAAAAATCCTCTAACGCCAGAGAAAGAGAAAAAAACCGGACGATAGAGAAAGAGAGAGGACCTTGCCGAGCAGTTATTAGTTTTGCCAGCCGGGGAGCTTAAGTTTTAAGCCGGAAATCAATGCACCCGGTCGGACGGCTTTGTAAGCTTCCTCGTATGACGGTTTTAACGAGTGCAAGTTACGTAAAAGTGACGCCGCGCCCTGGTCGAACAAAAAATCCTCAAACATCTTCCAACCCGTTCCCGCGCGACCCTCTCATCCGTTGAACATCGCGATTTTATCTTGCGTTCTGCTCGGTTTTCCCTCGATTTTCACTTTTCAATTAAACGACGCCTCAATGGGCCTGGCCTGTGCCCAGAAAATGAGATGATACTTCGATTTTTACTGCGATCAAAGGGAAATGTGCTTTTCGCTCAACTTTTCACTGGCAATCGTGTATACTTTGCGAGCAAATTCCATCGGGTTGCTTCAAATTAGACTGATTTAATTGGTCTCGTTTTGCTGATGTTTAAAAACGTTTGTCACTGAATGAAGGATTGGGGTATAGGGATGTGAGATATCGGAATTTCGGGTTACAGGGATTTGGAAATATAGAGAGTTGGAGATATAGACATTTGAGATATGGAATTTGGAGATGTAGAGGTTTTTGGGTGGATTTGGGTATTTAGGGATTTGGAGATACAGGAATTTGAAGATATAGAAATTTGAAGATATAGGAATTTGGAGATGCAGAGGTTTGGGGATGTAGGGATGTGGGGACATAGGTATGTGGATACATGTGGATTTGGAGATGTAGAAATTTGGGGCTATAAGAATTTGGAGGTGTAGAAATTTATAGCTATAGAAATTTGAAAATATAGGAATTTAGAGGTACAGAGGTTTGGGAACATAGGGATGTGGGGACATGGACATTTGAGTATATGGAGACTTGGGGGCGTAGAGATTTGGCGTCTCCAAATCTCTGTAGGGTTTCGTAGACGCAGAGATTTGAAGATATAGTGATATAGGAATTTCGGAACCTAATAATTTAATGATGTAGGACTTTGGAGATATAGAAATTTACATATAGACTTACTCATTTGAAGATATAGGAATTTGGAAATACTGTAACGTACACCAGGCGTCACAATACATTGGAGATACACATAAAAGACAGTATTATAGTACATATCAGTATAACTAGTAATCAGAAATCCTATAGTACTATAAGGAGTCAAAATAGCACATAATCATCGAAAAATCTGGGCACCAAAATAATTTGTTCGATGTCGACGGAATCCGTAGCACCTGTTACGAAATAACCCCGGACAAAAGTGAGCGAAGAATGTTAATGAATTCTATCCTCGGACGTAATAAAGCTCGCGATGAAGAAGTGACCCTAAAGCTATCCAACGTCGGTGTATATCGCCGGTGCGTCCGAGTTAATTAACGCTAACCAAGAAAGTCCTTAAATACTTCTTGCAGCCCCGCTTAATCTCGGCCGAAGGAAGGTCTCGCTCGCTTTTCAATTAAGCAGCGCGGCTTGTTTAATTTTCACGAAAGATCCACCGTAGCCACGGTTGAATAGGATGCACCTTCGAGGTATCGATCAATCTCCGTGGCTCTTTTCATCGGTCTGGCCAGCCATCAGCTCGTAACTTGGTAATTTAATAAAGAACCGTGACCCCGCGGGCTACGTCGAGCAGCCCCGATACGGTGACAGATATATTAGCCGTGACTCAATAGAAACGTCCGCATTACATTATTCGACCGGTAGATCTCTACGACAAACACAACATCAATTTTTCCCATGGCATCTCCCTCTACGCGGCAGGGGTTCTCAGAGCTGGTCACGGGGGTAGTACTCGCTTTCTTCTTCAACCCCCTCCCCCTTTTGCCACCCCGTTACCCGCCTCTCGATGTCAACCGTGTTTGCGAGGATTCTCCCTCTGGATAAACGTGACGCACGGAGAAATCATTGATTCTGTCAGGAATGTTTATCGAATTTCTGTAGCTGCTCCATTTTGCGGGGTGTGTTGCTTATCGTCTATTGAAGACAGTTTCCGTTCTAGAAAAAAAAACTACTACAATTTTCACCACGTTGCTCTCTGTGTAAATTTCAGACAGTGTCTTCATAGAAATGGATTCTTGTACTCGTATATTTTTTCTGGAATACAAGTTACCTTAATAAAAAATTCTTTAGAGAGCACATATGTGTGTATGACACTCGAAAATTTGTGTAAGTCGGATAACTTGGCTAAGGAGATCAGAAACTGGGTGGCAGGTTGGAGAATTGAAGAATTAAAAAGTTGCAAGTTGACAAAAAAAAAATAAAAAATTAGAAAAGTAGACATTAAGGACTTAAGTAGCTGAAAAATTAGAACATTTAAAAATCTATAAACGTAACAATATTCAAAAATCGGTGTGTACCTATGAAGTTTATCTTTGCGTAACATAAAATATTTGATCAATCGTCCAATTATTCTTGCAATTATAAACGCGAAGTTACCACGTTAAACTACATTCGTAAAGATATTTCCTTTCCAAATGCAGCTGCATTTACCCAATAGGAATTTCACGTTGCCTGTAATTACTCGTGCTTACACTGTTATTATTGAAGCTCATTAGCGAACATTAAACGGCAAGTATTTTCGGTACAGCGAAATGAAGCTCGCGATACGGTCAGTATCACGAACACGGTCATCCAACATGAGAATTTATGGAAGAAGAACCCGGATTTATATGTGGATACATATTCATCCGTGTACACATATGCACGCACACGTATGTAGCGACGGTCGTACGTACGTAAGTGAAAACAGGACGAAAATGGGAAGCGCTGAACTGGTATAAACAAGGGTCGCATGCAATATTAGGGGCATTAAGTCGCCATAAAGAGCGCATTAGGGGTGCGCCCGTGCCCTCGAGGGGTAGTTTAGCGTTTAATTGTCCCACCCCGTGTATCAAAGGTTTCGATTTCTGCTTGACTACGCGCGTTATAAATCCACGTAGCTTCGTCGTTTCGCACGTTTGTATGCGATTCACGTTATTATTATCATATTTGATATACTCAACATTTATACAGTAGGTCAAAGATCTATCGATATATTTCCTTTATACTTGTTATATATTATATTAGATATTTAAGTGTGAAATCAGGTGAAATTGAAATTGTGAATTGGGCTGAAATTCTGTGTGATTCGCAACTTTGAGTCGAGACAAATTTTTGTAAATCATAGTTTATCGCGATTAAATTGCATATACTGTTGTAAAATACTGAAGTCCTAGAAACCCAAAGTACCTAGAATCCAAGGTCTCTTACTCCTCAGGACCCAGAGTCTCAAAGTTCCAAGGTTTCATCAAAGGTTTCTAAATCCTAAAGTCTCAAGGATCCATAGTCTCTACAACACATTTCATCCCAAAGTCCCAATAGTCCAAACTTCCAATATCCCAAGGTCTCAATTTACCAAAGTACTAATACTTCAAAATCCCAATCTCCCGAAGTCTCGATGTCCTAACTTCACAAAATCCTAAAACACCAATGTCTACAAATCTAAATCTACTTTAACTTCCCATGGTCTAAAAATTTCCAAAACTTCAGAATCCTAAAGTCCCAAAATTTCGAAGTCCTATCGAAAACAAGGGTAGAATAAAAGTGACGGTCGTCGAAAAATATTAGAAAGCGAGTCCGGTAGGAAGACGCGAATTCATTCGTTAGTTTCGCGACGATGACGAGGTAATCGTCGACGAGACGATATTCCCTGTCGTTCTAGCACACACGTGCACGCGTAGGCCGTCGTGCCGCCAAAGACCCACGTCGAAACGTTCTGGTTGCACGTACGTGCTGGTACACGTACACACGTGCACGTGGTTGCACGCACACGTCGGCGCAGACGTTATATGTGAGGGGTACCCGAAACGTATAAGAGGAACAGGCGAATACCCAAGTTGCTATTGAACCGATTTTGAGCAAATATCACTTGAAGCAGGTCGGGGAGATTCGCGATGCCGTAGTGACGGGATAGTTGGTGGTTGCACGAGGAGCAAGGGAGGAAGAAGGAGGCTGAAAAGGGGCTCGGAGGGGGTGGCAAAGGGACCAGGAGGTAAGGGTGCGGCAGGACGGAGGCAGAGACAGGAGCAGAGAGAGCTCACAAGCCCTTCGGCAAATTTCATAACCGAACTTGTCGTATTTGCCCAGATTATTTCAATATATTCGACTCAAGCCGGGAATCTGTTTGCGAGCGAGTGTATGCGTGAATGGAACTTGCCGCGGTCGCAACGTCCGCCTATGTGCGCTTCCGTCTATCTTCGCGCTACCCCGTGTTCCACGATCAAACGTACATATACGTTCACGCACACCGTCGACGATAACGCGTTCTTGATACACAGCTTTTTAAGGAAAATTCCGAGCCGCCTCGCGATTAGCTCTCGGATGCCAACCTGAGTCACCGGCAACCCCTTTGCCCTCGAATTGTCACCAGCCGAGGATCTTGAAACCGCGTTATTACATTTGCTGATCACCGCTTGATATCGGCTAAAGTTAGCTTCGAAACTTTAATAACACGGACGGTTAGCTTCTCGAACGCAAACCACCATTTTGGAGATGGTTTTGATACTTTTCGGGATAGAGAAGATTGCAATCCTGCAGATCCAGGTTTTGATTTTGACCTTTCAGTTCTATGACCAATGCACATTCGTAGCTATGATGCGGAACGAAGTTAGAGATTAATATTGTAACAGTTCGTTTTTGTGATGATTATTTTTATGGGAACGGAACTTGGATATGCATGTGTTTGATTAGTTTCGAGTGCATCGAAATTTATTTAACCAGTCATTGGGATTTCGATTGATACAGTATAATTTGTGTGAAAGCGGTTACGAGCAATATAATTTATCCAATTTGCAGAGATTTATTTTTACAGGCTTTGATTATGTTTAACGTCGAGTACTCATCGAATGAATATCAGTAATAATTACAATTCTATATCGTGTAATTACAATCAAGCAGAGTGCAGTTTTAGAATTTGTACATTATGAGAGGTAATTTATTGCATATTTGCTACATGTAACATGCTGCAATATTTTTAATTCTATTCTGACAAACGTAAAATCACTTATTTCATTATCCGTAAACTTATCGAAAACTCTCGTTATTTTTTAATAATATTGATAATATTGAAACGGTACATTTACCGAGCAACAACGATCAAAAGCGAAGGTAAGAGTAATTAATGATCGCGGGGGTTGTTTCGTGGTAAACGGTTGCGTCTGCGGTCTCGAGCGAGGGATTAACGAGCGGCTATTGTTATTTAATTGATTCCCGAATCTGTCGACGGGTCTCAAACTAATATATATCGCATTCCGCGAACTAATAATGCATTATAAAGGAACAGAGCCGTGTAGACAGACGAAAGGCGTGCACACGTGCCAACACGTGCCGCGTTACGCACGCCAGCCACTCTCGTCCTCCTCGATTTCGTCCTTTTATTTAATTAGCGCGACTTCATGAACGCCCAGCTCGCGTTAGCCTCCGCTCCATTTCCTGCCAATTTGATGGATCAACGACCAGGCAATCTGGCCCTCGTTCGTCCGTCAACTATCCCGGGACCGATGGCTAATAATAACAAAACTGATCGAGCGAACCTTATTAATCTTTCTTGCATCAACCTTATCCTTTCATTTAAAAACGCATAGGGTACTCGATGAATGTCATTTTTAACAGACAGACATCTTTCATTTTGCATAGCTATGGATGTATCTGGTCTTTGCTCTGGTTTACTTTACTTATGCATACGAAGTATGTCGAGATATGTAAAGTGTTAAAATATGTAAAGTGTCTCGATAGTCAAGTGCAAGAAATGTACTTTGAAAAAATTCTTAAACGACAAAGTTCAGACGGAATCATGTTTACCTTGTACAACTTTGTATAATTATAGTTCAACAGTTTTTGAATATTTTTAAATTGTTTGAAACGATGTAATTGGTCCTTGAAATAATCTTGGACCTGAAGGACTTGGTAGAAATACTCGGTGTAAATAGATATTGCAAAGATTATGTAATATGTCGAGTCAGACAAGCATAACCTAAGAAATATTTGCTCGCTACTTAAACCCCTTTGTACTCGGGGGCTGGCTCTTTGAACTCGTCGAATTTGTCGAGAGAAATCGAAAGTATTCCGTCAGCCATTCGCGCCGCCACCCCCGTGATCGTGGATCGTTGAAGATTCGTGAACAGACAGAATGTAGGACGAGGCAAAATGCGGCAACCGGTCCGTGTTATTGATTTCATCTTAATCAGATCTCAATATCTCAATTACGTTTTGAGCCGGGCTTTCCCATTTGTTTGCCGGAGAGATTTTAAAGCCAGGGCCCATTGTCTGCACGCCACCCCTGAGCCTTCTGCGCGGGCTTAACTTTTCATTCTCCTGTAAATTGCAGGTTCTGTATTATGGGTATGGAGCACGGGTGTAAATCGAATGAAACAATGGAGGCTGCCGTCTACTGCGATCCTCGAATCCTGATTATCCGCCTAACGTGTCGTCGAGAGAGGGAATTTAATTTTAGCTCGAATCAGCTGTCTGCCGTCAATTATTAACCCTTTCTTTTTCGGGGGGAGATGCTACTTAAGTATTTTCACTCTGATCCTATGGCGTATTCGTTCTTATTTTCGTTCGCGCGTTCTATCGATCAGTTTTATGGATAACGTGATCGAGTAAATGGTTACTCTTGGTATACTTATTGTAAAACTTTGAGTACCTAATATATTATTACATATCATGTCAATATGTATATTCACTGAAGGACATTTGTCCACGTGTCATTTTTAATAAATGGTATTTTTGTTAGGGCTTGACTACTGTTTGCATCAACATCATGTACAGAAAATTAATATCTTTTTACATTTATGTAAAATCAATGAATTTTATTGGAAGTACTCAATGAATATAAAATGGACAGTCAGCTTATGTTGCCTACGGTTATAGATATGCTCCGCTCTGGATATTAACATAACATAATGTACTTCTACGAAGTCTGTCAACTTGTCTAAAATTATTTATAAATCGTTACTCAGAGTAATTCTGATGCGAAGCTATTAACTAAATTTCATAAAAGTGACAAAAATTCCAGTGCTTGAAGTGTCGTGTGACGGCCGGTCCCTTTCTCGCAACGATAAAAAATTTGCAGCAGAATTAAATAAAGATCTAGCGTGTGATCGAAAGGGACATTTATCCATATTACATCGTGTAACGTCGTTTGAACAAGCACGAGGTCATCCAATGCACGCGAGAGCTGGTAACAAAATAAAAAGCGAGAAGTGTCTTCTTTCTGGGTATGGAGCAGTGACGCCAGCGATGGTCTCTCTCTGGCAAACAGCATGGCAGGCGCTAGAGAGAGGAAAAGCTGGTAAGCTTACACCTCTCGAGGGTTCCTTTTTCGGATCTCCTTTCGGTACGACTGAAATTACAATAAAAGATACTTCTGTGGCCAAACACTGCGTGGCCAGATTTATTATTCGGCCTCTGTACGCGCGCGTACACAGCCGAGAGGTCGTATATGTATACCGGGTGTCCACATCTGCCGATGGCGCCGCAGGAGGTCGGTCATAGGACCCCATTGAGGAGAAAGGCCCTCGAAAAATCTCCTTCCACGCTTCCGTGCGGACGAGCCCGTTGTATTTTCGAGTCCAGACGATCGGCAGCGTCTTTGTGCCACCAATAGCAGCACCGAACACCTAGCGGATCTACCAATCGTCGAACAGGGCTCCCCTGTCTACGTGTAATCGCGTAACCGACCCCCTTTGTCGCGGCTTTTCACACCGAGAGGCGCGTACATACCCGAATGACGCTTCTTTTTTTATCCAGCACCGCTAATTATCCACCGAAATCCCCTTAAACGGCCATTAAACCCGCCCCTTAAACGACCGTAAAAGCACTTTAGGGCTAAACGGATACAGAACGCCGAGTTCTTGCTCGGTGCAACGATATCCTTGCCTTCCCACAGGGCTATTGCCACCAGCTTTCGTAATGATTCTTACGGTAATTGTGGGAGTGATCCACAATCACCGGTTCTTCGATAATTTGTGGAGATTTGTTATGCGATGAAGTACTTGTGGAGGAATGAAACTTACATTTAAGAAATTTTCTTCTATTAATACTTCTGCTAGTTCGATGAAAGAATCGAAGTTGTGCCACTTTGCTCATAAATATTTTGAACAATTTTAAAATTTCGAATGTCGCTTCGAATATCGACCACTATAACATATAATGTTAATATTTCAAAATTGCCAATAATCGAGCATTCACGTATCTGTACCTGAGAGGACTAAGTCCGTGTTTTAAGAAAAGCACACAATTTTGTTACTCCTCAAAAGTACAAACTCCTAGAAAAATCGATTGAACAAAAGAAAGAAGGTGGAGTCTGACTTTTCGAGATTGGTCAGGGTGAAAAATTGTGAGCTACTCGAGGAAGAAATTATCGTAATAAATGGAGACTAAAAAGATGATTCTCGATGCAGTTTGATGAGGTTCGAGGTTGATTTCATCGGATAGGTTTTCGTTAAAAAAGAAGAAAACTAGTAGAGGGAAGGAAGAAGATGGGAGGAGGTCTGACCGATCGGATGCTCCAGCTCGTTGAAAAGATCAAAGCTCACGGCATTCTAATGGATCGTGGAACGAGGTCTTTCACACTCGATCAATTTTCTCGAATGAGGCGGTTTTCGCGGGATAAAAGGTGCATCAAGCCATGCACGTATACGACGCGCATCGGGGGTCCTTTCGACATCTCCCATACGGGATGAAAGGTGTCCAAACGAAATTCACAGATCGTCCACCGAAATGCGGCTAATGTCGTAGCGTTTCATTTCATCTCGAGTAGTCGATAACGTTGATAAATGCCACGAATCGTATCGAGAAAATATTTCATTAATTCTGTTTATAACGGGGCAATTATTCGTCGATGTTCTTATCGCGTTTCGAGGAATAAAATGTGGCGGAGGAAGCGGTGACTTTGGCGTGGACACATTTCGCAGTCATAAATTAATCGTACTATTAATTTCCAGCTGGCAGTGTGCAATCTAATAAAGCGTGAGACACGAAAGGCTGCGGGCACGCTTTTGATAAACCATCCGTTCCCCGTCTCACGACTTGCACTGTAATATTACATTACATTAAGCTGATTATCTGTGTCGCGCGGTTGTGCATACTTTTTTTTATCGGGCTGCCTTAGATCGCGTCGCAATTCACCGACTACTCGCTCTTTTCACTCCTCGTTTCCATCGTGGAAAAATCGGGTTGCGACCGCAAAAAGTCGCTCGTTTACAAACGGCTCTCTAGTCGTTAAATTTAACAAAGCCACCCGCTCGAAGGAGTCCGCGTGAAAACGCGAATTCACGTACGGCGCTGGCGAATAAATTATTACACGCTTTAATCAACACCTTTAAGGCACTTTTTATTACTAACAAATACTCTTTATTACTAACAACGGAATCTTGCTATCGGTTCGTTGAAGATCCTCGCCTCGAGGGTTCTAGGATTTGTCAATACATTCGTATGATAAATAGGTTTTTTACAGATCTCTATATCCTACAACTAATGATGTGAAATGCATAAATTTGCAACTGACCTTTCTAAATTTTCAAAGCAGAGATTGCTATCTAATGACCTCCACAGACCTCCTTGCGCAGCAATGGTGATGGCGTCCACATAAAGATGACAATATAACGAGAATCCACTGTACCTTTTTCCCACATTCCCCATTACATTACTTAATGCCTAAAATATTAAACCGAATAAAATTGCGTAATAAAATTATGGCGTACTTGAAAATATCGAAGAAAGGAAGCAAGGAAAAAAGAGATCTCTGAAGCGTGCAGGTATATATCTCAATTTCCAGGGGTGCAGGCGTACAGGGTGCTGACGATATCTGGCGTAAGCCTATCGGCGTAAAGGGCATTATTGTCGGTCACCCTTGGAGGGGCTGAAAAGGCGAAAAAGATCGGTTCGGGGGTTGCAGGTCGTCGCCTTGCTGTGCCCAGATGCCCTCTAATGGCCTTAATGAAGTGTGTACGCACCGTGTGTATAGAGTTAGAACGCAACGACACTAATTTTTAAGCATAATCGTACACTCAGCTTCACAACGTGTGAACGAGAGCAGTTCTCAAACATTCGCATCGTCGCACTCCGGACGACAGTCGGTCTGGCGTCTTCGCGCGGATTTTTCTTACGCCGCGGGTGTCCAGAAATGTTCCATTGAAGTTTTGGGAATACCTAACCGAGAAACCAACGTGTAATTGGCTGCTTTCATTATTCGAGTCGAGCCTTCTGCTCCGCTGTTCTCCGATCTTTCTTTCAACCACTCGATCGTTCTATTATTCGAAACAATTCACGATCAATTTTTTTTAATAACATCGTTATCGCAAAATTAAGATTTCTATATTTGTAGTTCGCTGGAATTTGAACATATTTAACTGCAAGTGCGGTTTTCGTGAACAAAATGGTGTAAAGATAATGCAAAAAGCCGAAACGTTCTCGGAAGTGGAAAAGGATCCCCTAATATTTTCCAGCGGATAAAGCGTTAAACAATAGCCGTACAATCGTATCATGATCTTCCTCGCAACGTTGCGTTTCATTATACACCGATTTCATACAATATCGCGAACCATTATATTGTAGTCACGTTTTCGAGTGGCTCGTTCTCTCTAACAGCTTGCAAATGTGGATACAATTTAAGCGTCACGAAGCTTCGCGAACGAGTGGAAAAATCGTTGCACCTTTCGAGCGAGAATAAGCAACACATTTTTCGAAATGATATGAATTGCAAAGTATACTTTCATAATAATTCATTTATGCTGTTTGTTATGTAAAAATTACTATGCAAAATTACGTACAAATCACATCGGTTACCGCTGACAGATATAAGAGAAATATATTCTATATTATGTGATGTAACATTCGATTGTAGTTGAAGTATGAAGTCACTGAAATATCAGTTATTACAATTACCTTTAATTACAGAAAATAAAACCTTAAATTTTCAGATTCTTAAATTACTGTATTCCCAATATATTCCTAAATTTACAAAGCCTATTTTGCAAATTTGTTTTGTATTTTTTATATACCCCAAATTTCTATATTCTCAAATGTCTATGTTCTCCAATTGTCGCAACCCCAAATTGTTACATTCCCAAATTCCCAAGTCTTCGAATTCCTATATTCCCAAATTTCTATGTTCCCAAATTTCTGCGTTTCCAAACTTCTAATCTCCAAATTCTCAAAGGATAAAAAATTGTTACGGGCACGATAGAAAAATAAAAGGGGGGTAGTTTTATCATATCACATACAATTTATTAGAAGAAATTCCAATAAATAACGTTGGGTGCCAATTTACAGTGTATATGGAAGAAAAGAAACGTTTCTCGAAGTAAAGTTCTTAGATACCGTTTTCAACCCCTCGTGCGTGCAACGAAGTTTACCGTAGTTAAGATGTTGCGTCGCGATATCGCACAGGACAGTGCAATCAGTGGAAATCAGTTACTTAGCAGCGTAGTCGACGGAGAAGAAAAGCCGTCGAGAATAGGTAGTAATCTCGACGATGGAGGTTTATCACGGCAGATGGACTAATTGATGTCATTCAGGGTATCATTAATGTCGGTGGTCTTGGACGCGGTATCAGCAGCTAGTGATTTTCACAAGCGGAGAAATCTTTTCAGACCGTGCCACTTCTCGCGACTTTCCGCTTCTCAAGAACAGAGGAAGAGAACAGGACGTTGAACAGAGGAACGGGAGAGGGAGAGAGAGTAACATGGTAGCAACGTGTGTGCGAGGACCGGTACGTTAGAGAGAGAAGGGTAGTTGTACGTGTTCGTGGGTGTCGAAGGCGGGAAAAGAGGGTGAGGGTGCAGGAGGGGATGGAAGTATGAAGTGAGCATATTACTATTGAGAATAAGTACCTGGCTTCGAGATGGTGGCTGTGCACAGGGGAGAAGGTGGAAGGGGCTGAAGTAACGGCACACGGGGGTGGTACGTCGGGGTACAAATGGGGTGGTACAATGGGCACTAATGGATCTCAAGCCGCCGCGAGAGGCGCTGCTTTTAATCTAATTGTCCTTCGTAGCCGTCGCGATCGCGATCAGTGGTATTCAACTCTGATCCCTCGTCCACCCCCTTAAAACATATGATTACGCGGTGGTACAAAAAATAAAAGAACGACGACGGACCCTGGTTCTTCCTCTTTCGTGCCGTACGAATTTTTACGCGGCAGCGGTTCCAAAAGCACGGCGCGAACTTTTAATGCGGCAATTAAATTCCAACGAACAATAAACGTTTATTAAATTCCTGTAATACACCGTCTGTTAAAAATTCATCACGGATGTTGCGTTGTCAGTGCTAGCCCGAGCAATTTTCCATATGACGCTGCCTATGGGAAATGAAGCTTTTCGGGGGTTTTGTTCTTCTCTTACTCGCAGTGTCTTTGCAATTACCATACATATTACCAGAATATGATATGGTTTATGAATACGTGTAACCTGAGTCACATCTTTTAGTTGATTGACACGTGAACATGTTCGTTTTTTTCTTACTCCCAGAAAAATGAAGCTGACTAAAGTGTAAGGGGCAAGTTGTCCAACGATTGACAGAATATCTTATACCGTCGTATTTTACTTTGAATCAATTACCACATTAAACTCCACATAAGTTTCACACTGTAACTCACGAAGTTCAGCTAAATCTAAAAGAGAAACTTCTGAATAATATCAAGTCAATGATAAGCCAAATTAGGGGTTGAAAATGGAAATAGAATATCCGTATAACGCGTCTACCTCAGTTTTCACTCTGTAAAGACCTAAACTTAAAGTGTCTTACTATCAACAAGAAGTCTAAGCTTTTGGTTTTGAGTATCGCACACAATCAGCTGAACTGCGACTATCGATACCTAAGTGCATCACGTGGACAGGTATAGGTGTGAATGCTTACGAATCGACACGGCGAATGAATGCAGGGCGAAAGTGGACCCGGAGCATTTCTTTCTCCTTCTAGTGGTTCCATTTAGCGGAACTTTACAGCATTATGCGACACGGTTGTTCAGCTAAAACGCACGAAGGGGAAGAGGAATTTCGAAAGCATGCAAAGCGTGCTCTTTCTAATGTTGCGAATATAAAATGTCTGCGGAATATCTCGAGTACACTGGTTCTTTCTGTCAACGACTTCAGCCTCGATCTTTTAAATACGGGAATTTTGTTCTCTGGGTAGGAATCGATAGAAAGGTATAGACAAACGTGCTGTTAACGATCATGGGGTTATAGGGCCAAAATAGGGTTATTAGGAGGGTGGTTGAGGATTATTTGGTTGTGGATCTTGAAATGTGGACGTGTTTAAAAATTCTTCAATTGGGTTGTAATTTCTAAGTCTCTGAATTCTTAAATTATCGACTTCCCAAATTCCTAAATAAATACCTTAATTTCAAAATTCCTGACACGCAAATTACCATATCCCGAATTTACAAATTCTAGAATTTCTATAGTACCAAATCCCTACGTTCCTAAATTTCTGAAGTCCCAAATTTCTACATTCTCAAATTTCCAAACTCCTATACTTCCTAATTTCCAACCCCCAAATTCCTATGTTCACAAACCCCTAAATACTCAAGTTGCTACATTTCCTTTGTGAATCCCCGAATTCTTACAAATCCAAATATCCGATTCGCAAATTTCCAAATAGCCAAAATCCGGTCTGACAAAAAAATCCAGTTAGCCCAACGTTTTTTCCCCTTTTCGTGTATTATCACCTCCCCCGTGTCAGTTGGGTCATAATTCACTCATGGGTGGCTAATGTCGAGCGTAATTAGGCGAGCAGCGAAAGACTCTCCCACGGTTTGTCAATTTCCGAGAGAAATGGAAACAGAAAGGTGGAAAGTAGAAAGGCTGAAATATCATAACACAAAAGCTTGGTCAGGAAATAAAGCACAATGTTTCCCCGCAAACTCGTGTCATTATCTGGTCGATCTTATCGGGAAACAACGATGACGATCGTCCCGGCGCAGGTGGCGCAATAATTACATCCCCCCTGTGCTTTGATCCCCGACACCACCTCGGACCCGTTCAATAACGATAACGATAATTGTCGTGGCGGTATCGTCGCTCCTCGCCTCGTCGTCCTTACTGGAGATAAATTTCTGATAAGACGGATAAATTGGTTGGATTGTAATTGCCGTTGTGCGTGTTACCAGGATGAGCAAAGTACATGTACCTGACCGAGGCACGTGGGAAGCCGTTGCAAACAGGGTTGAGGGGATGAACGGGTGGCACGATTAAACGTCACCATCGAATGTTTACACCGAAAGTCCGTGGGAATCGAATGCATTCCTCCCTCTTTGTATTTACAGGGGGATAGAGAAGGCAGCTGCCCCTATGTCAATCCAGAATTCAGGAAATCGCTATGTACCCCGCCTATGTGAAAATCCTTTCGGAATTAATGACACGGAAGCGGTTTTCGCGCGGATTAATCGTATTAATCGTGTTCTCACCGATTTTCGGGGTGTTTAGAGAAAGAATATTATCATTAGCCGTTTTACAAAGGGGTGAACGATACGACGAATTGATTTATTTTAGGGTTTAAGGGTGAAATAGTAAATTACGTTGATGGTGATTCGAATAAAGTGTTGGGCAACTAAGGGTGCAAAAATGGGCAAGTCAGGGGTACTGATGGATAGACATTTTAATTAGAAAATTTGTGAACTTGAAGACTTTAAAAATTGAAAATTTAGGTCGCAAAGATTGAAATTTCCGAATTCGGGGATTTTCAGATTTTAAAATGACAAATTTTCCAAATCTAAATTCACAAAGCAGCTAAATTACTCAGATTGCCCAGATCCCCGATATTAGAAGTGAACTGTTCGAGGCAGAGAGGATGTAGGGAATTGTAAACTGGTAGATGTTAATAGTATCATATATTTCTCTCGATGTAATTAATTAGCTACATATTTACATGAAAAGATATTGTACGTGATCTATATTTATATATATGCATATGCACGTTTGCGTATCATACATGTATATTACAAAAATTGCTCGTCCGCTATGAGTTCGCTTCGATCGTCTCTAACAAACTACTAAAAATGCTCCAACTAAGATTTTCATCGATGGTTCCACAAATTTAGTCGTAGATTAAAATCAACGTGAATTTGTACCAAAAATGCTCATTCCAGATATTAACCGAATTCTACGTGTTCTCGTACGAATCATAATAAACAGGAAACTTTGAATATCTTACAATAAAATGTTTCTAAGACATCAGAAAACCGCCAGCGGCTTCATCAACGTCTCGCATCAACAGAAAAGCTTCGGTACGTAACGATCTCAGTCGTCGCGCCCACAGCCGCCCCGAATAGACTAGGTTGCACTTCAACGCAACAGAACTCTTTCAACCCCTACATTACATCCTAATCGAACCTTTCATACAATATACAATCACACCAAAGTCCTCGGCACCTCGATCCCTTCCCCGCTATTTACATCAGGCCATCGTCGAGATCTTCACAGTTAATTATCCACCTTGCGTAGAACCTCTTCAGCCTTCACTCTGAGCACCTCCGCGCTTTGTCTCCTGATCTCGTCGTCGGACGAGGCGGAATCCTCCTCCTTGTCGTGCTTCGAACTCAAATTCTGCGGCAGACTCTGCACCCCGAGGTTCAACGAGTGCCCCGGCAGATGACTCCCGAGCGAGTGTCCGTTCACGTTATTGTGGTTGAGGGACGAAGCCGGGTTCAGGCCGACCGGAAGCACTGTACCAAGAGACGCCAGGTTCTGCGGGAGGGGTAGGCCGATGTATTGCGACAGGATCGCGTGCAGAGGGGGTAGTTTCGGTGCACTGGCCGGCCACGGTGGTGGGAACACCGGAGGGATGAACCAGGGAAAGGCACCCGCTGGTCCTCCCGATGGATCCGCACCTGGCACACCGCCGGCGGTTTGGAGCAAGCGGGCGTGAAGGGACAACTCGTTGACACCTGCAATCACACCGTTTTGCAGGGATTTTAGTCGGTTTTGTTTTTGACGAACTGCGAAGGGTTCCCGGACAAGATCGCCGAGCTGGTTAGCGTTTGGAGATCCAGCTGCGGCTTTGTGGCGTTCTTTGTCCAAAATCAATTGGCTCAAGGCCGTCTCTCAAGTTTAACTCGATCGTGGTACCGTTTGGTTGCTTCTTTTCTAAATTAGATCAAACCTGCTTTTTTTCACTTCGGCTCAAATCATTTGAGAAGCTCTGGACAATTTATTTTGGACGAAAGATATATAAAAATGATCTTTTAGATCAAGTATAAGAACCCCTTATGTCAGATTTTATGACATTCGTTCACATTAAATGACACTTCATATTCAATCTTAATTCATACTTTTATATTTCATATGACTATATAAAATTAAAAACATCCCTTAACACAAAAAGCAAACACATAGGTCCAACATAAGGGGTACAATAGGAGATTAAAATAAATTTATAATTTCGGATAATTTGCATAAAGTAGTTTCTTGATTTTCTTTATCCGCGTCTATTTTGCAAGTCCTTGCACCATTGGTATCATCGAGAAACGATTAGAGAAGTTGATTCCAATGGTAGAAATTTATCCGCTTGTCTGCGAGATCGCTGTTCGCATAGGAATAAGAACCACGGAGCACCGACAGTGCCTTTCATGAAAAATTAAACGGTCAAGCTTCCGTCGCGCATCGTTCGCGTGTGATGGCCACGATGGCCGACACTGAAATTAGATGTAATTGGCGTCGATTGCATCTACCCTTCCGTAACTTTTCCCCGTGGCTCGATTCCTCGCATATTAACAAACAGTATTGCCAACGAATTTTCAACTTTTCAAATGGAAGATCAAGTATGTGGAATGTCTGACGAGTGCTTACCGCTTTGTTCCACGTGCATGAAACTGGTATCTCTTCCCAGGGCCTTCTCCTTCTTGCGCCATTTTGCGCGGCGATTTTGAAACCAGACCTGAGAACAACAAGAAAATGCCACTTGAATCAATCTTGAACGATGAAGAAAACTCGATATTATACTGTATTATATAAATACTGAAATTTATAGTGGTGTTTATATTAATTGTGATGAGTTAGAAATCCATTTCTAAGAACTGGTTACCATACTATAATAAAAATTGAACACACTATAGATACGACAGGTTGCTAAAATGTGATACTATCCAAACTAAATAGGAATTATGGAATATAGACAAGAAAATCTTTGAGACCCCATCTTGGTAGCAGAAGGTTAAGGTTGTCAGTGTTGTGCAATTTGCAACAGTAATAAATTTCGTTTCAAGAAGGTGGTTCAGTTTGACGACACAGTTTCTCACCCCCCGGTGTCCTTCCAAATTAAGAGAACAATTGTCGCGCGAAATCATCGAATTATTTCTGGGAAGAAAATACGCCTAGCTACGCATGAGAACCCCAAGCAGCCGTATCAGAACCACCCAACAAAAGCTTGCTCTCGAGGTTGATTAAGCTAATTGTTAACAATTATCCTGATTTCCTCCGTACCCCTGAGTGGCAGCAACCCCTGCCCTCGTCCCTCGCCGCCCCATCGAAAGCCTGGCACGCCGTTTCTGCAGGCCCCGTTACTGCCATATAAATGCTTTCGCTTTCCGCCTGAGCTGCTCTGATTTTTCGTGGCTACCGGCAGACCCCGCGAAAGAGACAGAGAAAGAGGGAGATTGCATTTTACATCCTGCCTCTATTGTGTAGGAAATCCAGTGCTTTTCAGCCGATCCATCGACATCGATCCAATACGCGTGGATCGTTCGATGATACCTACTTCTTCGAACGTTGTCTGGTCAACGTTTTCTTTCATCTTCGTCGGGAACGGATTATTTGAATTCGGTATTTATGAGAGCGAGTGTGTTTCTAGATTTACCCTGTATCTTGAAGGTCCTAATTTTTCTACAGACCTACATGTCTGACTTTCATATTTTCAGATTAGTACATTATCAAATTCCAAATTCCCTTGCTAAACCCAGATCCTCAAGTACCTGGTTCCACAGGTACCAAAATGTACCTATATGCTCAGATTCCTTCCGACTATCCTTAGACTCCCCATCTCTTTTTTCTCCCAACCCAAAGATTCTATAACCCCACATTCCAAAATTTCAAGATATCTTTACATCCCAACATCATTACGAGTTTAAGACACCATCCGAAATAGTTTCATTAAAGAACGACAACTAACGACCTGAACGAAAAGAATGAAAGTAGCTCATAATTAACGTAACGCCAATTACATCGGGTAATGATTAAATTTGGTCGAAGGATTTGCAAGGAGAAATTAGGAATATCGTTGGTCGATGCCGAAGGTGGAGAAGGGAAGTTTTGAAAGTGACTGGAAGCGTTCAGTTGAACATAGGAGCGAAGGAAAGGGGTTGAACGTCGCGAGGCCGGGGCAGGAAATTCAATTGCCTAATTGCTGTTAATTATTTAATCGCCCCTGAATACCCCGCTAACGCCAAAGTGCTCGCAAACGTTGCTGCGCGTCGTTTAAGCGACCCAACGCGAACCCGAAACTTTCAATCCCTGTCTCGGTCCACACACAATCTCGGTGTAACGTTTCCACCGTCTCCGCCGCAAATTTCCTGCTTACCCTCTTGCTTGTTGCCGGCACTAACCAACTACAATTTCTTTCCTACTCTACCCCTACACTTTACATATGTAAGTACTTCGTTCTCCATGTGTCTACTATGAAACTAGTTGACGGTGCAGGTTAATCTCTTAGGGTTTTTCTACTCCCCTCGTCTTCCGAGTAACTATATAGAATTTTTAAGAATATTGTTTACCTTTAAATACGTTGTCAAAGACGATGGCATTTAATATTCACAATTTTTATATATACACGATTTGATATACACGGTTTGATCTACACAAGACTCAATATACACAATTCAATACATGTATATGTATAGACACATAATATGTATTATTGTACAATATGGTATTAAGCTTTACATATTTGTCTTTTGATGAATATAATGTTAATCCATTACATGATTTACAATCTTCCCTGTTCATAACAATACACAATGAGTTTAGTGCGTAGTTTGAGTGGGCTTGACAGATACGTCCCACCATCGACCACGTTTCTCGTACACAATTATCGAAGACAAACTTGCGTCCACTTCTGAGACGAAGGCTCTGCAACGGTTGAGGCGACCTTGACAAGATATCTGAAGGGCCTTGAAACTGCCTACGTACCCATTTGTATAATTATCGTCTTTTGTGGTGACTGAAAAATCCCGTGAAATCGAAACAGGGACGCGAGGGAAAAAGCGAAAGCGAGCCTGGAGCGTCCGCGGGAATAGGAAGCCGGCAGAAACGATTCGTGATTCCATTACCATCGGGACCGATCGTCGATCGAACGCGATACATCGGCCGGCCATTAATACCGAAAAATGGGTAATTTCGCATCTGGAATTGAGGGGTGGCGCGGTAGGTGGGGTAGGGCGGAGGTGGAGGAGGAGTAGCGGAGGATTTCCTAGATTGAAATAAAGTGGCCGTGGCACCACTGCGCCGCGGCGGATCATTTAGCGGTTTTGTCGAGCGACGGCCAATTGCCGGCATTGTCGCTTGGCTGTACCACAATGGGCCAATCGGAATGCTCTCTGTCTCTTTTCAACTGCACGCCACCCTTCGACGACGGCTCTATCCACGACCCTTCTCTATACCCTGCACACACACCCATCCTAGATATCTACGTACACGTGTATACACGTACACGCGTATATACGCTCTCTTTCTCCCTCTTTCGACTGCTTTCGCGATTCTACTACTGTCTCTCCTCTCTCTCTCCAATTTCGTTCCGTGTTTCGCTCGCACGATCGCATCCTCTCTGTTCGTACTAGTCGAGGGTGTCAGGATGGTTACGCTAATCGAGTAACCGATTTCCATCCATGGAAAAGTCATAATTTATGGCAGCACCCGCCAATACCCGGCCACTGTCGTCGCTGCACGCCGATTCCGCGTCACGTAGACCCGGCTCGTTTCGCGGACGATTAAGTGATAATAGGTGTGGATGGGGCTGATATTTATCGCGATCGTGATCGAATCATCGCGATCAAAGATTTTCAAATTCACGTAATTTATCGTAATGTTCACCTGTTTCAGTTGCCATCATTCAATTGCGCACCGAAGTCCTCATTCGAATACTTTTACTTTCACATTTTACAATTTTCTTTATTTCATATTTTATATTAACATGTATCACCAACGCTACATTGGGAAATACTAGTAATCTTATATTTTATCTTAAATCTAGTACTCAGCCTTGAATGTAACCTTATATTCTGAGAGAGTAACCTTCGAATACGCAGCAATGACACATCAGTTATTAAAATATTTCAACCCCCTATTGACTATATTTAGCAAATTTGAAAATTTTAGGATTGGTAAAGATTGAAACGACCAGACTGAAAGGGTAAAGTAATTACTGGGATAAAAGAAGAGTTTAAAAGTTACAATTGTCCATGTAAATCCCATTTGATTCTTTTTTTATCGACATCAAAATATGCACACCTGGTGCTCTCTCACGACCGTTAAAAGGCACGGCTGGCAAATAATTTCAAAGCAGATTACGACCCCGCACGCTCTTTACCGTTCAACTGGCTCGTATGAAATTAATCCTCGTAGCACGAGTATGATGGTCTGGCGCGTCTTTCGTGAAATTGCAGACGTCGAAGAGCGGCAGATTTTCGGTACAATAGTGTGTAATTAGTTGAGAGGCCCACACTGAGGTTGTGGCTCATTCAGCTACGGCTTTCCGAGTTCGAATATCAAGCCCGGAAAGCTATTGGTGTGCATGCACGACTTTAAAGACAATTTAGAATATCTTCCAATTGCTCAAATTTATCGAACCCCTCCTAAAAATCCCTGAACTACAAATTTTCCTTTACAAGCTCTCGATACTTTCAACTTTTACGAGTTATTTTCACATTTGCGTGATTTATCTTTCCGGTATTAACCTTTTCGCTTTTGAATGCAGCGGATGAAATAAATCTCCAACATTTTTCAATTTCCTCGAAATTTGGATAATTTCATTTCCTGGTATTAATCATGTATGTGAGTGAGAGGTTCGTTAAACTACATTGATTTTGTTGAGAAATATTATGGGACTAATACGAAATGAAGAATTGAATCTTACACTGGGGTGCAAGATAGGGGTCCTTTGGTTAAGGAGGAAAGTAGAGGGAGTATTCTATTTGTCTCCAATCTTGAAAGAACCTTGAAATTTAGGGAGAGCCTAACATGGACCCTCTTATCTTCGAAGAATATGGACGAATAAAGCGAGCAGTGGGACATTCTTCTTTCTACACTCCTTAACCAAAGCCTACTGTACCTTCTGGTATCAGTACATTTTTTAAATAATACAATTTGTAATAATATTGCAATTTCTATATCATGCTTCAAATTTTATACTCTGAAATATAATCCTAGTTATTAATTTGAATGAAGTTAAACTAACCTGTACCCTAGCTTCCGACAGGTCTAACCTCATCGCCAGCTCCTCCCTGGTGAACACATCTGGATACTGCGTGTTCCCAAATGCCTTCTCTAACTCGTGTAACTGGTAGGTGGTGAAGGTTGTACGGGACCTTCGAACCTTGCGTGGTCTATCTGACTCTCCTAGATTTAAGGGATCGTGCAGAGCATCGTTTATCTGATGATCGCTCAAATGACCGAGTTCCGTATCTCCTCCATCGCCGATCACATCGGACGAGGTCGCGTGATCTGAAAAAGAATAATTCATTTCGAGCATCACTGACATTTCTCCTCTATCTCTCGAATCTATCGAAATTACTTCCTTTTATTCGTATACGTTACATTATTTATTATCAACAATCAAGAACAACATTATCGTGTTTGGTATGTTGCATGCATCTGTGTACACGGAGCCTTCGATTTTTCGTATTTAAACATTCGTGTGGATTATGAGGATAATAGGACACTAAAGTTTCACATACTCAATTTCTACATTCCTTAATTGTCAAATGCTCAATTTCTACATCCCTAATTTGTCACATACCCAATTTCTACATTCCCAAATTTTCAAACACTCAATTTCTACATCCCTAAATTTTCACATACCCAATTTCTACATCCCTAAATGTTCACATACCCAATTTCTATATCCCCAAATTTCCATACGTCAATTCCCCAAATTGCACAAGACCCAAGTCCCGAATCCCAAATTTCTGTACTCCAAAAATTTCGAACCGAAGCACGATACAGGACCGTAGCCATTTTTCTTGGAAGCCCATAGACCATGCCAAAATCGGTGGCGAAATAAGCGATACAGGTAGAGGAACGGTGCTATAGGACCGCGGACTGGTATTGAAGTTTGGACAGAAACGCGTATCAAACGATCGACGTGGGCCTTCGATACTTGAGCGCAAGAGAGGATCGGGGCGATTAAGCTAAATCGTCCACGCTGCCAAAACGAAATTGACGTTTCGCTGGTACGCAAGCGACAGCAAACGCGAGGACGCAAGGGGTGGTTAGGGGGGTGTAGATGCTGCGGGGCCGGTGTGGGTGCAATTTCGTTTTTAAGCCGCGCCACGAACCGGGCGCCGATATACAAACCGATACGCCGATGATGTCCGATCGGCGGATTTGCCAATTTTAAGCCTCACCCGGTGCGCTTCATTTTTTGTACATCCGGCTATGTATGAAATATGACGCATCGATGCGAGCCTGTACATTATACGTACACGCTCGATAGTACTTAAAAACCGTTGCCGTCAGTGATTAGCAAATATCACAAGTACATGTCGTACAACGTGCCCCCTTCGGTGCCCGATGCAACCCTTGCATTTCTCGTTTCTCTGACCCTCCCTCGTAGCTGTCTCTTTCCCGCCAATTCTTTCGTCTTCCCGCCTCCACGCGGGCTTAAACAGCTCATTAGAGCAAACTACACGCGGAATGTACTCTTTTCTACGCACTTTCGCCACGGGACGATATTGCGCTTTTTACGAATGTTGCACGAGCGATTTCATGAAAAATTGATGTCATTTCATAGAGTGGTGAGTAACGTAAAGCTGTTTTAGTCGGGAAGCGACGTACGGGAGGTGCCTTACCTATTTAATTTTTTACTTCATTGCAAAGATAAAGATCTCAAAGATCATGATTAGTAATGTGGACAAATGCGACTAGTCGCAGAAGTAGTCATTTCTTAATAATCATATCCTGAATAAATTCCTATATTCACAATCAACAATACATTAATACAATATTTTCAATAATTGAACATTATCGATGAAGCCCTCAGAGAATGACAATAAAAATCGTGTCAGATATCCATTAGAGCTATCAATTAAAAAATGAAAAGATCGTATCCCTGATAGAACACGAACGTGCCTCGACGTTCATTTTCACCGCGGCAATTAACGTAACAAGACAATAATTAAGGCGAATGCTAATCACGTGACTAATTGAGCGTAAGCGAAGCACAGCTCATCGCATTCTCTTTTCCGTGAACGCGCTTATCGACACTCGTACAATTAGAAAGCCATCACGATGAAGAAAATAGTAAGTCCATTAACGCTGAACGTCGTTAATCGTTTAATTTCCGCCTCTATCTAATTATAGATTGGACGCTTTTGAACGTAACCGGCATTGGCCATGAAATTAAATAACAACGCCATAACGACCATCGGTTCACAAAGTTTCAATATCTGTCTCACCCCATACGCCGCTCCCATCATCCCCTTACACACGTTTCCTTGAACTAATTAGACGCGCATTTGCTACTCGAGCGAAATAACGTTAATCCTACATTTCGATGCCGCTCTAACCGGCAGTTGTGATAGGTTGCGAATAAAGCGAATCGTTCAGACCGGTACGCATGTCGGCTGCGTGTGCAAATGGACGAGCGAAAGGGAGAGAGAGAGAAATACACGCGTGCGTGTGCGCGTAATCGCACTAACATTTACGCAAACAACGTTCGGATAATCCACGATGAATAGAGAGATTTTTATGTTTTCATGCTAGGGCACAATGGGGCACCCACTTGATGCCTAACTCTCCGGCTCTTTCTATTAAATCTACGACCCCCGCCGATATGGGGTTGCGCCCGAGAGGGTGGCCCGTAAAGCCAAGTCGCGCCGCGAAATTAAAGATTTATTTACCGTGCCCTACGATCACCACATGTCCCGGTTTTTTGCCCGATACTTGTTGACAACATTTTGCGTTTAATTAAGTTCGTCTCCATTTGCAACGACTTTAATATCGACGGGTAAGAGGATCTTCTTTGTTCGGCTCTTCTGTGAACATCATTTGTAACTAGGATTTTTGGCTGGGCTTGGCAATTAATTGTATCATAGTTATTCGTAGTTGCGTGTACCGGGGATGTTGGAATTGGGGTTTTGGGAATTTGGGGATTTGAGTAATTTTTAATTTGTGGTTGCGTGGGGATGTTGGAATTAGGATTTGGGAATTTGGGGAAATTTTTAATTTGTAGTTACGTATACCGGGGATGTTGGAGTTGGGGTTTTGGAAATTTGCAGATTTGAGTAATTTTTAATTTGTGGTTGCGTGGGGATGTTGGAATTAGGATTTGGGAATTTCAAGATCTGGGGGTCTTGGAATTTGGGGATGTGAGTGATTTTTAATTTTGAAAAGTTCAGAGTTCGATTTGGGAATTGCAAACTTAAAAAATTTAGGAATTTGAGGGTCCTGAAATTTAGAAAAGCGAGAATTTCTAATTTAGGTATATTCAAAAGTTGAAAATTTGAGGTTTGATAACATTTAACAAGTATAGGAATTTGAGAATAAAGAAAATTTGAAAATTTAAAAATTCGAAGAATTGAATATCCGAATTTGAAAATCTGTTATTCTAAAGAATTAGAATTTAAGAATTAGGGAATTTCACGAATATAAAAAAGTGAATTATTACAATGGTCCAGCATTGAAAGATGAAAGTTTTCGACATACAGCATAAAGCAAAAGTGAATTCCTCCCACGATAATCTATAATCGTGAACGCGTCGATCTGTAAGCGATACCTAGCGAATCGTATCAATGGACACTCGATGCACATGTATTATCAGACGCATTAATTATGTTAGACGACTGTACGATCGAAATCCGCAAACACATCCTGATTTCTGTACGCCACAATCGGGACGGACCAATAATCGGTCCAGCTGTATACAGTGATCATCGACTGTGTTCCTATCCGTGTACCCATATGTATCATGAAACGTGCATACACGCGTAACCTCGTAATCAATTCGGCCTGTATGAAAATCCAATCATCCGGACGCTAATTGGCACGATGCTAAGAAACCTTCTTCCTATGATGTTCTCTATCATAGGACCATAAGTATGCCAACATTGACGTAATTGGGATTATTACCTTCGCAAAATAGCTTCAGATTCCCGCGCGTTATATTGCCAGTTATACACTCACGAGTTAGGTAACTATATGGTAGATTTCTACCCGTATTACATTTTCCATGCGTTCTCCACATGTTTGACGCAGTACATTGCCACACGCTACATTGTCCACATGTTATATGGCCAATGACCACAAATTGGACATTCTATGTTTTTCACATTCGAGATTTTTCAGGCGTTTGGTTTTCACAGCGTTGGATTTGCCACGTGTTATATTTTGTATCTGTTAGATTACCGCGCGTTGTATGGCCACGCGTTTTATCGCCACCTATTAGATTTTCCACGCGTTGTGTCTCTACGCATTAGATTATTCACGCGTTAGATTTTTCTCACGTTAGACTCTCCATGTGTTGAATTTTCTATTCGTTATATTACCGCGCGTTTTATCGCCACCTATTAGATTTTCCACGCGTTGTGTCTCCACGCATTAGATTATTTACGCGTTAGATATTTCGCAAATTAGATTTTCCACGTGTTAAATTCTCTACTTGTAAGATTACCACGCGTTCTATCGCCACGCGTTTTATCGCCACCTATGAGGTTCTCCACACGTTAGTTTCCTACTCGTTAGATTACCACGCGATATATAGTCACACGCAAGGTTCTCCACGCATTTTACCATACATTATATTCTTCACGCTTTAGGTTCTCCGCGCGTTAAATTACCCGTCAGATTACCCTCGCATTTTATCACCACGCTTTCCCATTATTTAAATCCTCACACGTTAAATTCTCCACATCTTAGTAACACTACATTCTTAGACTCCACATCATAGACTCTTTTGCATATATTAGACACGTTAAATTTCCACGCGTTATATCGCCGTACATTCTCCATGCATTAGATCTTTACAGATTCAGCATACGTTAGATCGCCGTACCCGCGTAGTCTCGTCATACTTGCTACCTTATGCTATATCGCCACGTTACATCTCCACTTTCAAGGTTATGGTTGTTACACCAAAATACGAGTGTAAAGAGTTAAGAACAAGCCGTGCCGTATATCCTCCCGGACAAGATACACTTCGCTAGAACGGATTACACAAGGTCCGGCTTTACGCTGAAAATCTAATAAAATCCTTAAGAGGGTTTACGGGTAATACGTTCACCGCTAAACTCGTCCGGATAATCGTTCGAGCAAAAAAATTGCCGTGCAACGAGTATCTTCGTGGAAATTTAATAAGTGTAGCTTTACGAGAGTTGATTAATTCTCCATGGTGTTTTAGTGGACGATGAATGAAATTATTCCTCAAAAACGCCTGATGATTTTCGATAAAATTATATATGTTTCTGTACAGAGGATTTGAAGAAGTACGCAAGGATGTGACAACTGCTATATAACAAATGCTAATTGAACGTTAATCGTTTCATTTTTAGCCTATTCTATTTATGTTCTATTTTAATTGTTGTCAACAGCGGTATGTGGTTTCATTAATAACTAATACTATGTAATGGTATAACAATGTAGGTTAGGTTATCTTTGTCATTTTTGGTGATATGCCACATATTTCTTGTGCTAGGAATTTGTCAATTTTCTAAGTTCATTTCAGAGTTGTAGAGTTTTAAAATTTTTCATTTTTAAATTATTTTCTTCCCTATACAGAAATTCCTAAATTATTAATCCCCAAATTGGGGGGTTTACAAATTTACTTTCCAAAGTTTGTACATTCTGAATAAATTCCTAAATTTCCTACTCTTTAAGTTCCTAAATCCTCAAATTTTCAAACTCTAAATCCTCAAAGCCCCAAATTCTTAAATTTTGAAACATACTACTGCACAAATCCCTAAATCTCCGAATTTCCTACTCCTTGAATTTCTAAATTCTTAAACTCCCAAACTCCTGAAGTACTAAATTCTCAAATTCCCATATTCCTAAACTCCCAAATCCCCAAACTCTAATTCCAAAATTCCTTACTGCCCAAATCCCTAAATCCCCAAATTCCCAAATATACAAATTTCAAAATTTCCTACTCCCAAATTCCCAAACTCTAATTCCAAAATTCCTTACTGCCCAAATCCCTAAATCCCCAAATTCCCAAATATACAAATTTCAAAATTTCCTACTCCCAAATTCCCAAACTCTAACATTTCCAAATTTCTTACTCCCCAAATCCCTAAATCCCCAAATTTCCAAATATACAAATTTCAAAATTTCTTACTTCCAAATCCCTAAATTCCCAAATTTCCAAATATACAAATTTCAAAATTTCCCATACCCAAATCCCTAAATCCCCAAATACCCAATTTTCGAAACTCCAAATTTCCAAATATACAAATTTCAAAATTTCCCATTCCCAAATCCCTAAATCTCGAAACTTCAAATTTCCGAATGAACAAAAATGAAATCTTCCTCCTCCAAAATCCCCAAATCCCCAAATCCGTATCTTCCCGTAATAAAATTGCGCGTCGAAAGAAAAATACTCAAAATGTCGCGAACTTGGTTGTCAGACTAATACATTTAATCTCCTTAAGTCTTGCTATTTTTCTTTTAATTTCCACGAAAGGAACAGTCCGGAGCGCGTGTTAATTATCACGTCGCGTTTTAAACCGCCTTTTGATGTCGTGTCGCGTGGCAATATGTATGCATCGAGTCCGCATGGAAACGCCATAATTTATCGCGAAACAGTAGCACGTGGCGCGGGTCAGGAATTAACGGCATTAAGCGTAATCGTGCTTTCTTGAGAAATCCATCGGTAGAATATTTTAATGAAATAATTGCGTGTTCGTGCGTTTTGCTCCCGCGGAAAATGTGCCCGCAAACAAATGTGCACACGTGTGTTATGCACTCGCCAGCTCGCTCGCTCGCGTGCTACTAGTCACGTTGTAAATTTACATCGTACTGATCGTCACCACAGATTCGAACCTCGACCTAATTAGCCTTTTAAAACGCTCACGGCAATTAAGTAATGTGCCCGTAATCAAACGGACGTTGAGGACAAATTTTAGAACCTGAACACCCAGATAACTGTTTCAAGATATTGGAGATTGTCATCATTTCATTGTACATTTTTGGCAATTTGGACATTTGGGAAGCTTTCAAATGTGGAAATTTGAGGGTGGAAGTTGGGGATTTACGTATTTTGAGTATTTAAGGGGTTTGAGAATTTGGAGATTTGCTGATTTGGGGTCTGGGAACTTGAGGGTTTAAGAATCTCTCAACTTAGAGATGTAGGGTCTAGGAATTTGGGGATTTAGAAATTTCAGAGCTTAAGGATTTGAGGGTCTGTGAATTTTGGGACTTTGGAATTTGAGAATTTATGAATTTCGGCGGTGTAGAAATTTGGTGATTGAGAATTTAAGGAGTTAAAGAGTTTGAGAATATATGAAGTTGGGGGTCTAGGAATTTGGGGAGTTACGAACATCAGAATATAAGACTTTTGGACGTCTATTTAGTGATTTAGGAATTTCAGAATATAAGGATTTGAGGGTCCAGCAATTAGGTGCTTTGGAAATTGTAAAAATTGTTAAAGTTAACAATTTAGGAATTTGTGCGTTTGAGGATCAAGAAATGTAGGAATTTTAAACATTAAAATATTTGTAAATACAGGAAGAAGTTTGAAAATTTGAAAATACTTGTCAAAGAGAAAATTGTAAGTTATCAAAGTTGAATTTAAAAATGATATGTACCTAATTAATTTTCGATTAAGCGATGCACACGTAGTCAAACAGAGTAAAAGACGTATTCCGTACCCCGACGACGCGCGAACGTCTGCGTACACGATTCGTGTGTAAACAGATTTTCCTCCATTAGTATGATCGATCGATTTGTCGCTCGATCGACGGTAATTTCGAAAATCGGTAAAATGCCATTTGCTAAATTACCATACAATTACGAGGATTATCTGATGCGCGTTGAACGATGGGTTAAGATAGATAACCCACTTTGTTTCAGTTAGAAGGAAATTTTTCCCTTTATATTTTTTTATCGCAATCGCGGCACGATCGATACGAAAATGGTAAAATGCTGGTAAATGAGACTGTAGTTTATTTAACGATACCAGATACCAGATAATAATGCAACATTTCCTAGTCGAGTTTATTATATGTCACGATCATTTCGTGTTAAGTAAACAGAAACATTCTAGCTCCGTATACAATAACAACCTTGTGAATTTAACTTCTTCAGGTATGATTTTTATTTTATTGAAAAAGAAGACTGTGTAATTTTCTAACGCCGTTATTTTTTGGGTACTTGTTTTAAATCGGAGGCAATTTAATATAAATTTTTGTTCAGTTACCAAATAGTCTAGTTGTACTTTAACTTATTCTACATTGATAGCAAATAAAAATATTGCAGAAATATATGTGTTAATATCCGACTATATTTTAGCGAGGTTCCAAGTTCATACTGATTTTTGTGAGATTACAAGAGAACTACAGTCTAGTTTTTCTATGTAATTATATTCCACTTATCTTAAACTGATAGCAATTAGACGAAAAAGTTTCACACGTACACAAATGGGTCGGTACCCTTGAAAACGTTAAAAGCAAGTTCCTAATAGCGATTTTTATAAAGCTGTCAATGTGATTATATTTTACTTATTTCAAATCGATATTAATTGGACAAAAAAACTTCCGAACACGTTGAATGTACAGTTATAAAGAGTCCACACGTGTAACCATTAGTTGCATATTAAAAAACTGAACATACACACATCCTCGAAGGGGTCGAAAGAATCGGCGATAAAAGGTGACATCAACGATCACGCGCGACGATCAAGAATTCCCCGAAATTCATGCAAATTTTCTTCGCACGCAAACACTAGATAAAAAAAAGTGTACCTTCGTCCTTGCCGTGTCCCAATATCTGATCGATGCTGTACACGTTCTTCTTCTGATTGTAAGTTTGCGCCATGCTTGTTCGCGTGAGTGGCGGAAATCACAGTCGCAGCGTAGCCGAGTGGTAACCGGAAGTGTCGAATTCACGAAGGATCACTTGCGAAAAGTTCTGTACCATCGAGGATCCCAGGCGTAAATCGTATTTTCCCGCTGTCGCACGCGGACAGATGGAGCTTCGTCGAAGAAAACGTCCAAATTGGCGCGAAAGAGGCAACCGTGTGCGATACTCGCGACGAAGGAAGAAAGAAAGAAAGAACCAGAGAGGAGAAAGGAAAAAACGACGGAGCGTCGATGTTCCACGCGACTCTGGCTTCGAAAAGAAAATGCGTCAATCGACGGCGCACCACGAACTGGCTCGTCGGACATGAAAGCAGCCCTTAATATCACACACAGCCGCCCCACCTCGCAACCCCTAACACCGCCATATTAGCCTCCCCGCCAATGAGGGCGCACGCTTCTCACCCAAAGCCACCCCGTACTCGGGGGTTGAATGAGGCCTGGGCGGGGAATATTTTGCCCTTTCCGCGTAAATCCCCGGATTTTTTTCCACCTCCTCCTACCCTCCCCCTCCACGCTCTTCCTCCTTCTAACTGAACCTCTCTCGCTTCGGAGTCTCCATCTTTCTGTCTTTCTTCAGCCTCCTACATCTACCTATGTCCGTCCCTTTGTCTGTCTTTCGTTTTCTCGTTTCACTTTGACGCCACGGTTTCGATCGACGGGATATTTCTTTCCTCTCTCTCTTTTTCTCTATCAACATTATTTACCGCGTCTTCGTACGCGCATTTTTTCGCCATTTATCTTACCTACCCCGTTAACTGCCGGACAGTTGAGTTTCGAGGTTCCTTTTTCTTGCGGGGAGAAGTTTAGATTCTGTTGGCGATGTTTGGGTAGGTGTTTCAAGTCGAAAATCATCTAAGTAGATACTATGTAATTTGTTAATTGGAGGATTTGCTAACTTTTATGGGCGACAGAGAATTTTGTCTTCATTGAGGATATGTTGTTTGTAGCTTTTGAATTTTTTACATTCTCAAGCCGTGAAATGTCCGAACCTTCAAAAAGTGTTATATCGCAAAAGTTCGAAGCAATTCAAAATCAAGGCAATCCAAAATTCAAAGCAACGAAGTTCAAAAATTCGAACTCAATGTTCCAGAATTCTAATGTCTCATTAATCTTAAAGTTCTACAATCTCAAAATTCTCACATTTGAAAATTGTCTAAAGCTGTGAATTCTCAAGGTCCAAAACTCAAAAATTCCACGATTCTCTAAACTGTGAAAGTCCAAAACTATAAAAATTTCAAATTACCGAAGATTTCTAAACTTCCAAAATTCAGTCTAGCTCCTCAAAGTCTAAAATTTCAAAGTCGACGTCAAAGTCCCAAATTTCCCAGACTCCAAATTGTAACTGGTATCCCAAAATATGGTACCAAACATAAAACCTCGTATCTACTCCGCAAGCAAGTGTATGCAATATAGCACGAAGAAAATTTTCTAGGTGGAATTCATGGCAACGAAAACCTGAGGTTACCTGGAAGTGGAGGAACCCCGTTGCTTTCAATGCAATTGCGAGAAACGAGGTCGAGTTCGCCGGCTATTCACTAATAGGGCCGTCCGAAAATTTGCTTACGATTATCCTACTTATTCTAAGACAACACCTTTGCACGTTACCTGGGTAGAATCGGTAATCTAATCCTAAGACCGTGGCCTTCTCGAAGGAGGCAAAATCCCGAGCACCCATGCCACTTTTCGAAAATTCATCCGTTTTATGTAATCTCTCGTAATCTGTCCGTGACAAGCTGTTACTAATCCAAAGAATACCCGTGATTATTTTCGACCATATTTTGCGGGGTTCTCGCTCTAATTCACTGTGGTTGTTGAGAGAAAACAACCTGTTGTATTATCGTTAATAGCAGGGTTTTGATTTATTTGATATGGGAGCCATTTTGTGTACATCGTGTATTTCGAATGCTATTCAAGTATTGTTTAATAAATCGTTGTTTAAAACCATTTTCAAGTTTTTAAGATATTTGGTGTGTTTCGGGTGCAATTTGATATAATACACAAGAGACATGGTGTTACGTGGCCATTTTCTGAATGAAGAGAAGCTATATGTCAGTTGTAATATATTTATATCTGTGACGAAGCAAAAATTAATAAATAGCTTGGGGAACAGGTGTTGAGCAACGGCAATCTTTAACAAATTAAGGTGAACTAATGAAAATGATTAGCTCGATGAAAATGTCCCACAGTGGAACGTGAAATGACAATAGTAATAAAATACTTTTAAATCGCTGAACTATTAGGGAAATATCTAAAGCATTTAATATTTTTATGTAGATACGTTATGAACTTTGAATATCGACTACGAATATTTATTTGTGAGCAAAAACCTTTATCGGTACTGTACATAGTAGTAAAAACAAAATGGCGGACGGTACATTTAAGTATTAATTTAATGTTTGTACACTTCGGGACTGTGCAATTCCGCAAAACGCAACAGCACTCGAGCGAAACATCAAACGAATTTAACAATTTCGCTCGTTTTATCAAACGATAGGTAGAATTTTATAGGAGGATTGAGAAAAACTTGATCGTTACAGAACTACGTGGCACGCGACAATTGAATATTAAATTTCCGGGATTTATTTAACGAAACGGAGTATCTTCCGTCGATCACGTAAAGGTGTGGGCGTACAATATGTCGCCCCCGTTACTCCCCCGTTTGTATCGCGGGCTTTATAATGCAAATAAACCGTAGAAAAAAGGGGTAGGGGGTTGGCTGCTTCGCGTTCGTGACGCTGCAAACCAGATTTTTGGGAATATCGCGACCCGGTATCGCGCGAAAAAAAAAGGTATCTCCTACACGGATGATTTTGAAAAACAAAACGCTTTGTCGGCGAGAAACGACGTCACGTTTTTACATACATACGAAAACCGATTACCTGGTCCACGATGAAATGGACAATTCCTGGACGCCATTAAAAAAATGAAACGTTCATCTTGCGCGTGGAATACGCTATGCGGGGGCTATGTGCCTGTAACGAACGTGAATTTAGGCGATATAACGCGTGGTACTATCGTTTGTACTGTGCGTGGTGTTACGACGCATAGGGTATTTAACGTGGTATTACAACTCGCGGAGAATCGAACGCTCGGCGATATAATGCGTTGTATTACAATGCGTAGAGGATCTAATACGTAGCGAGACAATGCGTCGAAAATTTAACGATTGGCTACATTTTGTGTGGAATTACAACGCGTAGAGAATCGAGGGCTTGACGATATCACGCGTGGAGTTACAACGCATGGAATTACAACGCGTGGAGTCACAACGCGTAGAGAATCTAACACTTGACAATACCACGCGTGGAATTACAACGCATGGAATTACAGCGCGTGGAGTTGCAACGCGTGGAATTACAACGCGTAGAGAATCTAACACTTGACAATACCACGCGTGGAATTACGGCGCGTGGAATTACAGCGCGTGGAATTGCAACGCGTGGAATTACAACGCGTTGAGAATCTAACGCTTGACGATACCACGTGTGGAATTACAACGCATGGAATTACAGCGCGTGGAATTACAGCGCGTGGAATTGCAACGCGTGGAATTACAACGCGTAGAGAATCTAACGCTTGACGATACCACGCGTGGAATTACAGGGCGTGGAATTAAAACGCGTGGAGTCACAACGCGTAAAGAATCTATCGCTTGACGATACCACGCGTGGAATTACAACGTGCAGAGAATCTGACGCGTAGCGACACAGTGTGTGGAGAATCCCACATTTGTCGATAACACGCGAGGTGTTACAAGGCGTACAGTATCCAACTCATGGCGATACAACACGTGGGAAATACGTAATGATACCATGTGTGGCGATACTGCGTGTGATGTTAGAACACGTGTAAATAGTACATATCTAACGTATAAATGCGATGCATAGTGGTATGAGTGGCAGTAGAATGCATAGAGAATGAGAATCTAACGTAAGAATCTAACGTGTAGGAATATAACGTGAAATATACCTCATGGTGCATCTTCATGTGTTCGAAAATCCAATAAGAATGACAATATGATGAGACGGTACTCTATTGCCATGAAACAAAAGCTAAACGGCGTCGTAAAATGTCCATTATGTCTCTATAGGGTTGATTGACTGAGAATAATAAGTTATTAGAGCCGATACACGACCACAAAGGGTTAATACACCCTTCTCAACGAATAAACGTCTGGATAGGGGAAATTCTTAAGGGTACAACAATGACCTGTTCAAAGAAGCAATCTGACCGAACGACCAAAGGAGGAACGTCAAAGTGTCACGCTGCATCCACGGCACGATCTAAAAGGAATCAGGATCATCCCCGACGAGGCAGATAGTAGCTAAACAGTTAATACTTAGCAGATGTTAATGCTTAGCAGATGATTGTACGCGTTCGTAGAAATAATTGGGAATACCCAATATTAGACATAGTCGGCCCTCGCGTTAGCAAAGATTATCCGTACGATTTTCAGCCATTAGGTAAATCATTTGACCTGGATCGGTGTGGCACGAATCAAGAACGACATGCAAATCGTTGCTGCGAACGAGCACGATTTTTTTTTCTCCGAAATTCATAAATGGACATCGCTTTTGTTGTTTATATGTTTGTATCGTGTACACGTTATACGGTAGAGGAAAAAAGAAAATTAAACGTTGAGGGCCACGTATATGTTGTAGGCTGTCCGGTGAAAAATGATAAAAAATTTGCAATAAACACGACAAGCAAATTCAACGAACCAGTGACACAATAATTGATTCGGTTCTTTTCACGATAAAATGCGAATTTCAGCCGGGACAACTGTATCCCCGTAATTTACCAGGTATATGTGCGACGATATTCAGAAATGAACTGTTAATTAATGTTTATCCGGATACGCGTCGCGCTCTTTAAAATCGAATATCCCCGGTCTCGGGTTTTCCTTCATTGTAAACCCTTGTTTCAAGAATAATTTTGCTAGTAAGGGAAGAATGCTTAATCAGAAGGGAACTGTGTTATTATTAAATGGGGTTGAGAGAGATACAGGAATAAGGTTATAAGTATGTCAAGGTATAGGGACATAGGGGTAGAGTGATAGAGGGGGTAGGAATATAGAAATATAAAAATATACACATACATGTAGATGTAGAAATATAGGGACATAGGAATGAGGTTATGGGGATATACAGGTATAGGTTAGTTTATGTAAATATAACATTATAGGGATACAGGTTATGTTTGATAGAATTAGAGGAATATAGGGATATAGGGACATAGAGATAGAGGAATAGAGGAATATGGAGATATAGAAATAGGGACATAGGTATGTACTCATTTACTTTGGATTTTGGGGGATGAAATATGTAAACGAAAATTCTCAAATATTAAAATTTCCAAATTGTCTAAATATCTTAAATTATCTAAATTACCCAACTTTTCAAATTTCCAAATGATTTTTTTGAACTTAAAAAATTCCCAAATTATCCAAACATCCCAAAATTCCCAAATCTTCGATTTAGCAATTTCCCTTTAGAAACGTCCACTCTGAAACAAGCATCCAGAAAAGATTAAAGTGTATCATCGCGATCGACCGGGTCTACCGAAAATGGGGGTGCCGATAACTCGTGGGTGTAATTGTTATATCATGAATCTGAGCGGGGTGAGGGGGTCGTGAGTCGAATAAAGAAGGAGGGTAGCGAAGAGGAGGGAAGGGACAGGAAAGAGACGAGGAAGGCATGCGAGGTGACGTTCTACAATAGGCAACATTAAATCTGCAAAAGAGAGGAGATTCTCTCCCGCGCGCGACGGGGTGGTACGGGGGTGGAATCGGTCGTAAAGGAAGCAGATACAATTCACAATAGACTCGGCGAACCGGCTCGAAGATCAAACGCCACCCCCTGCAAGAACTACCGACGCCCATAACCGGCGCGAGACTGTCGAAAGTTCGGCTCGTATTCGTTTGTTGCTGGACGACGACATCGCGAAATATGCTAACTGGTTGGCGACGGTACAAAAATTGCGAACCTTTTCTGTACAGAGGTGTACCGGACCGTTGTATTTTGTTAGCGCTGCGAATGGGCGGGGTAAATTGTTCTGGCGGTTTAATTCGAACGAATGCAAAAAGGGTAGTCGTTTCTTTCCATTTTTTTTTTTGGTCATTTTTCATAGGTTTCTTCGTCTCGTTTTTTATTTCGCTGATCGGTGATTGTTTTTGAAAATTATTCATAAAATGGAATTGTATTCGAGGTTTCGGTAACCCTCTACATAAATAATTGCCAGTGTAATTAATATGGGGATAATGGGTACTAATTCTTGTATTTTGTCAAATAGCAAATTAATTTAAGATCAACCTACCCTTAAAGCGTTCGATAGCTTGATAGCAATGAGGATGTAAAAATATTTTCAGATCTACGAAATATACTTTGGACGTATCCAGGAGAGGACTCTGTGAGGACATCTGTGAAATGTTTCTGAATGGACGTGCTCGAGAATAATTTCCTTTATTGTTACAAGAAATTGGGTCTGCAGTTTTAATACGAAAGCTTGTTCGTTTGACAAATTTCAATCGCAATAATGAAATTCGTTAAGTACTTCAGCGACGGTTGTGTCGAACGCGTTAACATTTCTTAATAAGAAAACGATATCAATATTGATGACAAAGAGGGTAATGAATGAGCAGCGAGGATATTGAGTCGATGCTAAAAAGGCAGCGGTAATTGCAGCGACGAACAAATGAACGTGTTTTTTTCCATCGCGAAACGAGAAACAGAGACAGAAGAAGAATTGCCAAGAAGCGTTTATCCATGCGTCGCGTTGCAATTCAGTTTATTGGAGCGTGTAAAAACAACGAGATAATACGAGCCTCAAATTGGCGCGCGTCCTTTCTTTTAACGAAAAGGGGGAACGAGTTTAGCGTGGATTCTATAAGGGAAGTCACCGTATCAAGGACACAGTTATTATCCCCCGGGGGCACCGGCCGTATTGTTGAATCCCAGCGAATGAACCGGAGAACCATTGAATTTTATGAGACAAACGAGCCAAAGACTGCATATTTAAGCAATCGACGTGGACGGAATCGAATGAAATCGGACGGAAGTGTACAGAAATCAATCGGCAGTTTCGAACGTTTAATCTTGCAATTATTCCGTTGTTCTTTCCATTTCAAATTCATTCTATTTTTCCCCTCGTCAACTTTTATGAACGTTACTACCACGGTTACTACGCGTTGTATCATGTATTATGCCATGTTATCACCACGCGATATGTTGTCACGAGTTGCATCTAGCACAGTTTTGCTGCGTGTTGCAATAGTGATGGCACGCGGTTCATTTTTCAGAAAAAATAGTGTCGCCATGCACTACATTCACCACGTGTAGTATTATCACACGTTCGATTTTCAGTAGTATCACCAAGAGTTTGATTTTCCACGCGTAGTATTATCACGCATCAGATACACTATGGATAGTACCATCACGCATTGGATTCACAACATATGGTATTATCTTGCGTTAGATTTATCACGCGTAGTATAACCACGCGTAATATCACTACATTAGATTCACTACGCCTAGAATCCCCACGAGTAGAAATCACCACGAGTAGAATTACCACGCGTAGCATCATCACGCGTGGAATCGCCGAGCATTAGATTCATGACATGTAGTATTACCACGTATAGAATCACCACGCGTTAGATGTACCATGCGTGGAATCGCCAAGCATTAGATTCCTGACGCGTAGTATTACCAGACGTAGAATCACCACGCGTTAGATGTACCATGCGTGGAATCGTCAAGCATTAGATCCACCACGCATAGTACGACTAACGCGTAGAATCATCACGCGTAGTACCACCACGTGTAGAATCACCACGAGCAGAATCACCACGCATAGTACCACCACGCGTAGTACCACCACGCGTAGAATCACCACGCATAGTACCACCACGCGTAGAATCACCATGCGTAGAATTACCACGAGCAGAATAACCACGCGTGGAATCGCCACATATAGTATTACCACGTGTAGGATCACCACGCGTAGAATCACCATGTGTAGAATTACCACGCACAGGAACAGCACACATTAGATTCTTCACGCGTTAGATTCACCACACATTGCAACGTGTTCTCATCATCCGTGATATCACCACGTATAATATCTCAACATGTAATATCACTATGCACTCACCCTAAACCACCCCCAATATAATACTGAAAAATACACGATTTTCGTCCCTCCTTACAAAGTGAAAGAAGAGTGGAAAGAGTGGTATAAGACGCAAAACAACTGCATCCTTTTCGAAAACTATCCTCTTTCCTTTTTTGTTAACGCCCGGATCCTTTTCAAGCGATAACAACGCGGTCGAGCAGCCACGAAGAGGTCGGTGGTCGGGGGTGGACGCTCTTTCGTGGTTGTATATCAGGGGCGTCGCGTTATTGGCCCCTGAGGCGCCACCGGGCTTTGTCGGGTGGCACGCCGCGTACCGGATAAACCGAGACCGAAGAACCGCTGACTTTTATGGGATAAACGAGGTAAAGACTACCTCTGCTTCTCTGTGTGGTCGCATCCGACCACACGCGAACACCCGCGTGCATACACACTGCGAACCACGTTTGTACACCGAGTACAAATGAAAGGGTGGAAGCAAGACGGGGTTAAGAAGATCTAAGATCTAATCTTCTGTACTCACAAGTGAACATTCTTCGTCATTCGTGCGCTTTGTAGTTGAGTTTCAAGTAAATTTTTTTAATCAAATATTTCTATACCAAGACGTACAAGTATAACGGATGCAGATAATCGAATTACCTGTTTCATACTTAATATTCTAAAATTCATCTTTTGAAGGCGAACATTTTCTATCGTTACGTCTACTTTAATTCGTGCTCAGATTATAAATATTATAACATAGTTGAAGGTATACAATTTGTAAATGATGTACGTATGAATTTAGATTATGAGACGTTATGATGATAGTTGAAAGAAAGCTAGGCGTCGCGGTATTTCGCAGGAATCGAGGGTGTCGACGAGACAGAGGGTAAGATTAAAATGTACCGGCAAACCGCATAGATAGATAGATCGACAAAAAGGAAGGATAGAAAGCTGGAGACGGTGACTACGCCTGTGCTAAATAAACTAACCCCCGAGGGGCAGAGGGAAGGCACGGTGGAGACAGAGGGGGTGGTTACTGCGCACCCCGACGCGGCTGCCGGGATTTTATTAACTTCTGCACAAGGACGACGAGCCGCACGTTTCCCTCGAGTCAGACAGGGACAGAAAAGGCCGAGACCTCGGCTCCGACAAACAGCCAAATAAAGAGACAGTAATTATTGTGTTTGTGCCCGGTTTATTTCTTCGTTGGCCCGTGCCCTCGTCACTCACAGAATCTCTTCTTACCGTGCCATCAGCGGCCTCCTCTTTGGTCTGTTGCTTCTTAAAAAATCACCGCGATACTCTTTACAGTAAAGCAGCCCCCTAATTAACCTAGTGGAAATCGTATTTTCATCCTCGTTCAGGAATCACGTTTCCACGAGCCTCGTCAAAGATTCCGTCCGTGAAATTCTATCCTGTCCTCGCCTCTTCTCTCAACTCTTTTCGCGTCACACTGTATTCAAAACCAAATTACTTTTATCGTACACAGAAGTGTTAACTCTGTTCATTCATTTTTCATAAAATGACATTTTTATTTCATTGTTTCCATTGGTTAAAATTGTGTCGCGTTTAGTTTTTAATATAATAGTCTAGAGATTGTATCAAGTTACCTTCAGTGTATCTTGTATTACTTTTATATCGTCTATTTGCTCAGCTGTGAAATTTGAAAAGTGCATCTTCTGGATGCAGATATATTTCCCTGAGGAAGCATACATAACACATTGGTTGCCAAGCGGCATACACCTTATGACGTCCTGAGGACCAATTTATTTGTGACACTATGCAGTATATTTTCGTAAAATAATGCCTTTAATTGCGGAAGCAGTTAAATTTGAAGTTAAACATAGTCGTCGTTTTGTCTATAACATATCCAGAAATGAAGTTCATCGGAAACAAGTTCGTTCGAATGTCCTATCAGCGGATCACAGTTAATTTCAGCGTTCGATGGGGCCAATTACCCTAACATCCCACCTGGCCCGTAACGAAGGTATGATATCGGTAGATCGGCCACGAGGAATGGTATAAACGAGTCGATCGAGGGCATAAAAGACATAGTCGTGTAATCGTGCAGGATGAGTATAGGATAGAAGGAGGAGAGGACAGCATTGGAACATTCGGAAGTCCGATCAGGGCCATTGGCTTTGATCCGTTACCGTAGCACGTGGCTGAAAGCTCCCCAGATCCCGCCACCGGTCCAGGGGACACCCCACCATGTCTCTCCTTCGAGTCCCTGTATTCACGAGGAATTCCAAATGATCGCGAAATAACCGCTCACTTATATCAATTCACTGACTGCTCTTTATAAAGGCGCATTCACGCGTGCCATCCACGAACGATCCACCCCTACGCACGTTAAGGACCTCTATATTCCCCACCCTCGTCTCTCTCTCGCTCTCTCTCGTCATTTCACCGGCTTCCTTTTTCGCATCCTTCTTCATTGGCCTCCTCCGCGTTCCTTTTCGAACGATCTCCTTCTCTAACCCACCGAACGATCAAACCCTCGACGCGATGGAGACCATCATACGCGTAACAGGGTGGCAACCCCCTTCTTTTTCACCACGGCTTTTAACGTCCTCCTCGAGAGCCGATCGGGAATTATCTTAGTCAATTAACTTGGACGCGCACCGCGCGTTCTCTCGATTATCGCGCGTTAATCGCTCGTTGAAAGGAGCTGAAAGAGGAGCAGCACTTTGTTTGCGACGTGTGCACGCCACGTTGGACGCAGATGAACGCCTGCCCCAAGGGGAGAAAACGATTGTCGGACGAGCATCTATTGGCTCGTATGGAATTCCGCTTCTCTTTTGCTCATTTTTACCGACCACCGGGGAAACGATCATGTCCGGAACCGAGCTAATTTTAACATTAATGGGGTCCAACATGCCACTGACCACGTCTACTTTCGTGAATCCCGCTGTTGTATAAAACACTTTTCGCACTGATTTTGCATATTTTGTTGAGGATAGATGGAAAAATTAAATCTTTTATAAGTACGTGTTCAGATATACTTGTACAAAATTTTATGAAATTAAACTTCAGGTATATTTCATGTGTGTAATTAAATGTAAATCTTTGTTAAATATCTGAGAATATGGAAGGAGTAATTATACATTGTCAGAATAACATGAAATTAAACATCAGCAAAATGTGGAATCATGTTAATCAAACGTGGATAAAATATGAAAAAGATACTCGTATCATAGACTGACAGAATGTAGAAGAATGATGGAACGAATGAAATATAGATAGAACGCGGAAGAATGATCGAATTAACGAAACATCGACACCAACGGAGAAACGAGACGCCGATTACCCTATAGAGAGTCGACCGGATAGATATCTGGCTGAAAATCGACGACGAGCGTAGAAGACGAGGAAATGATCGTCGCCGAAAGGATTTCTCCGGTGGATAACGGCGACGTTGGATCGGTCGGTGGCAGGATTCAGGAGACAATGGGCAGAAGGAACGAAGAGGAAATATAATTGAGCGATTTGAGACGTCGTCGAGGGAGAAAAAGAGGAGCGAACGAGTGGCGGATGACGAAGGAAGAAAAGGGGGTGGAGAGAGGACCGCCGCGATAAAGTATAATTATTTTCCGATAGAGTGGAAATTATTCGGGAACGAGCGACGAGTTATTGGCGATATTCATACTTTTATTAAACGGTTCTCTCTCCTTCTGCCATTCTCCATCTCCCCGTACCCCGTCCTATCCTCCGCCTACCCCTCTAGCTGGCACCCTTTTTCACTACGGTGCCGATCGGAGATGTATAGTCGGCACTCACGGCAAATTAAGCCCTCTGCTACTATTTTATCCCGCTGTTCTTCCGGTCGAGGATGCGCCCAGACCGTTGCCAATCGCTGAGAATGTAATTACCCCCTCCCACACCACCACCGTTTTTACCCGTGATGCGAATAACGATATGTCTACGGTGTAATCGCTTAAACAATCAGTTCCGACGATTTCACGGCGGTTTCGTAATCGTCACCGATACACAAGATTCGGGATATCAGTTCAGGAAATTTCATTAGGTCTGGTTCGTTCGGTAACGGAGGGGCGAAGTGGAACGTGCCATCGGAATTGGGGACTCGAAAGTATTCAGAGAGTAACGAAGGAGGAACGACGCTTTTATTAACATCGATGACAAATCGGAGTGGTGCTTCAACAAAATTCTCTACGTATTATCCGCTACCGTGATTCCCTTATCGCCACCGATAAACTTCAAACACCTACGCGAAACAACTTCGAGATCGATAGTTCCACAGGAAACTTATATCCTAACCTTTCCCTTATATCTATACAATTTTAGAACACATATGAAAACTATGATTCACATGATGTGAAGTTACAATGTTGGTCATATCAATGATTTTTTTATATGAACAATATACATGTTAGATGGAGGTGCATAATTACATAAAATCTGCATGTTAGAAATATATAATTGCATAAAATATGCACGTTAGAGATACATGATCATTGACATTAGAGTAACTATTAGCATTTATCCTAGAGTATTATCTAGTGTATTAATATTCTATGCCTTGAATCGATCAAATAAATTATACAGAATCAGTCAATTCTTCTTCCTTAAAAATCTTAACATTATTCCCTAAAAATGACATTTGTTAAAACCTGTTTCCCAAAAGTTGTCCTGAAATTTGAACGAAGAAAAAAACATATTCCCGAAGAAGTTCGATCATAAAAGCGACCGTTTCAGAAATAAACGAAACACCTGTCCCCGTGCATGTTAACCCCATCGTCTACCCGGCTTCCTTCCTGTCCCGTGCTATCTTACTTTATAAAAGCAGACGATCCTCGTCCTGCTGATGACACGTTGATAATGATACTCCGCAGCTATTCAAGAACGAGTAACATTGTTAACTTTGCAATAAAGCGGGGGTGATACCGTCAGCGTAGGGGACGGCGAGGGCCGAGGCGAGGAGGGGTGGCGATGAAACATCGAGGAAGGGGTAGAAGGAGAAGAGGGGGCGGCGGAATGGGGTGGGGGGATAAAGCGACACACAGAAAGCGAGATCTCACCCATTGTAAGGTAAGGGATGATAATAGGTTGACATCTGCACTCAGCAGCCCCCGGTTCCAGCAGCTCGTTGGAAACGCAATTAATATTCGTAATTATGCCACATCCCTACCTACGCTCCACTTCTAACCCCTCCCCCTCCTCCCGCAACTCTCTCCGCTTTCTATCCGATGCTTCGTCTCGTACTCTACGGTTACTTTCGTAGTCCTGTCGAAGAAACGGGGATTTAACGAGATAAGTTGCAATCGGGAAGGTATTAATTCTTTTTCATTTCGTTTCTCGACGATGCTCGCCGCGGAGGGACGATGAGGTGTATGCAAATTTTCCGATCCGATTAAAGGAAGCAAGGATCCTCGTAACGGGTGGAATGCGGAAGGTGTACGAGGTTGATTTTATTGCTCTTTTCATCGCTAAGCTCCTTTTAATGTGTGCACTCATGAAATAATTTTGGGTTCGGACAACACGATTTTGCAGAGATTTCGGAATTTTTTCAACTTTGGAAATTCGGAACTGTAGGACTTAACAAAGTCAACAGTTTAAATTTGAGAAAATTAACACTTTAAAAAATTATGCATTGAAAAATTACCATTTTCAATGAAGAATCTGAAACGATAGTTTTGTGTAGTTCAAATCGAGTATATTTTAGATGACCACACGTGAGTCAAAAATGACTAATTGCAACGTTACAAGCTGCTCTGCGTGTCCTCGTCGCGAACAATAATAGAGTTGGGATTTATTTGCGGCATTGAGGTAACCCTCCATTCTTCCGCCCCACTAAAAACTGTCACGTTCAGCTTACCACCTGCTGTCCCTCCTAATTGCCATCGAGGAACAGGGGGAATCGATACGTCGAAGATCCTGACGATCCATGATCCCAATAGCGAACTCCATCTTGTTCGTGATATTAAAAAGCATAATGAACGAAAAAGACAGAGAAATAAAGGAGATAGCTTCGAGAGACTAGTTCACGTTTAGATAAATGGGTCTAATCTAATCTAACTTAACCTAACTCTCGACCTATGTAACCTAATCTGACCGAATTAATATAATCTAATGTAACTATTAACCTAATGTAACCTAACAAGAACGATTGAGCAAGAAACTAGTCATCTAGCATTCGCAACCATGATTTTAAATCGGTCTAAAAACGAAGATTTATGTAACTTTCATAAATTACCTTCTTCGGACGAGTCGCGAACAAGGGGAGATACAAGCAGCTATCCGGAATGAAATTTGAGAAATTGGGAAAGTTGTGTATTTTTTTCAATCGACGCTCCGCAGATTTGCAACACGCGCGTTTCTCGCCTGGCAATCCGGTCGGGCTCCAGAGGCGAAACACATAATTCCATACCTAAGAGGGACGCTCAATGGGGCGGAAATTACGCAACGGAATTTGCGACTTCTCGTCCACCGAAAGCCCGCTGTCCAAATAGAAAATGGATTAAGAGCATCGAGGTACAGTTTCGAAGCTGAGTCGCAGATATTATCGGTAATAGCGCAATTATGATAATGGTGGGTAATTCTGCACAAAATTCAGATAGAGAGAAAGAGAGACGAAGCGGCGAAGTGACAGGAGAGGGCGGCGGGGGTTTGAGGAGGGGTTGGCAGAGGGACACGGGGGGAGGGTAGGTAGGAGCGAGCGAGAAGGAGACAGCCAGAGCGAACTGAGACTGCTAATGAAGGAAACAGTTAGATTCAAACGGCCTCCAATAATTATCCTGCCAGCCATCCATATTATAGTCTCGACAATGCACGAAATTGTTCACACTTCCCTTGACAGTACATCTAACGTTCCGTAGTTCCTGGATGCTGGATGCAAAGGGATGCTCCGACACAGAGACACGTTTCCCTGTGCACACCCCCTTCGCGATAGGGTCGACTCGTTTCGTTCGAATTGATAGTGTTCGACCAGGTGAAAAATTACTTACGTTCGATAACAACAACGTGCATCAGCGGATTTCGTGCGTTTTACTTCCAACGGAACGTTTACCCTCCCAAGCATCCATTTGCCTATTTCATTTTTACAATCCTTTTATGTTTCAACGAAAATGTCACGCACGAAATGCTCGCTTAAAATCATGGGCGAAGTACAGAATAGATCCTGATACTAACATTGGGTTTACACGACAAAATGACGGGCTTTTAATTACAGAAACCATTAGCTTTTGTCAAAATGTAATAATTTTGTATATAAATATACATATTTTATGATCCACCATTTGCCTGAAATACGTGGAAATCAAAAATTTTCGAAGTCATCCAGATTTTGTAACATTAAATTCGAAGAGTGAACGTTCCTGTGCATAAGACAACGTACACGTCGTGGTAATTGCAAAATTTATAATCCCTCTAACAGAAACGAGTAAATCTTTTCATTCTAACCGTATTAATCCTCGTCCTCCATTTAAAAACTCATTAAGCGGTCGTTGAACGTTAACCACTGAGATTATGGTCACCTGCTTTTGATTGCTTACAAGAAAGGGTTAATCTTCTAACAAGGCATGACGAGATAATACGTCATTCAACTGTCCAATACGTAAGAATAAATCTATTAGAGTCTTAATCTTGCGTAGTCCGCAGACAATAATAGTCGCTTTCAAATTGATCATAGGTTTTAGAATTCCCGATGCGTGATCAGCGCAAATATTCCTAGAAGCGATAGAGATACCAGGACCAGACGCAATAAGCTTCACAATTAATCCATTTGCTTCGTTACCCGGTTCTCTTATCCAATAATTCGCCGCTTAAACATAGATGTTTGACGAGTTGGCATTTCCGGGAACGGTGCTATTTTGACTCTTGTGTAGGTGACTTGGTGCATTTATGAATGTGATGAATTTACGAGGAAAACAGCGATATAAGGAATCTAAGTGGGTCATCGGAGTTTTGGAATTTTAGAATGTTTGAACTTTCGGTTTTAAAAATTTTAGGCTTTAGAAATTCGGGATTTCAAGACTTTGGGGACTAAAAATTTCGGAATTTGGGAACTGGAAAATTTTGTGTTGGTGAGAAGTTTAGAAATTTAGAGATTTGGGGTTTTAGGATTTCGGAACATTGAAACTTTGAAAATTTGAGATTTCGAAATTTTTGGAATTCGGGGCTTCAACAATTTTGGATTTGAGAATTTCGGAAGTTTGCAATTTCAGGAATTCGAAACTCCGGAATGTTGTGTTTAGAACTTAAGAGTATCTGGATTTGAGAATTTTGGGAATATGAAATTTAAGGATTGTCTCTTGGTTCATAAAATACAGAAGCGGTATTTTATAGGAGAAACGTGAGACACCCAGTACAACTGGTTGCAGATAAGCTACTTTCGCGAATGAAACGAAATCGCCACGACAATTGCACAGGTTTATTTATCCAGCAAGAATTCGCGTGTATCGCCGGAATGGTACGCACCCTCGACACGGGGTGGTGGCGTTATTGGTATTAAGCCGTTTCCAAATCCAACGTGCATGCAGCAGACTCGTGATTGCGGACCTCTTAGGAAATATAATCAGACCAATGAATGCACGTCGAACGATCGTTAGACACGTAAATTCATGTCATCGGGGTTTAAACCTCCGAAGCCAGACACGGCGTTCCGCGTTGATGTGTTGATATTAGTAGAGCTAATTTGATAGTTTAATCAATTTCCGTAAGCCGACGGGAGTTTAATGGTGATGTCATCATTTTCAACGGGGTACAATGGGGTTAATCTCGCTCGACGAGCTAATATTCGGAGAGTTAACAGAGTTTCAAATGCAGGCAGGGCCGTCATTTGCTCGCATCCGCTTGCGAGAATGTGCCGCGTTCGGTTAGACAAAGAAAAATCGCTCGCGGGTTCGATCATCGTCTCGTTTCACGATACACATCGATCAATTCCAATAATTCAACCCTATCCGCATCGAACTTAGGATATATCGAAAATATGCACTGAATAAAATGGAAAGGATATAATCCATGAAAACTTTTTCCTCGCGTGTTTTACAGTTATGGTATCTCATCGTCCTTGGCGTAACTTGAATTCTTTTTTTAGGTGAGCTGGGTACCCTAGATTTATGGAGTTTGAGAATTAGGGATTTGGGGATTTGGGGATTTGGGGATTTGGGGATTTGGGAATTTGGGGAATTGGAGGTTTTGAGACTTGGATATTTGGGGATTTGGGGATTTGGGGATTTGGGAAATTGGAGATTTGGAGATTTGGGGATTTGAGAATTTGGGAATTTGGGGAATTTTAGATTTGGAGATTTGGGGATTTGGGGAATTGAAGATTTGGGGATTTGGGGATTTGGAGATTTGGGGATTTGCGGATTTGGGGAATTGAAGATTTGGGGATTTGGGGATTTGGGGAATTGGAGGTTTTGAGACTTGGATATTTGGGGATTTGGGGATTTGGGGATTTGGGAATTTGGGAAATTGGAAATTTGGAGATTTGGAGATTTGGGGATTTGGAAATTTGAGGATTTGGAAATTTGGGGAATTTTAAATTTGGCCATTTGGCCACTTGGAGATTTGGGGATTTGGGGATTTGGGTATTTGATGCTTTGGAAATTTGGGGAATTGGAGATTTGGGGATTGGGGAACTTGGAACTTTGAAGATTCAAGAATGTGGGCACTTTGAGATGTGGTAATTTTTGAATATTTGGGATTTAGGAATTTAGGGATGGAAAACTTGGGGATTTGGGAATTTGAAAATTGAGGATTTGAATACATTAAAATTTGGGGATTTCGGAACTGGGGAAAGTAGAGATTTGTAATGTTGGAAATTTGGGGATTCAGGGATTTGAGAATTTGTGGACTTGGCGATTTTGGGATTTGAGTATTGGAATGTGACAATTTGAGGATTTGGGGATATGAGAACGTGGAAAGAATATTTGTGAATCGGAAATTTGGAGATTTAGGAGTTGGAAATCTGAAGAATTTAGAACTGTAAATTTGGAAGTTGTAAATACAGAATATAGATTTTGAAAACTTCTAAATTTGTAACACAATTTCTACTCTATATTCCCATATCTGAAGTTCCTTGAGTTCGAACTCCGTGTATTCACGTCAATGTCCGCTGCCACTCGATCGCAACTGAGGGATCGAGTTATTCCGTGCTCGTTCAAAAACGGAGCCTATACATAGAGAATTTTTTTTAAATACTACTTCTCCATAACTGATAACTTTAAATGAAGCTCTTGGCAGCGCACTGTGCATGTTCCATGAAAATTTATACGGCGACACGGTACGAATGCGAGCTAGAAAAAGAGATAAAATAGCGTAGAGGGGAAAAAACAGCGGGCGTTTCGAAGCGATACAACGTGATCATTAAACGCGAAAAACCAAAAAGAAGAGACGAAAGAAGGAACGAAAAGCCAAAGAGGTACAGTGAAAGGTAAAGAGAAATCAATGCGTAATGCCGGTATCGACGATCGTATAAATGAAAAGTCAGCAGGATGCCGAACGGGGTCTCGTTTGCAAAACGGACGATAAAGAATTCCCATACGATACACGGTTCGCCTCGTGAACCCAGGGAAAAAAAAAATCAAGCTCGGATAGGAGAGAGAGACCACGGGGGATGGGGGTAGCAGCCAGAAGAGAGGGATGCTGGATTACCACCGGCGGAATTAAAGATTCACAGGCGTGTTTCGCAGTTTTCGTTCGAGCGGCCCTGCATGCGAATCCCCGAGCGGGCATATTAGGTGGAGGCACGCAGTTAGGCAATAACCGCTGTCAATAGAACCCGGCCTCTCCTCCTCTCCTGGAGTGGCCCCCACTCGAAAATGCTACTCGCTAAATTAGGTAGGTTATATGGGCTTCGTTTCATTTGCGAGCAAACTTTAATAAACGCTAAAATTGCGTAAAAGAGCAAGGTTTTCAGACGAGCAAATCAGGATCGGGGGTAGGAGGGAGGTGATCCCTCCTCGTCGACGGCCTCCGCGTATACATACGAACCAAGAGTTCATCCGCGGTTGCTTCGGGGCCACCGAATTGCAATTTTTTCCTTTCTTTTTCTTCTTCTTCTCGTCACGCGCTCGCGGAATCCTGTTTACCGAGAAATGTAGACGAATGTACCCTCGTCTTTTTTAATTGTGCAGATAACCGACGCTAGGGTTCCGCTGCACGTAGGAATTATAATTTCTAAACTGACTTCTGTAGACAGAAAAACGTTGCAACGAACAAAACTTTATTTTGTTCTTCAAGATTAAAGTTCTCTAAGTCAACGATCTGTGAATCGTTTCTTTTGAGAAGAGCGATCTTCGCACAATTTTGTTACTGAAACTTTAGCAAATGTTTGCGAATATTTAGAGGTAACAAATGTCTATTAATGACAAGATTTTTAATGAATTTGTATAGAAAGTTAAACTGTCCAAAATCTATTTCGTGACACTCATTGATGTTTCACGTAACATTTGAAGAAAATTGTTTAATTTGTAAATGAAGAATGAATTATTTTGCAAAAAAATTTGCTGGTCCCACTGAAATTTTCTAACTTTCTAAAAGATACCAATCACCATCTTCCTGAAAATGTTTCAAATCAATCATGAAGCATTTACTGACATATTTAAATAATAATGTATTCACTTATTTCCTGAACTAATGTGAACGCGTTTCATTTTAATTTTAAACTCGTGAGATATCTTTCTCGTAACCAAAGGTATATTTACAGCGCCATATTTAGCTTTTTCTTTATATTTTTAGAATTTGTGCCGTTGGGTTATAAAACTTGAAGAAATATTTGCTTCTACTCGTCCTAAGTAATTTAACTTGTTTGCGAGTTAAATTGCATTACAACTCTTTCATAAATAAATTATCTTCCTCTCTCAAGTTTAAATTCATAAATATGATTATAGTATGATCAGGGAATCATACTATAATTATAGCATAGCAACGAAATTGAGGAAATTTATATGCAGAACGATAGTTTATTGTAAAGTATGTATTTTAAATAATTGAACATATTTTGTAAGCGTTATTATTACATGTTTTTTAAAATCCACATTTACGCGCATGTTCTCCTTAAAACTGATACAAGTGACACCATCGAGCGGCGTGCGATGGTACCAGAAAAATAAAAAATTGCGATTTACCTCAAGATTAACAATTTTTACACTTTTCGATAAAGCTAATATATCATTTTAATCGGTGGCGAAACTTCAGAAAACTGTCATGTTTCGATATCGACCAAATTTTGCAAATAAGTTCTTTTTTGCAAAAGAAGATACATGTGAGAATGATTTTTGGCGACTCGAAAGAAAATTTTGGCCATTATGTCATTCCCTATATCATCGACGAGATACAGAATGGTATGCGAATTGTTCTGAACACATAATCCGCTTCTTTGGACCCATGGAATATATTGCAAACAACATACGATCGATGTTAATAAATATATAGCATATTAATTAATAAAATTAATATTAATTGAATTTTTATAAAAATGGAACAAGTGGCGCCATCTCTCCGGCGAACAGGTTGAACTACACACTTTTGAAACTGTAGTTTGATTAGTTCTCGTCTTCTGCCGCTAGATGGCACCACGTATTTCTTTCCTGTTCAATTCAATTAATATTGATTTTATTGATTAATATGCTGTATATTTATTAATATTGATTTTATGCTGTTTGCAATATATTCTGTGGGTCTGAAGATGCAGATTATATGTTCAGAACAGTTCGCTCTCTATATTATGTCTCGTCGGTAATATAGGAAATAATTCCTTTTGAAAAAAAGAGCTTGTTTGCAAAAGCCCAGAATCGGAAGATGACGGTATTTCGAAATTTCCCCTAATTCGCTAAAAGCATAAAAAACGAAAATTACGAAAAACATTTTATAACAACTATAATGTAACAAATTGTTATCAATTCCTGTGAACTAGGCATAATAAGTTTGATGCAATAACTGGTGGAGGAAATGTTTTCCCCTTGACCCTCATTTTTCCTAGGGAAATCAGATTTGGACCTGAGTGTATAAATTATGCAGTTGTCATTTTACTTCAGATAGATTATAGATGTTCCAGTTTTAACACGTATGTCATTTGAAACGGTGCTTCTATTTAAATAAATTGCCCTTTTCTACCTTTCAAAAATGAGTTTGGTCGCATATGGGAGTAGCGATGAAAGTTCAGACGAGGAAGAAAATAATTCTGATATCAATATTAAAAACAAACCTGTAGTTGAAAGTGCAACCATTCAACACACAAGTGAAAAATTATGTTTACCTGCTCCAAAACTTGTAGAAAATAGTAATGAAAATGATGTTACCACGGATTCAGTTAACACACACTCGTCCGAAAAAATACATTTTGATAAATTACCCAAACCCAAAAGTTTAATAACTGAAGCAGAAGATATAATAGAAGAGGATGATATTCCTTTGAAAAAAGAAATTGAGTTAAAACCTGAAAAGCCAATAAAAAGGGATCGTGCACCAGTTAAAATAACTGTTCCTTCTTTATCTGATGTATGAATAGTTGTTATTCTATCGATACAACTTTATTTTCCAATATAAATATTTTAGAAATTTCTAATTAATATATAATAATCTTATGTAATTTTTACATTACAGTTTAAAGATCTTGAAGAGGAAAATGAAGTAAAAACTAATAGGATTAAACCATCGGATGTAAGTATATTATGATTATATCTATGTATCATGTATAACAAAATTGATTTTTCTTTAAAACTTTAGAAAGGTACCAAACTTTTTGCTTTATTACCACCACCAAAAGGAGTTGAATTAAAGAGTACCAATAACCTAGTACCTAGCATTGTTAATAAAGCAGCAGCAAAAATAAATAGAGAAAATGTTTGTATCAATAAGGAGACAAGAAATGATTCATCTACAAATAAGATAACAAAAGCTGCAACAACAAAAATTTCTATGGATATAAATTCTGACTCAAATTCTGAAGGTGAAGATGATGCAATTGTAAATAGTAATACTAGTTCTGCTACTGATTTCTTTGCTCTGTCAGCAACTGAAACTATACATGATCCTGTTATATCAGAATCTTTAGAAAGTAAGACAGATTTGAAACAGGAATCACGTAACAGGGATTCAGAAGTAAAGCATGATTCAAAAGATATCTGTATTAACAATACCCAGAAAACATTAGTGAGCAATATTATGAACTTACCAAAAGAAGAAATATTACTTAAAAATAAAGCAGAAGTTGGTCCAAAGTTACCTGTACCTGAGCAAGAATATAACATTGATACAGAAGGTAATGTGGCTTTTGATGAGAAAGCTATAGAGTACCTTTGTGGAAGAAGAGGAGTAAAACGAAAACCAAAAGAAATTGAAGAATTAAATATTATTGAAATAAATGGAGAAGACATTAAACCGGATGAAAGAGAATGGCTAGTAAAAGCATTAACAGAGGAGCCTGTTCAAAGACCAGTTTCTATGCAAGGTGGTGGAGTTAATTCTCAGTCCAAAAAGAAACACCAAATAACATATTTGGCTCATCAAGCTAAGGCAATGGAAATGGAATTAAAGAATCAATGGGCGCAAAATAGATTGACAAGAAAACAGACACAATCGAAATATGGTTTTTAAATAAAAAGACTTGTACAATAACAAATATATAACACTTTGTCTTTATTTTTATATAAAAATGAAAATTAGGAGTACATAATTGTAGTTATCATTATAGCAATAGTTATGACTATCAATCAAGATAACTTGTTTTCTCTAGAAATGCTTTTTCTAAGGTTTCATATTCTTTTCGTTTCACTTCAAGTAAAGCTTTAGCTTGCAGTAAATTGGGTGGTAAATCACCATACTGACTTAGATATTGATTAAGTTCTGCTAATTCCCCTGACATTTCTAAATATCTATGATATTTATTTAATATCTTTTGTGGATAAAGATCTTCAATTTGCATATCCATTAACTCAGCTTCTAATTTTTTTGCAGTTTGTTCATATTCCTTTAACTTTACCATTAATGAAACACGATTACAATAAATATCTTCTTGTTCTTTATGAGCATCTTTGATAAAGGTTTCAACAGAATTTACAGCTTCTTGTAAAGAATTAAGTTTTTTTGTAAATATATTATGTTTTCTAAAAAGATCATCATGTAATAATGATAACTGTTTTTCCTCGCGTTGTTTTCTCTTCTCTTCTATTTTTTCTCTTTCCCTTACTATATTTAATGTAACATCGTTAAAGTCAGACAGTTTTGCGAACTTCATAATTAAAGCTATCTTTCTTAATCCTTCTTTAATATCATTAGGTAAAGCCTGCAATTCTAAATTTAATTTGTCCAATAATGGTAAAATTTCTTTTCCAAATGCAATATGTTCTTCATTAGTTTCTAATATTGCTCTTTGTAAAATTTGAAGTAATGACTGCTCTTCTGGTAAAATAACATCTCGATACCTCACATTTGAAGCAGTACTTGAAACAGAATCATTCTGTGAAAATGATTCTACCTGTTGTGGAAAATTTATTCAAGATTATTGTACTATGATATGTTTTTATTTCAATAGTTTATTTCGATGTAAATAAAATTTCATAACTATTAAAATAATTTACCTCGCTGTTGTTGTCCATATTAAATCCAAAACACTGATTCTTATTACATTTAAAACGCTTTTCATTAATTATGAAATGTGAATATTTCTCTTGGGTCGTTTATTGCATAAATTTAACAGTAAAGTAACATTCACTTTCAAAAACTGTCGCAATATCCATTATGAAACAAGTTAAAATATTTAAATAATTCGCGAATTTAGGATTCGTTTTCACGCAAACTTCAAAGAAATGAAAGGGAAACAACTTTCTTAGTAACTATATTTATCAGTGGAAAATGCACATGTGCATCGCGGTATTTGTATATCTGATGACAGCTAGCTTATATAAGTTAACAGTAGCATGTATTCATAAATCGTTATTTAAACACTCAATTTTTATTGCTTTTATACGTCATGAAAATTCGCACCTAGACCGAATTCCGGTAACGGCCGCCTGGAAACATATGACTGTGTATGAAACGCTGTTGCTGTTGTTCAAGTGTGCGCTTCCATTGACAGTTATTTGTTGTCCGTAAGGATAAAATTTGTAAAACCCTGAATGAATAAATTTATTTGACTCAAAAATAACTGAAACCAAGAAGTATCAGTGCCATCGCACTGTATACACGTACACGGTGATATCAAAAGAAGAATTTCATCAAACTTTAACTACAATTACCGAAAAAAAGTGGTTAGAACGCAACAATGAGTGACGATCAGGCAAACGAACTGGGTGAAACAGTTGAGGTAAGTAGGAATGAAATTCATTTTCAAGTCTGTTTTTTCTTGACCAATTTCTGAACAAAGAAATACTAATGTTTAGTGATTTGCTATCTTTGATTTTACCTTGTAAGCATAACTGTAAATGGTTGAAACTATACATGAAATGATATTTGCATGTATAATATGTAATTGTTAAATAAAAAGTACTTTTTGTTTCAGTTATCCTCAAACGATATTGAGAAACTAGAAGAAGCAAAGTTGCGAGCAAAGTTTCCAAATACTGGACGTCCAATAAGTGGACATTCTGCATTTTTGCAGAAAAGGCTAGCTAAAGGGGTAAAAATATAAATTAGTAATATTTAAGTAAACATAATTGCAATACTATTATATATAAGATCAAAATTTCCTAAATTGCATATTAACTGTTTGCAGCAAAAATATTTTGATTCTGGGGATTATCAAATGGCAAAACAGAAATATACAGCGAAACCAAAGCCAGCTGGTGTTTTGCCAACAGGTGATGCTATACCTACACCTGAAACCGTACCTCAACGAAAAACATCCATTATTCAACAAAAATTCAATACAACAAGTACTTCATAAAGTTTTATAATGTTTTCAAAGTATTACAACTCCAGTGATATAATGTGGTTATAATTCAATCTGAATTTTAAACAGCCTATATTTTACGGATGGTATTATTTGAAAAACTAAATTGTTATAATGCTTCTTCAATGCTTGTTCAATGACTGATGCATTGTTACGAAAATCTTGAGATCAAGATAATACATACATATAATTTGTAGTATACTGTGTGCCATAAAAGCATTTCTTGAGAATTAAACTCAAAAAACTTTTGGCACATTAAAAATGTTACAATAATTTATGACAATATATTATAATTCTGATTTTCGTTTATCAAAATTGGGAATATTAATATTAAACAACATACACATAGATATATTGTTTTGTTGTCTGAGTTACTTTATAAAAACAGCAATAAATTTGCACCTTAGATTCATAAACATGAAAGTAGAATTCAAAATTTATTATAAAAATAAGTAATAAAGTTGTATAATTAGTGATACAAGGTAAAAATACAATTAATAACAAAAGAGGATAACGTGAATGTAACCACTTGTATATGCAATAGAGTTTCAGGATAAGACATTATACAGATCTGCATTTCCAAAGTTGCTGTGATGCGCTTAGTAAGACTATTTTCTTATAAGATGTCAGATTGTCATAAGAATCTGTATGTAGCATAAAACAATTTTAAATATAGCAGTTGTTTTGGTTATTGTAAACTATGTTAGTAATATATTGCAATTTGAACATACTAATATTTATTTAGTTACCTGTCCACTATATTTGGTAATAAAAATACAATTTTTTAAATAACCTTCTACGTATTAACCATCAATAATTATTTTTAATATGTGTGTTGAAGTTAATGAAAATATTAATAAATTTATTTTGTTGTATGAATAATAAAATATGCATTTTATAATACATTTACCTACATTTATTGTTAGAGTAATATGCACTTAAAAACAGTATTTAACAATACAGTAATGCATCGTTTTAAAAAATGTATTGATAAGCACATTCGAAAATTTTTTTTCTATTATTTTTATTTCTTAATAATATAATCTACACATAACTAGTTAAACAAGTACTTAAGTAGTTACAAATTTTAACATCTGTATATATATATTTTAATTATACAACTATACAACTTAATGTTTATTATCTAACTTAAGTAATGTTTAAGTACTGTTTTTGATTGTTGTATCGAATATTGTCATGTGTATCTAAATATAATCATAAGCAGTACAGTAGTACTGAATACATTTCATATACAATATTTTATGTATGTATATATAATATCACTTATTTTCATATTTCAATGTATGAAAGCGCTGTAATTATTTCAGAAACGATAATTTCCCATGTTTCTCATTCAACACATTCATACCTATATAAAGACACTAATTTATTACATCTTGATAAATTCAACAATTTTTTTAAATTTCGTAATAGATTCAATAACGAACAGTAAATAGTGTAAATATTATTATCCAAAAATGTTCGTATTGATAACAAACAACTTTATCATAACAAGTTAGAAAACTTTGTACCAAAAGGTATATAAAATTTCTACTTTAGAGTTGTATTATGCTACACATATTCAACATATACATTTTATGTACATTACTTATTTGATATTAACTTGAAAAAATAATGTATATGTATATTGAGAAATAGTTATAGCTGTTGCTAATTAAGTTGAGCCTTCTGTTTAAGTAATCAGAAAATTGCTAATTACACAGGCACTGTAATTATTATTATTATTGTACGAAGCCACATTGTTTTAAGTATTAGAGCATTTTCAAAACATATACCAACTGCCACTTTATTATGTTCCTTGTGTGATTGAAATTTTTTGCATATATTTAATTGTACATTTCTTCTATCAGATTTTCATACATTTTATAAATAATGTTCCTCCTAATTTTATATGTTGGTCCTAATTCTCCAGTAGGAATTGATAAGTCGTGAGGTAATATTTTGAATTTCTGTACTTTTTGTGCATTACTTAAAGCTTTAGTATTTGCTGCTTTAATAGCAGCATCAATTGCATTATACACCTGAAACAAAATCGTAAAATTTATGTATCAGTAGGTGATACGTACTTGATACCTAAATTTATTTTGAACGGAACTTTTTAAACCAAATTTTTCATGTATATAATGGTATTAAACTTACAAGAGGATCGCGAGTATTTAAGACATCCGAGACCGTCTTTGCCGTGCTACCAATGGACTTTAACCACTTTAAGGTTTCTGAAGTGAATGTATCTTTTGGTTCACCGGTGTTGATATCCATATCAGTCTAAAAATACAAAAGTAGTATTAATTTACAAGTAGTAGTGTTTACAATAAACGTGAAAATTCGTAATGCATTTTACCTTTAGCGTAACCAACATAGTAAGGTATTTTCTTTTATCTCCAATTAATATCGCATTACTTAATGCCGGTAATTCAGATAATACTGAATGTTCAATAGGAACTGGTGGTATATTTTCCCCACCAGCAGTAATAATTAATTCTTTTATCCTTCCTGTAGATTGACAAATATGTGTTATTTAAAAAACAACATTAATGAAATAAATAGATGCATATTTATTTTGTAAAAAATATTTACCTGTCACGTATAAAAATGCATCTGAATCAATTTTGCCTAAATCGCCGGAATGCAACCATCCTCCATCATCTATGACTTCTCTGGTTTTTTCGGGCTCATTTAAATATCCCATAAATACATGTCTACCACGCATACATATTTCTCCTTCACCAGTACTATCCGGCTTATCTAGTCTTGTATGAAAGCCGGGTAAAGTTACACCAACACCATCTAACCTGCATATCAATTTTTAACCGTATCACTCTTTAAATGTTACTTGTAATTATTAAAAGATAATAAATAACAAATTGACTAAATGTTTACTTGTAACATTCATTCAAATTTAAGGCGTGCCCTCCACTACATTCAGACATTCCATATGCTTCTAGTATAAGTATATCTAAGCTCATAAAATATTGCTTAATTTCTCTGGATAAAGGTGCAGCAGCGGTAAAACACACTTGACACCTATCTAAACCAAGTGCTGCTCTTACTTTACTTAAGACTAGCCATCTAGCAACTACGTATCCCCAATTCTTGGTATCATTGCCTTGAAGTTTATTCGTATTATAACAAAGAGCTTGTGATTTTGCCCAAGAGCCGATCAATGTTTTAACAAATCCATTGCTACGTGCAACTTCTTGCATTTTGCTATAAATCTTTTCCCATACTCTAGGTACGCCTAAAAGAATTGTAGGTCGCGCTAAAAGTAGTGTGTTGAGTAAGGTCCCTTTAAGGGCATCTTTTGCCGCGAAATATACTGTGCCGCCTAAAAGCATGGTGCAATATATATCAAGAATCTGAAATCATTAAGAAAGGAATTATTGTATAAATTGTACAATTTTATAAATTTATCAGAAACAATTTATATAGTACATTTACCTGTGCAGCAACATGAGATAACGGTAGATAACTGATCAGAATATGATTATCTTGTATGGTGAATTTTGTAAAGCGTATAATACTTCGAGCATCTTGTAAAAGATTATCATGGGATAACATCACAGCCTTCGGTTTTCCAACTGTCCCCGACTGTAAATAAAATATAGCTTAATTTTCGCCCGTACTCGTTAAAATCATCATTATTGCCTAGACTTAATCAACCAGAGAAAAAAATTAATTATTTTTTTCTGTACCGTATAAATCAAAGTACAACACTCATTCGCTGCAATTGTCTTCAAAACCTCGTTCAATTTCTCATCAGATTCTTTTTCGCCGATTTCCAGCAAATCTTTCCACTGAAAAGTAATTATTATCAAATATAGTCTGGCGATAAATTAACGTGGATACTGTATATAAGATTACTTACGCTCAAAACACCTTTTTCTTGTGGAACATCATCATACATGACGATCGCTTTCAAAAATGGTAAATTATCTTTTATTTTTAATATTTTTTCCAACTGTTTGTCGTCTTCGACGATTACGATATTAGACTGACTATTTTCAATACAATGTTGACATGCCTCAGGAGTATTTGTAGTGTATACTCCAACCGCAAATCCTCTAAAGCAGAATAATTTTTAGGATCTACACGACAAAGTTTCATGATGATCTTTCAAAAATATGTTAATCTTTACCCCGCATATATAGCAGCAAGATCTGAAATAAACCATTCCGGAGTATTAAACCCTATAATAGAAACTCCATGATATCGTTCTAATCCCAATTTTAAAAACGCTTTGGCCACAGTTCTCACTTCCTGTTCGTATTCTCTAAAAAAATAAGAGAAATTAACGTATCAATTTCTTGAGGTCGGAGACGCATTATTTTCAAGATATGAACAAATACACTTGAATTACTACGCGTCGTATCGCTGCATACTACAAGATACAAACCTGAAAGTGTAAGACTTTTTTTGTTTCGTATCAGGTCTTGCTACAAGTGCCATGCGATCTGGACAACTATTAACTATTTGTGACATGCTTCCAGGAATCGACCGGATTGGTGCCCAATGTTCTTCTCCTTTGGTCATCGTTATTTTCACTCGGCCATTTCGTTTCGTAGTAACGCAGCTATCCGCCGATAGTACTTGATCTGGTCCTGTAATAACAAATTAAGGAGAAATGTTAATAAATCGGAATACATTTCTTTGCGACCTTTTAGAATGAACTTTTTTCGATTACTCACCACTAAGTACGTTTTCAGAACTCGGTGCATAATATAAACCTTCCTCTAACTCCTGTAATAACAGAAAAAATTAACCACCCCCTTGCTCCGTTACGGGAACGTAATTTGCAACAAAATTTAGAAAAATGGAATTTTATTTATGTCAAAGTACAATCAAAGAATCAAACAATTTGCTCACTTTACTATTTATAGTAACTCCTTTTGTTATTCCGTTGGCTTGAGTCGGTTGCACCTCCGTCATGTTGTCTGAAATAATATATTAAAATGAATATGCAATGTACATCATTGTAGAAGCTGTTTAATTGGTTATATAATAAATTACGAAAAAAAAATTTCTTGTTATCATTCAAAGAAGATTTACGCGCGTACGATTGCATTCAATTACAAGTTCTTATCAGTGGAAAGAATGTTTAGATTTTTTATTAAATAACTTTATTGCTTGTAAAGTTTGTACAAAAAAAGTCATTAAATTTCTTTCGTGATTCGAAAATAATGCTGTGACATGGTTCGTTCAAAACATACAAATGTTTACGACTGAATATATAATAGCTTCGACAATATATTTGTCAGTTTAAAACTACTAATTGTTCTTTGTAACACTGTTAGAATAACTATCTCCTTGCCGTATGATTTATTTGTCCGGTGCATTAGTCACAGCTGTTCAGTGAAAATGTTACGTCCCTTTTGTAATCAGCGTTTTTTGATCATGTAAATTATAGTTGGGCTTAAACTTTAAATTGAAGCGTATTATTCGAGTAAGATTTATCGCGTTTGAGACTCGTCAAGATTTAAGTACGTCATCAAGACCAAAACTGCGCCTAAATTAATTTCATTGTATATTTCCAAAAATAAAATCACCATCGTCAATATTACACGTGTAATCTCAGAAGCTTGGGTGAGATAAATATTTGAAATTTGAGGCAATCTACCAGAGAGGCAACCACCGGTATTGGTACTAAATGCCAAAAGATGGCAAATGATTTAATTTGCAATTTTAATGTACCTTGCACCTGCTACCCAATCCACGAACATATCACATCTCTTTTTTTAATAAATTCGCATAAACAAGAGTAATATCGTACATTCAAAATCGTTCGCTCTGTGTTTCGATTAAAATCACAAGTTTGTTTTATGATTTTCCTAAATTTTCCTTACGATTTCCCTAAAGTTTTAAAAGTAAATCAATTTTTCTAGAAGGCAGTGGGACACTTCTTTTATAGTGTCATTTATGAACACTTGCAAAGGTTTAACAGATTATACTTAATCCTCTAAATAGTAACGGCGATAAACATTTTTATTACAACAAAAAAATTCCTTTACGACTCGCACTCATCTCGGTCAGGTTCATAAATCATATTTTAATTATTAAAATTGACGATTTTCAGATTGAATGAGTAATCGCGAATGGCATCTTAGTATGCAACTATCCTTACTTAAAAAGAAAAGTATCTTACCTTCCAATGTTTTCCCTAGGAACCCTAGAAATTTAAAGAATTTATAAATCTTAAAAATATAGAAAATCTTCGGATCTAAGAACCCTACTACGTTTCTTAGGTCTAAGAACCCTCCAACTAACCCTGAAGCCTCGGAATTTAAAGGATCTAGGAATCTTCGAATTTAGGAAGTGCGAGGATACGAATAGAAAACGAAATAAGAAATATATTCTTCCAACTATAATAAATGATTAGTAGCGATATCACGAGTCATGACTCCATGATAATGCAAACGCCCAGTCAGCTGAAGTCATTGCAGGAACTGGTGGATATAATTTTAGGTCACTCACGAGAACAATACTGCATTTAAGTGCATGCTATATTGCATAATGCATAGTGCGATTTTTCGTTCATTTAAAAAAACCTTCCAATATTCTTGTTATGTGTGGAGCAAGATTTCAGTTTAATAAATTTATTAATCTGGAAACTTGGGATTTCGGAAACTGAAAAATTTGGAAATTAGAAAAAAATGGAAATTTGTAGGACTCAAAAATTGAAACTTCCTAATCTGTATTTTCTCTATAGATTTAAATGCTATCACTCGTATGAATTTGTTCACCTTTAACCGGATGATGAATATTTAATTTCACGTTGATTTATCAAACATTTTATCGTTACGTAAAGAATTATTTAAAAATTCAGATTAAGGAATTTTTTTTCGTTTAAATCATACGATGGGTGATCAAAATACAATTCTAGCACATTAATAATAACACTTATGGTTCTCCGTCATCGAAGCCAGTTGACTACGTACATGTAATTATGTATCATTTATCATTAATTATATATCATTTTTGTAATGATCTGATTATTCAATTCGTATTACTTAAACCAGTTTTATCGCTAAAGTCGTAGATATCGAGCGTTAGATTGACCAAGCCTAAAACCTAATCGAAACCTAACTCAACACCACTGTACAGTTGCCAGTTACCAATAGTCTATAAACTAGTTAATAGTATTCATTCTATACCAATTAATTTCACTAAGTGGTATCTCAGCTGTCTCACTCCATCTTAATAGTATAATTACACTAACTCGACCCACCACCCTAACGCAAAAAATAGCAATTGCTTGGGTTTAAAGATACAACACACAGAAGCTTTTAAAAGGTGTTTATCAATTTGTACTGAAACAAGTGTATCGTAATTCGCTGAGATTTAAATTGAAGTCACGCGATCCAATTGCCTTGACATTTGTATTCTTTTGATATGCGAAATGCTTCATTGAACGTACACCGTCGCAATTAAACGAAAGATACTTCCTAAGTGATTACCTCCGACCTTTCTTTTCATTTCTGAAAAATCGGATGATCAAGTATTCTTCGGTCGCATAAATGTAAGTATATTTCAGATAGCAGATTAGTACATAGGCTATTTACTATCTATGTCGTCATATTGCTAAGAAGTCTATATTCCTATTAGCAAATTTTTATGCTATTATCCTATGTCCCTAAATTTCCAAATACTGAGATCCTTACATCTCAAGATTTTTACCAAACTCCCAAGTTCCACATTTCTGTTAGCAAATTTTTATGCTATTATCCTATGTCCCTAAATTTCTGTATCCAAAAATCCCTATATTCCCAAATCCCCTAAACGTAGATTCCCACACGCCTTGTATAACTCCAAACTCTAACTCGCCACATTTTTATGAGCAAAGAGTATTACATATAATCCTTGTACTCCTATATGGTCATATCCCTAGATTCCAGTATATCTAATTTATATCTTTTACGTCATTATCAGGTCCAAAAGTATAAACTGTATTATGGATCGTTTCACAATATTTCGTAAGAACTTTGCATATATCACGTGTTTAGTGTTGCCATCAAGAACTAGGATGAATTTCTCGTTCAACATAAGTAACCTGAGCAACGCTGGATAATTCGATTAGTCAATAACAAAACACTTTAACACCTACCGACAATCAATTTTTAACACAGTTCCTAAGTTATTTTTATTTAAACGAGACAAGATAAGTCAGAATGGTAAAAAATGACGCAAGTCCATAAATCACTAGCCACCGGTCTAAAATACCATGAAAATGACGACCGTAAACGAATAAGAAAAAGTATAATGTCCAATAAGTTATATAATTCTATACTTATCGCGTCCAAAGTGTATCTTTAGAGAAGAGGTGACAACAAAATTCTGTGTACGATGGAATCGTAAACAGTATTTTGATGTTACGCAATCGGTCAGAGGAGTCGTAAATAACAAAAAAATATCGGTCTTGTATGCAATTAACTCCAAATACGTGTTACTCCGTTAAAATACAGTAATTTTCGAAAATGAAGTGCAGGAAATAAAAACGGTAATGAATATGCATTTCTGAAACACGCCGTTCTTTTATGTATTACTAGAAATTAACCAGACGTGCCGAATCAGATTTATCTTAAAAAATAAAGCATAGATAATATGATAATCGAACGCGTTTAAAATACGTTATCCGCACGTTCAGTTATTAACATTAATGTTTCTAAATTGGGTTACTTTGTACTTTGTCCGGTCCAAAGTTGAAATTGCATGAAAAACTACGAAATTATAGGACTTTCTAATACTGTTCATATCACTGCTAAAAAGACTGTACAAAATAAATAAAATTTCAGGAATTTCGATTCCTATGTTAGGGTGACATTTATGTGAGATTGTGAAAGTGCGAAGCCCTTAAATATTCAAATTTGAAAGTGGAATATTGAAATTTTGGACTTAGGAACCTTGGAATTTGCTCATTTTATGATTTCGAAAAATAGTACACCACGAAGTGAGTCATAAAAAATTAGCATTTTTGAAAGTAGGTCTCGACTTCTAAAATTTTAAGAAGTTCTATAGTAGATAGTCCGGTACTAATCAAGAAGGTTAATTGTTTTGTAATACAGTTTAAAAATTCCAATCGATAGTGTGATAACATCGCGACGGAAGTTTTCTTCTATTGTGGTTTTCTTTCGCCGCATTCTATTCAGAATGATACCGTTAAACGTCAGTGTTTCATTCGAAGACGGAAAGTGGGTCTTTGTGCTCGAATAATCCGCTTTATAAATCTACTGAAGGAAAACGATTTTCACTATTGTCCATCGTGCGACATCTCGATAAATAAATGCTATAAACATTCATTAATAATTGTTTTTCAATTTAAATATTTCTATGTAAGTCAAACGAGATTGTATAATTATAAAATTATTATGAAAGAAACTCATCGAATAATAACTAGTGAACTAACATGTTTTACTTTGTTTAATTATTGCTACGTATTGAACTATCAACTATAAATATCCAATCACGCGATATCGCGTGCGCCATCTTTAACATTACGATACGCAACGAACTGCTTTTAGAATCTAACAGCGAATATGTCAGGATCAATAACTATTTGTCTATAACATTGTAAGTATTTAGTTCTAATACTCTTAAGGGTGAATACGTGTGCGAGAACTAATAAATTAAAAAAAAGCAATACTTAATCTGTTCAAGGATTAAGTTATCTATAACGTCGAACATTTAATCAGTACTTGTTCTCAAAGGTTAAATCGCTGTTTTTGTTTAATTTTACATGATTAAGAGCACGTACCACACCATTATCACAATTTACTATGGACACATGATTTTGGGTTTCAGTTAAGATATTTATTTTATTAATAAAGAAAAGATACAACCGGCAGAAGGTGTTGATGCTTTTTTGATCGTTAATGTTTATCATTCGTTATTTGTGCAGGTCTGACAAAATTATAAATTGAAGATTATGCTATTTTGTTTGCTTACAATGAAGTGAATTAAATATAAGTATACACATAGATATTACCATTGACTGTATAATGTATAGCTAATTATTTGGCCCGCTGACAAATGCTCTTTCTCGAAGAAAATCTGCTTCAGTTACCGTTCGCTGTTCAACTATTTTTGGTTAGACCACGACATACAATCATACGATTATTATACCTGTTTCGATGACTTGCTATTCAAATCGATCTTTTAGATATATAAATGGCATTCAAGATAAAGGTTGTTTTTTAATGTGCAGAATATAAATGATATTCATAAATTCTTTGAAATTCTTAACACATATAAGCAATATTTTATGAATTTTCTGAAAGATAAATTCTTTAACTATCGTCATTACATAAAAAATATGCATTTTATACAGAGACAAACTTGAATTGGTTGAAAAACAAACAAAAAAGTTGAAAACAAGACAAATAAAAAAGTAGAAAACAAGACAAAATAAAAAAGTAGAAAGGTTATAAAATAATCACGCGGCAATTAAAGTACATTTGACGATATTCGACGCCGAACATCTGATTATGCTATACTATAGTGATCTATAGTGAATATTAGCGGTATCTGACAGGTAGAATCATTGCGTTTTTCCATTGACGTTATCGTTCGTGATTGGTCCGCCTCCCAGGCGAAACGAACATACGATTCGTGAAACATCCAAATGCACCAATCAATGACTCGCGTTATGTTTAAAGGTAAACAATGAAAAAGTTGAGTAATATCGTTAGATTTTATATTTTTTCATTGACCGGCACATCAATTGAATATACGATTTCATTATTATACATTAAAAGTCTTAACATTCAAAACGCATAACGATCATCCAAAAATGGGAAGAGTTCTTACATCCTGTCATGTCGTTATCGAAATCTACACAATATTTTGAAGTAAATACAATTTTTCTGTATTACTGAATTTTCAATTTTTATATATATTTGTGTATCTATATTTTAGATACGCTGCAGAAAAAAAGTAAAACTATTTGTTAACAAAAACGTTTGTTTAATAAGGTTCTAAGTGAGTGAAAGCGTTCGAACTATACATTTAAATGTGTAAATAATTTATACGAAATAATCATTTTCCATGTTCAACTTAACGTAACGAAAGTGTATATCGTCGTTCTATTAGGACTTGAATTGGAATTCACAATTTAATTCTTTATACGCAGTTTGTTGTTTTGTTTAAAACATACCTGATCGTTTTTTAATCGGTACTTTATGGTATCTTCAAGAGTGTACGAGTTATAAAGTTGTAACCGTTGGTCTTTCACCCGGTTACTCCGCGTGGCACGAATGTTCTTATGATACTGACGATATATGCCGAGTTTACCGCGCTAATCCACAGACTTGTGTTGAACCGACAAGACTTGGGGTCTGTTGTATGAAACAAACGGTAGTAATAGTGTAACGTGTGGCTGGGATTCAACGCTACACGAAAATACCACGGTCATCGGTGAAGTCATTTGAAAAAAGTTCTTACGTACCATTTTAGAAAAGTATAGAAAACAGATTTAAAAGTCACATTTATGATTTTCCAGGACATAAATGTATCGATTGCTATATAAGAATATTTAAATGACAAGTTTTTGTAACACAAGGAGTTTATATCGTTTCTTTTTTCAATCATAAGTTTCTTTTTACCTATAATTCAATTGTTTGCAACATAACCTCTTAACCACATTCTTTAAAAGTATTACATGCACTCCGTTGGATAGCTTATTTTTTCATAATTTATTATCAATTAATTAAGAATATCAGTACGAAATTACTTTTTCTTCAAAAATAGGATGTGTATATATAGGTATAATACATACGAATAAATGAATTAAATAATAGGAACAAAAATGTAGTATGTCTTTTAAAACTGAAGCCCTTATTATCGCTTATCTTTTAGAATTTAAGCAAGATTATCTTAAAATCTGTTTACTGATCAAGTTCACGAACAAAATACCTAACCTTATCTCCACCTGCAATGTTTTGATATAATAACATAAGATTTGGTTCTATCACGTTATGTACTACCCCGTTATACAGATCAGAATAGTATGATTATGTTCGTAAATAAAGTACTTCAAGAAAAGTAATTATTTAGATATACATTGTATCATTTAGAAATATATACCTACACCTTTATACTTCTTATTTTAAATTTATAGCAAATATAGATATTTAAAATAAAAAGTGACATTTAGTTTTTAATTAAACCATAATATTTAAACTGAAGTTGAGAATGGCGCGCACAGAATCTCAATTTTTTAAGATACCTATACATGCGCAGAGGATAACAGTACACCTATAGGTTAAACAATTTTGATACGTGTAATTACTGGTGATCGCGCAAAATTGTTTAAAAGAAAGTCGCATTTAAGAGTTTAAAACCTTGACATTTCGAGCTATTAATCAAAATGCCAGGCACACCGATAAAAGAAGAAAACGACACATTGGAGAAGTTACGAACAATAGAACGTCCTCCGATAACAAACCATGAACCTGCTGTACGGGAAATTACACAAACCGATAGATTGAATAAAAAGTTATTGGTGTCGCTTTTGGAACGAATGAATAAATCAAGCGGAGAATTTGATAAATTTATGGAAGAAGGTAATACCAGTTATGATTCTCAAAATGACAATGAGTTTTAAGTAAAGTATGAAATGCATTTGTTGTAAAACATAACCAATATACTATTGACGGTCAGGGATACCGTTACGCACAAATACTGCCGAAAGAGGAAAAACTAGGTTTAAAAATTTGTACTCATACACTTATATTCACAAAAGTTTTTGAAGAATTTTACTGTTCAGTGAACAATTACTATTTCTTATATATAACAAACAAGTGAGGAGCAATTTGTTGAATATGCCAATGTTGTCGAATACTTCTGATCATGATGAAGATGAAGATGACATATTAGCTGAATATGAAAATAAAGATTCTGATGAAGATCAGGTTAATGTTAACAAAAATGAAGACATTGGCTCGGAAAATGAAGAAGAAACTGCCAGAAGAATTGATCCAACAGCATCTGTGAAACATGTTGTAAGAAATCCTATACCTAAATTAAATACGGAACGTCTGAAAGGCCCTAAAGGAATACATACAATCGAAAAGTATTTTGAAGGTTTCAAATTTCATGGAAAAGGATATGAGAAATTAGATTTAGACAGAATCATGAAAAGGATGGAGCATTGGGGGCATAGACTATTCCCTAAATTAGATTTTGATGATTTTCTTGAAAAAGTGGAGAAATTGGGTTCTAAAAAAGATCTTCAGGTGTTTATTAAAAAATATCGACAAGATATGATAAGCGCAGATGATAATCTGACTACTCAGGATGATATGGATGCAGAAGAAGACAAAGAACAAGATG